>JARHVA010002530.1:1877500-2505235 GCA_037957365.1 Torreya grandis | reverse complement strand
CATCTAGTGGACCACCTAGTCAACTAGACTCACTTACTAACTTGATCCCTAACATAACATGTTTAATGTAACCATTTAATTTAACTTTATTTAACCTATTTTCCTGTGGCCCCTCAACTATTGATAGCTGGCCTAACTGTCAATACTTAGGCCTCAAAACTTGTTTTAAAGCACTAAAGCATTGGCATATTTATACGAGATAAGCATTTCCCTGAATAGAAACTTGCTTTTAAAACTTGATTTAAAATTATGTGAATTGAAAACTTTATTCCCCTATCAAATTAGTAACTTCCTCTATCCTAATTAGCAACTTCATCCTACAAAAGTAGAAGAGGAAGAAATGAAATAGATCCAGAATCCAGACTCTTGCATCTAAGCTCTCTTGCATACAGGTGTTTAGAATCCTTTCAGTGAGAAATTAATACCATTAGAGACATGAATCTCTATCTAAATCATGTTTGAAAGCCAAAGTATTGTCACTCTAGCCAAATCACTTCAGTGTTCCACTATTAAGTTTTAGGTATCTTTGCTTGTTTGGTTGATTTATCTTATTTCTAGCCTCCTTTCCCTATCAGACCCATTAGTATCTTATTCTCCACCCCTCAATCCCATTACATACCTTTATTTATCCAAACACTTAATCTACACCTTTTATTTTGATCATTCCTAGATTTTCATAGGCAACCACTGATGGTTCCATAACTGCTAACAATTTACCCTAGTTGTCGATGGTCAGACCTAACCACCGATGATTCACTTGACCATCGATGGTCACTATGGGATAAAAATATAGCAAGATATTTTCAACCCCTTTTTCCCAGTCAAACCTAATTTTCTTTATTTGTACCTAATAACAATGACTTTTCTAATTTTCTAGACCAGAACTCGACCATTTTAGCATAAGTAATTGACTCGCTTTTGCTATTTTAGTTGTTTTATTTAAACAAGCATATATTTTTTATTTTTTTCATGCATTTACTTTCATATCATTGAATACAAATATCCTTTCTTTTATTTTATATCAACTTAATTGTCATAATAGTGGATTGATAGCCTCCTAGCAAGTAATATGCTTCTTGGATCTAGCTCACGCTAGGCAGTTCACTCAACCATCCATCTAACAAACCCCTTTTTGAGTGTCTTTCTTATTTTTAGGTTATTCCTTCCAAGTCAAAGAGGAGTTCCCACTATCATATAGATTCACATGCGTACTTTATTGTGTATTCTTCTACACACCCTATTACTAGTTTCATTGCTTTACTTCTAAAACTAAGAAATGAGAGAAATAAATTGAAATATTTTGGCATGCCTAGTGGGACCTAGTTCCCTTTTATTCCTTTATTATTTTCCCATTGAATGAAATCTAAAAATTTCTTTTTGGGTTTAAAATAAATCTCTTGCATATATTGATTGCTTGCTTGTCTTAGTTCATCTATTAAAATAGAGGGAAAAGTAATTAATCATAGCTTTCTCACTTGCTATCACACACTAAGCCAAACCACAAAATAATTAACACATCAAAACATACATGAGATAAGGCTCAACTAAGATTTCATCACCTAGCGGCAACTTTACCCCTTCCTGGCTATCCTACTTGGATTTCACCACCAAGGGGAGAACCAACTCATCTCTCGAGTTGAGTATAAACTCTAAACTCGATGTATTTTGGCTAAGCACCCGACACTCTTACCACTGCAGGACCATGAAGTGAGGGGGTTAGGCCCCAATAATAAGCCATGCATCAAATTTCAACATATATTTCTCTCTTTAGCACCTAAACTCAACCCAAAACCAACATTATATTTCTTCTTAAGTACCTGATCTATAAGCCAAAGTCCCTCTTCACACTTTCTAAGGCATAAGCCAAAAGCGGTCTAAAAAGAATTTTAGGATTTAATGCACTTTTAGTGTATACATTATTTACCTTGAATTCTAGTCTTTTGATTGTTATTTGTTTGAGGTGTGAGTTTTGTCATACTATTCCCTATTTCCTCACATAGTCTTTATTAGATAACAGTTGAGAAACCAAACTAATAAACCACCACCTTCTTCTTCTTCTTCCATGGAGTACAATTCAAATGATGAGGGTTCACCTCATTTTTCTCCCCTCCTACCAGAATCCTGAATGTTTCTGAGGGTGATGTGGACTTCACTACCTTCCTTGATAACAATTTAGTGGCCCTTCAGCATTATCTTAACAACTTACCTCACCATACCTCTATTGCTTTGATTCCTCCTATGGACCCTCCTTATGGTATGCCTCCCCATATTACCCCCTCAACCCAACCCTTGCTAACCCAAGACTCTTCTTCCTCCAACATCCCATCTATGACCACTACATAAACCCAATCTAATATTCCAACCAAACATCTCCTACCACACCCCACACCTCACATATAGGTTCAAATTTACCTCTAGTTACCTATACTCCATCTACCATGGGGTTATCTTCTACCCCTCTGTCCACCATTATCCTTTTTTCAACCAATCCACCAACTTCCACACCATATTGGCACTTGGTGCTCTCTATACCTTAAACACTCCCACCCATTAGCACTAGATTCACCACTCAACCTCAACCTACCCAACCTCAACCCATTACCTCAGCCATACCTTTAAGTTAACCCACATCCATCCCTCAACAAGTACCCTTGACCTCTTATCAATATGTCTCTAACCCACAAGGATACATAACACCTTCCACTCAACCATTTGTGTCAATCAACCCCTATGGGGCACCATCTCAACCTCTTATGGCCACTTACCAATATGTGGCTTCTTCCACACCTTTTATCACTTATCCAAATTTGGTTTCCACCCAACCTCAATAGAATGTGCCCTTTAATTATGCAGCTTCCCAAACCCAATTAGATTTGATCAAGATGTTAATGGACAAAATGAGAAAATTCAAGTCATCCATATATGGGTCTCATAACATTTTATCCTATGACCAAATTTGTAATGAACCCATTCATCCGTCCATCCCTATCCATGTTTATCCTCCTCAATGGGAATTGCCCAAATTTTCCAAATTCCAAGGCAAGGAGAAGCCCCAACAACATTTGAGGGCATTACATCATTATTTCTATTTAATTTCATATGATGGTACTCTCCTTCTTTGAACTTTCCCCATATCCTTATTAGGACCCACCCTTGATTAGTATAGTGCTCTTCCCACACACTCTATCTTTTCTTTCTCCCAACTAGCCCAAATATTTTTAGAGCATTTCTCGATAAACATATCTAAAAAGGTTTATATTACTGACCTCTATTCCATTAAACAATTTGATGACAAGTCAATTATTGTTTGTTGCTAGATGGAGAGGACTCATCAATCAACTTTATTTCTCCTTACCACAACCTGAATTGATTGAACTCTTCTCTCAGGGATGTTCCAAACATATAGCTCCCACTTTTCAAGTTCAAACTTTCAAAAATTTTGATGAGGCATTCACCATGTCACATAAATTGGAAAACTAGGCCATTGATGAAGGGAAATTGAAACCACATAATAAAAATTCTAGCTTTAAATCCAGTGACCCTTCCTCTACCAAAACCACCAACCAATCCAATACCAAGGCAAAAGCATCAAAAAATTCAGTTGTTTTAAAAACTACTCTACCTCCAGCTGTCAACCAACCACGTTAAACCAATTCTTCCAACCCTCTTTACCAATAAAACCAAAACCAAAACTGAGCTCCTCCAAAATAGTATACTCCCATTGGAGAATCATATGCATCAGTTTTGGATAAATTGCTCAAAGGAAACCTCATCCAACTGTCACCAATTAAACCACCCCAATAATTTGATGCTTCTCACCCCATATCATGTTGGTATAATGAAAATGACCATTATACTTTTCACCGTGTTGTAGGACATGACATTAATAGATGAAATACCTTCAAAATTCTTGTCCAAAATTTGATTGATAGTGGAGAACTTGCATTTGATAATCCTAATGCACATATTAATCAGTCCCTCAACATTTTATGCAAGCCCTTTCCCAATCATGCTCCTTTCACCTATCACCATGATAACCAACCTGAATCATCTCACTCTCATGAGGCACATACAGTCAATGTTATTAATAACAAACCCATTGATGAAGAGACCATTACCTCAATTACCCAAATAGAAATAGTAAAATCACATCCTATTCTTTTAGATACCCAAATAGAATAATTGACCACCCCTCTCTCTTCATTTGATGAGACCTTAGCCTTACCTCCTTCTCTTTTGATGGAAACACTGAAGGATATAACCATTGTTTCAACCATTCCTTCTTATTTCACTCCACCCATTCACATGGTAGAACTACCCTCCATTCTTTTGTACACCCAAACAAAGGAATCAACCATGTCTACTACTTCACTTGGGGAAAACACACCTTCCTCCCTCATCTTAAAACCATCCACACCTTCTTTGGAAACTACTCCAAACTAATAAAAGGTTACGTCCTCTACCCAACCACCATTTCTGGAACCTTCCCTAAAATACAAAAATGAAGAAACCATTCCCTCTTCCCTACCAAAGGGCTAATCTTTGAAACCAATAACCAAGGAATTAAACCCATCTACAAGCTCTTTTTTATACTAGTCCAAAGTCTATAATTCACTTCTCAACCCAACTTTGATAGAGCCACATTGTGGCATCATCTTGGACTTCCTTACCAAAGCAAATCCAAACCTTCAACTTCACTTGAATCCACCCTTAAACCCATTATGACCTCTTTGCCAAATACCTCTTCCAAAACCATAAATTAACAATCCCAACCACATCTACCTTAGATTTCCAAATCACTATATGCTTCTTTCACCAAAACAATCAAGAACCTAGGCATTCTTTCCACACCTAGTCATACTCATCCCCCTTTGAGGTTGGACATAACCCAATCCAATCCACCAAATACAAATCCAACTAAACCAACTAAGAAGGCAGAGTTACCCAAACCTCCACCTTGAACTAGACCCATACCACCTCTTTCCCTCTTACCTTCTATTTTAAGACCCCATCCTTCTACCACTCCAGTTACCTATTCTTTCTCTAAGAAAACATCACCCTTTTCTCCACCTACACCCATCAAACCATCTATTTCTCCATCATTTTAAACCAACATATCTACCTTTACTTTCCCATCTATAGTTAAATCTTCCTCATCTAAGTCTTTCATAACCAAACCTCTAGTCCCCAAACCTATCGTAACCAAGTAAGCCCAACCAAAACCATCAACTAAAATCATTCCTCCAACCATAACCTCCATAGTAAAACCTATACCCAAGAAGATTCCCACTCCTAATACCAAAACCCCACCTCCTCTAACACCTTTGTTTAAATCCTATTCAACTATTTTGTAAAGGTTATTGCAAATCTCTTTCATTAGCTTACCTCCAATCAAACCTTTTGACCCTTCACATCCTAAACCAACATGGTTCAATGAAAATTTTATTTGCCTTTACCATAGGACTCCTAGAAATGATACAAATAACTATAAATCCCTCCAAACACTTGTCCACAATCTCTCAGATGAAGATGATCTATTGAAAGAACCCTTCTTACCCCCACTACCAATATTACCATCAACCCAACTTACCCAACCTTTACCAACTCTCCCACTCCTACCAAAGGATGAGAAGGAGGAACTCAAGCAAGCATCAAACCCAATGAACCCCCTTATCCACACTATTCATGTGGTTACTCAATCTCAGGCCCAATAGAAGGATAAGGGAAAAACCAAGGCATCCATTCCATAGACTTACCCTTCCACCCCTCAACCTTCCAATCAAAACCAAACACCTACACTTTCACCTATGATACCACCAAATCTCAAAGTATCCATTTTGGGACCCTCTACCTCCAACACATTTGAATCTATCTAGTGTATCATATTGAAACAACTTCACCAGACACTGGTGAAAATGAGACTTTATGAACTAGTCAACACCTCACCTCACCATCATCAAACACTGATCGAGGCTTTGAAATCTATAGAAGCTCAACCATATGATCCTCAACCTCTTTCACCCTTTATTGGAGCCCTCCAACTTTATGCCCTCATCACCTTTCAAGGTTATGAAATACCTATTATTAATCTTTAGGACTTCGATCCTCCCCTTTTCATCATGAAATACATCAATCAAACCTGCATCAAAAGGGTTATGATTGATAGAGGAGCTAGCATCAATATTATCTCCTTCCATGTATATAACCAACTTCAACTGCCCAAAAACATGATGTCAAAAATAACAATGGTCCTTCACTCCTTTAATGATACCATGGCCACTACCTTAGGGATTGTTGTCCTCCACATCTGTTTGGGGCCTCGTACCATTCTCAAACTATTTTATGTCATAGAGGGCTAGCTCTAATATAATGTGTTACTCAAACATTCATGGATCCATGCTATGAGTTACATCCCTTCCACCTTGCACTGATGTGTCAAATTTGAGCATGAGGGATAAGTTGTTACCATCAATGATCCAAAACTCAAAAGTTCTGATTGATAAATATTTCAATAGCATAGAAATAACATAGTAACAATGAATTCTCTGAGAAGAGATGTAGTATTATTCAAGATCGCAATACAAATATATTCTTATCTCTGGGAAGAGATGTTTGTCTTCACATTTCAGGTTACATCTTCATTTATACACATTTTGAAATCATGGGGAGGATTTGGAAGGTCACCAATCTCGAGGGAGATTAAGTGGTTTGACTTCCAAGATTTAAAACAATACAAAATTTGAGGAATTACTATTTTTAGAAACTTACTATTTTTAGACTGCACTACTAAAATTAAAATTTGGGGCACTTACATTGGGTTTTTGAGGGTCAAACCTCATTAAGTAGATCTCAATGCCATCTCATGATGTTCTCCTCATTTTTATATTTCCAACGGTTCAAACGGTGAGTCAATTGGAGCTATGATGCAAAAGTTATGGCTCTCAAAAGTTTCGTCATCAATTGAGGTGGAACTGTCGCCCGAATTGTCACCTAAATTATTGCCCAGATAATTCCTCCCTCTTTGAAAATAAATGGCCCCCATTGTATCAATGTTCCCTATCAGGTGTGGTATTTGTGTCTTGATTTGATTCTCTGTGAGCCACTCACCTTGGTGGCTAAGTTGGCCCCTTTTGACCACTTGATAAAGTGGAATAGAGCGTCCTCTTGTTGTCTTCATCTAGGTGTCCACAATTTGATCCTCCTCCACTGGAGAAAAACTCTATAGATCAAGCTCATTAATGTCTAGTTGTTCTACTACAACTAAAGTGTCTAATAAAGGTAGGTGATATGGTTTGAGGAGATCCACATTAAATATTGGATGCAGACCAAGATAGGATGGTAGGTTCAACTCAAAAGCATTTTCTCCAAATTTTCTAGTGATGGTGTAGGGACCATATTTTAGAGGCTGAATATTTCTATGTGGGCCTGCAAGTCATTCCTTCTAAAGCCATAACTAAACCTTGTCACCCACATCAAAATGGTGTGTAATCCTATGTTTGTCATGGCATTGCTTATACTTCTGATTCATCTTATCTAGGATGTCATGAACTTGTTGCTAGATGTGTTGCATTTATTCAATAAACTTTATTGCTTTTTCCGCCTCAGATCTTCCATGAGGTGTGTATTCCATGGTGGAAAATGAAATAGATATATCAATTGGTGCCATGGGTTGGAACCCAAAACATACTTGGAATGGACTGTGCTTGGTTGAGCTGTGTAGCACCCAATTATATCCATTTTGTATAAAAAGAAGTCCCTCATCCCATGTGCATGGATGTTTAAAGTGATACATCTGAATCATGTGAACAATCAATTAGTTTACCACCTCTGTCTGACCATCAGTCTATGGATGGAAGGTTATGGACTTCATCAGCTTAATATCCATCATCTCCATAGAGTGGACCAAAAGATGCTCAGGAACCTGCTATCTTGATTTAAGACAATGGACTTGGGAAGACCAAAATGGAGCCATACATGACTAAAATATAGTTGAGCAGTTTCCTCAATAGATATATTTTTCTTACAAGAAATCATGATAGCCATTTTTGAAAAATGATCAACTACCACAAACATATAGTCCTTACCATGTTTTGAAGTGGGCAAACCTGAGAGAAAATCCATTGAGATGGATTCCCAAGGCCTGGTTGGTTTTGACAATGGTGTGTACAATCCTTGCTTCTTATTTGTTGGCTTGGCTATCGCACATGGGGTGAAATATTTGAGATATATTTCCACATCCTTTCACATATGGGGCTAATAGAAGTGTTTTTAAAGAACTGCCAATGTCTTTTTGATACCAAAGTGTCCAGTTGTCCTACTGAAGTGTGCTTCCCATATCATCTTTTGTTGCTCTGCAACTAGAACACAAATGTGCCCCATATGATAGAGGACATTATCTTTCAAATATAAATCAAAAACATGTTTACCTTTTTGAAGCACTTGATATGTATCAGCAAAGGTAGGATTTGCTTCATACAGAGCACCCCAAGTAGTAGTCTCATGTCTGCATAAGTCAAGAACTGTTGTGAGTGCAAGTATTGTTGGGCAGCTTAGACAATTTGCAGCTATATTTGAGTTCCCCTTTTTGTGTTTGATTATCAGGTGGAATTGTTGAAGATATGTGGCCCACTTTTGGTGCTTCTCATTTCATAGTTTGCTTTGTGTCTGGATGAATTCCAATGGTCTGTGGTCAGTGTGGATGACCGTCTCTTTCCCCAAGATGTAGCATTTCAATTATTTTTAGGGTTGCACAATGGCATAGATCTCCTTATCATATGTTTGATATTTTCTGACTGTATCAGTGAAAGTTTCACTATGATATGCAATAAGATGGCCATGTTTCATGATGATAGCTCCCATGGCATATTTAGATGCATCTGTCATCAACTCAAAAGGTTGATGTAAATCTGGCAAGGAAAGAACATGGGCTGAGCAAAGTCTATTGTTAAAATTCTCAAATGCCCTTTGTTGTATTTTACCCCACTAAAATGTAGCTTTAGCTCCTCCTTTAGTCACTTGGGTTAGTGACCAAGCAACATGTGAAAATCCAAGAACAAACCTATAGTAGAAATTTGCAAGACCCAAAAAATTGCGAAGCTCTGTGAGGGTCCTTAGTGTGGGCCATTCTCGAATAACCCAAATCTTTTATAAATCAACATGGACCCCTTACTCATTCACAACATACCTAAGGTACTAAATTGTTGTCATCTTGAATGTGCATTTGTCAAGATTTGCATACAACTTGTGCTCCTGAAGAGTTTGAAGCACCTTACAAATATGTTGCAAATGTTCTTCCCATGTTCTAATATAGATGAGTATGTCATCTAAGTAGACAACCATGAATGAGTTTGTGAAGGGTTGTAGGATGTCATCCATCATCCTCATGAAGGTTTCAGGTGCGTTAGTTAAGCCAAAAGGCATAACCAACCATTCAAAGAGCCCCTCCTTAGATTTGAATGTAGTCTTCCAAACATCAGTGGGATCGATGGGAATTTGGTGATAACTAGATTTGAGATCAATTTTGGTGAATAACTTTGCACCACGGAGCTGGTCTAGCAGGTCATCAATCCTAGGGAGAGGATAGTGATTCTTCACAAAGATTTTATTTCGGGCTCGATAGCAAATGCAAAGCCTCCATGTTCCATCTTTCTTCAGTGCCAAGATAATTGGACTACCACAAGGTGAAGAGCTTGGCCTAATGTGACCCTTTTGGATCAATTCTTGAATCTATCTTTTTATCTCATCATTCTCCAAAACTGATCTATGATACACAGGACTATTAGGCAAAGGTGATCCTAGGATAAATTGATAGAATGTTTTACCTGGCTATGCAGTGGAAATCTTGTGGGTGACTTGAATAAGTCATCATATTCTCTTATGATTCATCTTATCTACTTTTATTATTGTGTTGATTTTGTAGTCAGGACTACAACATCAGCCTTCTTGGATTTTTGTGGTTTAGCCACCATGAGAACAAATTGCTTTGTCTTCTCCACCAATCTCTTGCATTGCTTAACACTGATTAGGGAGATAGATGTGGGAGGTGGTATCTCTAGTACCCTATAACACTGTGTTTCAAGAGTGAGGGTGATCCTTCAGGTTCATGATTCATAGATGCCATGTCGCTCATACATGAATGGCTAACCAAGGAGTACATCACAAACATCTAGATTGACCACATCACACAAGACTTCATCTTGGAATGGTTTTATAGCATATGAAAGAAGACACCGATGGGTGACATGGAGGTCTCTCCCTAGGCTCAACCATCTAATATTGTAGGGATTTGGATGAGGCTTCATGGATAAATTTAGACTTTTCATAACTTTAGCAGAGATTAAATTCTTTTGACTCCCACTATCAAGAATGAAATGCAGAGGCTTACCTTTTACCCATAATTTGGAGTGAAACAATCTTTCCTTGTCATCTGGTCTTTCCTCATGGGTCTGTGATGAAGCGATGATGGTCTCAGGCTTAGCATCTATAATTTATTTTTCATCCTCTTTGACTGTGGGTTTTGTATGAGGCAGAGTAGTAGATGTTGAGTATTGTGACTCAAAAAGTAGTGACTTAATGGCTCGACATTCTTCTTTGGAGTGAGTTCCAATTTTTTGGTAATCACACCATTTTCTAGCTTTCCCCTTCTGGGATTTCTTATCCTGAAACTCCTTATGCTTCCAATTTTGGCCTTGTGTTTGACCTTCCTTATCACTTTTCCATTTTTAGGGTTGACTCTTTGTATTCTTTCTACCATGCTTATGTTCAAACTTCACTGTGAATTTGTATGCCTCACCGAGGGTTTCCAAATTAAAGAGTTCCATTTCCCCCCATATGTACCATTGTAGTCCACCACAATATTTGAGAGTCTTATATTTCTCAATTTTTTGAATGCCCAATCTTGTAGACAAAGAATGAAAAGTGTCTGTGTAATCTTGAACAGATTGGTCCTTACCTTGGCAAAGTTGTTGCCACTGTATGTACAGATCATCATATGCTCTGATGGGATAGTATTTTTCTTTCACCACTCCCATAAAATCATCCTAGGTAGGTTACACCTCAAGGCCAATGTCATCTATACTGAACCTCTTTTTGTACACTTCCCACTAGTTTTTCATGAACAATGATGCTTTCAAAAGAGCAAAAGTGATATTTTCTCCATCGGTGAACTTATTTACAAAGAAGTAGGAAGACAGTTGATCCAACCAATTTTCTACTACATCAGCATTGATTTTGCCTTCAAATGTAGGAATATCAAAATTTACGTGAACCTTGAAGGGTGTTGGGGCACTGAAAGGATGTTCCCTGGATGAGGAGCCAGGAAGTGTAGCCGTGAAGCCAAAATTTCCCATTGAGAGTGTCTAAAGAATTTGGGCAAATTGTTGCAGCATCTATGCTTGTTGCTATTGGAGGGCTTCATTCACCATTTCCTTGAAAGGATCAGATGTCTCAGTGTCATCTGCCATTTGAAGTCATTTGGAGTGAACAAGTGAAAAATTTGGAAGCTCTATTGTTTCCCACCCAAGCTTCTTGTAGCCTGACCTCATCCACAGGATAATACACTCTCAAGACAAACCGCTCTGATACCACTGATCCAAAAGTCAAAAGTTTTAGTTGATAAATATTTCATTAGCATAGAAATAACATAGTAACAATGAATTCTCTGAGAAGAGATGTAGTATTACTCAAGATCGCAATACAAATATATGCTTATCTCTGGGAAGAAATGCCAGTCTTCACATTTCGGGTTACCTCTTCATTTATACACATTTTGAAAGCATGGGGAGGATGTGGAAGGTCACCAAAATTGAGGGAGATTAAGTGGTTTGACTTCTAAGATTTACAACAATACAGAATTCGAGGAATTACTATTTTTAGAAACTTATTATTTTTAGACTACACTACTAAAATTAAAATTTGGGGCACTTCCATTGGGTTTTCTAGGTTCAAAACTCATTTAATATATATCTATGCCATCTCATGATGTTTTCCTCATTCTTAGCTTTCCAATGGTTCAAACGGCGAGTCAATTGGAGCTACGGTGCAAAAGTTATGGCTCCCGGAAGTTCTGTCATCAATTGGGGTGGAACTGTCACCCGAATTGTCGCCTAAATTGTTGCTCGGATCAATCAAAGTTGATCTTGGTCCCTTTGCCTCTTGAAATATGACATACTGACCTAATGGTATTCTTATTCCTCCTTCATCCACCTCGCAACCAACTTCTAATTAAACCACCCCACTAACTAAAACCATCAACACTTCCACTCATAATCATGATGAAGCATCAACTAGCTCAACCATCCCTTTGTCCCAAATTCTAGTGCATGATTCCTTGCAATCCATATTTCAATGTCTCTATCTTGGGGAATATCAAATTTTAGACTTATATGTTTTCCCTACTCTGTAAGAGTATGGGAACCTCAAATATGCCCCTTCTTATGATCCCAACATCAAAACCACTATCCCTTTTGGGCTCCCCAAAAATCAAACAAATATGGAGGACTTGACCAGCCACTTCTCACTCCCACCACTACTTTGTACATCCAACCATTCACCACCAATTTTTCATACCTAGACAAACCAGCCTTTGCCAAAGATTACCTTTATAGGTGCACTTGGAAGGGGTTTGGTCTTGGCCTTTATGAGTAGGGACCTCATGAGTTACCCATAATCAAAACTCAAAAACCTTGTGAGTTCTTTGGCCTTGGGTTTGTACCACTAGAAGAATCCACATCACCAAAACCCATTACCACCATCAACAAAAAATATCCATCCTCACCAATCCCATCTCCTTCTGAATCTGAGGACTTCGATATCGTCCCATATAACTATTTTTTTATCAATACTATTAGTTTGGGCCCCTTGACCTATCAAAAGGATGACTAAACTAAAACCCTTCCTCTCATCCATTCTAAAATGATCACATGTGATTCTCCTACCATCAACACCATCCAATGTCAAGGTGATGATTCCATTCTCACCTACCTTGATGTGGGGGATTCTACAATTTATAAATCCCTTCCTCTTGAGAACCAAACTATGCTGAATGAATCCACTATTGATGTCAACTTAGGAACTCAAAATAACCCCCATAGCATAAAAATCAACCAATAATTAAATTCCATAGAGGAACAAGACTACCCTTCTTTCCTTTGAGACCATAACTTAGTGTTTGTATGGACCTATTAGGATATGCCTAGAATTGACCCTTCTATTGCCTTCCATAACATTGTTACACATCCTGAGGCTAAGCTAGTTAAGTAAAATCTTCATAAAATTCATCCTCACATAGCCCTCCTTATCATAAAAGATCTTCAGCATTTCTTATCCATTGACTTCATTCAACCCATCGACTATCCACAATGGGTTTCTAACATCATTCCCATTACCAAACCCATAGGGGGCCTTCGCCTCTGCATCAACTTTCATTACCTCAACCTTGCTTTCCCAAAGGATGAGTTTCCTCTACCCAACATTGACTAACTTATTGATCTTATAGCCAACCATGAAATGTTATCTCTCATGGATGGTTTCTTGAAATATAATCAAATCCTAATTACCCCTAAATATTAGCATAAAACTTCCTTTAGCATCCAATGGGGAACCTTCTGCTATAGGGTCATGCCCTTTGGACTAAAGAATGATAGAGCAACCTATCAGTGGGCCATGACTTATATCTTTCATGACCTCATCCATAAAATCATAGAGGACTACATCGATGATCTCCTTAGGAAATCCAAACACTGTAAGGATCACCTAGTTGTTCTCTCCATCATTTTTGACCCATTCATCTATTATCATGTCAGGCTCAACCCCAAAAAGTGTATTTTTGGAGTCTTATCAGGTAAAATTCTTGGTTTAATTATATCTCTATGTGGAATCTAAATAGACCCTACCAAAATTAGAGCAATCTTAGAAATCCTGCATCCTACCAACCTTACCTAACTCTATAGCCTATAGTTCAAACTTCAATCCATCCATCGCTTCATCTCCCAGTTATATGATAAATGTCAACCCTTCTACCACCTGCTATAGAAGGACACCTCCTTTAAGTGGAATAAGGAGTGTCAACAAGCCTTTGATTCAATCAAGGATTACCTTTTCTCTCCACCTGTCCTCACCCCTCCTAAAGAAGACCAGCCTTTCTACCTATGCATATCTACCATAGACCATTCCCTAGGGGTAATGCTTCCAAATCATGATGAATAAAATAAAGAGAAATCCATCTATTACATTGGTTGTACCATCATCAAATATGAAACTTGATATACCCATCTTGAAAAATTCTACCTCGCTTTAGTTTTTGTGGCCTCAAAATTTCATCACTATCTTCTTAATCATAAAACCTATGTCATCACTAACACTAATCCCCTCAAGTATATGCACTCAAAGCCATACCAAAACCAATGTGTGGTTAAGTGTCTCATGCTCCTAGCTAAGTTTGATCTTGATTTCTTTCTATAAAAGTCTATTAAAGGATAGGTCATCACCAACCAATTGTTTGAAGCTCTTATACCAGACAATCAACCACTTCTTCTTGCCTTTCCAGATGAGTCTATTATAACCTTTTCTCAAGAAGAACCCATCTACCAAATGACCATGTTTTTTGATGGCTCTAAATTCCAAAATGGTGGGGGTGTTATATTTATTCTTATTCGCCTTAATGTGTGACCTCTTCTCCTTTCCCATAAACTCGACTTCGAATGTACCAACAACATAGCTGAATATGAAGCCTTGGTCATAGGTCTCCAAACCGCCCTAGCCTTTGGAGTCAAAACAATCAATGTCTTTGGTGACTCCCAACTTGTCATTAACCAAGTCACAATAACTTATCAATGTAAAAATGAAGTCCTAATGAAGTACAAACAACTTGTATATGTCCTCTTATCATCATTCAACCATTACCTTATCCAGTTAGTTCCTCGATCTACTAACAAGTTTATGGATACCATGGCTTCCCTTACCAAATCCCATCTCATCATACAAAATCAAAACTATTTGTCACCATCCATTAGTTTATCACACCTTTATATATCAGTTCTAATCTACCCACCATTTGTAATGTGGCTACATTTTCTTCTGACATTTGGTATGACCAAACTTTTGACTATCTCAATCTTGGCATTATCCCTCCCAACATTTCAAAGAATGCTCAAAGAGATTTTATTCAAAGTACCTCCCATTACACCATACCAAGTGGAATACTTTACAAACATAGATTTGACAACATCCTTCTCCATTGTCTCCATAGTCATGAAGCCTCCCATGCCATCAAGGAAATGCATGACGGAGTCTGTGGGAGACACTTTAGTGGCCTAGTTGTTGCTAAATGTAACCTTCACCTTGGATACTATTGGCCCACCCTTAATCAAGATTGTTTAGACTACGTAAAGAAGTGTGTCAAATGTCAACATGTTAACTTACATCATGCACCTTCTCATGGCCTTCAAGTATCCAAATACTATTGGCCCTTCTCACAATGGCGTCTTGACCTTATTAGGGAAATCAATACCCATTCTTTGTGATGACATCAATATATCATTACTACCACCAAATATTTCACCAAATGGGTGGAGGCCATCCCTCTTATCTCCACCAAAGCTAAAAAAATTATTGACTTCATCAATCACCATATCATCTACTACTTCGATGTTCCCCATAAAATCATCACCGATAATGACAAATCTTTTAAAAACTATAAAGTCCAAATTCTTTGTGATGCTTTTGGCATCAATATTTTCCTTGCCGTATCATCTACAAACCAATGGACAAGTGAAATTTGCTAACAAAAATCTCATCAAAATGCTCACCAAAGTAGTAAATTCTTCAGTTCAAGATTGGCATGTGCACATCCCTTTCACTTTATGGGCTTACCACACTAAAATTCAAACCTCTATGGGAGTTACCCTTTTCTCTCTCATCTTTGGCACTGAGGCAGTCTTGCCTATCAAATTCCAAATCCCTTCTCTTCATATATCTCTACATGAAATCCTTTTTGAGAGCAACTATCATCAAAAACATCTCTCCCTTCTTGAACTTATTGATGAGCATCACCTCACCACCCTTAATCATATTCATGTCTATCAAGAGAGAATCAAACGTGAATATAACAAACACTTGAAAAAGTGAGATTTCAACATTGGTTACCTCATCCTTAAAGAAAACCAACATGTAACTAATATGGATAAGAGTAAAAAGGGCAAGTTTGATTTTAATTAGCTTAGACCCTACATCATAACCAATAAGTATGGATCAAGAGATTATTTTTTATCCTCTCTCGAAGGCAAACCTAAACCTAAGCCTCTCAACACTTCGCATTTATGTCTTTTATATTGTTGAAACAAGGATCAAACTCACCTCTGTGTCTAACTTAATCTCATCCCTTGGTCTTTGATATCTTCACTTCCTTTCACCTACATATCCCTAATCCTCTTGGGAACAATTTATTACAATATAGAAATGTGTGATTATCCATCATAGTTATAGCCTAATCCTTAACATGGGTACCACGAATCTACCCATAACAAGGTTCTCATGGATACTTTTTGTCTCTAATTAGATGGAATCCCATGATCAATTATCTCTCAAACCACTTTGCCCATTTAATATCAACCTTTTGTGACAAAGTCTTGCCTCCATAAAGGTAAACCTTTAAGCCTAAATAGACTTGTCCATGTCTAAACATGCATTCAAAATATCACTTGCATTGTAAACTGCTCCCTTGAAGGATAACTACCCAATAATTAAAAGTTGCTTAAAAATAGACTACTCCCTTGAAGGATAGCTATAAAAATTCAATTTTAGACCATTCCATTAAAGGATGGCTAAGTCAACTTTGTCAAAAGTAACCAATTGAAGCCTCTTACATCAATCAGCTTCAACAACTTATCAACTTAACACAAGCAACAAATAATCCTATGTCAAAATTATAGTAAGTAAGCCACAATAGACTCGTATAAGTTCCATTTTAAGACATCCTACATTTATCAGTCTACACATTATCCCATTACACCATAATCAGCTCCTATATATGGCATTGGTAGACTTTTTGCATTGATTGGTCTACATAGCATCTTAAGGCATGGACTTGTCTATTACAGTTCTTTGGTCACCTATAGAAGGGGAAAGCTAGCACACATCACATTACATTTTACCTATCTAAGATTCAGCCATCTACCTATCACCTACATTCCCTTCAATCCTTCTTTTAAATCAAGGGACTATGAGCTTACTTGATACAAAGTGATCAACACCCCTTCTTTCTCAATCAAAGCATGATCTTACGAAACATTTGATAGGTTTATGTTCACTAAGTTAATCCAACTATGGAATCTAGTTGTTAGGTCCTTGCCACTTAAAAACATCATGCCTTTTCCTTTCCCTCTATTCGTTAGTTCATATGGTCATTTGTCTCATGATTATTCTCTCTTTCTCACAAGTAGTTTTTTATCTACACCTATTGTATGTGCTTCCTTTATATTCCCATAAAATTATGAACCCAACACATATTCTAACTATGAACAACATATCAGGAACCATAAATCTTGAATAATCACAACATATCATTATAACATTATAACATCAGAAGTTCCTCATCAACATCATCCCTACAAAAAAATATCATTTTATCAACCACATTATCACATTATTACATCCTCATTTTATCTAACCACATTTTCATGATCATCTCATAAATAACATCATCACAACCTATCTATCAGATATCCATGCTCATGTGCAACCATGATAAATAACAATGATGATCTTAAAACAAAAACATGTTTTAACAACATCCATCATATCCATCATCCAATACCTACACTAAAGAATCAACATTAACCATATATGTCATCCTAAACATCATCAATGCATAATCATCATGAACATAAGAATATAAGAACATAAGCATCATATGTCAAAATGATCATCAATATAATCAATTGTTAGTAATATAATCATCGTAATAAAAAATAATAATCATCATCATATACATCAATGAGGCAATACATCATGTCATAATATATTAGTCAGTCTCTTTCTCATATACATCTCACATCATTAGAACATAGGTTGATATCAAAATACAAATCATATACCTAATCTCATCTATCAGGCCCCTAGCACACCATTATTGTTGGCCCCATCTACACTTACACTACCATCTGGTGGTAGCCTCCCTACCTGTCCTACTATTGAGGCAAATTATTTTGCAATAGCTATCAATGGATCACCTACTAAGTTATCTCTATACTCTCCATACTACATATCCAAAGGTAACTGTGATAGCACTATCACCTCATAATATCCAAGCTCCTCCATGGTGGCTAAGTACCATGTCCTTATCACTATGTTAAGTGGTCCTCCTATTACTCCTATGGCTGCCCCTACAATCTATCTCAATGAATCTCTCTTTTGAGTCACTAAATCCAAGGAGTTCCTCATTGTATCATGCTCACTAGTCAAAGTGGTAACTTTCCCTTGTAAGGTTATAATCTATGCTTGTAAAGTGGACACCTATCCTTGTAACCTAGTAATCTAGGCCTATGCTACTGCCAATATCATTACCACCTGACCATCCTATGTCATTACCCCTATTAGGTCCCCATCTACATAACCATCAACAATCCATGCATCATCTATGGTAGCTCTAGCTGGCAGCTCCTTGTAGTCTAAGATGACATCCTATGGCTATGGCTATGCGAGTGGGAACTTAACATCCTCTCTCTTATATCATTAAAAATCAAGGAGGATCCCTTGTACTAGTCCAAACTATATCCAAACTTAGTCAAATGGGATCGGCTCAATCTCCCCATCTCTCCTCTTATAAATCTAATGTCAACTCTATAAATATAATGTATGGTACCTATGCCCAGGCCAAATAGGCCAATCCACATATATCCTCCATACAACATCTCCCACCACCAAACCCTCTAATGCATCCCTGAACTACTCAATATCTATGGCTCCTCCCCTGACACCTGTCAAAGCATCAACTCTCCTCCATCACATAAATCCCACTAGAAAGGCTACTTAGGTGAATCCCTACCAGCTACCCCCAATGGTCTCACCATGTGAATGTGCTCAAATTCCTAGTAGTGAAACATAAAACTTATGCTAATCCCATGTCATTTGTGTGCTTGAAAGGCCTAGAGCTCCCTATTGATCTGGACTAGTAGCATTGGGGCTCATCTAAAGATGATCCTCTTGAGTAGCATCTCCACCAATACCCCCAATATCAAGTATGTAAATCAGCCATGGTTCAAATCGACCAATGCAAAATAGGTCACTACCATCATCATCAATATTAGCAAGCATCTATCCTCTAGGACCCTATGGTATAGTGGTCTGATCTTAAACCCTCCTGCATGCCATATGGTATGATCTCAATTTACCCCATAAATTAGGTCTATATAATAATATCTATCCTCGATCTCTACATGATAGATTGGTTCCCCCTAAATGGGTAGCTATGTGATCCTAGTCACATCCTCCAATAGGATGGTCATCTCACCAGTCGATAACATGAAGGTATTCATCATTGGGTCCCATCTCTCAATGACTATTATGATCATAGTTATATCTTGTGAATGGAGCTGATAATGTATCATAACCCCTAGGCCAACCATCTCCATGTGCCTCTACTCCTCTGATATCATCCCATCTAAAACCTCAGTGAAGATCTTGAAGACATAATCCCTCATCTAGATTTGATCATGGGCCTGCAAAATAATCATATTAGCATCAAACTCAGTTTTCCACATCACAACCACTCTCAACCTACACCTGCCATTTTCAACCTATCTTACATCTAACACTCAATACAACCCTTTGCCTTTATCTACACATTTACATCGCTATCTAACTCCATCCTAACACATTATTTTTTCAATGCTTGATAGGTCTTTCACCTCACTCTAGCCACCATCCCTTTTCAAAGATCTCATCCTATCAAAATTAAACCAATCTCTTCCAACACTTTAAAAACCTCCTTACATCTTACCCACAATTCAAAACCTTTCACGTACCATTTTAAAAACCTTTACCACTACATTCACTCATTTTAATATTTAACATTCAAACTTTAAAAACTATTCCAAGCACCATCACTCATTCCTTTTTTAAACCAAACTTACTCCTCAAAAAACTTCAACTGCCTATGGTTCCTAAAATCATCGATGGTCCCTAAGGACCCTTTTACCCTTGAGTTCGATCATTGATGTTCAGGCTAAACCACCAACGGTCACTGTGTGTGATTGTCGATGGTAAAACCCTACTACCTTCTTCCCCACAAAAACCACACAACTCATCTAAACACACAAATTAAACAACCTAACACTATCCTACAGACTATTCACAACCTAAAACCACCTTCTAATCTCATTCTTATACAACCCATTACCTAATTTTGCCCACATCCAAAACTAGGGCATCATGGCCTAAAGACATGTTCACACACCCTATTTAATCCAAATCCAACATAATTAATACAACTCTACATCCAAAAATTCACCTATACTATCAATTTTAAAACAACCCCTACCTCATTTCACAATCACTGGTGTGGTCAGAGTCCTCGTGCCTTCGCTCAACCATGCCCTCATCCACCCTCCATCTAGTCAATATGAAATCACCTTGACCACATGTAATAAACCATTAACTCTTCTCCACCTTGATAACCTATACGCATAATTTCCAAAAGATGAAATGATCCAAACACTAAAAAACAAAAGTCAAATGGTAAAAAAGACTTACCATTTTCCTTTTTACATCTTAGCTTTTTAGGGTTTTCCTAACTGTCAATCCTCGGGGCAACCCTAACCATCGATGATTGGGTCCCTTAGTCTTTTACCCAATTTTTCAACCAACAAAACCTATTTCAAATCTAAACTTTTGTAAATAATTACATTTATCCTGAAGCTCTTTTTGGATTTCATGTATGGAGAACTATGTAGGTAGCATCCACTTGCCTAGTGCATATGGAGTAATCTCGACCATCCCCTACCAACCCACACATAACCTACCAACTATTACCCCACATCTACCTTGATGTTAGTCATTTTTGACCTAGACCATTCATGTGTTTTACAATAACTTTGCATGGTCATTTTGACCACATTGATCAACCTTGCCATGTTAAAATTTTAAACTATACACCACCTCATGCACGACCCAATCAATTGCGTTATTTCATGGAATAACTTCCTATTCTAAATACTGATGACTAACATTGACCCTATCTAGATGGCTTGGTAGGCCTGACTTGATTAGCTATGACCAATGTTATGGACCGATCACCCCTATCACATGTCCCTCTATAATCGACCTTATTTTTACCAGCATTGGTAACTTTAGTCTTTGCATGATCTTGACTATCACTCTTAGTCACATTTTGTGCACGTATGTGCATCTTAAATGCCCAACCTTTTCATGTCACCCACCTCATGACTACTAATTTACCATTTATCAAACCATGAGCTGATTTTGCTTTGACCTCATTGACTCTCGATTTGAGGGGGAATACCTCCTCCCATACTCAGGGCAATCAGACCTTGACTAGTCATCTATTTTTGTTTTACAACTTATTAGATCAAATTTGCATAACAAAAAGGACCAAAATATAGACACTTGAAACTACCTCATGATAACTTTTGATGTCAAACTACCTCTTTAACCCTTGTTTGATCTCGCATCTATTGGGTCACCTAGTCAACTAGACTCACTTACTAACTTGACCCCTAACTTAACATGTTTAATGCAACCATTTAATTTAACTTGCTTTAACTTATTTTCCTCTAGCCCTTTGCAAATCGATAATTGACCTAACCATCAAATATTGGCCTAACTGTTGATGGTTAGGCCCCTAAACTTGTTTTAAAACACTAAATCGATGACAAATTTATACGAGATAAGCATTTCTCTGAACGGAAACTTGATTTTAAAATTTTATTTAAAATGACATGAATTGGAAATTTTATCCCTTATCAAATTAGTAACTTCCTCCATCCTAATTAGAAACTTCATCCTACAAAAGGAGAAGAGGAGGAAGTGAAATGGATCTAGAATCCAGACTCTTGCATCCAAGCTCTCTTGCATACAGGTGTTCAACATCCTTTTTGTGAGCAAGCAATACCATTGGAGACCCAAATCTCTATCAAAATCATGTTTGAAATTCAAAGTACTGTCACTTTAGTTTAATCACTTTATCACTCCACTATCAAGTTTCAGGTATATTTTGCTTATTTGGTTGATTTATATTATTTCTAGCCTCCCTACCCTATCAGACCCATCAGTATCTTATTCTCTACCCCTCAATACCATTACAAACCTTTATTTGTCTAAACACCTAATTTGTACCTTATATTTTGATCATTCCCATATTTGCATAGGTAATTATCAATGGTTCCACAACCACTAATGGTTTACCCCAATCATCGATGGTTAGACCTAACCACTGACAGTCAAACCCAACTATTGACAGTTCACTTGATCACTGATGGTCATTGTGGCATAAAAATCCAATAAGCTATTTTCAACCCCTTTTTCCTAGCCAAACCTAATTTTCTTTATTTTTGCCTGATAATAGTGACTTTTCTAATTTTTTGGACCAAAACCTGACCATTTTAGCATAAGTAATTGACACACTTTTGCTATTTTAGTTATTTTCTTTAAATAAGCATATATATTATCTTTCTAACATGCATTTAATTTCATATCATTAAATGCAAGTATCCTTTATTTTAGTTTATATCAGCTTAATTTTCATAACAATGGATTGACAGCCTCCTAGCAAGCAATACATTTTTTTGGATCTAGCTCACGCTAGGTAGTCCACTCAACCATCCATCTAACAAACCCCTTTTTTGAGTGTCTTTCTTATCTACAGGTTATTCATTTCAAGCCAAAAAGGAGTTCCCACTATCATCTAGATTCATGTGCACACTTTATGAGATATTATTTTACACACCCTATTACTAGTTTCATTGCTTTACTTCCAAAACTAATAAATGAGAGAAATAAATTAAAACACTTCTGTTGTTTATACAAGTACTTTATCTTTTGATTTTTTAACTTGATTATTTAAAAGTGTGGATCAATAGCCTCCAAGGAATTTTGTGCTTCCCAGATCTAGATTGCTAGGCAATCCACCCTACTATCTAAATAATCAATCATTTACTTCAGTGTTTTCTTATCTATAGGTCATTCCTCCCAAACCAAAGAGGAGCTCTCTATAGTCATCTGATCAATGCACGCACAATAATCAAGTTTTTATACCATACCCTTCTTGAGTTTATTTTTTCCTTTTTAAGTGAAATTTATTTGAAGCAATGATAAACTAGCCTTGTACACTTGACAAATATTATTCATGGCTCAAACCTTCAGTTTAAAACCTTTTTGATGTCGTAAGGCTCATGTTCACCATGTCACTATGCCTAAATTCTTATCTTATAGTTTGACACTGATATTATGATTACTTAGATCCCTTATATCCCATATTATGCTTAAAACTTGATATATTTTCTTCATTATCAGTTACATATCTTCAACATTTTCCTATTCTCTAGGATACTATCATTTATATTTGGACACTAACATCGACACTAGTGTCCTATGTCTAATGCTGGTGTTTGTACCTTAAAAACACTTAAATTTGAAAATATTTTGATATGTATGGGTCAGTCTATAGTGTTATTTTAACCCTCCCATGATAAAATTTCAAAAGGTGTTTTATAAATTCATAGACCACTCATTATGATCAAGCAATATCAAGTACTTTTCAAACACACATCTATCTAAAATCACCTCTCAAGTTTATAAAACTACCCTATTATTTAGTATTTTCATATCATTCATAGGTGTAGTATTCTTAAAGGTCTGAATCATCCAAAGAGTAGCCTATGATAAATATTTTCCAAGTTACAAGCTAGATCATTGCATATACTCACATATATCATATTACACAATTGTTCACACACAAGCCCACATAAAGGAGACAACTATATTATTTTGAGGCCTTATTCAAAGTAAATGGTTATGTAGGTAGCACTCACTGATAGAGGGATATTTGAGTTGAGTTCAACTTCACTTGAGCCCACTAACCCCTATTTTATAAGGTAGAATGTCTTAATTATAGGCCTTAGGGTTTTAAGATACACACTAGTATCCAGAACCTATGCAATTGATTCAAATAGATAATCTACAAGGTAATAGGGAACCCTAATAGGCTTAGTTGAATTTATATAAAATGACATGTACTTCACTATAAATAGAAACATTGATGCAAATGTCTCTATTTTGACATTAGTGTCTAGGCTAACAAAAAGATGATTTTTAAAATCTGATGAATCACAACTGAGCATCAACCTAACTATTTTTGCACTTGCACTTCTTAGATCTGCTTGCCCATCATTTAATAAGTTAAGTATTATTTATTTTCATGATTAAGTAATAAAATTGTTGTTTGGCATTGTACTTTATATATTTAACATATTTATATAATTTAACATTATATCAGAATATATTGTGAGTCTAAAATTATTTAATTGGCCTACTTTATATAATAGTCTTTTTCTTAATTGATTAGGTTATTCTCCCAACCCTTATTTCCAAAAATGGTCAAATAATGCCTAAATAATCATGTATGGCATGTGAGTAGTATGTGTGTAATATAGAACCATTATAATGCTTTCAAATCAATGAAAACCATAATTTTCCTTTGTGTCAAGTTATGAGTCAGTGTCTTACTTGGAGTGTGTATTCAATAAAAACAAAGTTTAAGATTGTCCTTTATTGGACCCATTTTTTGTGTTTGTACCAATTTTAACACTCTTTTTCAAGGGTTGTTTTTACTTTCACTTTTCCTTTGTCTTGAGTTGGGAAAAGATTATGCTACGTCAATTGATTACCCTTAGGGTTAGGCTTTGCTTTCCATTTTGTTTTAGGGCCCTTAAATTTTATATATTTGGGTTGTGATGTTGCATTAGTATCATTGACACACTTATTCATGTTGCTTAGTAACTTCAAGTTAAATTTCTCCAATAAAATTTAGTTTTTCATGTTCTCTCTAAAATTGCTAATAGAACTTGTAAAAATTTAGTGCCACATATGCATAACCCATGTAGGCTTGTTGTGTGTATTAGTTTGAAATAAAAACTAAAGATGACCCAATTTAGACAAAATATATATGAGTTTTTTATCAATATTTGTTACATCAATATCAACAAACAGAAGCCTCAAGGGCTTAACTTGAGTAATCAAGTCCTCAATGTGAGGATATTTATTCAGACTAAGAGTAGTGAGCTCATTTTTTAGTTGGAATGCCATCATTTTATTATGATTTCCAAAAACATTCTCCAAGATAGTACAAATTTTATAAGATTCCATGATGCCTTGAAAATAAAACGTCAATCAGAGGATATTGATTGACCAAGGATGCTTTTAGTTTTATCAAAATGGTTTTTCCATTTTAAAATATCAAAAGGTGTAGGTTATTCATTCATTGAAATGCATTAAATTCCTTTTCTAAGGATCACATTAGTAATGAATCTTTTCTAGCTGAAGTAGTTGAAACTTGATAGGTTTATCTTATTTTCCACCACTGCTAGAACAAAAACTTGAGTGCCAAAAAAATAGCCCAACTTTTTTGTATGAAAAACATTTTCAAAAAAGAGTTTTTAAAAATACACGTCAAAATGGTTTTCTCATTGAGAAAATAAAAATGGTGTAATTGGCTTATGGGGGATAAAAATTCCAAAAAACTATTTTTGGGACTACATGTGAAAAAAAATTGTATGTAATTTTTTATCCAAAAATGTGAAATATACTTTAAAATGACTGTCTCAGCAAAAAAAATCACAATAATGTAGTTTCCCTATGGTCCACTAAAAAAATTACATATTTTTTAAATTAAAACAAAATCATTGGTTAATAGCCTTTCCATATATGATTTTTTTAAATACCAGTGTTCTGCTAAAACAATACCATCTGCTCTGCCCTTTCATTGTACTTTTATAAAATTGGTTATATATGTACTTTTCAACAATAAAAATACCTCTATAATTTTTTGAAACATAAATCCCTTTATACTTTTTTGAAAAATAGAACCCCAAAAAGGATACTAAAATTGGATTTGAATATTTAATATTGTAGCTAAGTCTGAACAAGGAATATTGCGATTGAATTTGAACATAAATATTACAAAAGTGTAAATCTACCAAATATAACCAAAGTTGTTTTTGGAAATTTTAGATTGATGTGTGTTTTATCTATAGGATCTATAATATAATAATGTGCATACATAAATAGTGAAAAATCTCAAAGGGCACTGACTACATACATTTCCCACTATCTAGTAGCCGTTATATCTCATCTTTGAGGTTCATATAAAGTAACTTCATAGGGCTAACCACTTACCAATGCACCACAAAATTAAATGAACAAGAGGATTCTTATTAGATAAATAAAAATACTAGGTGCTTCTTATATACCATGAGGTACATGGATTCTAAAATTCATATAAAGTGTTATGTGATGGCTTGAGTACTAGGGTAGTACTCCTCACACGAATCAAGAAAAATTGATAACCACTTTGACTTGAACAATAGATCCTTTGAGTTTTACCCTTAGAACCCCACTATTTTTACTAATTTATGGCAATTAAGATCCCATAAGGGTGAAGTGAGAGCATAAGATTGGTTATTTGTAATAATCCACTAAATCTAGGCTTGAAATCTGAAAATTGAAAAAAATGATGAGTTTATAAAAAAAATGAAAACTATAGTTCCAGTCTTTAAACCTACATGAAAAATGAGGTGAATATTTTATATATATGATACCATATTAAATTATTTAGATAAGTATATAATTTTTTTAGCTACCATAATACAAATACCCACAATAAATTCATAAACAAATATTGAAAGCTTAAAAATAAAATAACATAGATGTATCCAACTAGCATAACTACCTCTTTAGATTAAGAGCATTGGCCTAAATATTCCAGTATAAAATTAATTCTCATCCACAATGTGCCTCACCCACTAGCCCTTTATGTTCTTATATAGATAATAGAGGAGGATAGGGTTAGGGTTAGGGTTTTGGAGAGTAGTTACAAATAGAATAAGACAAACTTTTAATTAGTATAAGTCAATTAAGTATTTACTTAATTGATAATATTCTTTAATAATGGGTTGTGGATAAGTATGTACCAATTATTTTCAACTCATGAATTATAAATAATATTACAAGTGCATCTTAAAACCATAAAATAATGTATAAGTAATTAAATACACTAATAATATAATGTATTAGGGTCTACCATTGGATTCATCTCTAAAAATTACTAATTATTAAAAAAAGGCATTCAAAATGAAGTATGTATAAAAAAGTTATGGTCCCATGAAGGTATTGTTGCCACAATAAATTTTGATTTACCCTTGTGTCACCTAAGATATACTTCAGCCCATGTATCACCTAGGAGATTGTCATGTAATGTATTTGAATCCACCATTCGATATCACTTTAAAAAATATATGCTTTCGAAAAAAATGGCAATCAATAATGGAGTCCATATGAAGAAGTAATGGTCTTGGGAAGCTACCTTCATCCCAATAATATTTATGACACTTGAAGAACACCTAATAGATACCTCACCCATGTGTAGCCCAGGGATTTCCTTGGAGATACTCACCTAATTTAAGATAAACTCTTTTTGGTAGCCCCCATTATGCATTATGGAAAATATACAACACTTTATAAAATTTTCCATATGTATAATTGATGTAATTTCCAATATGATTTTCAATATTCAAGGGTCACATTAATTATTGAAGCTTTAAAGTGAGTTTATGGGAAACTCATCATCCACTTGTGTGTGGAAGAATACTTTCTATCTACCTTCGAATATAGGTATTGTGGCATGTAATCTACATCATGCTTCTAAAGAGTTTTCATGCATGAACTTCTTGTTGTTCCCTATTTCCACACTATGATATGCTTATCTAGTGGCAAAAGGGAGGAAAAATTTATTCATATACATGTTATTGCTTTCTCTATATTTCCACTTTATGTTTAAATAATGTTATTCTTAATATTGTAAGTGATGCAAGATTTATGTAGTATACAAGTTGACTATGATCCAATGTTCAAATATGATGTTATTTCTAACTTGACCTTGATGTCAAAAAAATATTTTCCCATGATTCTATGATAATTTTAGTGTTCATTGCGCTTATGTGAATGCCATATTGCCATTATACTTATCATGCCTATTATGTTTATGTGCTTGTTAATTTTTACTAGGTAAAGAGGGTTGAGGGGTCCCTCACATGTTTTATTAAATGAAAGAAAAGTGATTACAAAGTTTGTTATGATGGATCCAAAAGACCAAAGGCTAAAAATAAATGAAAGACACCCTGAAGGATGAGACCAAAAATGATAAACAAAAAGTAACCAGACCAAAACCACCCTTAAGGGCCACAAAAACCAAAACCCCACAAGGGCCACCACACACCCAAAATAGCATGTCCACTGTCACCCATGCATGTCTAAAAATCACACCCAAATCATGACCAATGACCCACTATTGAGACCACCATCACTAACAATACCAAACTACAAGACACCACTACCAACCACCTAGGCACCCCCTACATCCATCGTTATTACCCTATAATATACCACCACTTATCACTTTATCTATCTATCCAAATAGACTTTCTCATCCATAACCAACACCAATATCCCCTTTATATGAAACCTCTCCCTTTTGTATCACCATTTTTTACCTCCATCAAAATCCACTTGCACACTTCAAGTTGATGTAGCCTCCCAAACCTATTGTTGTACTAGAATTATCTATGCATGCCCATAATACAACCAAGGTTTCATGTCATCTGGTCAAGGGGCCTCCCCAAGGACTTTAGGGGTAGATGGAGTGGGGAGTGTAAGTACCATAAATTTAAACAAGGAGTTTGTCTGTTGAGACAAACCCATGTGACTTCTTACCACTAAGATCCACCACAATTGAAACCATTAGAGAACATAGAATAACCAAATCTAAGACATTCACCCAAAAAACCAAGGGCCTGGGGTTTTGTAGATAGTATTACAACACCTCCAACTGGTCCAGCAAGTTATCAAACCTATCTTCTAGGTATCTAAAAGGTACCACCCCTTGAATCAATTGCTCTAAGAAAATTTGGGAACATTTTTCTTCCAATATAAATGCTTCCACTACCGCTTCCAACCCACCTTTAAAATGCACTTTAATGAACCTAAAAATAACCATAATTGTCAATTCTTTGTCCTTAGACACCAAGAGAATATTTTGCATGAAAGTTGACATGATTAAGGAGTTGACCTTAACCCTACAATTGGTCTCCAAGAAGATTATCCTAATGACCTCCTTAATTGCATGTAAGGTGTTACCCAGCTATATAATAAACACCTTCTTCAACCTACAATCTAAAACTCATCCCTCAAATTTCATCTCATGTTTCCTAGCCTTGGCACATAGAAGGGTCTCATTGAGTGCCACCTATAACATATGTTCCATCTTCGATGATGCCACCACCTCATAAACACTACTACCACTCAAGATAAATGTTGGATGGTTTTTTATCAGTGGGAATAAATCCCAAATTCCATCACACCCACTTATGATGCAAACATAGGGGTAACCTAATAGATATGGGAAACAACACTTCCCATGCTTATGCAGTCACTAACCATTAATGCCATCAGGCTTGTATCCCATCCAAGCATGAGTTAATCATGTAGTAGATTTGACCCATCCTCAACCAAGCCTCCTAATCATTATCAATGATTATTTCCTCTGATTGAGATATGTCTCTATTCTCCATCACATCCACCACCTTGTTTACTTCATGGAAGTAATGATTTTATTCCCAATCATTGATAGGATTAAGGACATCCTAGGAAATGTTAAGAATGTTATCCACATTCTAAGACCCTATTTTTATATTCCTCAAAGCTTTAATAATTACTATCAAATCACCTTCAATTATGAATCTCATGATACTGCACTGGTCTACTAACTTGGGCCCTAGTTCTAGGGATTGGGCCTTTGGTTGATTATTAGTGTCATCCACCAGCTTCTTCTATGTCAATCTAATTAGTGATATAGCATAATCTTGAATGATGTAACCTACCCTAGAATCACCTAGGTTTCACCTTGTAGTTCCATCAAATTTTATCTTGAGCCACTTCAGAGGGGGAAGCACCCAATCCATCTTCCCTGCTCACTTCGTTGATTTTGATAAAATGACCAACCCATTAATAGGGGTGCTTATGTGCTTGTTACTTTATTATGTTGCTTATCCAATCCATTATGAGTATGTGATTTATATGTTACTTATCATGTCCACTATGACATTATGTTTTGTTAACTTACCATGATCCATATCATGCAACCCTTGCTATTTATTATCTTTCCATGATCCATATCATGCAAATATTATGTTATGTTCTACTATTGTGATCCTTACTATGTGTATACATTTGGAAAAAATCCTTTGACTTTCTCATGCTCCTTATTTCTATATCTCCATGGATGGATGAGTCAAGTTTATAATAGATCCAATAATTTATTTGTTATCATTATTATATGTTGAGCCCACATGGGGTCAAATATGTTAGCATACTTTCCCAAACAATTTATCTTAGTGCACTATAATATTTCATGATATGTTATGCTCAATGATATATATAATTTATTTATTTTGACATATGAGACTCATAGGTTCACTTCAAATCTCAAAATAGGGGCATATACTACTCATTATATTTTCAAGGACATCCTTTCTTCAATGATATCATGGACCGAAGGGAGTTACAATTTCAAATCATAATACTATGTCCCGCTAAGTGGACAATAAATATTTAAAAAATTAATTCAAAAATAAATCCTAAAAATTACTTAATGATTTTTTTATAAAAATGTAAATGTCCTATGACTTTGTATATACAAGCTAAAACACATATGTTTATATTAATATCATCCACCTAAACTCAAGTTATTTTTAGGGGAGATTGGAAGTGTATATAACCTCTTTGCATTAAAATGTGTGACACACTATTATACTTATAAGGGGAAAAAGGTGATGTGCTCTATCATATTCAAGATTGCATAAGTAGAGGTTCATCCCCCTATGACGACAAGGTTCCAAATCCAATTTCCATCAATGAAGGTTTTAAATTATGTATGGAGTGGAAATCAACTTTGTTTTAATCTAAAAAATGAAGCTTTATTATATCCAATCTATGCTAGAATTATTAGTTGTTAATATAGTAGTGTTGCAAGTGTGATTGATGACTAGATATGCACTAAATAAATTTAAATTGAGATATTAAAACTTGTTGGTTTTCATTTATGAATACATGTAATAAAAAATTAGAGATAAAAATATGCAAAAATATTTTCCAACAATAATTATGTTTCTACACTATTTCACCATCGTTTACTAAGAAAAAATGCTTAAACTAGTCAATTACAAATAACTTGCATAACAAGTCATGACAATTGAAAGCAAAAAATTAAAATTATATAAAGTTAAGATAACCAAAATATACTAAAATAACTAAAAATATACTCAAGAGAATAAGTTCTACTTATTGATAAGATATGGTCATCATATAAGATTTCTTTCTTAACAAGTATCATGCACACTAGACGAATTAAAAATCCCAAATCGATATAAAGTAGGAGATTGACTAAAATAAGATTAAATTTAGTTAAATAAGCTTTATAAAGTGTGTCCCACCTCCTAGGATGAATGGATAATGATTTGAGCTCAGTTAAGTACACATCTTGTGAACTAGACTCTAACTAATATTTCTAGTTATTTTTTAGGAAGTACTTGAAAAGTGTTCAAGTTTGATAAAAAAACTAATATAGGACATAATTGAATTAAAAAAACCTCATAAAATACTAAAACACTAATAAAAATAATTATAATACTAACAATAAAATATCAGCATTGGCTTCACACTCAACATTTCCCCTTTGATGTAAAGAGGAGAAATGCCTATCATTTTCTTAAGTCTTCCATGAATATTCTTCAGTAATCTCTTAGTGAAAATATCATAAAATTAATCTTCAATTCTCACCTAATCAATGAAAAATTATTTATCATTTACCAAGTCTTTGACAAAATTATGTTTGAGTTCAATATGTTTGGTTCTAACATGGAAAACGAGATTCTTGGATAATTGTATTACCCCATTGTTATCATAAAAAATCCATGTTGGCTTGAGCCCTTTTAAATTAGATAAGAGTCTTCTCAACTATAATATTTTTATGTAATCTAACTTAAGGGTTTTATGTCAGGATCCTCCTTAGAGTACAATTGATTACCTTTGTATAAGCAACTAAACACGAAATTAAACCAGAAGTAATAAGTAACTAGAAATCAGAAACAACAAAGAATAGGAGATATGAGAAATAATACAATCTATATTAACACTCTTCCAAAATAAAATACAATGAAGAAATCTCACTCTTCCCACACCTCTTGGGTGTACAGTAATTCTCCCTCAAGAGTTCTCTCTCTCAATCAATTACAACCAACTCAACACTGAGTTGTTCCCTCCACCGGTGACAATCAACTCAATGGTTGTTTTGCCTACCTTACAAGTCCTTGTGACAATCAACCCAATTTTTGTTGCCTCCAATCCTTGACCCAACAGATATTCTTGATCTTGCAACTCTCAAATCTAATTGACCTTGCTTACCATGTAGATCTTCTTGATCTTGCACTCTTGCAGACCTTCTAGATCTTACACTTTGAGGATCTCGTCCTTATTACAATACAGCCCCATGGGTCTCTTAAATAGATCTCAAACCAAAAAATAATTATAAATGCAGACTCAAGACTAAAATTAGTCTTTACATGCAAACTAACCATTCTCCTAAAATTAGAACAAATCTAATTCTGGAAATGCACAGATGACCGATGTCGGTCTCTGTCTATCTGGAGATGACTGACATCGGCCAATGCATAACCGATGTTGGCAACTTTCGATCAACCCCTGACTGATGTCGACAGTCTGACTGACGTCAGTTACTGTCTAACCTAGCAACCTCCACATTTGCATATCAATGAAGCTTTTAGCTCCACAACTCAACAATCTCCCACTTGGAGATAAATAGTTGCACCAGTACTTGTACAGCAACATCCTCTAATTTTGTTTCTGGCTTGTATCCCCATCTTCAAGTTTAATCTTGAAGACCAACAAAATTTGAATGAAGATTCAACTTCTCCTTTGTTACCAGCTTTGTTAACATTTTCACAGGGTTCTTATCCTTGCTAGCCTCTGTGACTGCAATAACCTTCTACATCTCTAAAATCCAACTAATTGTTGGTCCACCAATAGTGAACACATATCTTGTGGTGCTTCTCCTGCCATCCAAATCACCTGCCATATCCAAATCTACATACCCATATAGAGAAGTGTTTGACCCTGCATAGCATAAATACCTACTGCTGGTCCCTCTCAGATATCTGAGAATCCACTGAACTGCTTTTCAGTGCTTCTTTCCTGGATTGGCCATAAACTTGCTGACAACTCCCACTGCTTGGGCAATATCAAGTCTAGTACTTATGTACTCAACCTCATCATGTGATTTAGGACACTGTTCTGTGCTTAAATTTAACTGTCTATCCATAGGTGTGCTTATCAATTTTGCATCCTGCAAATTGAACCTCTCCACTACCTTATTCACATAATCCTCTTGAGACAAAACCAGCCTATGATTTTCCCTATCTCTAGAAATACTCATGCCAAGGATTGTTGCTCCTAAATTCTTCATGAAAAATGTCTGAGCTAATTTTACCGTTAGCTCAGTAATCTCCTGCATGTGTGAACCTGCAACAAGCATATCATTCACATACAGTAACAGGATAATGTAGCTACTATTATCCAATCTGGTAAAATAAACACAATGGTCACATTGACATTGACTAAAGCCATGCTTTGTCATAAACCTGTCAAACCTCAAATACCATTGTCTTGCAGCATGCTCAAGACCATATAACTTGTGCTTATGTCTCACCTATCCATTCTCTCCTTTCTTTAACCTGTAAACCCATTCATTTTTTAGTACTTTCTTTCCAGCTGGCAACTCTACCAAATCCCACGTTTGGTTTTCTTCCAAGGAATCAATTTTCTCATTCATGCCATGCTCCCACTGTTTCCTAGATTTTACCTGCATTGCCTCTTCAAAAATTCCTAGTTTTCCACCATCAGTGAGCAACAAGTAGTATAAAGAAGGGGAATAATGAATTTGAGGCTTACTTACCCTTTCGGACCTCCTCATGAGCATTTGAGACTCATTGACAGCTTGTTGTTTGTCCAAATTTCATTCTAACATTGATCGATCCCAGTCATCTCTGGCCAACCTCGGTTTGCACCCGACCGATGTCGATTCCACCTGATCACCAACGTCAATTTTTTGATCAATGTCGGTGTCCACCTGCCTGACATCACTGACTTTGGTCTCCATCAGACTGACATCGGTTCCTGCCTAATCAACGTCGGTGTCTGTGTTTTCCTGTTAGTGATGATTTTTACCCATGAGCTCATTTTGGATCATAAACTTGTCCAAATCGACAATGCCCTACTCAAAATTATTCAGCCTCTTGAGCTGATCACTGTCCATCACCTTCTCATTGAAAACCAAGGCTTTCCAGTTTTTAAAAGTGTCAAAAACATCATATTTCCTCTTTATGCAATAAATCCAATCCTTTCTTGTAGCATCAGAAACATAATACTATGATCCTCTAATAGAAGCTACCTGAGCTGGTCCACACACATCTGCATGAACAACCTCCAACTTGTGCTTCTTCTTTCTTGACCCAGTTGTGAGAAACCTCACTTTCTCCTATTTCCCAAACATACAATGCTTACAAAAAATTTTATCTATGCTTTTCAAATCTGAAAGCTTACCATTTGACTTAAGAACATGCATTCCCTTCTCACTCATGTGACCAAGCCTACAGAGCCACATCTTTGCATCTACATCTAAAGTAGATAAAATAGAAGGAGAATCAATAATACAAGTAGATAGATAAAGTGTACCTACTTTCTTACCTCTTGCTAATACAAGTGCACCCTTGGAAACTTTCCAAGATTCAGCTGTGAGAGTTACTGTGCAACCCTCATCACCCAAATTCCTACATAAATTAAATTTTACTTCAAGACGGGTACATGCATGACATCTTTCAACACCCATGTGTTACCAGTCTGCAATTTCAGCTGCACTTCCCCTTTGCCAACAATTTGACAAGGCTCACCATCCCCTAAATAAATTTTTCCAAAGTCTCCATGGACATAATCATGGAAAAATACTTTATTTGGGGTTGCATGGAAAGAAGCACCAGAATCTAAAACCCATGATTCTACCTGAATATCCAAAGAAAATATAAGAGCATCCTATGCAACAATACCTGCAACATCTACTTCTTTATGCTGATCTTCTTTCAACCAACAGTCTTTCTTTGTATGTCCTTTCTTTCCACAATTCCAGCAGGTGATACTTCCATTTCTAGATTTGGATCTCCTGCCTATCTTTGACCTTGATTTCCCTTGCTCGACCTTTTCTCTTTACTTTCCCCTGCTTTCAACACTTAAAGCATTACCTGATGTTTCCCCTGTGCTTTTCTTATGAATTTCTTCATTCAAGATTACACTAACAACATCATCAACTTTCAAGATATTTGAAGCAGACGTAGTATTACTAACTGCCATTACCAAGCTATTTTAACTTTCAGGTAAAGAGCATAAGATTAAGAGAGCCTTAATTTCATCATCAAAAACTATTTTGACTGAAACTAACTGATTTACTAATCCATGGAAATCACTAAGATGACTATATACCGATCCACCTTCCTGCATTTGCAAATTATATAATTGCTTCATAAGAAATACCTTATTCAAAGCTGAGGGTTTTTCATATAAATTTGTCAAAGATTCCATTAACTCTACCATTGTCTTTACCTGTGATAAGTTGGAAATCACAGACGATGCCAGGCTCAACCTTATAGATCCAAGAGCCTTTCTATCAAGAACATTCCATTCTTCATCTTGCATATATGTGGGCTTACATGAAACCCCACCCAACGGTAAGTATAGATCTTTCTGATACAAATAATCTTCTATCTGCATCATTCATAATTGATAATTCTTGCCATTGAATTTCTCCATTCTTAGCTTACTTTCTTCTGCCATTGCTTTTCTCCCACTCAATTAGAAACCCCTGAGAGTGAACCTGTAATCAACAAACACTAACCTGCTCTACCACTTGTTAGTGATCCTAGCTCTAATACCAACTGTAAGGATCCTCTTTAGAGTACAATTGATTACCTTTGTATAAGCAACTAAACACTAAATTAAACCAAAAGTAATAAGTAACTAGAAATCAGAAACAACAAAGAATAGGAGATACGAGAAACAATACAATATGTATTAACACTCTTCTAGAAAGAAATACAATGAAGAAATCTCACTCTTCCCACACCTCTTGGGTGTACAGTAATTCTCCCTCAAGAGTTCTCTCTCTCAATCAATTACAACCAACTCAACACTGAGTTGTTCCCTCCACTAGTGACAATCAACTCAATGGTTGTTTCGCCTACCTTACAAGTCCTTGTGACAATCAACCCAATTGTTGTTGCCTCCAATCTTTGACCCAGCATATCTTCTTGATCTTACACCCTGCAGATCTAATTGACCTTGCTTACCATGTAGATCTTCCTGATCTTACACTCTTGCAAACCTTCTAGATCTTACACTTTGAGGATCTCATTCTTATTACAATACAGCCCCATGGGTCTCTTAAATAGATCCCAAACCAAACAATAATTAAAAATGCAGACTCAAGACTAAAATTAGTCTTTACATGCAAACTAACCGTTCTCTTAAAATTAGAACAAATATAATTCTAGAAATGCACAGATGATCGATGTCGGTCTCTATCTGTCTGGAGATGATCGACGTCAGCCGATGCATAACCAATGTCGGTAGCTTTCGGTACCCCTAATTGATGTCGATAGTCTGACCGACGTTAGTTACTATGTAACCTAGCAACCTCCACATTTGCATATCAGTGAAGCTTTTAGCTCCATAACTCAACATTTTATATTTATCTTCAGTTAATGGTAATGAAATTTTAGATTATTTCTTTGAAGACCGTGGATATAACCCACTTCCCAATGCAAAGCAATAACCTAAAGTTGACTTCCTATCACCAAGAAATCCTCTCCAATGTAAATAAATAACTTTATGTTCTGAAATTAATATCATGATTATAATTTTGTCTTACATATCTAAAAATTCTTTTCACTTCTTGCAAATGTTTGAGTGATGGTTTGCCCATAAATCTAAAAACTAATGAAACCCCATAACTGATATCGGGTTTTATCATAGTGAGATACATAAAACCTTTCACCATGATTCTAAAATTATTTTAATCCACTTAAGGACTCTTTTCCTCTCTCATTAAATATTTTTCACTTACAATTGGAGTGTCCATGGGTTTAGAATCTTGAATATTTCACTTTTTTAACATGTCTTGGGTATATTGGGCTTGATAAATGAATACTTTCTCTTTATTTTGATAGACTTCTATGATAATAAAATACTTCATAATTCCAGGATCATTCATCTCAAATTATAATTACATATCTTCCTTTAATCTATTTAACATCTCCATAGAGCTACCTATAAATATCAAGTCATCCACATAGAGGCAAACATATAACACATTAAAATCAAATGATTGAATGTAAAGAGTTAGTTCATATTGACTTCTTGAAAATCCTTGATACAATGAAAAGCTATAAATTCTTGAGTTCCAATCTCTTGAATCTTTTTTCATCTCATAAAAAACCTTAATCAACTTATATACCTAAAAAAATTCACCCTTTACCTCAAAACCTTGTAGCTACCCCACATATACTTCTTATTCAATCACTCCATTTAGGAATTTACTTTGGACATCCATTTTATGGATTTTCAAAAATTTATGAATGTTTATATAAATAAATAGTATTATATTATATTTATGTGTCATGGGTGCATAAATTTCCTCATAATCAACCCCATATGTTTGTGTAAACTCTTTTGCAACTAATCTAGCTTTTAGTTTGTCAATTGTACCATCACTCTTGACTTTGGTTTTACAAACCCACTTGGTAATAATGAGATATTTATCATATGAAGGATGAAAATTTTTCCATGTATCATTCATCTCAATTTTCATACCATCAACCCATTATTTATTTTGACCAGCTTCTTCATAACTTCTAGGTTCACTAGACATAGATGATAATAAAAACATGGTATTTTCATCATAAGCATCATCAAATAAATTACTTTCCTGATGTTCAAATATTTTTATCATCATCTCATAATTATTGTCTAACATTTTATTAGCTTTATGTGGATTCAACAACCTCTTAAACTTGATTGGATCTCATGAAGATGGATGACTAGTCTCTTGGGAAGAGCTAGTATTATTTCCTATTGAACTAGAAACATGTGTAAGACTTTATAAGCCCTCAAAATCAACTTTAATAGGATTTAAAATTAAATTATTACCTATTTAAATATATTATCATAATCATCATACATCTCATTTTTTTTTAAATTACAATCTTTGGAAACGATTGTGGATTTACTACTAGTGCTATAAAAGTTGTATGTTTTGCTTTCATCATTATATCCTGTGAAATTATGATCAATATTCTTAGGATCAAAACTTGAATAAAAATAAACATAATTTATTTTAACCATGCACTAACTTTTGGCTATTTTCATGTTTCCCTTTCCTTCAAATTGGATGGACTTTCCATCTCCCAATTGCACTTATATTTTGAAGGAATCATCTAACTTATTGAAACTATCTTTGTGACTTATCATGTGATTTGAGAAACTTCAATAAAGAGAAAAAAAATTCATTAAATCTTATATCCCCATAATACATGTGAAACAATAATATAATGGTTCCTTCCCCTTACATTTTTCACCTCAGAATGCCTTCTCTTCATCCTCTTGATTAACTTGATTATTAGTTGCTAGTATCCTACAATATTTTATTAAGTGTCCTAATTTTTTGAAATAATGAAAAGTAAGGTATCTCTTTATTTTACCTATGAAGTTATATTTATCTTTCCCCTTTGAATTTTATTTTATTTAACTCCCTTGATTCTTTTTTTTTTCTCTTTGGGATTTGAAATTCTTATCTTGATTTCAAGTGCATATTCCAAATCATGTTCTAGATCTCTTATATAGAGTCTCATCTTATCCTTATAGGACAAGAGAGAACCCACTAACTCATCAAAAATTATAGTGTTAATGTCTTTACACTCATCAAGAGTGATCACAATATGCAATATTTTTTTAGTCTCCTTACTATGACCCTATCTTCTATGGTTTCTCTATAAATCCTCATTTTATGCACTAATTCATTTATCCTTATGCAATATTCTCCAACTCTTTCATTATCAGTCATTCTCAAATTTTCAAAATTCTTTTAAAAAGTTTGTATTTTTGGTTCTCTTACCTTATTATATGCTTGATATGAAGTTTTCTAGGTATTTCATGACTCATGGACTTTTTTTCATCCAATAATTCTTGGATAGATGAGTGGGTCTATGATGCTCTAAATATAAAATAAAGCTTATGCTTCAACCTTTTCTTCATCCTTTTTTGTGCTCTTTAAATCTTGAGTCAAAATATTCCAATATATAGGTGGTGTGTATCCATGGAGAACATTATCCCAAACTCCCTTCCAAATAATTATTCTCTTCAATTGATCTCTCCAATATTCAAAGTTGCCACCTTTGAAAATAAGAATATTTATAAAAGTAAAATTTACATAAGCCATATTCTCCTGATAATGGCTTAAAAACCTTCTTAGCCTTTATTTAATGAGTATTTGATACCAAATGAATGTTTTGAATTCATTTTGAGAGTGCAAATCAAATCTCATTTAATTTTAAAATTACATTATATATCATCCAATCTATCACAGAATTACTAGTTGTTAATCTAGTAGTGTTGTAAGTGTGATTGGTGACTGAATATGCACTAAATAAATTCAAATTAAGCTACTAAAGCTTGTTTATTTTCCTTTGATAATTCCTAAAATAAAAAATCAAAGATAAAAATATGTAAAATATTTTCCATAAAGAATTATGGCACCACACTATTGCACCATCTTATATTTACAAGAAAGGCTAAAACTAGCTAATTAGAAATAACTTGCGTGACAAGTCAGGTTAAGTGAAAAAAGAAAGTGAACATATAAAAAAAATTAATATAAATAAAAATATATTAAAATAACTAAAGAATCAATATTAAAAATTTTACTCATTGATAATATATGGTCATCATATAAGATGTCTTTCTTAACAAGTAAGAAACATATACACACTAGACAAGTTAGGTGCCCTAAATCCATATAAAGTAAGAGATTGATTAAAATAAGATTAAATTAAATTAGCTAAGTCTTATAAAGTTTCCCCCACCTCTTGGAGATGAATATATAATGATTTGAGCTTAGTTAAGTACACATTCAGTGAATTGAACTTTATTTGACACTTCTAACTATTTCTTAGAAAGTTCCTAAAAAGCGTTCAAATTAGATAAAACAACTAATATAGGACATAACTTAATTAAATAACCTTAATAAACTAATAAAACTAATTATAACATCAACAATCAAGTGATGACATTATCTTCATACTAAATAATCTATCCCTTCTCATTTTTAGTCGTTAGAAGTCGACATCCATTCGTATCTTGCCAAAGTTTTAATTCAAGTTATCTATGAATAGATAAGTGATTATGCTCATTTCATAAGGATTCACACTCCATAAATTACCATTTTATATATAGCATTATATTTTGAATCAATTTTGGTGCACTGCATGTTTGAGTTATTTCTCTTGTACATTAGACATCTTTATTCATATCCAATGGGTTTGAATATGAGAGGACTAATTATTTTACACTAGCCACACAAACTCTAATGCATACCCCTTGATCCAAAAAATTTAGTTAATTTAACTTATCACAAATTCATCCATTTTAGATTCTTATGACAACTTTTTCAATTTCCCATCTTTTTACGTAAAAATTGGATTAAACGATTAAAATTCAGTATTTAAAAATTGAAATTAAAAGTAAGTACTGAAGAAAAGAGATAATACAAAAATTGAGTTGATAACATAGTTCACCCAAAATTAGGGTACATCTCTAGGTCTTCTCAAAGGCTAGACTAATCAATTAAAATGATGAAAAAATACCATTACATCAAATTATTCCAATAAGGGGATCTCAACCTACAATCAAGTGTTTGATGTCCTCTAGAAAGTTTGGCTCTGACTCTAGATCTAGCTCTTTTGGACTATATCTTTCTTGTCTCTCCCAAATGAGGGGCTACACAAGTTCATTGTAGTTTCTCTTAGAGGTATGTGCAATGGATCTTAGCCTGTAATTGCTACTCTCATAAGATAGACATACAAACTTACTTTGTCTCCCAATAAAGGGATAAAAGTTCCCTATAATGTCTTTAGGAAATCTGTGCAATAGGATCTTGGCCTTCAATATTAATTTTTTAATATCAAATATATAAACTTTGTTTTCTTCTCTTGTTCTCCTTTACAAGGCTTAAATCTTACATGTTTTTTTGTCTTTAATTATAATATTGAACATTTTATAGTGTTTTTAAGGCCCTTAATTTTTGAGTTAAAGCCTTATCCCTTTTGCATAGGGTTAGGGATTCAAATCCCCTTGGAAAATTCCTCATAGCCTTTGTTTTTAGTAATAAATACTAAAATTAAGGCATAAATACAAAGTCTTGCATTTGGTTTGCCAACTATGACATAATGTGTTATTGGGCCTAAAACATAGGCCAAGTGAGGTGAGGGAGTCAAGCCCCACTCCAAATCTCATGCATTAGCTCATGAGGAGGATTTTTTTGGTGTTTTGGATAATGAGATATCCCACTTTGGTGGGGATAACAATAAAAAGTTCTTTACGAGAGAAACTTCATCCCCTGTAACTTAGTCATGAGACCATGTATTACATGGAACTTGCCTTGAAACTCATAGCATTTGGTGGAGCTTTATGAATGCCACATTAAAATTTATGATTGGTCCATGTGTTAGGCCATAAGGTCTAGTTAGTTGATGATGTTAGCACTATGTTATTTTTTTCTTTGTTTGTTTCCACCTTTAATAAGCCATAATTTTCACATATAATATTTGTTTGACCCTATTCAAATTGCATCAGAAATCTCCTAACAAGATATTCAATGTGAGCATAGTTTGAGAAAAAAATGGGACCATTTAAATGTGTCAAATGTTGAGATCCTCCTCGATCATACCTCCCCAATAAAAAACTTTTGGACAACCAAAAGTATAATTTCATACATGAAAGTACCCCTTCATAGAGTTCTCTCTCTTCTATCAAGAACTTCTTCCTACAACTCATCAAGTGATTTAGGAGCAAAATAATCAATAGAGGGAACATTCTCACATGGATACATGATCATAGAAGGATCATTTATTTCTCTCTCTTGGAGGCTGGCCATGTTTCTCTCTCTCTCAGAGGCTGACTTTCCAAACTAAAATATATGAAATGACCTTTTTGCACTCTTGGTGTCTTGGTCTTCTTCTTGGTGGATTATCTTAGCCACTACATTGCTTATAGGCTAAAATGAATCTCTCCTATTAAGAGATGCTTTACACACTCTCATTTTTATTTAACATTCTCAACCAGGAAAAAATACATTGCATAATAAGTAAGTGATGTTATAACAAGTCATCACTTGTACAATTTTCCTTTGGTAGGGTATTAAAATTGAATGCAACATACATTGATTGTAAACACAATTCTATTTACAAAAATTTCCTTATTTGAGTCTTTAAAAAATGTGCATACAAACAATTACACATGCATTAAAAGAACATATTTTAATGAAAGAAAATTAATGCCAACATGCATCCATAAAAAAAACCAACATGCATACATAAAAAAGAAGTGATCTTATTGAGAGATACTCACCATGGAAGCACTTCTTATGTTTATTTCATGCCACTTTGTCTTCCTCTTGGAATTACACTTCAGCCTATCAACATGTCTTTATTGTTGTCTAACTTGAATAACTTTTATTTGAAGTTATTTTATAAATGGAATTCCTCTTTACCAATATCTTCAAATGCTATAAGACGTGATAATCAAAACATGCTAGCATGAATGTCAACATGAAAATGAGAATACAAAATAGAAAATGATACCACCTCTTATAATGGGCTACTCATAATGCATTTCTCAACTTAGATGGTTGTTCCATAGTCAACCTTAATGAGTGATTTACATCCACACTTGCTCACACACATTGGATTAGTTTACTTCATACTTCTTCAAAAAAAAGAAACCCAAAAAGTGATTGAGAGGTGCTATATAAGCATGCTAAAACAACACTTAGCTATGTAAATATGTTATCCATGAAACCAAATTCTTATCGATCCAATCTTATGGATGATCTTATTTGGTTTTCTCCCTCTTCATGGACTATCCTATGGATAGGTAGGCTTATTCAAGGGTTGAATCTTGGATTTTTGGAATTTGACCAACTCTTTCATGTGATACCTCTTTCTTTTAATGGGTTTGAATAACCTCCTTACTTGTAGGTACTTTCACAACTTCCTTATTGCAAGTATTTGGATGAATCTTCCAACATTTTTCAAACCAATGGCCACTCATATTACAATGAGAGCAATAATTCTTAACTATTTTCTTGGATAATAATCCCTTCTTTCCATTCTCCATAATTTGACTTGGAGATTAGTATTTACAATAAGTCTTCTTCTCTTTAAGGACATGGACTTATTTAGGATGGAATTTATCTTCAAACACATGGCCACATAATGGTTATTCATTCCATAAAAAGAACATAGATATGCATATCAAAATGTTTGTGTTTCAAATCCATTATTCTCATAATCGAAGTAAACATCAGAATACTTATACTTGCCATACCTTTTACGGTTGTCCTTTATGTAAGTTTGATGAAGATAAGATGTGTTACCTCCTCTTTTGGGATGTTCATCTCTCTTTGGATATGCTTTGCATTCTTTCTAGATGTTTTTTCCATGATTGAAATGTTATTCCTTTATTTCTTCCATCTTGCACTCACTTTCACCATCATGGAGTGATGATGTGTTATCTCATTGTATGGGTTATTTTTGAAGAGCTAATGGCTTGGACTCTTTACTTTTATAAGCTTTTATTTCTTTAGTTATATTGGAGCATTCTCTAACTTCTCCTTGGACACTAACATATCCAAAACTTGCATAATGATATCTTTCCTTAGCTTGTATGGGATTAATCATTCCTTGGCCGTTGATACCAAATCCCTTTACATCAAAACCCATCTTGTGAGCAACTTGGAGCCAATACCCTGAGTATGCTTCTCAAATTCACCCAAAGAAACCTCTAAATCTTGATAGGAAGAAAGAAAACATGGTGAATTACTTACTCTTCATACCTCAATCATGGTTTTTAGATCTATGGTTGATGATGGTCTCCTTTGCATGATAGACTCTACTTTTTCCTCCACTCCTTCACCACTCTAGAACTTTGCCAAGATCTCTTCCTTAGTTTGCAACTCAAGTTATAACTCCTGAATGATTCCCATGTGACATTCTCCTTGAAACATCACTCAATATTGTAAATCTTGTATCTCATCCTCTAAATGCTGAAATCTTTGTCTTAATGTAGAGTTTTCCTCCTGAATCTACTAGTTTATTCTTTAAAGATCTTGAAGCCTTTCCCTCTTCAAAGATTTTCCCATGGTTGTATTATTGTAACCAATAAACCTGCATTTTTAAAATAAAAATTACACAAATGGAATAATACTAACACTAAGTGGAAAAAGTGTTATCAAACCCTGTAGAAAACCACTTTGATACCAAACTTGATCTGAAAAGGTTAGTTAATCGAACTACTCACTAATTCATTTCTTTCAGATTCTTATGATAAATTTCTTAATTTATTATCTTTTTATGTGAAAATTGTCTTAAATAATTAAAATTTAGTATTAAAAAATTAAAATTAAAATCAAAACTAAATAATTAAGATAATATACAAATCGAGTTAATAGTAGAGTTCACCCAAAATTAGGCTACGTCTTTGGGTCTGCTCAAAGGCTAGACTAATCGATTAAAATGATGTAAAAATAACATTTCTTACATCAAATTCTTCCAATAAGGAGCACTCAACCTAAAAACAAGTGTCTGATTTCCTCTAGGAAGTTTGACTTTGGCTCTAACTCTAGCTCTTTTAGACTATCTATTGTTTGTCTCTCCCAAATGAGGGGTTACACAAGTTCATTGTAATGTCTCTTGGAGGTCTGTGCAATGGATCTTGGCATGTAATTGCTACTCTATAAATATTGACATATAAACCTATTATATCTCCCAATAAGGGGCTAAAAGTTACAAGTAACATCTCTAGGAAGTCTTTGTAATGGGCTCTTGGCCTTTGATGTGCTACTCATGTAATATCAAACATAGAAACTTTACTTTCTTCTCTTGTTCTCCTTTACAAAGGCTTAAAGCTTATAAGTTGTTTTTGTTCTTTAATTACAATATCAAACCTTTTATAGTATTTCCATGGCCCTTGATTGATGGGTTAAAGCCTTTTCCCTTTTGCATAGGGTTAGGGATTCAAAGCCCCTTAGAAAATGTCACATATCCTTTATTTTTAGCAAGAAATCCCAAAATTAAGGGATAATACAAAATCTTTCATTTGGTTTATTAAATATGGCATAACTTGTTGTTGGGCCTTAAACATAGGCCAAGTGGGGTGAGGGGGTCAATCCCTACTCCAACTCCCATGTAGTAGCTCATGAGGAGGTTTTTTTTAGTGCTTTGGATTATCCCACTTTAGTGTGGATAACAATCAAAATTTTCTTAAGAGATAAACTTAATCCCTTGTAACTTTGTCATGAGATCATGTATTACATGGAACTTGCCTTGGAACTGATATCACTTGGTGGAGTTTTGTGAATTCCATGTTGAAGGATATGATTGGTCTATGTGTTAGGCCATACAGGTCCAGTTAGCTGATGATGTCAACACTATGTTATTTTTTCATGTTTGTTGCCACCTTAAAAAGATCATAAATTTTGCATATGATGTTTTTTTGACCCCATTCAAATTATGTGGGAAAACTCTTGATGAAATCTTTGTTGTGCAGATAGTGTTAGCATAAATTAGGACCATATGAATGAATAAAATGTGTGGATCCTCCTAAATCACATTTAAATTGGATTTATTTTACATTTTAGGTCAATATAATTAAACTCATGTTAGGAATTCATGAGTCAAAGGATGAAAAATTAGGATAAGGAGGCAAATGAGAAAAAGTGTGTGAAGAAGTATGGTGAATTACTTTATATGTGGAAATCATTGACCAAGATGTTTATGTGGTCCTTATAATTTTTCAAGAGAATTTTTAAAATCCTAAAATTAGTCTCTAATCACTTCCAAATTTCAATAAGATATGCATCACAACTTTGGATGCATATTTGCAAACTACATTTAAGTTGCAGTGACAACACATAAACAAGAGTCTTTTATTTCATATATGTTCTTTACATGTTTGATTAAACATTTAATTAGACACTATTATTCCATTTTTAAAATATTGTGTGATGACTAATTAGACATTTATTTCATTATTTATACTACATAATAATGATTTACATACTTTGATAGGTTCTATAGACCAATGTGACTACTAGGCATTAAAGTTGCCATCATCATCATCAAACTATAATTTTCTTAATTCTATTGTAAATAATATCTATGTAGTTATAGTTTTTAGATATAATTTAATGTTTATTTTCATTATGTAATTGGTGGGAAAATGAGAAATCAATCATCATATATGTCTCATGTAGAATAGGAAAAGAATGGGAAGTTGAGTAGTGTTTTTTTGGTAATACGAGCAAATAAGTGAAGTATGAAAGAAAGCATTGTATAAATGGTAATGTGTACATCGTTACCTCTCAACCATAGGGATGAATATAGGAAATGATTTTAATGGAGATATCCAATAATTAATGATTGTATGGTCCTTTGTAAAGTCTTAGTTTTATTCTTTGTGATTATGTTTTACTTTAATGGCTACCAGTATATCTATCTTCCACTTATATTTTTTGTTTTCTATGCAAAATATTGGTTATTTAGTCATTAAATCTAGGGTAGGGTTAGTTTTATGTTAAATAGATTAACATGTACCAAATGGGAATCACAATATTATGCCTTACCTTGGATAATGCTTAGTTTTGGCAGGTGCAACGGATCAACACCCATGCAACCCAATAAGATAGGATGTGCACTAAATAAGCATACACATTATGCATTATGATAGAACACAGTGTAAGTAATTTGAATAATATTATATCAAGACTAAGTTTCTCAGGATGAGACACTTGAATTTGTCTAAAAGAATTGTTAGGGGTTTTTAGGATATATTTTAATGTCTATTTATATTATGTAATGGGTGAAAAAATGAGAAATCAAGAGTGGGAATAAAAAAGGAATTTGAATGACTGATGAGATGGGGAACATTGGTAAAACAACTTGATTTTTATATACACCACCTAGGTTTAAATGTTAGAGGTATTGGTAGGTCAGTTGTGGTCATTTCACTAGTATTGGCTAATTATGGCCATATTAGTGTTATTCACCAGTTGTGGTGGTATTGTTGTTATTCACTAGTTATGGCAATATTTTTGGTATTCACCAACTGTGGTGGTAGTGTTGGTATTATCCAATTATGGTGGTAGTGTTGGTATTGGTCAGTTGTAGTCGTATTATTGGTATGGTTAGTTGTGGCTGTTGATGTAACCGATTATTGCTTTGGTCAAAATCTTCATACCTATCTATAAAAAAAAGGAATTTGAATAGTCATTTTTTGGTTTTATGAACAAATAAGTGAAGCATGAAATAAAAATATTATATGAATGGTAATGTGTAGCCCATGGCCTCTCAACCATGGGGCTAAATATAGGAAATGATTTACATGGAGATATCCAAGAATTTATGAATTTATTGTCCATCACAAGGTCTTAGTTTTATTATTTGTAATTATGTTTTACTTTAATTGTTTCCTTTATATCTCTCTCTTTCACATAGATTTATTGTTTTATATGAAAAATATTAGTTATTTGGTCATTAAATATGTGGCATGTATGGCTATATGTTAAAGCCAGCATATGTAACTATTTATTTTTATTTTTATAGGATTTAACTAGTATGATTTAAGTCATTTAAAAATTAATATCATGAGTAATAATTACATTAATAATGATTTACCTCATATATAGTAGTAGTAATCACAAGGCAAATAAACTCACTTAACACATAAACACCTTTAAACACCTATATATAGACATTGATAAAAATGTTGATACTTGATATCATAAAAATATAAACCTCTTTTTAACAATAAGTGTCAACTATTTTATTCATGTAATATTATTGTAGATAATCTTAGGATTAATATTTTGTATTCTTGTAGAATGTGAACAATCATCTTTAGAGATGAACTGAACCGTCGTATAATTTCCTATTTATATGTACCCTTTCTTCTCATTAATTGAATGAATATAATTTTTGTTTACACCAATTTCATTTATAATTATCATAGTCATTTCATATCCTAATATTGGTATCAGAGCACATGCTTACTCATTCTATTTTTATCCTTCATTCTTCTCCTCCTATTGTAAATTTATTTTCCCAACCATTCTAAATTTTGTGTAGCCTCTCCATTGTCATTGTATATGTGGGTATGCTACCAAAGATGAATTGGTCACATTTGTTGAACTATGTCAAAATCCACGTGAGGATCCCATTACTACAATAAGCTTCAATTAAGATATTCCATGAGAATAATGTATCATTCAGTTATTTGATCAAACATTATTATCAACAATTGAAGCATTGCCCTCACATCCACATAACAAAAGGTTATGTGTAGGAAATATTTTAATAAAACTTATGCACTTGTCATTATGGTTGATTTCTTGGAAATGAATTATAATTTTTTAATAGTAATTGAAGCATTGGACATTAGGTTTTGGCTTGCATTGCACCTACATTGGAGTTGTGCATTGCATCTATGTTATAGCCATAAACCTGCACATTACCAAGAAATTATAACCTGCTTTGAATCTAACATCCTATTGAGACATAGATATTGGTATCATGTGGTATCCATTTTAAGAATGAATAATGTTATATCTTTCAAAGATAATTTTTTAAAATCTTTCTTAAATTTTTGTTCCTTTTTTTTAAGATTTTTATTTGAAAAAGCTTATATCTAGTTTGGAGGATTTTTTAACTTATTTAAAATGTTAAAAATAAGTCATTTTAGTGAAAACATTTGTTCAAAACAAATTTTACAAATGCAATGTTCAATATATGTGGTGTCTCTAGTTCAAATTTACAAGTATTTTCAATGTGTTTGAACTAGTACATCGAATGCCTAACATAGATACAATAATGATGTTTGAAGCTTTGACCCTATAAATTTATAGGGAAAAACTTGGATAAAATTTTCATTTTCCCATTTTCATCCATTACCCATTCATCTCTATCACTAGACATAAATCTTGATAGAATAAGTTTTGAGTATATGCAAAAGTTACACCCAAGTATAATGATTTCTCTCTAAGCAAGTTTCATTGATAGAACATATAATTTTCATGAACTCCTAACTATCACATATCACTTTGCTCTTGTGCACTTTGACATCTCTTTCGTGTATCATTAGGTATATCAAAAATATGAGCATCTTCCACATACTAACAGGGATATAGGAAGGGTGAGCATATTAAGAGGTTTAGTATATCAGTCTAATAATATATAGAAAGGAAAACCTATTGGAGTGACAAGGAACCAATTCCTCTCCCATTGATAACAAAATATATTCAATAAAAATAATATTTTGCACAACACTAACTAGGAAAGACACCTTTTTAAAATGGTCTAGACAAATTGATAATACTCTCATATTCAATGAATTATGGCTTCACATTTGTGATGGAGAAACACAACCAACTAAACCAACATCAAGAGCAGAATCACAAACCTAGAATCATAAAAAATCTAAGGCATTAGCCTTGATAAGGGACTTAGTTAATGCATAATATTTTTTTCACATATAATAGTGTAACACACCATAGGAATCACTAAACAAGTTAAAGGATTTGTATGATTCCCATTCAAGATTATAATACATACACTTGCATTTAAAATTATTCAGCCTTAATTGAAAAATGGTGATGTAATGAGTTTGAATTAATAATCCATGCAATCAATTATGACGGGATTTATAAAACCTCTTATTACCACATGTTCAATGTATTTATAGTATTTGCAAGCAAGCAATCAATTGAAGACTCTCATTTTTTATCAACTGGTTGAAAATATAGTTGAAAGAGAAAAGGCCTTTGGAAGAAAGATTAAAACCACAATAAAAATTATTTTTTATTCTCATCAAAATGGAAATTCTTTAAATAAGGATTCCTCTTCCAAAAATTAAGTAAATGATAAAGTTAAATGGAAAAATAAAGGACAAGAAGGTTAAACTAACAAAAATAATGGTCAACATCATGAAAAGTAAAATGATAGATAATTTTTTTTATACAAAATATGTGGTATAAAATGGAGTCACGAGGCTCATGAATGAAAAACATGATGGGATGAGATTGAGACCCATAGAAAATAAAAATAAGAAAAGGAAAAGAAGAAAACCTCAAAACTAGACTCAGCTAAATTCATAAGTGAATTTGTGCTTTCTATTTCAAATGAAATAAATAATGACTCAATAAATTCAACTTGGGATGATTATTAGGTCTTAGATATTGGTGCCATGCAACACACAACATTCTAAAGGTTATTATTTAATTATTTTCATAAATAAATATGTGGTCTAATATATTTGGTAGACACAACAAGTTTTCAACGTCAAGGAAAAAGGATAAATCGACTCAAGTTAATAGGGCTTCTAGATTTCACTCTCCATAATATCCTATACCTTCCTTAATAAAAACAAAACTTGTTGTCTTTGGCATTAATTTAAAAACAAGGCCACTCCATTTTCATAGGTGATGGAGAGGTATAAAAAAATTAAAATGTGATAATGTAGTTATCTTGACTAGATTTGAGGAAGGAAAGTTGTTGAAACTCATAGGTGAGCCTTCAATTTCTATAAATTTATATTTCACATCGAAGGACAAATGTCAACAAGTATTTTTTAGTATGCAATATTTTGGCATACTAAATTTGAAAACATTCGAACAATGCAAAAGAATGGTGTTTTAGGTTTTCCAACTCTACCCAAAAAGATCAAAAATGGTGAAGCCTACATCTTGGATAAACATGAAAGAGAATCATTTCAAAATCCTAATTAGGAAGTTGAAAGGAAATTACAATTTATACACATTGATTATATTTTATATCAATTATTTTTACTGGTGGTCATAAGTACTTCATGTTGTTCATTGATTATTATAGCAGAATGACGTGGATATATTTTTTGAAGCAAAAATTAGAAGCTTACAAAATTGTTCAAAGTTCTAAGTAATGCTTGAAAATGAAATACAAGCTCATATAAGGACACTGACCACTAACAATGGTGGTGAATTCACATCAAAGGTGTTTGAAGCATATTCCAAGGAAAATGGGATCAAGAATCATCTCATACTGTCTTACTTCTCAACAAAATGGAGTAGTTGAGAGGATGAACAAAACCTTAATGAACATGGTTCAGGAAATGTTTGTATTTTAAAAGAGTGAATCTATATTTCTTGACAAAATCAACTCAAACAACAGTCTATCTCTAGAATGAGTCCCCATAAATAACTCTTCAATGAAGACTCCATTTAAATTTTGGTGTGGTCATTTTCCTTTAGTGTGCCATCTTAATATTCTTAGATCCACATGTTACGCATTAATTCCCAAGGATAAAAGGAACAAGTTGGACTACATGAGTAAAAAATGCATCATTTTGGGATATTCATAATCCTCAAAGGTCTAGAGACTATTTGATGGAAAAAAAAGTTTATCATTTAGAGAGATGTTATTTCTTGTGAAACCATAAAGGACACATCCAACATTGATTGAAAATTGAGTCAACTTGAGAAATTTTCAAAATTTGATGTTTTCAAGGAGAATGATATAGAGATTCTAAATAGTGGAGGGGGGACATGTAATTGGGAATCAGTTAAATTTTTATTATCTCGTGTAATTAAAAACAAAGCTCCCCTACTAGAATAAAATGAAAATTCATCATAAGATGGATATATGTCAAAAAATAAAGTAGCTTCAGGTCAATAAAATGAGGCACCAATTATCCTACACATAACATCAAAAAAGATGCCAAATAGGGCTACATATACATTAAAAAATGTTCAACCTAATGAAGTTTTAAAAATAAGCACTTAAAGTACACACATCCACACAACAAACATAAAAATTCATATAATAAATTCAAGATAAGCTAGAAAATTTTACCTTAAAAGACCCTCTAGAAGAAGAAATCAATATCACTTTTTATTCAAAACCAACTTCCTTCAAACAAGTTAACAAGCTTAATGCTTAGAGAAAAATAATGAAAATTGAATATGATGCTTTGGTCAAGAATGGAAATGGGAGTTAGTTGATCCTCCACCCAATTTTAAACCCATTGGTTGCAAGTGGGTCTTTTGAAACAAATATGAATCAGATTTCTCATTTGACAAACATAAAGCAAGACTTACAATTGCAAAGGGATATGCTCAACAAAAAGGGATAAACTATAATGAGACTTTTATACCAACATCAAAATAGACTAATGTTTGGACTTTCTTGGCTTTAGTAGCATAAAATAGATGGAAAATTCATTATATATACTTTAAACTACTTTTATAAATGGTGATCTCAAAGAAACAATTTACATGACTCAGCTAAAAGGTTTTATAGTTGATAACCAAGAACACAAAGTGTGTGAGTTAGAAAAATAACGGTATGGATTGAAACAAGACTCAAGAGCATGGTGTGAAAATATCACTAAGCACCTCTTAAGTATGAACTTCAATCATTTTGAATTTGAATATGAAACTATTTTTGTTAAATCATTTATATATATATATATATATATAGTTGTGTGTGTGGATGATCTACTCATAGGAAATAATAAAAGGTACATTGTAAATGTCAAAGTAGATTTGATGAAAGGTTTTGAAATGATATATTTAGGTTACCTTCATTACTATTTGGGTATTGAAGTGATTTAAAAATTTAAATAAATTTCCATCACACAACAAAAGTGCATCGGTAAAATTCTATGCAAATTTTTAAAGATAAATTGTAAACCACTTAGTACATCCATGGAAAAAAATTAAAATTGACATCAAATGACACTATAAAATTTGTAAATGCAAATAATGTTCAACCCTTTTCAATTTAAGATAACTTAAATTTACTTTGAATTAACCTATTAAAATGAAAATATTGATATATATTGATCTGACATGAAAATACAATATCTACATAATTTGTTGAAAGTAGAAACTTGTTAAACTAAGTTAGGTTATAGAGTGTCCCTCAAAATAGTAATAGATCTGACTCTATAATTTTTTTGTAAGTGAAAACTATGTTAAGTTGACCTTCAATTAGGATTATATTAAAAATAATGATTCATGGTTTGTTGTGATAAGTCTACAAGAGGTGAACAGGGGCACATTGTGACCACATCCTAGATGACTATATTTTAGATTTGTCAATTTGGACCTGTACGACTACTTTTGATGAGTGACTATATATCTTTGTGTGTTGTTATTCTATGCTGAATAACTAAAAATATTAAACCTTAGTCCTTCACATTCACTAGATAGAAATTAGATAACAAAAAAGGATAAAAATTGGCTAGTAAGTATATCTGAGTTGGGCTTAGAAACCCCTTGTGACTAAGCACTGTCTACATAGCCCAAATAGGCCTCAAGATAATCCTAGAGTGATTGTGTGATATGTGATGATGCTAATAGAATGCTTAAGTTATATGATTAGTTTAAATATCCTTGACCTATAATAACACTATTCAAAATTTGTTATTGACAGTTAGAACATTGCATAATAAAATAGGGGAGAATAATGATCTTTTGCTTAGTATGTAGTGATTTTTTCTAGAGATATATAGTGTGGGTAAAATGAGTAGCCTTGATGTGATTTTATAAGATAATATTTATAATATTACAACTAACCAATTTAACAAGATGTGCAAGAGAGTTATTGTGTAATGTCTTGATTCAAAAAAGTGACCATTGGAACATGAGAGACAAGGACACACTAAGGGACAAGGCCACAATGTGCCCCTATCTGGCTAGTGTGGACTTGTCCCAAAAAACCAAATATTTTTGAGATAATTTTGGCATGAACTAATGGGATGAATATGGATGAATGCAATTGAAATAAGGATATTTCTAATGTTTACAAGATAGTGAGGGTTCTCTCATAAATTACGAGATAGTGAAATGGCAAGTAGACCAAGTAAAGGTAAGAATGTCAAGAATAACTATTATTAAACACTTAGTGATTAATTTTATGTGTCTAAATTTTTCCCTACTTTATTCTATTGATGCATGAAGTGAAATTATTAGAGTAAAGTAAATGTGAACCTGAGTGTGTACACACACTTTGACTTTAAACGTGAAGCTTGATTGTGCAATATGACTTAATGTAGGAACCTACAATAATGTCATTAAAATTAATATTTTATCATATTGAAATTTTTTTAAATTGAACTTTTTCATTTGTAAATTTAGAAAAAAAACACTAGCAATGAGAGTGTGTAATCTAGTTTCCCTGTAACTTGGAGATGAAAAAATTTACATGCCCCCTTGTTGGGACATTTGGAAAGGTGATAAACTATGAAGAATTGAAAGTGATCAAGTCTCAATATTTTTTAAAACCATTGAATTCTCTTGAGTTGAAATGATTAAATGTTCCAACTCTTAATGTATAGAGCACTCTATATTTGATAAGGATAGAACCACGAACTGTGGCCCGTTGTATTTGAAAAAGTGAAACCATACACCTTAAGTGTCACTAGACTCTAATATGACCCACTTGTAATTGAAATAAATCACACCACTACAAATAGATCTATATTATATTTACAACTTTTAAACTTGAAACTTGATAATTTTGAAAATTCCATAGTAGAAACGTGAACACGAATGCATATCAATCCCCTTATATATGTACTGTTTGAAATGTTATTTGAATTCATAACTTTTAAAACTTTGTAAATTTTAAACCTTGAACTTTGTCCACCTTTGAACTATTTAAAACTTTTAATTTTGTAAGTGTAGTGATGAGTGCACATGCATTCCACATGCCCCCACAATCTAAAAATGTTGAATCATATTTTCACTTGAAATTTTCATATTGTCATAAAAATGAATTTTGCTCATGAATATTTAATGTTCTAATTAAATCCATTATGATGACCCCTTTTGAGATGAGAGACGTATCCTGCAAGTCACTTGTCCCAAAAGAAAGCATATTTGAAAGATATAGCACTTTGAATATTTAAAATTGATTGCATTTATAGTATTGAATACAACATTGAATTTACATTTTAAAGTATGTGTTAGAAAGATATATCATTAAATAATAAAAACAATGTATGCATGATATATATCATGGAATTTAGAGTAGAAATATAATATATAAATGATGCATGACATGAATCATGGCACCATAGTAGATAGAATGCATGATGTGAATCATAGCACCATAGTAGATAGAATGCATGATGTGAATCATGTCACTATAGTAGAAAGCAAAAAACATAGAAATAATGTCATATAATGTAATGTAATTTGAAAAAATATGTCACACACAAGACCTAAGATCCACATAAAAGGGACATATAAAATGTCATGTAACACACAAGACCAAGGGCCACATGCAAATGGCATAATGATGCCATACAAGAAATAAGTTGAACATACAAGGCCATGGACCATACACATAATAAGAAACTTTAACCTATAATGTAATAAAGTAATAATGCAAAGAAAAACATGTATCAAATGAACCAGTATAAATCAATCATATGTATTAATGTCATTGTTAGCAAGTAGAATATTTCATGTAATACATTTATAAAGTATGGATGAGTATCAATACCTTTATATGATATGTATCTCAACTTGATAGAAATTTTTTGGATAGAGATAACCTATATAGAATAAATAGATGCTACTAACTTAGCAAGGTTGTTGGGTAATAAGGGAAACTTGACATCAAACAATTATGACAAAGTATGTCTTATATCACATTTAAGTACCTTGTGAGAAGCATTGTGCATTGAAATATGGAATATACTATTTACTTAAAATTAAATAAATAACATATTAAAATAAGTAAACTAACAATATTTAAAAATGCTTTAGGTCTTGATTTTAAATTTTTGAAAATATTTTGATTTTTTTGAATTTTGAAAATATGTGCATATTTTGAACTTTTGAAAATATTTTGATTTTTTTTGAATTTTTGAAAGTTTATTAATGCTAAAAGAGATTTAAAAAGAGATGCCAAGAAGTAAGGTTTTTAAAATAGAGGAATTATGAGGGATTTAGAAAATCCTCAACAAGGTGCAAAAGCTTAGCATGATAAGAGGAAGGGCAAGCAATGTACCCCAAATGTATGTATAACTTTGAATCATAGAGATGTATCAAAAATATTATGATATGTAGGAATGTACATGCTCCTCAAATGGGAAAATTTGTTAAAATTAATAATATGAGATTATGTAAGTGTCATAGGATGTAATATATGGAATAGTAAGCAATTGGAGTGTCATAGAGATAGTTGTTTTAGATTATTCAAATCAATTTGAAAATCAAGAGTTTAAGTACCCAAAGTGAAAAGTAAAACCAAGGGGTAGAAAAATGCTTGGATGAGGGATAAAAGAAATAACAATAAAGTAAAAAAATTGTTGGGTGTGAAGCCACTATTCACAGGTCACTATCCATGGTGACATGGTATGCAAGTGTGCATATGAGTTGGTATGCATGGTGACATGGCATGTAGGTGATGTGGTGGTGGGGTTCACAGTGGGTCCTAAGTGTGATCATGATGATGTGACAGGTGTGGGGCATAGTACTTCACTAGAAGATATGGGTTTTGTCCTTAGTGAGTCACATGTGGGTCGTCACATGGTGTAAAAGATAAAGGGTCATGCATGGGTCAAATTTTTAAGGTGACCCATGATTCACATGTGTACAAAATTTCAAAAGGTGATTGAAACACATTTTGAACTTGTGTGGTCACATAGAAGAAGAAGACAAGAATGCACCATTGTATATTGACCTCACATGTGTTAGTGGGGTGTAATTATTAGAGTCCTATGGGGTGGCTAAGATCTTGTCTAAAGTAGAGCATCTACTTTGTTGACCCTTGGAGATGAAGACAAGAAGAACACTATTGAGTGTTTGAACTCACTTATGGAAGTGGGGAGCAAGTTTTAGAGCCACATGGAGGTGGCACATGTTATTGTCTAAAATGAAGATGATTTGAAGACTTTTTCAGATGGTGAAAAACATTATGGAGATACATCACACCTCCACTCATATGTGGGTCAAATTTATTTGGACCACTATTCATTCTCTCTCTCTCTCTCTCTCTCTCTCTCTCTCTCTCTCTCTCTCTCTCTCTCTCTCTCTCTCTCTCTCTCTCTCTCTCTCTCTCTCTCTCTCTCTCTCTCTCTCTCTCTCTCTCTCTCTCTCTCTCTCTCTTTGATGTAAAATGCTATAAATCATTATGTTTTCCTCATTGTTTGTTTATCCATTGAATGGATCACTTGGATCCTTGTAATTTTGAACTTAAATGATATAAGGTTGGAGTTTGGAAGGATTGTAATTCTAACTGACCTAAATGCTTAGGTTGTAAGTATCATCATGATTATGTGGTTAGATATTGTAAGGCTTAGAGATCATGGCTCACCTAGTTTATTAGGATCATGGTATGGATCCTTGAAGATAGAGGTAGAATCTTAGAGCTCCCTTGGATGTTATGGTGTTAGCATCATGATCTTAGAGGTTATAGCATGGAAGGCTTGGTTGTAAGTTTTGCTAATCTAATTGCTTGGTTTTTAGCACTGGAAAGGAGTTGTTGTGAGGAGACATGTAAAAGAGAATTGTTGATGGAATATGAAGTCTGGATGTTGCCTTTGCCTCATGGTTTTTCCCTATCTATTTTAGTAAGGTTTCCACATATATCTTGTGTAATGGCTTATTTCTCTTGTTTATGTTTTTATTGTAGTTTGTTGTTTCACAGTTTTACTTACTTGCACATTTAGGAATGTATGTGTTCCTAATAACTAGTATCAGATCTAGGTTTTAGATGTTGGTACCTAAGCCTTGTTGATCCCAACAAGTGGTATCAGAGCCATGGTTGTTGGTTGGTTTGTGTAAGTGGTAGCTACAAGTGGAGAGACCAAGTTATAAAACAAAACAAAAAAAGTTTTTATGGTAGTTTTTTTCTCTCTGTGGGAGATGCAGATGGAGAATGGAGAAAATAAGCTTACCAATCTTTACCAGATGGATCAACACCAACATAGTGTTCCTATTAAAGAAGTAACTTCATATATTTTATTAGAGCAAGCTAGTCTCCATTAGTGTTGATGGAGGGTGATGATAAGGCATGTACCTTATTGGTTCTCAACTAGAGAAGGGGATATAAGTTGTGGGATATTACTACCACAATGTGAGCTAAGATGATACATAAATTCCATGTAGATGAGGAGGTGTAATAAACCTGATATTTTACCTAGTGGATGGAGAAGAACAAATATGACCAAAAGTTATATGGAATGAGAAGGCCATGTGTGTGACATGCAATAGAGTAAGATGCAGCTTGAATGTATCTTTGGGGCTCAAAAACTCAGTAAGTGAAGTGATACACTGAGTAGTATGATGACTTCTCAATAACTGAGGATGGGTACCATGTTGAACATAGTGGGTAGATATTTTCTACATGTAGAAGTTAAGTATTAACTTCTATGTGTTATTATCTTATATTGTTTGAAGTAGTGCAAGATGGATGGAAAATAACAAGAGACCCAAGGTTATATGGAAGGAGAAGGTCATGTGTGTCTGACATGCAGTAGATCAGGATGTAGCTTGACTATATCTTTTGACTCAAAAACTTAGTAGGTGTGATGATGAACTAAGTAGCATGATGACTTCCCAATAACTATGGACAAGTACCATGTTGATCATGGTGGGTAGCGGTATCTCCATATGGAGGAGTCATGTGATTGAATTTTATGGTTATTATCTCATATTGTTAAATATTATCAAGAGTGTAATGTGTAGTTATTGATGTTTAGAGCTATAAAATGTGAAAGAATCATTCCTACATGGTGATATTATGATGAGATGGAGTAGCTATAAGGCTATGAGGATGAGGCAAAGAGTTTCTAGTTTACAGAATTGAATATTGTATAGGTTCTAGTAGACATGCTGATGTGGTACAAGAATACCTTTATGGAGAGCCAAAGTTTAGTAGAGGTTGTTGCTATGGATAATTGACATTTTAGTTTCATGCCCTAACATGATCAATGGTGAGATGGCTCAGGTGACTACGATGAGATAAAGGAGCAAACCAAGGATGGAGATGCATAGTGGACATGAAAGCAAGAAAGTTAGATATCCCACTTCTTGCAATTATGAGTTATCTTTTAGAGTGTCCTAGAATAGAGGAGGAGAATACATGGATGTCTTGTGTATCATATTCATTGGGAGTAGTAAAATCCTCAAGAAAGCCATGGTGTGCACTATATTGAATACTTATAAGTAGTGGGAGTAGTGAGTAGTTCATAGAAAAATCCTAAAGAAGGATGGGTTTGTGGTGAAGTGGGAGTCACTTCATGTTGTTGAAAATATGCTATGGAGGAGTAGATGTTGACAAATCCAATCAAGGTAGAGAAGTTTTAGTAGTGCAAAAAACTTCTATTGGGATTATGTGGAGCAGTAATGGGCATTGGCATTGATGATAGCATAGATTGCAGCTAGATGGTAGCTAGTTGGTAGAAGACACATGTGTGCTAAAGTCCTATATATATGACATCAAATGGGAGATTATTAGGTGTGATTCCACTATTCATAGTCACTATTCATGGTGATATGGTATGCGGGTGATGTGGCATGCAAGGGTGCTAATGAGTTGACATGCATGGTGACATGGCATGCGGGTGATGTGGTAAGAAGGTGATGTGGTGGTGGGGACCATGATGGGTCCCAAGTGTGATCATGATGATGTGACAGGTGTGGGGTGTAGTACTACACTAGAGGAAATGGGTTTTGTCCTTAGTGAGTCATATGTGGGTTATCATATGGTACAAAAGACAAAGGGTCATGCATGGATCAAATTTGTAAGAGGACCCATAATTCACATGTGTAGATAAAGTCAAAAGGTGATTGAAACACCTTTTAGACTTGTGTAATCACATGGAAGAAGAAGACAAGAATGCAATATTATAGATTGGCCTCACATATGTGAATGGGGTGCAATTATTAGAGTCACATGGGTTGGTTAAGATCTTGTCTAAAATAGAGCATCTACTTTGTTGACCCTTGGAGATGAAGACAAGAAGAACACTATTGAGTGTTTGGACTCACTTGTGAAAGTGGGGAGAAAGTTTTGGATCCACATGGAGGTGGCACGTGTTCTTGTCTAAAGTGAAGATGTTTTAAAGACTTTTACACATGGTCACAAACATTATAGATATCACATGACACCCCCACTCATGTGTGGGTTGAATTTATTTGGACCGCTATTAATTCTCTCCCCCACCCTCTCTATCTCTTTGATGTAAAATGCTATAAAGCATTATGTTCTCCTCATTGTTTGCTTATCCATTTAATGGATCACTTGGATCATTGCAAGTTTGAACTTGCATGATAAAAGGTTCAAGTTTGGAAGGTTTGTAACCCTAACTCACCTAGATGTTTAGGTTGTAAGCATCATCATGCTCAGGTGGTTAGAGATTGTAAGGCTTAGAGAGCATGGCTCACCTAGTGTATTAGAATCATATAATGGATCCTTAAAGATAGAGGTAAAAATTTAGTAATCCCTTGGATGCTATGGTGTAAGCATCATGATTTTGGAGGTTAGAGCATAGAAGGCTTAGTTGTAAGCTTTATTCACCTGAGTGCGTGGTTGTTAGCACTAGAATGGAGTGGTTGGGAGGAGATGTGTAGAAGAGAGTTACTGATGGAATATGAACTTTGGATGCTACCTTTGCCCCATGGTTTTTCCCTAGCTGATTTGACATTGTTTCCACGTATATCTTGTGTAATGGTTTGTCTCTCCTATTTATGTTTTTATTGTAGTTTGTTATTCTATAATTTTACTTACTTGCACATGTAAGAATGTATGTATTCCTAATAATTGCTATCATATCTCGGATTTAGATATTGGTACATGAGCCTTATTGATCCCAAAATAAATTATGTACAAGATTTTTTGTAATGGAATTTCCAGATAGTTTGAAAAAGGAATGCCAAATAAGGATTTATTGGATTGTTTACACACAGGAATTGGATGATTAGGGAATTCATAATTGATATATGCTAATCTTTTGTATTATTAGGATCATAATCATCAATTTAATCATTATCATAGGAGAAATTTATCTTATTAGGTTGCACTTGAGATTGTGAGATGACATTTTGATTGTCTTTTATATTTGTGTATGAGTATTTTATTGCACCATAAGTTGGATCCAATTTTTGAATATGTGTATCATTGGTAGGAGATTTCATATTATCTTGATTTAGAGAATGACCATGTATGATTGGCTAAATATCAGGAAGATAAGTAATTGATGTGTTTCCTTTATCTTTTTTCTTTATGCATGATTTATTACCAACCATATTTGTATCACTAAACTTTGTAGGAATATTCTTCCTTGGACATTACTTCATTATTTTTTTTAAAAAATCAATCTTTCCTATTTATCTTAAATTTGTTATTGCAACTTTTATTTTGGTAATTGTTCTTTTTGCAATTTTGTTTTTTCATCTTGCTCTTTTTGTAATCTTGTTTGCCCTGATTTTTTTTTAATTGTTTCTTGTTTTGAATTATCTTTTGGTATCCATGTTTGCTCTTTGTGTCATTTTTGCACTTTTATTTTAGGATTTGCAATATGAGTGTGTTGTTTTATAGTTTTATCTTGTATAGGATCACAATTATCAATGATACTTTGAATTTTATCCTTTAAATCCAAATAAGTATATGTATGATGCCCATGAAATCTATTATATACACAATAGTTTTTTGATTTGTTTATAGGATGCATAAAAGGTAAAAGCTCACTTTGACTCTTGTTAGCCTTTTGTATACTTTTTGAAGCATTAATTATAGGTGAATTTTGCTTAGATGAGGATGTAAAGACATGATTAACACTAGAATATTTTGGATTTTTCATAAATTTGTTGTTATTTTTAAGAGATGTGATTTTTTAGCTTAAATGTTGATTTTGATTTTGTAACTATTCTATTTACTTTTGCACAATGATGATTTTATCTTAGAAGGATTCACAAGTACATGACCTATGTATATTTGATTGAATAGAAACATCAACGATAGGAGGTGTGGTAGATGTTAGGTGAATATTTTGTCACCAGCTAACTGATGGGAAAAATAGGTCATTTCAACCACAGCATAGGGAGATTGGTTGGCTAGATGTGCATGTTTACCACATCAAAAGGGGACAAATCTCTCCTCTCATCAAGGGGAGGTTCCCTATAACTATGAGGAGCTATATAATATATATAAGCAAAAAATAACACTCAGGGGTAGGATAACACCATCCATCTCTCTTTTTTTAGAGATGATGTTCACAGACAAAGGAGTAATCTTAGGTGATTGCTGGAAGTACTTCTTTTTTTTCAAAAGTAATACTCAGTCAACAGCCAGATTCCTTCCTGGGTAGTAAAACTAAATGGAACAGGGGTGCAGTAACTAGCAAAATGAGGTGTAGCACAAAGTCTCCCCCTCAACTACCAAAGTGTGAGATATGAAGGACAATGAGGGCACAAAGTCATCCCAAGGTCCTTTACACAAAAATAGAAAAACAAACACACTAAAGACAATTATGGCAGCACAAAGTCTCTCCACAGTCAACTTTAGGACACCTTTCAGATTACTTCCACTAGTTCTACTTAATTAAATGAACAAGACTACATCTAGGAAATAGACATAAGAACAATCCCCTAAATAACACAAGTTATTACAGTAGAAATTTTGAAAGTAACCTGCTTTCTCATTCATATAACAAAATATGATTAACAATCTGAGCTCAAAGTCTCAGTAAATGCCTTTGAATTTGGGTAGAGTTTCAATTCTGATAACAGAGAGATCTCTTTTGCATAAAATAAGAGATTACAATATATAGTAGCCAAGAAAGGCTTGGCACTTTGTTTCATAGGATGGCCCATGCTGCATTCAATGCCTTGAATACATTTTTATTTTTGTCAAAGAGGGCCATGCTAGAACAAGGTGTCTGCCTTAACTGTGGCATGTTGATTCATCTCAAATGTCTTCTCCTCAGCATGGGTTGTCTGGTCTTTCACCAAATATTTGCGCAGTTATCCACTTCGCCTTTACTTCATGGGAAAAAAATAAGCCTTGCCCTTTAATGTTTGAAAACTTAAATATCTACTTGATGGACTGTTCCACCTACTGGAAATAACTCCTACATAAATATTTTTGGTCTTTCCCTCTTTCCTATTACAATTTGAGCTCTCAAGCTATCTTTTCCCTTTCTGTTGGCTCTTTCGGCTCCTTCTTCAGCTGGTTGCTAAGTTTGTTTTCAGGTTTTGTGCCATATTTGAAAATCAACAGGCATTTCATTACCCTAAATTTTACATCCACAGGGACATCATTGGTTCACTATTTCAATGGTTTGGGTGGCCTTCTTGGTTCCTTGATTCCATTGCTTCTCTGGTTCATTCGCTTTCCTGGTTCATTCACTTTCCTTTGCTCGGATCTTTCTTTGAACCTTTGAACCTGTTGAACTAATTGAACCATTTTGGTTCAAGGTTCAATGGTTCATCCTCTTCCTTAGAAGCCTTTATTTTGTCTAAGTCTTAATATCTTTGGAACCCCCCGAAGGGAAGGTGTCCCTTTAGGCCTTGAGAAAGGTTCATTTCCTAGTCACTGAGAGCCCCCCCACAAGGGTACCTGCCCTTCAGGGTCCTTCAAGTAGCCTTCTTCTTCAAATCCTATGGAGTCCATAGAACCAAGCCTATAGAGTCCATAAAAATAGGTCTGAGGAGTTCGTAGAATCAAGCCTGCAGAGTCTGTAGAAATAGGTCTATGGAGTTTGTAGAATCAAGCCTACAGAGTTCGTAGAAACATTCCTGCAGAGTTCATAGAAACCCACCTACAAAGTCTGTAGAAACATTCCTTTAGAGTCCATAGAAACATTCCTGCAGTCTCCATATAAACCAAGCCTTTGATCATTCCTTCAGAAAAAATGTCTGAAGGAATTCCTTTGGACATTTTGTCTGAAGGATTTGCCTTGTAACATTTCACCATGGGAAATCTTTACAAAAAATATCTTTTTGTTCCCTTTGTTTCACTGCCCTCCATAAGGGCACTTGGCCTTTGTTCACTACCCTCCACAAGGGCACTTGGCCTTTGGGATTTGGGGGACTCCTTTGAACCTTCCGATTGAACCGACCGATTGAACCGACCAACAGTTCAATGGTTCAATCTTTTTGTTTGACTCATTTAATTGATCGCTTGAACCAACTGCTTTGAACCAATATCATTGAACCTTTGAACCTATTGAACCTTTTTTTGGTTCAAGGTTTAACGGTTCAACGGTTTAATCTTTCTTCTTTTCGTTAAGTCTTTTGAAGTTGTTGAGCTTGTTGAAGTGATTAAACTTTGAACTTTGCCGAAGCGCTTAACTTTTTAAGCTTGCCAATGTCATTGAACCTTTGAACCCATTGAACCTTTGAACCTTTTGGAAGTGAGGTTCAATGGTTCAATGGTTCAATCCTTTCTTTGAATCTTGTCGATGGACCTTTTGGTTGAACCTCGGCGTTGAACCTACCTTGGAATCGCCTAAGTGTTGGGAACTTGTTTCTTTGAGAGAGATCGCCTGTTAAAGTTGTTGAACCTATTGAACCTGCTAGTACCTTAGCTGAAAAAGCTTGAATAATGAATAATTTGAATGCTCAAAATAATTTTTGAGAAGGGAATAGAGAATTTTGGCCTGCAGGACCAAAATAGTTCATATGTTGTCCCAAAAATGAGTGACAGATTTTGGGAACAATAGTAGAAAAAGGGAAAGGCTCTTTTTTAAGATTAAGAGATTCATTGATATTTGGAATATCATTACTGTGCAAAGATATAGTGCATTTTATTGAAACAAGAGAAGAAACATTATCATGTGCATACATTTTAATTTTTAAAATGGTACTATAAACATCCTCATGAATGCAATACCACTACTAGAAATCACTTTATCATTTTACTCATTGTGTATCATATTATGAAAATGAGGGACAAGTAAATAAGAAACTATACTTGAATTAGTAGGAACATTTTTCTCATCATGATCACCATAATTTTTATTATGAACATTTGAATAGCATCATTGTTATTTGTGTAATGAGAGGGAAGATAAGTAGTATTGCGTATAGGATCACTACCTTTTTGATATATATCTTATGTGATTTCAATTTATAAGTGGAAATAGAATGTGATGTAGTAGCAAAATGGACAGAAAGATTAGGTGTGCAAAGATAAGATTCATCCATGTGGAGATGAGGTGTTAATCTAAGAGATAGTAGATAGTCATCATCAGGAGGCTTTATGTTCTCTAATGGAACATCTACAATTGATACTAAAGGAAGGTCCAAGGATAATTCCAAAAGGGAATTCAAAGTAGAAACTATGAAAGGGCATAAAGAAGACTAGAGGTATGATCAAAGGTAAATTTATATAAGGACGTAAAGAGACCTCCAAAGAGGAGTTTAAAGGTGTAGCCAAAGAAGAATATATATGAGATTCCAAAAGGGAGTTAATATATGTGACCAAAGAGGAATTTATAGGATATTCTGAAGGGAAATCAATAGGTGTATGTGGTTGAGTGAGCACTTTTGCCAAAGGTTTAGAAAATTTAGCATCAATATTAATTGCCCATTCAGGATCATAAGCAAAAGGCATAACATGAGAAGAGAACAATTGATCTAGAGGATGTACACCATTAACATATTGAATTTTAATATACATGATATATATACAACAAATGAAATGTTTATTGTAAATGATCACTCTATTAGGTAAAAATAAGATAATGATTATGAATATGATACAATGAAAATTAATCAATTGTAATGACTATGAATACAATGCAAGAAAAAATAAAGGTATGAGGTAATATATTCAAGGGTTTTAATGATTTGTAGGCTCTCATAAATACTTGCTTATTCATTGATTAGTGTTATCCCAATGTTTTAGATCACTAACTATAAAGGTAGAACCATGTTTATAGCCCACTAACCCCCTTTTTAAGGGTAAATTAAGAGTAAATTCCCTGGGAGATACGATCCTCTCAAGTGGACCACAAATCAGATGGATAAAATAAGCTTCTTATTGGTAAAAACAAGGGCCCTAGGCATTTTTGATATACTATGAGGTACATGGAAACTAAACTTTATGTTTAGTGATGTACTATGACTATGAGTATTGGGGTAAACCCCTTACACCACATTTATAAATATAACACTATGTAGCCCAAGACTATCACTACGTAGTTTGAAAACTACCAGAACATGATTTATAAAACAAGAAAAAATAAATGAAAAAGAAAGTAAAAATAAAGGTGAAAGTTTTTTGTATTAAAAAATCAAGCAAATTTCAACCCGAGGTCAAAAGAAATAAACTGTTTGTTGGAATGATCCAAGGTGATAAGACAATATCTTTGATGTCAAATTTAATCCAAGGTTGAAGAGATTGAATCATTTTGTGTTGGATTTTATCCAAGGTCGAAGGTTTTTTTCTTTTAGTGTTATGAATTTATAAAAATTTGAAAGGAATTTTATCCAAAAAATCAAGGAAAAAGAACAAACAATGTTCGAAATAAAAATGTTGGTTCACCAAAATGTTTAACCCTTTTGAATTTAAGATGACTTAAATTTACTTTGAATTAAACTATTGTAATAGAAATATTGATCTAATATGAAAATATAGTAATCTACAAAATTTGCTAAATGCAAAAACTTGTTAAAAATAATAAATTATATTAGTGTTAGAGCGTCCCTCAAAATAATAATAGATCTGACTATGTAAACTTTATGTAAGTGCAAATTATGTTAAATTGATCTATAAATAAGATTATATTAAAAACAATGATTCGTAGTTTGCTAGGATAAGTTCATAGGAGGTGGACAGGGGTGCATTGTGACCTTTTTTGGCTATTACGACTGCATTTTAGATGACTATATTTTAGATCTATCACTCTTGGACTATGTGACTATTTATGATGAGTGACTATGGATCTTTGTGTGTCACTATGTTGCATGGAAGACTTGAAAATATTAAACCCTAGTATTTTATATGCACTAGATAATAATTAAATAATAAAAATAGATAAAAATGAGTTGGTAAGGATAGCCAAATTAGTTATTTTAGAGAAATTGTGCTTATGTTCTTTAGAAGGAAGAGAAAATAAACTTGAGAAGGGTATGGTAGAAAACCTAATATATTGTGTGCACATTGATCTAGATGGTTGTAGATACTCCTCTTTGGCTTAAGAGGAATCACCTACAGATAAGAAAACACTCAAAAAAATGGTTTGATTAGTTAGATAGTAGGGTGGATTGCCTAGCAAGCTAGATCTAAGAAACATGAGCTTCCTTTGAGGTTGTACTTTTAGATAATCAAGTTTTGAAAGAAAAATAAAAAGTAATTGCATATATCATAGAAGATACTAAAATAAAATACAAGAAGTGCCTAATAAATAGATAGGTGAATTTAACTAATTATGGCAATAAATAGATTGATATTAAATTCCAAATGAATCAGATGTGGTCTAGAAAATAGGTTAAGGGTTCTATGGTTAGGCGGATGGTTTGAAATTATGATTTGGTTGAGGTCTAGTAGGTGGAAATAGGTTGTTGTTTTTCTATCACATAGTGATCATCAGCAGTTGGGGTGATCATCAACAGTCAAGGTAACCATTGATAGTTGGGACAAACTGTCGATGGTCAGGGTGACCATTGGCAGTTACTGTGGGTTGGGTCTAGTCAAGAAAAGGCTATTTTGATGAGGTCATAAAATGGAATTTTGAGAGATGGGTTTGGGTTGGGTTGATTGTGAAACAGAAACAATGTAACTAAATGATTTAAAATAGATACTTAGCTTTTTGGTTGTAGGTCTGATGAATGGTCGAGGTAGTTGGCTAATAAACTCATTAAAGGAGTCTAGGGTAATTTCAATAGAGTAACAGTACTTGGATATTGGCCAATAGATGGTAGCACTTCAGATCTCTGTTATAATAGCTAGTTTGTTGGAAGAACACCTGTAAAAGGAAGTGTTCATGCAAGAGGCTCTAGTTCTAGATGATTGATCGATTTTGGATCTAGATTCACCCTCTCCTCCTCTATTTTTATAAGAAGGAAGGAAAGGTGCAACAATATGTTAACAAGAGGTTCAACAATTAGTACAAATTTAATTTTTTTCATGCATTGGTTCGCACATAATTTAGTTGATCTAAATATAAAAAAGCAAGCTGGAGTTGACTAGAGTTTGACTATTTAGGTAGTGGAAACCTGACCATCAGCGGTTCAACCTAACCATCGATGGTTAGGGTGACCGTTGGTGCTCGAGGGTCAAAAGCTAAGTTGGGTTAGTCAATGGATCATTTTGACTTGGGTTTATAGTTGTAAGAGTTGTAGATGGGCCTTAGGTGGTCTCGAGGTAGTTTAGGGGTATTTCAACATCTAGAACCATTGTATGTAGTTTTTTAGTGTCTATATTTTGCCCATTTTTGTTCTGCAGTTTGTATCAACAAGTAAAAAAACAAAAATGGAGTACAGGTCAAAGGTTTAGTTGCCTTGAATATGGGAGGAGATGTTCCCCCTCAAATCAAAATTCAAGGAGGTGAAATAGAATCAAGTGCAGGTTTGATAAGTGATTAAGTTGATGTTGCATTGATGGTTGATAGGTTGGGCACTAAAGCGCTAACATACACAAAAAGTGTGACTAAGTATAATAGCCAATATCATGCATTGACTAAGTTTTCATGGTTAGTAAAAATAAGGTCATTACTAGAAGGACAAGTGATAAGTGGACCACGTGACCGTATGTGACGGTTGGGTTACACAAGTAAACTCAAGTTTTCTAGAAAAGGTTAGTGTTTGTCATAGGTATCCAAGGTAAGAAGTGCTCTCATAAAAACACAAATTGGTCAAGTGTGTGCAAGGTAGTGAAAGATCAAAATGTTCAATATGGTAATTTAGTTGGTGCAGTCAAAAGGACCAAGGCAAGGTCATCACAAAACATGCAAAAATTTGGGCCAAAATGACAACTGGTGAGGTTGATGTGGTGTAATCAAGGTGGGTGGAGAAGGTGATCTCCATAGGTGGGCACTTGGTGTGGGCACGTGCTAAAAGGTGAAAGTTGGTGGTTTAGAGGAGAAATCCTAAAAATGTTAATCATCAATGGTCAAGGTTGACTCTCAAGGTCGATCATCAATGGTCACCCTAACCATCGATGGTTGGGTGTCAACCCTAAAAGGGTGAGATCAAAAGACCATCATCAATCCTTTTTTGCTCATTTGAGCAAATTGACTGAGGGAAATTAGTTTTTTGGTGTTTGTGAGAATATGGTTATAGGTTGCTAGCATGTGATTAGTTGAGATCATTGAGGTGGACCAGTGTTGTTAGAGAGTTAAATTGATTGAGGATGAAATGTGGATGAGGGAAGGCGTATGGCCAGGCCATGGGTCCTCAAGTTCCTACTCGATGACAGTCAAGGAATGAGGTAGGTGGTGTTTTGAATTGGTAGATGGTAGATTTAAGTTGGCAAATGCATTTGTATTTTAATTTTTTTTTGTGGTAAATAGTTTAGTTTGTGGTATGATTGACCTAGGTTTAGGTTGTTGGAGTTTTGTCATTAAATTAGAGGGTGAAATGAAAATTGGTAAGGGTAGGATAGAAAGGGAGGTAGGATAGGCATAGGTATTAGTTTTTATTTATTTTATCATGGTTTTTGGGTGGGTGTTTAGGGTGATTAGGGTTTGGAGGTTCCGTTGATGGTAACCCATAATGACCTTTGGTGGTCACCATCGATCATTGATGATTGATAAGTAACCATCAAGGGTTGTGTGACCGTTGGTGGTCAACTATAAAAATAGTTGACCATTACCAGTCAAGCCATTTTTTTAGAATATTTAAAAATTTGGGGTTAAGTGTTTGTTAGGTTAGATGGTGGATAGGTAATGAGTGACAGGGTTAAGCTCTAGTGGTTAAATTTGAATATTAAGGTCAACTGTCGGGGTAAATGTATGAGTGGTAGTAAGTTTTGGTTAATAGTTAAAGTAGAGAGGTAGGATGCCCTAGGTAAATGTCATAAAGGTGATGGTTAAGTAATAGTTAATGATAAGGGTTAAGGGTAATAGGTCATGGTTAGGTTGATAGGTAATGGTTGAAGTGTAGGGCTAGGTGTGTGTGGTAAAAAGGTAGATTATGATAGGTTAATATAAGTGATGTAGATAAGTTATAAGAATAATTTATAGTAAGATAATGTTTGCAAGTTGAAGTGATTAGAATTAGGAGGTAGGTGAAATAGGTAGATTTCATAGGGAAGATATCACTTTAGTTTGTGAACTAAAATTTGTTGATTGACCTATGTAAGCATGGGAGAGGATCTAGATGAGGGATAGAGTGACTTGGATTTTTGATGAGATCCATTGGGGTATGAATGTTGATGATTGGGCCCATATGGAGGAGGTGGGCCTTGGTGGTATGATACATTACCATCATGTGCTACAAGATGAGATGATGATAGTGGCACTCATCAAGAGATGAGATCCTACCACTAACACCTTCCTGCTACTTACAAGTGAGATGACCATCTTACATGAGGATATCCATAGGATTACATAGCTACCCATATGAGGTGAGATGATTTACCATATTGAGAAGGAGGAGTATGAGATAATGAAGATTTTGTATGGATATGACCTCAACTTTATGAGGTGGCATGCAAGAAGCTTTAGCTATACTCCACTATACCAGAGGGCTAGAGGTGATAGATGGTTATTGATGATGATGACGATAGTAGTCTCATGCTATGTTGTACTAGATTTGAGTAGTGGGAGGTTCCCTTATTTAGTGTTGGGGGTATTAGTTGAGATGTTATTAGGTTGTACAATGTTCAGGCGGGTGCCTATGTTGCTGGTGTAAATTTACAAGGAGCTATGTGGATTTTGGGCTCACAAGAGATACATGATCAGTGTCATATTTGTCCTCCACTAATGGGACTATGAGCACATTTGGGTACTAAAATTTATGGGGCTACCATGGGAGGGGTATGCTCAAATGGGTTTTTGAGTTGTATTTATGCAGTGGAGATCTAATTTTTCCTTCTCAAGACCAGGTGGAGGGGTTCATGATATTGACTAGTTCAAAGGTTTATTGGATGCCTTGGTCATCAGGGATGTGATTTGGATACCATATATTAGGTTTTTAGAGTGGTGACACTACAAAAAATAGACACTATTATTGCATATCTATCGATGGATCTACGATAGGAGGGATGGTGCGATAGAGCTCATTCCTTTTGATAAGGTGTGGTGACAGTTTAACTCACTACAAGGTATCCATGGGGTATTCTTGAGATACATGCAAAAGGATACAGAGTTCCTACTACCTAAGCCATAGCCAATTCACATTTATATTAATCATGAGGAGCTCCCAATGAGGTTGGAGATAGATGATGTAGGCATTAAGGATGGTTACCCTACATGATACCAGGCACTATATGTTGCAATTGATATTGGTGGTGATGATAGTGGTCGAGAGGCTATGGATGTTGACCTAGTTGGTGGAGGTGGTCAGTAGGCATAGGGATAAGGGGTTGCCCCATATATGTAGGTAGTGATTGGTCAGAGGGACTAGGCATGAGTGGCACTAGCCATAACATAGGATTCTATGATAGCATTATAGACATCACTAGCATCAACATAGGGTCAGTTGGCTACTATCACAGGTGAGAGAAATCAAGCTAGATCTACACTAGCTCTAGTGACATAGGAGAGAGATTCTCTCAGGCAAATAGTGGAGTACCAGTAGTGGTGGAACCAATAGGGACTATCCCTATGCATAAATACATAGTGAATGTGGAGGAGATATGGTATTATGAGGCCATAGACTTTAAACATTTTCTAGATGAGCCTCAATGGGGTGAGTACAGGGCTAAGATTGTAGGTGGTGTAGGTGTAATGACACCAGGTCAATGGGCCACATCTATAGGTGGCCAGGCAGGTATAGGAGGACAAGATTTAGGGTGTAGTGGTACGTTGAGAGGCATTGGTACCTCAAGTTCTTAGTTTTGTTTAGGAGACATTATACTTATTATGTCTATGATTTTTTATACTGACCTATGAGTTGATGTAGCAAGATGTATATTTTGAGAGAGATATGTATATTGTTATACATGATGATGTTTATTTATGAGACATGGATGTTTTATGGCTTATGGTTCATGGTTATGATGTTCATGTTAATTATTAATGATGTTATATTGATTATGGTTATGCTCATGATGATGTGAATGTGGACTTACCTAGCAAGCTAGGTGATGATATGTCTCTTTATTCATGTTTATGATAATGTTTGGTTATGGATTTGATGTTATCTCATGTGATTATGATGAGAATGTGATGTTGTTGATGACTAGGATGATGTGTATGACATTTATGATCATGCCTCTTGATGATGTTGTGCATGGATGTGATGCTTTTATTTTATGTTTGAGATGATCGTGTTTATGACATTGATATGATGATGATGTTTATGCTAAAATTTGATGAGTATATGCTTCCTCATTTATATTTAGACATGTGGTGAAAGTGGTTTATTACTCATTGTTCATGGAAGTTATGATGTTAATATGATGTTTGATGTCATGGATTTTGATGATGATTGTGATGATGATGTTATGTGATGTGGTTATGATTATGGTCATTTTGTTTAAAGTGAAGCACATAAAGTAAGTTTAAATAACAAAACTAGTTATGAGAAAGAGAAGATAATCAAGAGACAAACATCTAAGTGAATATATCAACTAGTATGAGAGGATAAGAAGAGGGCATGATGATTCTTCTTTGTCAAACACTAAAATAACCAAAGTTGGGTTGGCTTAAGGAACATAAGATCTTTGAATGCTTCACATTAGCGTTCATTAGTTGGTTAAAAAAGTGTCTTGATCACATAATGTCAAGTAAGCTCATAAATCCCTTGATTATAGTGTATAAAGGGGAGATGGATGAAGATGGAATCTTCTTGTGAGACTAGCATGCCTCTTCTGGAGGTTACCAAAGAGCTAGTATAAACAAGTCCATGTCATATAAGGTGTAGACTGATCGATGCGGGAATTCTACTCATGAGAGCCAATTACGGCTTTCAAAATTATTTTGTTGTTGAGATCCGATTATAGATTTCAAAATCATTTTACTTTTTTTGATGTTTGATAATAGCTCCTTTGCTATTTTGTTGTTGTTTGGAAGGGTTGAGGAAGTTGATCAATGCGAAAATATTCCAAGAAATTACTATGATTTGACAAATTCTTTACTCAGCCATCCTTCAAGAGAGTGGTCTAAGTTTGTGTGCTTTGTTTAATGCTTTTGGTAGTTATCCTTTAAGGGAGCAGTCTACCTTACTTTGAGAAAATTTGATATGTTTTTGGTATATCTCCTTCAAGGGAGTAATTTGTGAATGCTAGGAATGACCCATGTGGGCTCTTTTGATATTTATTTTGATGTTTGCTTTTGATGTCATGGACTTGATTATATAGGCCTAAAGGGTCACCTTTTATGAAGGCAAAACTAAAATCATAAGAAGGTTGATTAGGTGTAAAAGAGTTTTAGGTGACAATGACCATGGGAATCTATCCTGTAACAAGGGTAGAAAATACCATGAGAATCATGCCATGGGTAGAGCTGTGATACCCATTGTTCAAGATTAGGCTATGATTATGATGGATAATCACATGACTCAGTGTTAATTAGTCACCCCTAAAATAGGGAGATGAATGTTGTTTGAAATCTAGGGATGAGCTTAAGTTAGACAAAAGGTGATTTTGATCTTTTTTAACAAAAGAAAGGATGCTAATGTGAAGCATTGAGGGGATCAGGATCTATGTTTCCCTCAAGAGAGGATAACCGATAAGCTCTACTTGCCTTGCTTACTTTTCTCCATATTGGTGACATGTTAATTTTCCTTTAGGATGAGGTCTCCAATATTGAATTCTTGTACTTTAAGGTGTTTTTTATAAGTGTGCTTAATTCACTCTTGATAAACACAAATGTGAGTAAGGGTTGTTAAACGATGCTCATCAAGTAGCTCAAGCTGGGATAAACATTCTTGATGATAATCGTTGTCAAAGATGATATCTTGCAATGATATGTGAAGAGAGGGAATTTGGACTTGGAGAGGTAAGACAACCTCTACTCCAAAAACTAGAGAGAAAAGGGTAGTACTTGTATGGGTTAAAATGCTAGTACGATATGCCCATAAGGCAAAAGGGATATGTAAATGCCAATCCTGACCATATGCATTAACCATTTTAGTTAGCATGTTCTTAAGATTTTTATTAGAAACTTCTACCTAACCATTTACATGAGGATGACAGGGTGAAGAGAAACTTATCTTGATAGTAAATGTGACACCAAGACCTTGGACTTGTTTGATTTTGAAAGATTTTCCATTATCGATGATGATTTTATGAGGAACACTGAAATGATAGATGATGTGATGGTTGATGATATTTTTGGCTTTGGTCGAGATAAGAGGAATAACCTCTACCCATTTAGTAAATTACTCAATCGCAATGATGATATAATGATGTCACTATGAAGAATGGGGGTTAATTTCACCAATAATGTCTAGATCCCATTGTGAGAATGGCCAAAAATATGTGGATACGCAAAGACTATGACTAAGTGCATGATGTAAATTAGCATGTTGTTGACACTTAACACACTTATTAATGTAATCACAATAGTCTTGGTTAAGGGTAGGCTAGTAATAGCCAAGATGAAGGATGTGTTTAGCAATGGCAAGGCCACTAAAGTGTCCCCCATAGATCCCATCATGTATTTATCTGATAGCATAAGAGGCCTCATGATGATGTAGGCAGTGGAAGAGGAGACCATAAAATCCATGTTTAAAATAATTCCCCCTAATATGGTATAATGTGAGGTACTTTGTATAAATGTTTTTTGAGCATTTCTAGAAAGATCGGAAGGAATGATGGCAATGTTGAGATAGTCAAAGGTTTATTGATACCAAAGGTTGGGTTGGCTCTCCTCCATATTAAAGATGGTGGGAGAGTCTGATTTGACATAAGAGGGATGGGTAAGTCTATGGATAATGATAGATATCTTGGATTCAGAGGGTTCAGATGAGATCTAAGAGTGATGGAAGCCATCATATCGACAAACTTATTTGTAGATCATTGGGTGGTTTGCATACGATAATGTTCAAATGAGGCTAAGAAGGAATCCATTAATTTTTTGTACTATTGTAAAACATCATTCTTACACTGATAAAAGCCATTGATTTGATTGACCACTAGTTGAGAGTCACTAAAGATGTTTATCATTTTGACTCCCAAATCTAACACAGTATAAAAGCCTATTACTAGGGCTTCATGCTCATCCATATTGTTGGTGCATTTGAAATCTAGCTTGAAGGATAAAGGAAGAGGTTCACCATGAATGAGGATAAGGATAATGTCAAGTCCCCCACCACAATGACATTTTGATCCATCAAATAACATGGTCACTTGATAGGTGAAGTCTGCCTGAGAGAGGGTCATGATGGACTTATCAAGAAACTCAAGAGGAGGAGGTTGATAGGTTACATTAACATTCTTTAGTCCAAAAGGCATGACCCAACAACAAAAACTCCCCCATGGGATGATAAAGGTGGTTTTGTGTTGATCTTCAGGGGTAATTAGGATATGATTATAACTCGAGAATCTATCCATAAGAGATAATATCTCATGGTTGGTTGTAAGATTAACTAGTTAGTCAATGCTTAGTAGAGGAAAGTCATCCTTTGGGCAAGCAAGGTTTAGGTCACAAAAGTCCACACAAATGCATAGTCCCACTATGGCTTTGGTGATTGGTATGACATTTGAGACCCATTGAGGATAGTCAATGGGTTAAATGAAATTGATAGATAGGAGATGTTAAAGATCTTCTTTGACAAGAAGGGCTACGTGAGGGTGCATTCATCAAAGTTTCTACCTAACGGGCCTAACATCATGATTGGTGACTATGTTGTGGGTAGCGATGGAGGGTGTTAGGTTGTGGAGCTAAAAGCTTCACTGATACAAACAGGGGAGGAGGTTGTTGAGTGTCACAGTCACCGGCGTCGGTCAGGCCAACTGACATCGGTCAGGGGTAGACAAGAAGGCAACCGACATCGGTAGGATTTGGTCGGCATCAATCTCTTTCAGGCAGACAGGGACCAACGTCGGTCGCCTGTGTGGTTCCAGAACTGCTAGTTCATGAATAGTTAGTTAACGAACCAGTTGTGTGCATGATGAAAGGCTAATTTTAGTCTTGAGCTGCGGATCTAATTATTGTAATTAGATGTCTAATTATTGTTTGCATGAGATCTATATAATAGACTCATGGGTTGTATTGTAATTTGTTCTAGTTTGAGTTGAGCTTGGTTAGCTCCTTCTGAGAGTGAAGAGAGCAAGGGTAGCTCCTCCTAGTTCCACAGGGGTGTCGAGTGGGTATGATCAGGTTGGTCTGCAGGTGTGCTAGATCAGGGAGAAGATCCACCGGGGTACTGGTTTGGAGAATCATAAGGACTTGGTGAGGCAAGGACAAGGGTTCTTCAGGGTGTAGAGAGATCTACATGGGTAAGTAAGATCATTGATTTGCAAGTGTGTGTGTGCAAGGTCAAAGGTGATCTGCGGGGCAGCAGGATCAAAGGTGACAGCAACACAACAGGTAGCAATATCAGAGGAGATCTACTTGGAGTAAATTGAGTACATGGAGTATGTGGAGCACTTGTGGAGTGCATGGAGCACTTGTGTACTAGTAGTAGTGATACTGACTGGTGGTACTAGCAGTAGTGATACTGACTGGTTGGAGGTGAACACCAACTCTGTGTTTGAGTTGTGTGTTGGGACCGTAAGAGAGAGAGTGAGCTCTTGAAGAGATTTACTGTTTATGCCCTAGAGGTGTGGGGGCCCTAGAGGTGTGTAAGGAAGAAGACTATGGCAATCTTCTTTGTTGTATTTCCTTCTGGAAGAGTGTTAATACAATTGGGTATCGTCTCTCATATTTTGTGTTATTTCTAAATTATAGTTACTTGTTACTTCTGGTTTAATTCCGCATATTAAGTTGCTTGTACATGGTAATCAATTGTGCTTTCGGGTCCTAACAGAGGGGTCAATTCCTGGCATATTGTAAGACCAAATAAATGTTGTGTTATGGACTTTCAAGAAGGAGGGGAAGTCTCAAAGCTCCTCAAAATGTAGTGATTGGTCAATTTTGATAATACAAGGGTTGATATCCATGATATATTTATCCAACATGGTCTAAGTCTTAGGAGGAAGGGATTTGTGGATAGAATAATCTGGGGCACCAAGATAGATGAGAATGGAATCATCATCCTGACACTGAATGGTGTTGGTCAAGTGGTGAAAGAGGGATATGTTCATAGAATGGACACCTTGGATTTTCCCGTATCCTTGAGTTGAACTTGTGAGCATGTGACCGCATGGATAGTATGGATTGGGGAAGGAGTTAGGCTAGATGATTGCTTTGATTCCTCTTCACTCTGAGGTGAGAGTGGAGGATTAGGTAAGTGATGGTCGATGGTTTTTGGTTCTTAGATCGGTGTCAGGTTCACAAGAGGCTTTTTTTATAATAAGTCAATCTTATGATATAACTGATGGGCTAATACTTATAGAACCTTTCAATTCATCGTGTCATGCCTAGGTGTCCTATTGTATGAACATATCAGTTTTTCAATGTACCAATATGGTTTGGGACTATGTGGGTCAAATGTTCTAATAGGGGCTAAGGTTAAGCAAGATGCCTATAATAACCTCTAAAGGATGGTTGAGTAGGACTCGAACAATAGTGGCTGAGGCATGGAGGGCTTAGGTTTAGTAGCAGGGGTAAAAGCCCTTTTAGGAGTGGTTTTGATGGTCAAAGAAATAGGTGAAGGGGTGCCCTTGGTGGATGTCTTTGGTTTTGGTAGAGAGGTTGAGGGTTTGGGGTTAGAAAATTTTTGGGTAGACATTCAGGAGATAAGCAGTTTGTTTATAGCTAGTTGGGAGATAGGAGGTATACATGTTGTCAATTAGAATTGCACCCTTGTGAAGGTAGTTTCAGGCCTTCACAGTCTACTGAAACATGGAAACAATCTTAGGTTATGGGTGACCTAATCAGTGGATTGAATCTTTAGATTCTAAGGGCCAGCTCCATTTGGTGTATCAATTAGGATCTTTATTCTATGCTACAAACTATAGGGAAGAGAGAGAGAAACTTGAACAAAAATCCTATCTAATGATGGTGATACACCAGTATTTTTTGATTGATCCACTCAATTTGAGCTCCTAAGAACACTGATTTAGATAAGAAAAGGGGTTAAATTTTAAACTACAATTGACCAATATGCATAAGTATTTTATAAAAAGGTTTTATCTGGTGATCCAAGCTTGAGGTAAATGATATAATAGACATGATTTAAGGCACTACTAGCCACTTATATCCATTATAAACTCAGCCAAGAGATATCAAACACATAACATGACCTACATAAATTGATCAACTACGATGCTAGGTAAGAATCAAGACATGATAAGGAAGAGAAATTCTATCACTTATGCAAATCACTGACATGAATACACTATACCAGCATTTTGGAAAATAAAAAGAGTCCTATTAATCTGAAAAAAAGTTACAAACTCAGTCTTTGACATAATTTGATCTTGCCAAAAGAGGGATATAATTCAACGCTGAAAAGCTAACTTATATATAAAAGATACAATAGCCAATAGGATGGCACTGAAAATAGAAGAATAGGTCAACTCAGTCTCAACTCAGTCTAACTTGTGTTATTTCAACCTCAGTCTAACTTGTGTTATTTCAACCTTCAAATAAAATCTGTTTTTGTCTTATGCCTTGCATGAAATCTCTTTGGCATTGAAAATGGGTGGTGGGCCTAAGCTTGAATAAAAAATTCCAACATACATGATGCTACACCAATCTCCAACTATAGAACTCCTCTTGAGTTATTAGAATGTTTAAAAGCTTTCCTTTACATGAAATAAAATCAATGCCAAAACTAAATTTAGAACTTCACTTGAACTGTTGGAACATTGAAAGCCTTCAACAAGATAAACAAGGGCACATGCATGAAAGTCCATGTTGGTGTAGAAGGGATGAGGTGAACTTAAGTTTGACCACTCAAAATATTGCATGGAAAGCCACTACCTATTGATTAATCTTGAAGCTGTGTTGGATTGTTGAATGCATGAGATGACTAGGAGATAAGCTTGTTTTCAACAACTAGTCAATTAATGCTTTGACCAATCAACTATAAATAGCCTTTGCTTGCATGGATGATGAGAGGTGCATTCAGATTGAACTCATTTTTAGCTCTTTGCCTTCCATTCTCATCTCTTCGTATTCTGCATGTATTCCTTCTTATGGAATTTGTTTGTGTGTTTTCCATGGATTTTTCTTCTGCATGTTTTCTCTTCGGGATTTTGTAATGAACTCTTGACTAGTAAGTCTTTTAAAGGAATTCTTTTGAACAAATTGTCTGAAGGAATTCCTTCAGGCTTTTTGTTCACAACTTTCCTCTTGTTCATTTCCTTTCATTCGACATTTTCCTCTTGTTCATTTCCTTCGGACAAATTGTTTGAAAAAATTATTTTAGGTTTCCTTTCCAAATTATCCATCGAGCTTTTAAAATGTCCCTTCGACACTTTAGAAAATACCCTTCAACATTATTATAATGGACTTTTTCTAAGGGATTCTAACCCTTCAAATTTTTTCCTTGTCACTTCCCTGAAAGAATGGAACCTTCATCTTTTGATATATGCCCTTCAGGCTTTTTGAAATATCCTTTCAAGATTTTTGTAAAGTCCTTTTTTGAAGGGCTAATAACTCTTCGGATTTTTTGTTTTGAAATTTCCTAAAGGGTAGATACCCTTCAGTATTTTTTTTCTTGATCCTTTTCTAAAGGTAAAGTTGTTGTTCCCAAAATCCGTCACTTGTTTTTGGGGACAACATATCAACTATTTTGGTCCTGCAGGCCAAAATTCTCTCTTCCCTTCTCAAAAAAATGTTTTGAGAACTCCAATTCTTCAATTATTCAAGCTTTTTCAGATAAGGGACTCGTAGGTTCAACATGTTCAACAACTTCAACATGTGAGCTCTCACAAAGAAACAAGTTCCCAACACTTAGGCATTTCAAGGCTAGTTCAACGTCGAGGTTCAACCAAAAGGTCCATTGGCAGGCTTCAATAAAAAGATTGAACCATTGAACCTTTAACAAAAAGGTTCAAAGGTTCAACAGGTTCAAAGTTTCAACGACATCGGCAAGTTCAAAGTTCAACCACTTTAGAAAGTTCAAATGGCTTCAAAGGACTTAACGAAAAGAAGACTCCAAATAAGAAAGATTGAACCATTGAAACATTGAACCTTGAACCAAAAGAGTTCAAAGGTTCAATGAGTTTAATAAAAGTTTGGTGGACTTAAAGAAAAGAAGAGTTCAAATATTGAAGGTTGAACTATTGAACCGTTGAACCTTGAACCAAAATGGTTTAACGAGTTCAAAGGTTCAACGAGTTCAATAAAGATCAAAAGACTTAAACAAAAGAAGACTTCGAAGGAGCAAAGAATGAACCATTGAACCATTGAACCTTGAACCAAAATGGTTCAAAGTTCAAAGGTTCAACAAGTTCAACAGAAAAGAAAAGGATCCAAAAACTTTGAAGGACCAAAGGATTATAAGAAAGAGAATGAGCCATTGAACCTTGAACCAAAATGGTTCAAAGTTCAAAGGTTCAAAGGTTCAAGGAATTTCAAAGTTTGAAAGGGAGCTTCGAGTGAAAGAAGGAAGTGGAAGATTCTAGAGACAATTTCAAAGAGATAGTTGAACCGAAGAGGCAAGAAAGCGATTGAACCAAGGAAGCGATTGAACCAAAGAAGCGATAGGACCGCTCGACACATTGAACCGTTGAACCTTAAACCAAAAGGTTCAAAGGTTCAAGGTTCAAAGTGGTTCAAGCGACCAACGAACAGTGATGTCCCTACAAACGTCAAATTCAGGGTAATGAAATATCTATTTATTTTCAAATATGGTGTGGAATCTGAAGACAAAACTCAGTGAACAACTGAAGGAAGAGCTGAAAGAGCCTATTGAAGGTAAGAAGACATCCAAAGAGCTCAAATTGCAATAGGAAAGAGGGAAAGCTATAGGAGATACCAAAATATCTACAGGGTAGTTATTCCAATAGGTGAAACAGTCCACCAAGTAGACATATGAGTGCGCAAACATTCAAAGGCGCAGCTTATTTTTCTCCATCGAGTAAAGATGAAGTGGATAGCTATGCAAATATCAGGAAGAGGACCAGGTAGCCTATACTTTAGAGGAGACATTTGAGATAAATTGACACGCCACAGTTAAGGCCGATGCTCTGTTCCAACATGGTCCCTTGACAAAATTGAAAATGCATTCAAGGCATTGAATGCAGCATGGGCCATTCCATGAAATAAAGCACCAACTCTTTCTTGGCTACTATATATTATAATCTCTTATTTTATGCTAGAGAGATCTCTTTGTTATAGAAGCAAAACTTTGCCCACATTGAAAGGCATTTCCTGAGACTTTGAGCTCAGATTGTTAATCATATTTCTTTATTTGAATGAGAAAACAAGTGACATTTTAGACTTTGTGCTGGAATAGCTTGTGTTATTTAGTAAATTGTCCTTATGTCTATTTCCTAGAAGCATTCTTGTCCATTTAATTTAACAAGTAGAACTAGTGGAAGTAATCAAGAAGGTGTCTTAAAGCCGACTGTGGAGAGACTTTGTGATGCCACAATTGTCTTTAGCATGTTTATTTTTCTATTAAGAAGGTGTCCTAAAGCTGACTTTGGAGAGACTTTGTGATGCCACAATTGTCTTTAGCATGTTTATTTTTCTATTTTTGTGTAAAGGATATTGGGATGACTTTGTGCCCCTATTTTCCTTCATATATTTCACTCTTTAGAAGTTGAGGGGGAGAATTTGTGCTACACCTCATTCTGCTGGTTATTGCACCATATTACAGTTACTTTCTAGGAAAGAATTCATGTTGTTTACTGCAGACCACTTCTGAAAGAAGAGAAGTGTCTTCAGTGTTTTCACCAAAATTCTCCTGTGTCTGTGAACATCATCTCTAAAAAAAGAGAGATGGATGGTGTTATCCTACCCTAAGTGTTATTTTTAGCTTATTTATAGTATATTAATATATATAACACCTCATATTTATAGGGAACCTCCCCTTGATGAGAGGAGAGATTTGTCCCCCTTTGATGTGGTAAACCTGTACATTTGGTCGACCAATCTCCCTATGTTATGGTTGAAACAACCTATTTTTCCCACCAGTTAGTTGGTGACAAAATATTCACACAACAAAAGTAACCCTTCAAAAAAATTGTAGAGGTCCCTTTCTCATGGATAATTTGTCCGAAGCCCTTTTCCTTTGTAAACTTCCTTCGGAAAAAAAGTTTGAAGGAATTATTTCCTATGGAAACTACCCTTTCAGATTTTCAAAACTATCCTTCAAATTTTTTGAAGTTACTCTTCAAAGATGAAAGTGTCCCTTTCAAAAAAATTATCTTGGTCCACTTGCAAAGCCCTTTGGAAAAATTGTCAAGCCCTTCTGAAATGTCCCCTCAGCAAAATGAAATGGTCCACTTTATCTCTAAAAATGCCCTTTTCTAAAGGGAAGGAACCCTTCAAAATTCTACAAATAGACCTTTCATCTAGATGAAAATCCCCCAGAACTTCATCAATTACCCTTCGGGCTTTTTGTGAAGAACTTTCCCGAAGGGAAAGAACCCTTCGAGAAACCTATAAAGGACCCTTTGGCATTGGTAAAATGGACTTTCCCAAACCTTTGAAACTAAATTTTTTGAAGTAAAAGAAACCTTTGGCCAATTCAAAATGATCCCTCAGAAATTTGAGATGTACTTTCCTAAAAGAAGCCCAATTCCTAACATTCGGACAAAGAAACATGTTTATGCAAAGTTTAAAATGATAAGGGTGACAATTTGACCTATGAGGTTAAAATTGTCAACAATACCCATGGGTGGCTTGGTGAAAATAGGTGTGGATGAAATCAAAAGTGATGGTGTAACCAAAAGTGGTGGTTGGGTGTTGATTGGGATGGGTGGCTTCCCAATTAAGGTAGAAGGATAAGGTCCCAAAATAAAGGGCAAAGTAGAGAGGGGAGGTAGAGTTTTGGTTTTTGGGTTTTTAGATGGTTTTACCTTCTTGGTTGGCTTAGCTTGGGGTTTGTTTGATAGGTTTAGTGGGCTTAAATCCAACTTTATTGATGGGTGAGTAAGGTTATGAGTGGGAAATACACCAAGGTTCTTGGTGGGTTTGGTTGGGATGGTAGGGGGTGATGTAGTGGCGTTGGGTGAGTTTGGTTCTAATGGTGCTATTGTAGTATGATGGGTAGAGGTGTCTGATGGTTGGGCTATGGTGATAGTGTATTTGAGAGTGGAAGGGGTAGGTTGATCTGATAAATAAGGCTCTTATTTGGTTTTATAAAGGAGTTCAATTTTTTGCCAAAAGGTGGCCTAATCTAGGTTAGAATCATATATGAATTCTAAGTTTTTAACCAGTGTAGAGAAGGGTTTATAGATGGGTCATAATCCCCAGTAGCGGATTCAAAGGATAGACCCAAGGGTTGAGGGGGAGGAATGATTATCTCATTCTTTTCCTAATCAAGAGGTTCCAATATCTGAGAAGGTAACTCCTCAGTGGGATGTGTAGGCAATGTGGTTTCTTCCTTAGGAGTGACCACTAAAGGAAGAGAGGATTGTTGTATGATTGAGTAAAATGATAAAGTGGGAAGGGTTTCCTCTTTTGATGTGCATACCAAAGGAGAGGTTGGTGATTCCAATACCTCAATAAGTGGAGTGGGGGAAGAGGTGATTTGGTCAATGATTTCCTTAACAATGAGTTCACCAAAAACCATATTGACATTATGGGCATCATGGGTATGAGAGGATTTTGCTTTGTTTTTGTTGTTGATATAAGGAGCGTGGTTGGGGAATGGTTATTTGAAGATGTCAAGTGATTGGTTTGTGGGTGCATTGAGGTTATTCAACACAAGACCCCCCTTGTCAATGAGGGTTTGGACAATGTTATTGATGGTGTTACATATACTAACATCATGTATAATGACTCTATGGAAGGCACATAATTCATTCTCTTTGTACTAACTAGGTGTAGGACAAGAATAATCAAATTTCTATGAAGGTTTAATGGGGGGAAGCTATATGATATTGGATTTTAACTATTTCTCCAAGACTGAAGCATATGACTCTCAAAGTGGAGTAAATTGTTTCTGGGTGTTATGGCTTGGGTTCTTGGTATTTTGATTAGAGGAATTGGAAGAATTAGATTGGTTAATAATGAGTAGAGGGCTGATCTTAAGAACAACCACATTCGTGGTTCCCTTATTTTTGGCATTAGTGTTGGTTTGGGTGTCGGGTTTGAAGGAGGAAACCTCATTTGATTTGAAGGTAGAATTCTTGTTTCTCAATTTCAACTTCCCCTCATCAACGACTCTATTCTCTAGTTTGTGTGCCATGGTGAAGACTTCATCAAAGTTCCTAAAGCTTTGGACCCATAAAGTAGAAGAGATGTGTTTGGCATAGGCTCGGGTAAAGATTTCAATTATCTTGGGTTGGGGTAGAGAGAAGGAGAGTTGGTTTATCAGACTTCTCCAACTGGGCATGAAGTTAGCAATGGATTCATCATCAAATTATAGAATAGAGTAAAGATCAGTGATGGATACTTTATTAGAGATGTTTATGGAAAAATGATGTAAGAAAATCTTAGCTAGTTGGGCAAAATAAAAGAGGGAGTGCTTTGTAATAACATTATACCAATCTAGTACTGGTCCCGATAGAAATATGGGGAAGGCACGAAGAAGGAGAGCATCATTGTAGGTAATCATATAACACAAATGCCTAAATGCTCTCAGGTGTTGTTGAGGGTCCTTACTTTGAAACTTTGAAAACTTTGGAAATTTCCATTGAGGAGGGTATGGTCGAAAGGGTGAATTGGTTCATTACAGATTTGGTCATGTGACAAAATAATATAAGCTCCATAAATGGATGACTCCAAAGTAGTCATTTTGTCCATCAACATTTTGATAAGGTCAGTTTGGGGTTGTGTACTCTTGTAGTTATAAGGTAGGTTGTGTTGGGTTTGGGTAGGTGCAGCATATGGGTAGCTTATAGGGGGCTGAGAAGCTACCACATATTGGTATGTGGTCATGGGTGGTTGAGATGATGCCACATATGAATACATGGAGATAGGTGGTTTGGGTGGAAGGTAGAGGTATATACCCTTGTGGGTTGGGGATGTAGCTTGGGTTCAATGCAATGGGTGCTTGTTGAGAGATTAACATAGGTTGGGTAGGAGGTATGGTTGGGTTAGTAGATAAAGGGAAGGTGGTTACTTTGGTATTAATGGGTAGAAAGGTGGAAGGTATGGGAACCACCAAGCTAGGAAATAGAGTGGATGTAGGTAGGTTAGAAATGAGAGGAATGGTGGTGGCACTGGTAGAGGGTATTCCTATAGTAAGGGAAGTATTGTTGCCCAAAGGTTGGGTTGCTTTTATACTAGCAGGGTTATTAGTTTGGGAAGAAGGTGCTTGGGTGTTACTTGGTTGAGTGGATTGGTTTTGAATGGTGGTATCAGTGGGGTTATTGGTAGAGGATGATGCTTGGGTGACTAGAGGTTGGGTGGAGATGGTGGCTACAGAAGTGTCACCCATAAGGTGGGATGACATGTCATAGGGTGGGTCAATAGGCAAAACTGAAGCGAGGGTATGATGAGATATGTTGTTAAGGTAATGTTGGAGGGATATGGGGTTATTATCCAAAAAGGTGGAAAAATTTGCATCACCTTGGGCAATCATTCAAGGGATGGCAGGAATCCCAGAAGGATGAGGAGAACTCTCCACATCTAAGATGTACTCTATGGATGAGGGAGAAGAAGAAGATGGATGACTAGGGGGTGGGTCCTGATTTGCTTGGTTTTTTAGTTGTTGCCTAGTCAAGACCATATAGATGAAGAAAGGAAGAAGCTACAAACAATCTCACAACTCAAACAAAGGGAAGACAAGAAAAAGTCAAGTAAACAAAACACACACTAAATCTTAGGGTTCTTTTTAGTCTCTCTTATGGCTTATGCCTTAAGATTTAAGAATTGTGTGACTTAGATTGGCTTGTAGAGTGGGTACTAGAAAAGAAGTTTATGGTTGGTTTCAGGTTGCGTTTAGGTTCTCAAAAGGATCTATATTAGAAATCAGTATGTGGCTTGATATTGGATTCTACCCCCTCACTTCACACACTATATGGATAAGGGTGTCAGGTGTTTATCCAAGATATATTGATTGCCAAAGATTATACTCAACCAAAGAGTTGATTTGCTTCTCCCCTTGGTAATGAAATCCAAGTAGGATAGTCAGTAAAGGTGACCACTAGGTAATGACATCCCAGTCGGACCTTATCTCAATGTTTTTATGCTTGATTAAGTGTGAGTGGTTTGGTCTTGTGTGTGTGACAGGAGTGGAGCTACGATTGAATTAATTTTCTTTAATTTAAAATATGTGAGCTAAACTTGCAAACCAATGTATGCAACTGATTTTAAACTCAAAATGAAATTTGGATTTCATTATATGAGTAAAAAGATAAGAAGTACCTAGATGCAACTATGAACCCAATAAAAGACTCAAGGGTCCCACCTGGCATGCCAAAATGTTTCAAATAAATTTCACTTATGTTCTTTAGAAGGAAGAGAGAAAAAACTCAAGAAGGGTATGTTAGAAAACTTAAAATTTTGTGCACGCGTTGATCCAGATAGTTGTAGACACTCCTCTTTATCTTGGGAGGAATGACCTATAGATAAGAAAGCACTCAAAGAAATGGTTTGATTAGTTAGATAGTAGGGTGGATTGCCTGGCAAGCTAGATCCAAGAAGCAAGAGCTTCTTTGGAGGCTGTCAATCCACACTTTTAGACAATCAAATTTTGAAAGAAAAAGATAAAGTACTTGCATATATCACATAAGATACTAAAATTAAATACAAGAAGTGCTTGATAAATGGATAGGTGAATTTTACTAATTATGACAATAAAAATATTGATATTAAACACCAAATAAATCAAGTGTGGTCCAAAAAATAGGTTAAGGGTTCTATGGTTAGGTAGAGGGTCTGAAATTGGGATTTTGTTGAGGTTTTGTGGGTGGAAATAGGTTACTATTTTTATATCACACAGTGACCATTGATGATTGGGGTGATCATCGATGGTCAAGGTAACCATCAATGGTTGGGACAAACCATTAACGATCAGGGTGAGCGTTAATGGTTACTAAAGGTTGGGGTTGGTCAAGAAAAGGTTGTTTTCACAAGATCACAAAATGGAATTCTAAGAGATCGGTTTGGGTTGGGTTGATTATAAAATAGAAACAAAGTAACTAAATGATTGAAAATAGATACTTAACTTGTTGGTTGTATATCTGATGAATGGTCAAGGCAGTTGGCTGATAAACTCATTGAGGGAGTCTAGGGCAATTTTGATAGAGTAATGATACTTGGCTATTGGTCGATGGACAACACTTCAAATTTTTATTGCACTTATTGGTTCACTGGTAAAACACCTACAAAAGGAAGTGCTGATGTAAGAGGTTCTGGTTTTGGATGATTGGTCGATTCTGGATCTAGATTCACCCTATCCTCTCTTTTTATAGTAAGGAGAGGTGAAACAATATGTTAACAAGAGGTTCAAAAAGTAGTTCAAATTTGGTTTTTTTCATGCATTGATTCGCACATGATTTAGACAAGCTAAATGTAAAAAAACAAGTTGGAGTTGATTGGAGTTTGACTATTCAGGTGGTGGAAACCTGATCGTCGATGGTCAGGCCTAACCATCGATGGTCAAGGTGACCATCAATGGTTGAGGGTCAAAGGCTAAGTTGGGTCAAAAGGTGGGTTAGTTAGTGGGTCATTTTGACTTGGGTTTGTGGTTGTAAAAGGTGTGAATGGGCCTTAGGGGGTCTCGAGGTAGTCTAGGGGTATTTTGACATCTAGAACCATTATGTGTAGTTTTCTAGTGTCTACACTAGCCTCAGAAACCCCTTGTGACTAAATGCTTCCTTCATATCCCAAATGGGCCTCAGACCGATGTAATTCCCCCTGCTATAGTGATTGTGTGGTTCGTCATGATGCAACTAGAATGCTTAATCTAGATGATTAGTAGAAATGCTTGACAATAAATGCCCTTGACCTGTAATAAACAATATTCAAACTTGGATATTGACTATTAGAACACTATAAAATTGAAATAGGATAGAATGATGCTCTTTCTCTCAATGTGTAATGATTTTTTCTAGAGAGATCTAGTGGGGATAAAATGAGAAGCCTTGATGTGAATTTATAGGAGAATATTTAGAATAATTTCACTAACTGAATTGACAAGACATGCGGGAGATCCATTGTGTAACATTTTGATTTTAAAAAGTGGTCATTGGAGCGTGGGAGACAAGGTCTCACTAAGGGATAAGACCACAATGTGTCCCTTTTCAGCTAGTGTGGACTTGTCCTAAAATACCAAAGATTGTTGGGATAGGTCTGACATGACCCTGTGGAATGAATAGAGATGAATGCAACTGAAATAGGGATGTATGTATGATATTCTCAATATTTATGAGACAATAAAGGTTCTCTCATAGATTGCGAGTTAGCAAAATGGTGAGTAGACCAAGTAAAGATAATGATGTCAAGAATAAATATTATCAACCACTTAATGATTAATTTTATGTGTCTAAAATTAAATACATACAACTCATTAGAAGTCTAATCTATGTAACCAAAACTAGACTGGACATTTCTTTTATTATTGGTGTTCTTTTTATATTCATGAAAAAATAGAGAGAAAGTTACTAGGTAGCAATAAAGAGAGTTTTTTGATATCTAAAGGGAATACAAAATTTTGGACTAAAATACTTCAGGACAATGGAATTTAAACTAGTTGGATAATCATATTCAAATTATGTAAGTGATTTTGAAGATGGTAAATCTACTTCAAATTTCCTGATGAATTTAAGAACAACAATCATCACTTGGAAGTCAAATAAGTAGTTAGCGCTAGTAATCTCTTCAATGAAAGCAAAATATATGGCAGCGTTAGAGGCAACTAGGAAAATAATATGGTTCAAAAATATGCTTGCAGATTTGTAGGAAAAATAGGTTTCATCTACACCACTCATGATTGATAATAATTATGTAATCTAAATGGAAATAAATCTAATAATTCATGACTAAATTAAACACATCAACTCCAAATTCCATATGATTTGGCATTATGCGAAAGATGATAGTGTAAAAGTGATACATTGTCCAGTTATAAAGCAACCAATAGATATCTGGGTAAAACCACTTGGAAGAGAGAAATTTGAAAATTTCCAAGACATGCTTGGCCTCATTATAACCCCTACAAATTAAGGGAGGGATGTAATATTATTGTACATGATCCTAGGAATAATATTTTAACTTCTTGTAGAATGTGAATAATCATCTTAAGAGATGAATTGAATAGTCATATAATTTTTTATATAAATATCTACTCTTGCTTCTCATTAATTGGAGGAATATATTTTTAGTTTGCACCAATTTCATTTCTAATTCTCACAGTCCATTCTTGACCTAACATCTTCACCAATAAACTTGGGTATAAGCATATAACTTGATATCTATATCTACATCTTTTCGTGTCTATCAACATATGCTCTAACTATATTTACATGTATTTTTACTTTAATCCGTACATTTATTATCAAGTAGTTGGTGGTCTAATAATGAATTTATTTGGCTCACAAAAATCCCATAAAAAATAATTTGTGTCAAGTAAAAAGAACAAGCACCAAAAGAGATGAGGCTAGTGTTGAGCCCTGATGAAGGTCGATATCACCTCGTGATCTATCATGAGAAAAAAAATTAATGTTAACTTTTGATGCACTCCTTCACCTTAAAATGATGGATTCATTCCCATTTCCATACCTAGTACCTTCTAATACCAAATTTTAACTAACATGACAATACTAGCAAACATATTGATTGAAAGAATCTTTAAATGATTTCTTTGTTCGTAATCCTACACCTTATATCTTATAATGTTAACTTTAACTACCACTACAATATTGACAAAATGACTAATTGAAGAAACACACTATTTAAAATGAAGTCCTTGGTTCAAACCCCAACTTTTGTGATTATAAAGAATGGTGTCTTCATTTCCATTCCCATACCTTGTAATGTAATGACTAGTTTACTTATTCTTAATCTAAAGAACTCTTTTAATGTTTCCTCTTAACTCTTGTGACAACATTGGCAAAATGATGAATTGAAGGAAACTTAACATGATGTCTTCATTCCCATTCCTATACCTCATATCTTCTAATGTCAACTATTAACTACCATGACAACATTTTTTTGGTGCATGCTACAACAAGTAGCATTCACATGAAATCACTAAATTACATAAAATGTCGGCGTCTCAGCCCATATTTTGGAAATAAACATATCTAGTAGATTACAATGATGAGTGAGCATACATCTAAATCAATGAGCTCCTTCAACTAAGTAGCCACGAGTAAGGGGCATCCACGTTGTCAAAATTACTTAAGGCACGATCTAGGCCTTAAACGCTTGACTCTCTGTGTCAGGTACCTAGAGGGATTTGTACCTTGGTGGATGGATATAATAAACCATCATCCTCACTAGTCAGACTACAACCCTTTGGGTACCATGACAACATTTGAAAAATCAATGATTGAAGAAACCCATTTTTGCAAAAAATCCATAGTTCAAACCCAAACTTTTGTGGTTGTAAAGAATGATGTCTTCATCTAGGGTCCCATACCTCATATTGTAATGAATATTTTATTTATTCTTAGTCTAAACATCTCATCTAAAGTGTTGTCCCCAAAAACAGACTTCTCATTTTTTGGGACAACATGTGATCTATTTTGGTTCCTCAGACCAAAATAAGCTTTTCCCTTCTCGAAATTTGTTCTGAGCATTCAAATTCCTCATTTTTCAAGCTTCTCAAAAAATCTATGGACTCTACAGGCTTAAATATATGGACTCTATAGGTTTAAATCTATGGACTCTGTAGGCTTAAATCTACAGACTCTACAGGCTTGAATCTATGGACTCTACAGGCCAAGTTCAACAGACTTCACAGGTTGATTTCTACAGACTTTACAGGAAAGAAGCAAGCTCTCAACACTTAGGTGATTTCAAAGTTGGTTCAATGACAAGGCTCAAACAAAAGAGTTCATCGGCAAGCTTCTAAGCAAGGATTGAACCATTGAACTGTTGAACCTTGAACTATTTTGGTTCAATGGGTTCAAAGGTTCAACATCAGCAGCAAGAGTTAAGCGCATTTGTCAAGGTTCAAAGTTCAACTACTTAAAGGTTCAACGGCTTCAAAACACTTATCAAAAAGAAGAAGGCTTGAATCATTGAACCATTGAACCACTTTGGTTCAAAGGTTCAACGGGTTCAATGGTTTAACATGTTCAACGACCAAGTGGTTCAACACGTTTGGTTCAAAAAGATCAAAAGGGCTTAGCCAAATAAAAAGAATGAACCGATTGAACCGTTGAACCTTGAACCAAAGGGTTCAACGAGTTCACAGGTTCAAAGGTTCAACCAGTACAATGAAGATCAAAGGGCTTAGAAAGAACAAGGAAGTGACAGACTAATGGTTCAACAGGTTCAAAGGCTTCTACAAGTAGGTTCAATCAAAAGAATAAGTTTTCGAGGCTTGAACCATTGAATTGTTGAACCATTGAACCACTTTGGTTCAAAAGGTTCAACGGGTTTAACACAACTTGTTTCAAAGAATCTTGGTTCAAGCAGTCAATAAAAATAAGGGAATGAACCATTGAATTGTTGAACCAAAGTTGGTTCAATTGGTTGGTTCAATCAGTAGGTTCAAGGGGCTGCCCCAAAACCAAAGGATCAAACAGCCCTTGCGGAGGGCGGTGAACCAAGACACAAGTGCCCTTGCAGAGGGAATTTTCATGGCAAAAGTGACTAAGGAAGGAAACAAAAACTCGATAGAACTCAGCGGATGCTGCCAAGTTTCATTTTCTGAGCCTCATTTCACTTTGTTTCTAAGAGCAGCTGATGTTGCCACGTGTCACAATTTGAGATTCCCATAAAATCGACTAAGGCAAATTTCCAAGGGACAAACAGCCCTTGCAGAGGGCAGAAAGGGGGCAAATGGACCAATTCAAAGGCCAGAAGAGCAAAGGGATTTCTGTTGGGATAAATAATCGGAAGCACACAATTGATTACTACGCAACTTAATATGAGAAAATAAACCAGAATACACAAGTAACTAGAATTCAGAAATAACACATGATATGAGAGACAATACACAACTTGTATTAAAACTCTTGCAGAAAAGAATACAATAAAGAAGATGCCACTTCTTCTCCACCACCTCTTCAAAGGCTTCTCACACCTCAAGTGAACAGTAATTCTCTCCTCAAAGCTCTCTCTCTTAGGTCCCAACACCCAACTCAAACACTGAGTTGGTGTTCACCTTATACCTGTGCTCCACGCACACCACAAGTGCTCCACACACTCCACAAGTACACAAATGTACTTCAAGTAGATCTCCCCTGAACCTGCAACAACCTGCACCTCAATAGACCTTACTTATGGAAGGAACTCCCTTGCCTTCCTCTTTGCTCTATTTGAGTACACACCTGTACTCCAAGTAGATCCTGCCTGATTCTGCTCCCTGTTGTGTTGCTATTCTATCTGATCTTGCACACCTGCAAATCAACTTGGTTCTGCACACCTGTGAACCTTGACCTTGCACACACATACACCTGCATATCAATGATCTTACTTACCATGTAGATCTCCTATAGAAGCCATACACACCAGCTGACTAAGATCATACACCCCTATAGAATCCTGCTGACTCTCCAAAACCAACACCCACCTTGGTATTGTGGCACTAGGAGGAACACATCATAGCTCACCTCACACACAGAAAGAGCTTATAATATTGCTCTCTTACTCTCTAGCACTAATTTATAATACAACCATGAGTCTATTATATAGATCTCATCCAAACAATAATTAGACATCTAATTACAATAATTAGATCCGCAGCTCTCAGTCTAAAATTAGCTCTCATTATGCAAACACTTGGTTCGTCAACTGACTGCCCATAATATACTCACAGTTAAACCACACAGGCGACCGACGTCGGTCCCTGTCCACCTGGGAGTCACCGACGCCGGCCGACTTCTAACCGACGTTGGTTGCTTCCTGTCTCCTACCTACCATCGTCGGTTGGCCTGACCGACGCTAGTGTTTGTGACACTCCGCAACTCTTCTGCAACCTCCTCCATGTCTGCATCAGTAAAGCTTTTAGCTCCACAACCTAACAATTTCTTTCAAAAAAATTCCCCGACAAAATAGACAAAGTGAATTCCTTCGAGAAAATGAACAAGGCAAAAGTAACAAAGAGACAATTCCTTCGGGGAAATTGTTCGAAATAATTCCTTCAGACTTTTTCCTCCAAAAGAAAAGACCGAAAAATAAAGTAAAGCCCAGCAGAAAGACAAGGCAAGGAAGATTTCCTTCGGATAAATTGCCTGAAGGAAATAAAGGATAAAGCCCGCCGGAAGAGAGAAGCCTGAAGGCCATTCAAAGACCGCCCGAAGGGCAGATACACTTGTGGGGGGATCTTCCCAACCCAAATCGGACCGATTCTCAAGGCCCTAAAGGGCAAGTCCCTTTCAGGAAAAGATCAAATGACAAAGCCAAAGGAATTACCAAGGAAAGTGACGTGCCCGTGGACGTCAAAGTCGCAACAATGAAATAGCCATTGATCCTTACAAGTTTTAAGCGTGGACCCGAATGCATTCAAAGGCTTTAAGGCCAAGGCCAAAAGGAAGAACCGCTGAGAGGAGCATAAAGAGCAGGAATAACCAGAAACATTTTTGCATCAGATATGTTTCTAGAAGTAGACCACCAGGTGGATATTGAAAGATGCAAAATTTCAATAGTGTGACCCGTTTCTCTACATTGAGAAAAGCAAATGGGTAAATGCCCCTAAATTCTAGCATGTCTTCTTAACAAAATTCAATGCACCATGATGTGTTACTATCCCCAAGACCTTATTGAAGAGGCTATATGAGGGACTCTCTTGTTATTGTGGAGATCTCTCTCTCTGATTATCAGAAACAAAACTCTGCCCAAATTGAAAGGCATTGCTGAGACTTTGAGCTCAGATTGTTGATCATATTTTGTTATTGGAATAAGAAAGCAAGTGACTTTTTAGACTTTGTGCTGTGATATCTTTGTTGTTGGGAAAACTATTCTTATGTCTTTTTCTTTAATATATTTTCTGTTCCTTTAATTAAATAAGCAGAATTAGTGAAAGTAGTCAGGAAGGCATCTTGAAGCCAACTGTGGAGAGACTTTGTGCCCCCACAATTGCCTTTAGTGTGTTTTATTTTTGTTTCTGTGTAAAGGACTTTGGGATGACTTTGTGCCCTCATTGTCCTTCGTATCTCACTCTTGGGCAATTTAGGTGGAGACTTTGTGCCACATCTCAATTTGTTGGTTACTACGACCTTGGTTACATTTTGCAATTACTACCAAGAAGATTCTTGTGGTTTGTTGAATAGTACTTCTAAAATAAGAGGAGTGCTTTCTGTCATTATGCCTAAGATTTCTCCTTTGATTTACATGCATCATCTCTGAAAAAAGAGAGATGGATGATTTATCCTACCCTTGAGTATTATTTTTTGTTTATATATATAGCATATCTATAGGGAACCTCCCCTTGATGAGAGGAGAGATTAGTCCCCTTTTGATGTGTTAAACCTACACATTTGGCTAACCAATCTTCCTACTTTGGATGATCAAACCTATTTTTTTTATCAGTATGTTGATCGACAAAATATTCAACCAATAGTTTTTAGTGACTCCACTGGGGATATACATAATTTTGTGCAATTTAAAACCTTGAGTTTCAGATTGAAACATCACCTGTGTCTTACCCATTATCATTATAACCTTTATCCATTACAGACTCTGGCAACTCCATTTTATGTCTTACCCATTATCCATTTATAGCCTTACCATCTTCCTCCACCTCCGTTATTTTATCTGGTCTACAAAACCAGAGTTGTTGGGAAAGAATGCGTAGTTTAAAGCCTCAAGCTTTAAATTGAAGCAAGGTCAATTCTTTTTCATTTTTGTTTCACAATCTGGCAGATTCAAGGTATACATAAAGCCAAAGGGCTAAAGGTATTGTTGACCCTGTATTTGAGTTGGTACAACAAAGTAATTTTGATCTATTTTCTTCACCATCTCACCTCCAACAAACCAAGAGCTTTCCTCCTACTAAAGCTAGATCTCCATTGCCAAACGAAGTATCCACTTCTTTTGTTGATAAAGCTTTGCCAATAATTACCCCTTTGAGATTTTTTATTCCTTCTTTTCGTAATCCTATAATGGCAGCTCAAGGCCCCTGGGGTAATTATTTTGGTTCTCTCAATCTTACTCCACCTCTACATGAGCTCCCACGCAGTTCAAGGAAGAATTTCTCCAAATTTTATGGTGATGGGAAAGTTCATCCTGATGAACACATTACAGCCTTCAGCATAGCCTATGGAGTAATTGGAGTAGAATTTGAAGATGTAGCAGTCAGGCTATTTCTAGAAACATTATGAGGTGCTGTTGCAAATTAGTTTTATCATCTATAGGCTCGATCAGTAACTGATTGAAATACCCTCAAAGCTAAGTTTGAAGCCATATTCAAACCTGTAGAAGATGCACATGCCCTTCTGGCTCAACTCACACAGATGAAGAAAGAGCCTCATGAACCAATGAGAGATTTCATAGCCAAATTTGACAAACTGAGGAACAAAATTCCTGTAATTGTTCAACCTACAGCTGAGAATCTCAAATGCTTCTTCAATAATTCTCAGTTACCTGAAGTGAGTTTTCTTTTGAGATGTGCTGGTCAAATAGATCTTGCTGCAGCTCAACTTTTGGCCACTGAGGTAGAAGATGATCTCATGTTAGCAGGAAAGATAAGAAGAGATCCAAACAAAAATAGACCCCCATCATCTTCTGAATATTCATCTACAGGCACCACTGATCTAATGGTGTAAAAGCTGGCAAATGAACTGCTAGCCTTGAAAAGACAAATGGGACAAGGTATGTCTTCTGCTCTTTCATATAAAGATATGCCAAGAAGGATATTTCTAAATCAATCTTATCGAGGCAATGCTGCCAGGAATCAAGGGCAGCTAGATTGTCTTCCTCCCTCACAAGGGAAACTTGCCCTTGAAGCTCCTCCAACCAACTCAACAGTTGGATATTTGGAAACAGAACATGTTTTCTCTTTCCAACCTGAGTTTGAGCAAGAAAATGACGTTGATCTCTTCATGGAGGATCAAGAAGAATCAACGAGTGACTTCCACATTGGTTTCTTGAATTACCAGGATGAATCCAAAAGCAAAGGAGAATCTATTGATGGATCATATGCAGTGTTTACCAGGTCCAAGAACCAATCAGTCTAGCAAGCTAATAAAAAGAAGACAGAGGAGCAACCTCAACCAATAATTACAATTGCTAAGCGTGAAACCACTCTGCCTTTCCAGTCAAAGGATCTGGTGATCACCCAAAAGGTAAGTACATCAATTTCACCTTCACCTTCTACTTCAATTTCATAAACCAGCCCTCCTCCCATCCCTCCTAAAACCCAAAAGGTTGAAATGCTTTCCTATGTTTCTAGTCCAATTCAGCCATTTGACATAATTGATCATGTCAAGAAGACCAAAATTCAAATGTCTGAATTTGAATATTTGCAGTCTAATCTTGATCAATTGGATAAGTTGGTCCAATGTGTCAAGAACCAAACCGTCCCTGCAGGACAAGAAGCTAAAAAGGTAACTCCTGATTCACCAAAGAACATGTCCATTCTAAATAATCTTGTCATTACTCCTTTAGCTGCCCCTAGGAAAATAGAACCTTTATATGTTTCCCTCTTAATAAATGGTCACAAGCTAAGTAATTGTATTATAGACTCAAGTGCATCTGACAATGTCATGCCTGCTAAAATAGCTAAATCTCTAGGTCTCACACTGACCAAAACCTTTGGGAGATGTTTCTCCATGGAGAACAAGCAAGTACCACTACTAAAATCAAAGATGCCCAATTTGTATTTGCAGCCTTTCCAAACAAGAGAATCAAGATGACTGTCTTGGTGGCTGACGTTTCAGCATCCTATGGTATCCTACTTGGATAAAATTTCTGTAAGGACGTGGGAGGAGAACTAAGCATGGACTTGTCTGAGGCAAGGATCCCTATCCAAAGCGTAATGAAGAGATTGCTCTCTGAAAAAGAGGCAAAATACGTGGTCACCTAAACATCGGCTCTTGCAACACAAATTTTGTTTGAGTCTTCAGGCAGGGGTAATTATTTCTTGACCATAGAGAATGTTCATGTTTCTACAAACGAAAGTCTTGTAGCTGACAATCTATGAATTGATCCAAACAAGACGTCAGGAGAATTGGTAGGGCGCAGTATAAACAAGGAAGGATCTTCCATCTCTAATGAAGAGAAATCTGATAAGAGATCAACTTTTGATGATGCTTGGATCCTGGAATTTGATGGTAGCAATTCTTCCACCAACGATGGAGTCGAGACTGTGTTGATATTGTTAGGTTGTGGAGCTAAAAGCTTCAACCTTTGCAAACTGAGGAACAGATAGTTGCTGAGTTTTACAGGAACCGGCGTCGGCAGCAGGACCGACGTCGGCAGAGTCCAGTGCAGAAGGCCACCGGCGACGGCAAGAAGTCGGCCGACGTCGGCAGAACCAGACTAGCAGGGACCGGCGTCGGTCGCCTGTGTGTTCCCGAAGTGTTCGTTTCACGGATAGTTAGTTAAGTGAACGATGAGTTTGCATGTTAAGACCACCCAGAGTCTTGGGCTGCGAGGATAATTGTCTAAATTAAGAGTCTAAGTTATTGTTTGAGTTAGGAATCTATTTATAGACCCATTGGCATGTATTGTTTAAGGCATGAGATAGAAAGGAAGAGTTCTTTCTAGTTGTAAGATCTGTGAGTTGCAGGTTGTTGCAAGCTCATTGGGGATCTACATGTAAGTTTGGTCTTTGAATTGCAGGTTGCAGGTTCATGAGAGATCAGCTTGAAGTGCTATAGAGTGCTTGGTGTACCGGCAGGGTTATTACTGACTGGTTGGTGAGGTGAACACCAATTCTGTGTGTGAGTTGGTTGTTGGGACCATTTTTTGTGTAGGAGAGTGTGTGTGAGAAGAATTACTGTACACTTGAGGTGTGGCGAATCTCTGTAAGGTGAAAGAGTGTGGCGGCTCTTTGATGTATTCTTTTCTGTATAGTGTTAATACAAGATAGTGTATTGTCTCTCATATTCTGTGCTATTGGTGAATTCTAGTTACTTGTGTTTCTGGTTATTTCCGCATATTCAATTGCTTATATTTGGTAATCATACTGTGCTCTTTCTGAGGAGCAAGATCCTATCGGGTGGAAAACAGGTGTGTTTGTTCTTGGATTTACCTCCACCCCTCTCCCCCAACAAGTGGTATCAGAGCATGTTTGTTGTTCTAGATTCCTAACAAGTGGTATCAGAGCTTTTGGTTGGGATACTAACAGATTGGTGTAGATCTGGGTAGTGTGTTTTGATTACAGGTTACTCACAGGGTTTCTGTTTGAGTGGGAGTTGAGCAATGGCAGAAAACAGTCAACTACGAATGGAAAATTTTAATGGCAAGAACTACCAATTATGGAGGATGCAGATTGAGGACTATCTGTATCAGAAATATTTGTACTTACCGTTGGGTGGGGTTGCTAGCAAACCCTTGGATATGAAAGATGAAGAATGGGAGGTTCTTGATCGAAAGGCTCTGGGATCTGTTAGATTGAGTCTTGATTCATCTATGATTTCCAGCTTATCACAGTGTAAGACAACGGTGGAGTTGATGAAATCTTTGGCAAATTTGTATGAAAAACCCTTGGCTTCAAATAAGGTATTTCTTATGAAGCGTTTATTTAATTTGCAAATGTTGGAAGGTGGATCTGTTCATAGCCATCTTAGTGATTTCCATGGTTTGGTAAACCAGTTAAGTTCAGTGAATATTGTATTTGATGATGAACTTAGAGCTCTCTTAATCTTGTGTTCATTACCTGAAAGTTGGGAAGGTTTGGTAATGGCAGTTTCTAATACTGTGTCTCCTTCAAAAGTCTTAAAAGTGGATGATGTTGTGAGTGTGATCTTGAATGAAGAGATACGCAGGAAAAGCACAGGTGAATCATCTGGAGATGCTTTGAGTGTTGAAGGAAGAGGAAGGCCAAGAGAGAAGACAGAGCGTGGGAGATCAAGGTCGAAGATAGGCAAAAGATCCAAGTCCAGGTATGGCAGAATAACCTGCTGGAAATGTGGAAAGCAAGGGCACTTAAAGAGAGATTGCAGATCGGGTGAAGATCATCATAAAGAACATGAAGAAGAAGCAGATGTTGCGGGTTACGTTGCACATGATGCTCTAGTATGTTCTTTGGATAAAGTAGAATCTTGAGTATTAGATTCTGGTGCCTCTTTTCATGCATCCCCACATAGGGAATTTTTTCATGAGTATGTCCAGGGAGACTTTGGAGAAATTTGTGTAGGGGATGGTAAGCCTTGTCAGATTGTTGGCAAAGGCAAAGTGAAGCTGAAATTGCAGACATGTGACACATGGGTGTTAAAGGAGGTCATGCATGTCCCAGTTCTGAAGTGGAATCTGATTTCTGTTAGAAGCTTGGGTGAAGAGGGTTGCACAGTAACTCTCACAGCGGACTCTTGGAAGGTTACCAAGGGTACACTTGTTGTAGCTAGAGGTAAGAAAGTAGGTACGCTTTATCTATCTACTTGTTTTACTGATTCTCTTTCTGGGTTATCTACTTCAGCTGTAGATTCGGAGATGTGGCTTAATAGGCTTGGTCACATAGATAAGAAGGAGATGCTGGTTCTTGAGTCAAAGAGTATGCTTTCGGACTTGGAAGGCATGGATCGTGGTTTCTGTATGCAGAAGAAAAAGGTAAGGTTTCTTGAGGAATCCGATGTTAGTGACAAGAACGAGAAAGCTTTGGTTTTCAAGGAGAAAGTGACGGACAGAGTTCAGCATAAGGTGCAGAGGAATTCTAAGCAGAGCAAGGGTGATTTGGACAAGGGTTTGATCCAAAAAGAGCTCGCAGGAAAAAGTCAGGTCTCACAAGAAAAACACAGAGACCGATGTCGGCAGGAAAACTGGCGTCGGTGTCCAGACAGGGACCGATGTCGGCTATGTGTAGCCCGACGTCGGTGACTCGGGGCAGAAAAGAGATCGGCGTCGGCCAGGGGAAACCGACGTCGGTAGGGAGGCAGTCGCAGGGAACCGACATCGGTCGGCTGTAGACTGAGATGTGACCGGCATCGGTTACTGAGACGAATTTTGGGTGGACAGCGAGTTGTCATGGAGTCTCAAGCGCCCATATGGAGGACTGAAGGTGTAAGTAAGTTCTTAAATTCGTCATTTCCCTTCTTTACACTACTTGTTGCTCACTTATGGCATAGAACCAGGAAGTTGTTGAAGAAGCAGAACAGGTAGATCCAGGAAACAGTGGGAGCTTGGCATGGTTGAGGATGTGATTCCTTGGAGGAGAACCAAACAGGTGTTTTGGGTAGTGTTGCCGGCTGGAAGTAAGCACTGAAAGACGAATGGATGTTGAGGATGAAGAAGAGCGGAAATGGATACGTGAGATGGAAGATCAGGGTATATGATCTTCCATTAGCTGCAGGGCAATGGAGGTTTGATCATTGTGTTTCTCTTTACCAGGCTGGATAATATTAGCTACATTATCCTATTTTCTGTATGACGTGCTTGTTGCAGGGTTACATATACAGGTATTGCTGAACTAAAGGTAAAGCTAGTTCAGGGGTTTGTCATGGAGAATCTGGGAGCAGCAAGATTCTTTGGCATGAGTGTGATCTAGAGACATGGAGGTCTTGTTGACTTTGTTTCAAGATGATTGTGTGAAGCCGGTTAGCACGCCGATGGTTAGACAGTTCATAGAACAGGTGCCTTGATTCACATAATGAGGTTGAGTGCATGGTATGTACTAAACCTGAGTTTTCCCAAGCAGTGGGAGTTGTCACAAGTTTGGAGTCAATCCGGGAGAGTAATACTGAAGGGCAGTTCAGTGGGACCAGCAGCAGGTGCACATGCTATGCAGGGTCAAGTTCTTTATCTACATGGTTGTAGATGCAGATGTTGCAGGTAATTTGGATGACATATTTTGCACCACAGATTTTGTGGTGGTTGGTCTTCAAGAGTGATCTTGAGGAGGGATACAAAGCCAAGGAAACAAACTAGACGGTGTACAGGTACAGGTATAGGTTGCAGCTATTTATCTCCAAGTGGGAGATTGTTAGGTTGTGGAGCTAAAAGCTTCAACCTTTGCAAACTGAGGAACAGATGGTTGCTGAGTTCTACAGGAACCGGCGTCGGCAGCAGGACCGACGTCGGCAGAGTCCAGTGCAGAAGGCCACCGGCGATGGCAGGAAGTCGGCCGACGTCGGCAGAACCAGACTAGCAGGGACCGGCGTCGGTCGCCTGTGTGTTCCCGAAGTGTTCGTTTCACGGACAGTTAGTTAAGTGAACGATGAGTTTGCATGTTAAGACCACCCAGAGTCTTGGGCTGCGAGGATAATTGTCTAAATTAAGAGTCTAAGTTATTGTTTGAGTTAGGGATCTGTTTATAGACCCATTGGCATGTATTGTTTAAGGCATGAGATAGAAAGGAAGAGTTCCTTCTAGTTGTAAGATCTGTGAGTTGCAGGTTGTTGCAAGCTCATTGGGGATCTACATGTAAGTTTGGTCTTTGAATTGCAGGTTGCAGGTTCATGAGAGATCAACTTGAAGTGCTATAGAGTGCTTGGTGTACCAGCAGGGTTATTACTGACTGGTTGGTGAGGTGAACACCAATTCTGTGTGTGAGTTGGTTGTTGGGACCGTTTTTTGTGTAGGAGAGTGTGTGTGAGAAGAATTACTGTACACTTGAGGTGTGGCGAATCTCTGTAAGGTGAAAGAGTGTGGCGGCTCTTTGATGTATTCTTTTCTGTATAGTGTTAATACAAGATAGTGTATTGTCTCTCATATTCTGTGCTATTGGTGAATTCTAGTTACTTGTGTTTCTGGTTATTTCTACATATTCAATTGCTTATATTTGGTAATCATACTGTGCTCTTTCTGAGGAGCAAGATCCTATCGGGTGGAATTAGAACAGGTGTGTTTGTTCTTGGATTTACCTCCACCCCTCTCCCCCAACAAGTGGTATCAGAGCATGTTTGTTGTTCTAGATTCCTGACAGATATCTCCTCAAGGAGGTATTCTTCCTTCATACAATTTGCAATTTAGCAACACCAACAACACAGCTGGATGCAAATCTCTATTGCTCGGATTGAAGATTGCTCAAAATGAAGAGATCAAACTCCTTCACATCAAAAGAGATGCTAAGTTGATAGTTTGTCAGGAGTTTGATGTGGACAATCCAATCATGTGCTGGACTGAACCAGAAGAACAACCAATTATGGTAATGGACCATACTGCTGCAAATCAAAATCAAGCAAATGAACCCTTCACCAAGAAAGCAAGGAGTTATGGCTTTCAAATTAAAGACCACATCCTGCCATGGGGCAAGAAGAAAAAAAAACCAAGAGGAAGATGCAAAAAATTGGTTTCCTGGTGGAGAGTTCCATTCGCCCCTCACCGTTTCTGGGGACAAAATGTCTTCTTGCTGGTTTATCAGGATAGAGCACTATTTTCACTGCCTCTCAAGAAGCAGCATCTGAAACACTTTAACTCTTGAAGTATCAGATTATTGCATCTGTACATATGTATATTTGTATAGTTTTTAATTCTATTTTGTTTTGTTTGTTTCTATTTTTGATGCCTTCCGTTTCTAAGTAACATGACTCCGTAGCCCAATAGTACACATGAAGACACTGGAGATTCTAGATTCTACTCCCTTCAATTCTTTTTTACAATTGATAGAAGTTCCCTAACTTGAGCCATCTGTTGTCTTCAAAAATAGACTTCTCATTTTTTGAGACAACATGTGAACTATTTTGGTTCCTCAGACCAAAATAAGCTTTTCCCTTCTCAAAATTTGTTCTGAGCATTCAAATTCCTCATTTTTCAAGCTTCTTAAAAAATCTACGGACTCTGTCGGCTTAAATCTATGGACTCTGCAGGCTTAAATCTATGGACTCTACAGGCTTAAATCTACGATCTGCAGTACGGACTCTGCAGGCTTGAATCTATGGACTCTGCAGGCCAAGTTCAACGGACTTCATAGGTTGATTTCTAGGGACTCTGTAGGAAAGAAGCAAGCTCTCAACACTTAGGCGATTTCAAAGTTGGTTCAATGACAAGGCTCAACCAAAAGAGTTCATCGGCAAGCTTCTAAGCAAGGATTGAACCATTGAACCATTGAACCTTGAACCATTTTCGTTCAACAGGTTCAATGGGTTCAAAGGTTCAACATCAACAGCAAGAGTTAAGCGCATTTGTCAAGGTTCAAAGTTTAATCGCTTAAAGGTTCAATGGCTTCAAAACACTTATAAAACAGAAGGCTTGAATCATTGAACCGTTGAACCATTGAACCACTTTGGTTCAAAGGTTCAATGGGTTCAATGGTTCAACAGGTTCAACAACCAAGTGGTTCAATGCGTTTGGTTCAAAAAGATCAAAAGGACTTAGCCAAATAAAAAGAATGAACCGATTGAACCGTTGAACCTTGAACCAAAGGGTTCAACGAGTTCACAGGTTCAAAGGTTCAACTAGTACAATGAAGATCAAAGAGCTTAAAAAGAACAAGGAAGTGACGGACTAATGGTTCAACAAGTTCAAAGGCTTCTATAGGCAGGTTTAATCAAAAGAACAAGTTTTTGAGGCTTGAACCGTTGAACCGTTGAACCATTGAACCACTTTGGTTCAAAAGGTTCAACGGGTTCAACGAGGCTTGTTTCAAAAAATCTTGGTTCAAGCGATCAATAGAAAAAAGGGAATGAACCATTGAACCGTTGAACCAAAGTTGGTTCAATCGGTAGGTTTAAGGGGTTGCCCCAAAGCCAAAGGATCAAACAGCCCTTGCGGAGGGAAGTGAACCAAGACACAAGTGCCCTTGCGGAGGGAATTTTCGTGGCAAAAGTGACTAAGGAAGGAAACAAAAACCTAACAGAATTCAGTGGATGCTACCAAGTGTCATTTTCCAAGCCTCATTTCACTTTGTTTCTAAGAGCAGTGGATGCTGCCACGTGTCACAATTTGAGATTCCCATAAAATTGACTAAGGCAAATTTCCAAGGGACAAACAACCCTTGTAGAGGGCAGAAAGGGGGCAAATGGACCAATTCAAAGGCCAAAAGAGCAAAGGGATTTCCTTCAGAAAAATTCCCTCGGCAAAACAGACAAAGTGAATTCCTTCGAGAAAATTAACAAGGCAAAAGTAACAAAGAGACAATTCCTTTAGGGAAATTGTCTGAAAGAATTCATTTGAACTTTTTCCTCCAAAAGAAAAGATCGAAAAACAAAGTAAAGCCCGGCAGAAAGACAAGGCAAGGAAGATTTCCTTCGGACAATTTGCCTTAAGGAATTCCTTCGGACAAATTGCTCGAAGGAATTCCTTAGGACATTTTGTCCGAAGGAAATAAAGGATAAAACCCACCAGAAGAAAGAAGCCCGAAGGCCATCTGAAGACTGCCCGAAGGGCAGATACCCTTGCGGGGGGCTCTTCTCGACCCAAAGCAGACCGATTCTCAAGGCCTTGAAGGGTAGGTCCCCTCCGAGAAAAGATCAAACAACAAACTGATGGAATTACTGAGGAAAGTGACATGCCCACAGACGTTAAAGTCGCAACAATGAAATAGACGTTGATCCTTGCAAGTTTTAAGCGCGGACCCGAATGCATTCAAAGGCTTTAAGGCCAAGGCCAAAAGGAAGAACCACTGAGAGGAGCGTAAAGGACTGGAACGACCAAAAACATTTTCACATCAGATATGTTTCTAGAAGTAGACTGCCAGGTGGATATTGAAAGATGCAAACTTTCAATAGCATGACCCGTTTCTCTACATTGAGAAAAGCAAATGGGTAAATGCCCCTAAATTCCAGCATGTCTTCTCAACAAAATTCAATGCAACATGATGTGTTACTATTCCCAAGACCTTCTTGAAGAGGCTATATGAGGGACTCTCTTGTTATTGTGGAGATCTCTCTCTGATTATCAGAAACAAAACTCTGCCCAAATTGAAAGGCATTGCTGAGACTTTGAGCTCAGATTGTTGATCATATTTTGTTATTGGAATAAGAAAGCAAGTGACTTTTCAGACTTTGTGTTGTGATATCTTTGTTGTTGGGGAAACTGTTCTTATGTCTTTTTCCTTAATATATTTTCTGTTCCTTTAATTCAATAAGCAAAATTAGTGAAAGTAGTCAGGGAGGCATCTTGAAGCCAACTGTGGAGAGACTTTGTGCCCCCACAATTGTCTTTAGTGTGTTTTCTTTTTGTTTTTGTGTAAAGGACCTTGGGACGACTTTATGCCCTCATTGTTCTTCGTATCTCACTTTTGGGCAATTCAGGTGGAGACTTTGTGCTACATCTCAATTTGCTGGTTACTACGACCTTGGTTACATTTTGCAATTACTACCAAGAAGATTCTTGTGGTTTGTTGAATGGTACTTCTGAAAGAAGAGGAGTGCTTTCTGTCATTATCCCTAAGATTTCTCTTTTGATTTGCACGCATCATCTCTGAAAAAAGAGAGATGGATGATTTATCCTACCCTTGAGTATTATTTTCTGTTTATATATATATATATATATATATATATATATATAGGGAACCTCCCCTTGATGAGAGGAGAGATTAGTCCCCTTTTGATGTGGTAAACCTACACATTTGGCCGACCAATCTTCCTACTTTGGATGATTAAACCTATTTTGTTTATTAGTACGCTGATCGACAAAATATTCAACCAACATAAAGCTAACTTTTAACTACTGCGGCAACATTGGCGAAATGATTGATTGAAGGAACCCATTATTCCCAAGAAACTTCTTGGTTCAACTTGAACTTATGTGATTATAAAGAATGATGCGTTCATTCCTATTCACATAGGTCAAATTGTAATGACTTTTGCTTATTCTTCCAAGTAACAAAGTCCTTGGTTCAAACTTGAACTTATATGGTTGTAAAGAATGATATCTTCCATGTTTGTATGCCTCGTACAACAACTCTTTTATTTATTTTTAGTTCAAACAATAAAATTCTTGATTTAAAATTGAACTTACGTAATTGTAAAAAATAATGTTTTTGTTCATTTTCACACCACTTGTATTGTAAGGACTCTTTTATTTATTCAACAAAATTGTGCTACCATCATATTAAACCCATCTATACAAATAAATAAATAAATATTTTAATAATATTCACGAGACCAAAAACAAATCTATGAAACCTCACAACTTTTAATCGCACGACCAAATCAAAAAGTAGATTCCAACTTAAATTGGGAATCCACACCTTCCGGGTTAAAGTTTCAAAGTAAGTAGGCGGCGCCCAAGGCAGATTCATCGCATCGTTCTCCCCTCCCAAAGACCATTAAATTTAAAACATATAATACAAGACGGAGGCTGCTCAGCCACGAATGCGCCCCTTTTATGCATGCATTGCATCTATCACAAGTTGTTGTTAGATACTTTACCACCATTCTTTTTAATTCAATTGTATTGCATTGGCTGAGGGAATCGAATCAGCAAACAGGTAACTGTAATTCTTATACTTCTGCAATATTTTAGAAACCTATGGTGACATCATTTTTGCTCTGTGCATAAGACACATTTTAGGTATTCTGATGCAACGTTTACAGTTTTTTGAAATCTGTTATGGCTTTTTCTGTTTGTACGCTGTTTGGTTTTTTATTGATGAATTGATTTGACGGGACCGCAATTTCTTACAGCTGTCTCAAACTGAGGGACGGATTGCTTGTTTAAGAAGGTTGTTCCTTCTCTTCGTATCAGCATCTCTCTCTGGGCTTTTATTCTAGGTGGGAGAGATGCTGTGTCAATAGGAGAAGGAATCATGGCATGCAATCTTTTAAAAAAAAAATGTATATATCAATAAGGTGGATTTGGGTTCAAAGCACGGCCCTTAATTTTTGTTGACGTTGATTTGTTATTAATTTTTGTTGTGAAGGTAGAATGGAAACTTTTTGTGGCACTTTCTGGACACCCACAAAATTGACTAGAAAATGTGGAGCATTTTGTAGTTACAACTCTAAAGCCTGGATTAGAGGCCAATTTCAACATCACAAACGGTTTCGGCAATCGGCCAGAGCTTTGACTTTGACTGCGAATTTTACATATTTAGAAAAAAAATGCTCAGACGATTTTACAAGGTGCATCTCTTCAATATTTTGTTTTTTGCATCAAAAAAATTTCGTTCCGTCAGGGAATATTAAGATCTTTGTTTGTATCGTATATGGACATGTTTGATGATTTCTCTCAAACATTTTGATGTGGTTTACAGGAAAAATGATCTTGAATTTTCCCTTTGGGAACAAGCCTGTGCCATGCCTATTATGTTAATGATCTTCTTGAAATATTTTCATTCGAAGTTTAGTGTTCTGCCCCTTTTTTATAGTTATTCCGGAGCGGCCTGCCCCACTTAGCTGAGAAGTCAGCCAACTCGCTATAGCTACTCCCATTGGATCTTGATTCCATTGAAAGCCACTTCCTCTGCCACATCCACTGGTCCACATTTTTAGGTCAACATCAGAGCCATCAATCGAAGGAAAAGAAATGCTACTTTAACTAAGAGTTGTAAGCACCATCTATCAGAAACAGAATGTGGTTTGAATCCATAAAGTAATATAGTAGAATTGACCCACCAGGTAGGTGATGGTAGAGCCACTAGGGAATAATGTTGATGACGTGTTCATCCCTCAGCCTCTACTCTAAAATTTGAATTTTCCTTGGTTCAAGCTTGTCCACCCATTCCATCAAATGCTTTATAGCCATCGCAGTCTCATGGTTCTTATAGACAGTCAGATCCTTCCCTACTATGTACTTTGCAATCATGAAAATAATCTAAAAGGCCATGTTGAAATCGTTCAATCAAGAGTGGGTGGTACCAGGAACCATACTTCACTGTCTCTAGTTCCATGACTGTTTTTCTTTGACTTGCACAAAGGGACTTCAGTTTTATGCTTGCCCCTATACAACATAACAGAGTTCAGTCACCATTGCCATGCTGTCCCAATCTCCTTGGCCAAAAATTATTACCCCAGAGAGGGATAAATTCCTCTTGCAGTGCCTTGTGGCTAATCACCTGCACTTTTTCCTTCACGGCAGCCTTTAGTCTGCATAGAGCCATCAGACAGTGCAAATTTTTTTGCAGAGAATCGAGCATTGAAATTTAAATGCCCTTCATCAACTTGAAGAGATATAAAAGAATGAAGTAATGCTTCAAGAATGAAATCATCTTAGATGGATCAAGGTACCACAAGTAATCATGAATGGGACTGGGAAAACAATAATGAGAATCAATGGTGGCTCAACTATTAATATGACTATCTAATGACATTGTAATATAACCTCGTACTAAGATTAATCCCAACATTTGGCCAAGTAGTCTACTCATCATTTACCTTCTCTACAATAGTGTGGAAACATTGAATCTTTTCGTCACCTTTTTTGGAATAAAGCTTCCTCAAGAAAATTGTGATGTTTCCGATCACAAAAATAATCCTTAATTATTGATTTGATAGTGATCTATGAGTTTCCTCCTATTGTACGATAGAGATTTAAGGCCCTTTCAAAAAGGCCTCCATCTTGGCAAGTTATTAATTGTTTTATGGAGATTTAAGGGATAGGTTGCCTTTAATTTCCATCCCAATCTCTAACTAAACCTCCTTCATTAGCCCGTCCTAAGTTACCCCTAGACACACCATTGAAGTTTAACATCCAATTCCTTTTCCTTGGCATTCCCTATTTTAACCAGGCGAAAGAAATAGATTACGGTAATATCCACTAGCGACCAAAATGGCACAATGGGATTAAAAACATCCATTTTTATACATATTTCAAATCCCTGTGATTGCGACCATAGAGAAGCCAATGTAAACTAGAAAATAAAAAATGGATATAACATTTCATTTCAAATAAAAAGCTAGGAATGGGTGCTACTGGAATTTTTTTGTATAATGCCCCATTAGCTTACTCTCACTCATGAAATTATTTCCACTAATACCCACCAGTTTGGATAGGGATGTGCTTTGTAAGCGTTGTCCTAAACTTGTTAATGATGCTAGCAAGTCTGCATCTACCAGCATTTCATTGGGGACACACTTGTTTCTTCGACAGTAAGTCCATTATGGATTTTCTATTTTTTTTTATCATATGAATTCTCTCCCTTTGTGTCCATTTAAATGATAGAGCTTGGGCTTTGAAAATTGGTGGCAATGAGGAGGGGAAAGAGATGTGAAAGACTTAGTAGAGGGCTCAAAGCACAAAGAGAAAGACACTATGATGGACTGAGAGACCAACCCGTATCATCTAAACGGACATGAAGGGAGATGATCCATTTGATAAAATTTTAGAAAAGCAATAATGGACTTGCTAGAGAAGAAACAATTATACAAAAGGATCCCAAAGGACATGATGGCAGATTTGGACATGCTGGTGTCATAAATAGATGAAGAATTATCTTACAAAGCTCATCCCCATCCAAATTGGTTGTATCGTTTAAAAATAATTCCATGAGTGAGAGTAAGCCAATTAGATGTTTTCTAGAAACTTCTCTTTCATTTCCTAGCTTTTGTCAAAATTGAATTGTGGTCTTTGTGCCTTTCATTCCGGACATCTCTTTGATCTGTAATGGTTCCTTTACAATTCAAGTTGTGTACAGAGATTGGTCCTTCCAGACTGTTTCTTGAGAATAAATGTACCTTTGTCTTTTTCAAACAGAGTGTTTTTGAGAAACTATGAATTGCCTGTTTTATCTTTTAGAGTTTATGCTCCATCTAAGTTGGCCTTCATAAAATAACTTAAATGAGCATCATTCACATTCGAGTTGGCCATTCGGATAGGCAAAAGCCCAAGACCGGATCGAGAGGGAACATTTAGCTATTTCCCAATTCATCTTGCCACACACCCTCTAAAGTTTTTGTAAATTTGTGTTAGGGCTTCAAATATTCAGCTTTAAAAAATATGATTGTGATCATAGAGAAACCTATTTAAGCTAGAAATTAGAAATGGATATAACATGTCATTTGAAATAAAGTCTTTCCATTTGATGCAACAATACAATATTTTGTAAAACATTTAATGAGCTTACTCTCAATCATTATGGAATTATTTCCAATGACACCACCATCTTGGATAGTGATGAGCCTTGAAAGTGTTCTTCTTCATCTATTTATGACACCAGCGAGTCCATTAACATATCTCTGCATACTTGTTTCTTCTGAGAAAGTTCATTATGGCTTTTATATTTTTTCATCAATTGGATCCTCTCCCTTTGTAGAGGGTATGAATCCCAAAGAGAAAGTTGCTATGATGGTTCAGAGACGAGCAACAAACTAATGTAGAGACAAATGAAATCCAGAGAAGGCATGAAAAGAGAATCTTAGAAGATAATCTTGCAATCTCTTTAAAAATAGTGTTCCACCAGCAACAAGTGAATGAAGCTGCTGCTCTAAATGAAGCATTGGATTGGGGTATGGACCTTTTTTGTTAACAATCCCAATGGGAGGCACGTCCTTATTGGACGAAGAGAAACGCATTTTGAAAGATTGTTACCATCCACCAATGCTACACTGGAAACTAAAAACGATGTTGAAGCTTGACAAGAAATGGCTAACAAAGAAAGCCAGCAAGTTGATGATTGTGATGGGATCTGTGGGAATCTTTGCTCCACTATACAACATGAAAAAATAAAATAGGTGGGTATTGACAACAACCCTGCCAATAGCCCTAATCTAAGTCTAGCCAAGAACTCAAATCTGTACTTAGAATTGTGAGCCTTGTTATGGAGGAATTTTAAATGATGAAGGCGGTTAGGAATCTTGAAGGAAAAACCTCTTCAGATTTGTGAGTCCTCAAGAAGCAACAAACCATTTATCAAAGTAGGAAACATTTGTTTCCATTCAAATGCTATCTCTTTAAGATTGAATGTCTTCCTCATCCTCCTAGCATCCAAACCATGGATGCTGCCATGGCGGAATGCGACAGTATTTTCAACATCATTATTGAACTCAACAAAGGCTTGAAAGATATTTGAGAAGAGCTTTCTCAGTTTCAACAGGTGTTTCCAGCCCAAAACCTGATCCCGAACAGCTTGAACGATCATATCAGTGATAATTGAAAGGAGATCCTTTTGCTTTATCAATGAGAGAATTCGACCACACTTTTTTCTTTTCCTTTGGAAAGAGTCCCCCCCCAAATATGTATCTAGAAGAGGAGCTATTTCAAAGCTCAGATTTTTAGGGGAAAAACAAAAATCTCATTAGGATTAAACAATCATGGAAAAGACTTGAAGTTGACATACCTCTATTGATTCTTTGGCTAGAGGCTTCCTCAAAGGTCTTTAAGTGGTCCCTAATTTTTCTCGCTTCTTGAAGAGTAGGAGTGCTATTCACAAACTGCAGGTGAGTGAACAATTCCTTATTTGACGAAACCAAAATTCCTTATTTGACAAAACCAAAATTCCTTTGATCAACAACAAAAAAAAGAATCGAAAACTTAGGCATGATGTAGCATTTTTTCATCCAAGCCCTTCATTTGCTAGAAAATCCAAACCTATCCAATAAAGTTCAACATACCTTATCGTAAGTTTTTGAAATATCTAGCTTGATCAGCATCCCTTTCCTCCTACTTGTCTCCATCAAGTGGATCAATTCCTGCGCTAAGATAATCCCATTTTATTTGAAACCGTGTGAGAATACCCCCTGGTTCCCCTGAGATTAGAGTAGGAAACAATGGTTCGTGTCTATTGGCCATCACCTTAGAGATAATATTATACACCATATTACAAAGAGCAATGGGCTGAAAGCCTTCTGGTCTCCTCCATTTTTAGGGATCAGTGATATAAAGGTCACATTTTATGCCTTGGAGAAAAGCAGGGAATGCTTGAATTATTCACCCATCTCAAGGAGATCCTAGAAACGCTGAAAAAATAAAGCTGGCAAGCTGTTAGGAACAGGGGTGTAGTCTCCACTCATTTCAAATAAAGCTCCTCTCACTTCTTCTAGAGTAGCTTTGAGACTAAAAATTATGAAGTGTGTGTTCTTTAGGAAGAGATCTTGGACTGCCTATCTGACATGTTTTTTAAGATGTTTTTGAAATATCTTATTAGTTCTTGATTTATTTTCTTCGGGCCCTCAACCAACAATCAAACATGCACTTGTAATAACCTGATACGATTGGATTGTCTCCTCATCTTGCATGCTTGGTGCAAGAATAATTTGTTACTGTTCCCCTCCTTTAACTAGTTGACCCTATATTTTTGCTTCCAATAGATCACTATTATAAGTCTCATCAATATTTTGGGTTATTTCCTCTTTTGTTTTTTAAAATCATCATTGAAACCCTCTTGTTGGATTCTTTCTTGAAAATTCTGCATTTGAATTTCAAGGCACTCCTTTTCTTTGAAGATATTTTTAAAGATTGGTTTATTCTGGATCTTCAAATTAGCTTTGTTATTCTTTGTAGTCCTAGAGAGAAGGAACTTCTTAGAACCTGTCCTTTTATCAGGGGAATTCCAGAGTTATTTCACCAAATCGTCAAAAACCAGACGCTCAATCAACATAATCTCAAATTGGAAGGATTTTGTTTTAGGGCGTACTTCCTCTTTGATCTAAAGTGTATTAGGCCAATGATCCTTCCCTCCATTTTCATTATTTCCAACATTAGCATGTATTTAGTATTCAACCAGTTAGTAGAGGCCAAGAAATTGTATAGCCTTTCTGCAATGGACTTTCCTTTATGTTGGCTTGACCACATAAATCACCCTGCCGTTGGTTTTATATCCTAGATATCCATATCAAGGCAAAACCCTAAAATATACTATATCTTGAGAGGTGGCAATTCCCACCCTTCTGTTCATGGTTTTCATAAGGATTTTGTAACCTCCACAAATGATCCAAGGGAATGAATCATTTGGTTGGATGTTCAGCAAGATAAGGTCGCAACATGCTTTCCTTCGGCTAAAACTTCGAGAGCCATAGAAATTAGTTAATTAAAAACCTCAAATTAGAAGTGGGGTTGTTTCCCTGACATGCGATTCGATTTGTTGTGGAATTTATGAACTGGTATGAAACCTTACTTGGGTTCCATAAGATAGCCAATTCTCCTGATTGACTCATAGATTCCACTCCTACTACTTCTATGCATTGTCACATAGTTAGATGTTTTTCTTGAAGGAGATCTATATCCAACTTAGTTTTTTGGAGAATAATCATGGTTGGGTTCTCCTTCACTATCATCTATTATAGAAGGCTTTTCCCTCTTTGTTACCCCAGCATAGTCTCTAATTATATTTAGTTTCCTCAAGCCAAATCTGCCATTGTCTCTTTTTGGATTTTATCACGGGTGCGTTCTCAACCTCTTTTCTTTAGGTTGTTATCTGTAGCGTTTTTTACATCTTGAGATTGCGTTATCATTGCTCTTTTTCTTGTTTTAATTCTACAAATGGTCTATATTTTAATTTGTTTCTTGTTCTTCCTCTTGTAGATCTTTTTATTCCGTACTACAATCTAGTTTTTCTTAGTCCCCTTGATCTTCTTTTGCCCTTATTTCTCTTTCAAGTTCATTACAAGTTCCTCACAAAAAAATTATAAGTGATCCAGGAATTTGGAAAGCATCCAAGAAGTTCATGACTAAGGGGAATAATTCAGGTTTATCATGGTAGCTGTCTATGAATTGTACATGCTAAAGATCAATTTATTAATGTAACAACTAATCTTTGCATCAGTGATCTATATGGATCCAGAAAACAATCCCTTCATCAAACAATAGACAAAAGATCTGGTTTTAAACATCAATAGAGCTTTGAGAGAGGAGTTCTAGACTTGGTAGCGAAACCACTGCTTCATGCAGGCAGTGTTTACGTAACCGCTCGGGGCGGACACGTAGCTGCCGGTTCTTGTAGGTGGAAGTTTTGAAACTGCTGGTATGCATCAACCTGCAGTTTCGCTCATGACAACCATATGGTTACATAAAAAATAAACAAAGTGTCTTCACATTCTCAGATGGTTGAAGATCCTTTAATGCACGAAAGAGCATCTTCAAGCATGATAATAAGGAACGCACGGACAAAGAAAGGCATTGGAGAATAGAGTGAGCATTCAATTCTTTGTAGGAAGGATTGGAGGAAAGAAAGAGTGAGAAAGGTAGAGTGATCAAGATAGTTTTATACTATTTTTTTCTATATCTCATTGTAATCCATGTTTGGCCATAAGAAGATAGGATGTAGAGAAATTCCTCTTCCATTGGTATTTTCCTACACCATGTGGGATTTTCCAAATTAAAAATCCATGTCGTTTGTCTTTGTGATTTTGAGTTCTATTTATGTTCCTTTGCATTCATATTTCAGTTCTTAAGAATTGTTTACTCTTCCAACAATCAATAGCACTAATTCTAAGTCATTGTAAGATTTGAAATATCATTTTGAAGTAAATTCGAAATAGCACACATTGTGTGATTTTGTGAATTGTAGAAAATTTGTTACTTGAGAGTTTATTGATCATTTTGGTATCAGAGCATATTACTATTTGATTTATTGTGGAAAAGTTCGACTAATTTGTATGACAATGACAAGACCCTCAAGAAAGGTGAATTGAAAAGTAAGAGTAATTCCACAACTTTCCATAGTTGTAGGGCTCCTAAGAACTAGTGTAATCATTGTGTTATAGATGGTCATACTGATGCCAAGTGTTGGAAGTTACATCCCAAGAATTGGGCCAAGGAGGACTCCAAGAAGTCCATGGCATCTTTGACCAAATAAGAGGTAAAAATTGAGGAAAATGATGATGTAGATGAGAAGCTTGGTTGTATCGCCGCCAACATGAACAATAAAGAACAAGAAAAAGAAGGAATGAGCAATCTATTCCAAATCAAGACTCATATCTAGAAAACAAGTTAATTGCACCTATTGATATTGGGTCTCAATCTAATTTGATTTTAGATGAAGTTGTTAAGATGCTTGTTTTACAAGTATATGATCATTCGCATCCATATCCTTTGGATTGGGTGAAGAAGGGTGTTGAAATTAAAGTTAGAGAATGATGTAAGTTCCAATTTGGGATTAACCTACAATATGTTGATGAACTAGAAGCAAATGTGATTCCTCTTGATGAATTTGATGTGGTGTTTGGAAGTATTACTTGTATCTTATGGATGCTATCTTCATGAGGGGGGCTAACAGGGGCCAATGGGTTAAGGATGGAGTCAAACTATATCATCAAGGCACATCAAAGCATGCCCAAGCTTGCAATGTTAAGTGCCAACCAACCAAAAAGACTCATTGAAACAAATAACTAGTTTTGTTTGCTTCTTTTGAAAGATAAGAAAGAGGATGGGTTGGAAATATTTGAGATTGTTAGTGCAAACAAGGGATTAAAGGGATTGGTCAATCTATTGCGATCGTTTCAGAATGTGTTCCAAACTCCTAAAAGTTTGCCTCCAAAAAGGGAACTAGATCATGAGATTCAATTGTTGTTTGAATCTCCTCTACCTAACATTGGTTTATATAGGCAATTGCTTTTGGAGAGTAATGAGGTCAAGAAGCAACATTAATAATTTCTAGAACAAGGCATCATACGTCCAAGCACTTCATCATGTGGGTCACCCATTGTGATGGTGCAAAAGAAAGATGGCTCTTGGAGGATGTGCATTGACTATCACACTTTGAACAAGTTCATTATAAAGAATTGATATCCACTTCCATGGATTTTTGATTTGATAGACCAACTTCAGCATGCTAAACACGAAAGTCGGATCTCAAATCAAGCTACCATCAAGTCCACATGAGGAGGATATATGGAAAACAATCTTCAAGACAAACTAGGGTTTGTATGAATGGTTGGTACTTTCTTCTGGTTTATGTAATACACCTGCAACATTCATGAGATAAATGAATGATGTATTACGACCTTTCATAGATACATGTGTAATAGTGTATCTAGATGATATTTTGATTTTTAGTGTTACATGGGAGGAACATCCAACACAATTGAAACAAGTCTTGTAAGTGTTGAAAGAAAAACAACTTTTATGCGATATGAAGAAATGCAAGTTTGCAAAACAATCACTCGTCTATTTGAGGCATGTGGTTGGAGGAGAACTAAGAGTGGATCCAACAAAAGTTCAGGGCATCATGAATTGACCCACGCCAAGGATTGCCACTAAAACAAGAAGCTTTGTAGTAGAAATACAATGCATATGGAAGTTTATTCCAACTTTCTCCGCAATAGCCGCACATCTACATTTAGTTGCAACAATGGATGATAATTTTCAATGGGGAAGGAACATGATGATGCTTTTGATTATTTGAAATATAAAATCAGCCATTCACCAGTCCTTGCTTTCCCTAATTTGCAGCAACTATTCAAAGCTGAAATGGATGCAAGAGAGTATGTTAAGGGGGCAGTTTTGTTGCAAGGAGATAAACCCGTTTGTTATCATTTAGAGGTATTTTATTCAGTAGTAAGGGGTCCCCTGTCTTTGATAAATAAACATATGCACTAGTTCAAGCAATAAAAAAATGGAAGCATTATTTTTTTGGGTAAAGAAACTATTGTGCACACTGACCACAAATCTCTACAATATGGCAAGCACACAGTATAAATTGCAACAAGCAAGTCATTAAAAATGGGTGGGATTCCTCCAACAATTCCATCTGGTGATCAAGTACAAGAATGGCAGCAAAAATGCAGTGGCAAATATGTTATTTAGTCCACTAATAAGACAAGTTTCCGCTTTGGCAACTATCTCATAAATTGAGCCTTAACGAAAGAGGCTTATGAGGAAGCATATGCACAAGATGTAGACTTTGGGAAGACGTTCCAACTTTTACAAAACAAGAAGGTTGAAAACAAAGGCAAATATGGATGTTATCTCAAGGATGGGCTACTCTATAAGTAGAACAAGCTATGTGTGCCAAAGGAGGAAAAACTAATCTTGATGAGGGAAGCGCATACTTGGAAAGTCTTAGGACACTTTGGTGTTGGTAAGATTGTGACTTATTTGCAAAGGTATGTGTATTGGACCAATATGCAATAAGTAGTTTCTAAATTCATTAGAGAATGTAAACTATGTTGTACAAGCAAGCCTAAGGTTAAGAAGGAAGGATTGTACATGCCACTACCTATACCTACTAGACCATGGAAAACCATTTCCATGGATTTTGTGGGTGGATTACCCATGTCCAAGAATGGCGATGACTATTTAAATGTTGTTGTAGATAGATTCAACAAAATGTGTATTTTGGTTGTATGCAAGAAAATAGTGAAAGGGCATGACGTAGTTGAGCTTTTCTTTTCTAATGTTTGGGTACATTTTGGATTAACTAAGTCCATTGTTTTAGTCAAGGACTTAAGTTTTTTGGGCAAAGTTTGGAACACATTTTGGGGAACGATGGATACTAAGCTTCAGCAAAGTATTGCTTTCCATACACATACCGATGGACAAATGGAGGTGGTCAATAGGAATTTGGTGTAACAGATAAGAGTTTATAATAGCAAGTATCGGAGGACTTAGGATAAGTCTTTGGTACACATTCAACACTCATACAATAGGACAGTCCACACATCCACTAATAAGTTACCATTCAAAGCATGTTTGGGTTATTTTCCATATAGTCCATTTGAAGTTGCATTGTAATGGCCGACATGGATAGAGAAGCAAGATTAAAGGGTGACCAACGCTGAAAATTTCATTGAGAGGATTAAGCAAATCCATCTCAAATTGAAATATCAGTTAGAGAAGTCTTAAGCCAAATTCAGGTTTTGACATGACCAACATTGTAGAGAGCATGCACTCAAAGTAGGTGACAAGGTATGGCTGTACTTGAGCAAGGCAAGGCTTCAAGGACAAGCTAGGAAACTGAAACCACTAAGGTATGGCCTATTTGCCATCTTGGAGAAAATATTTTGTTTATGATCAAGAGTTTTATACCATAGTGCAAGTTCTCAAGAATTGGAGGCATTACTTGTTACCCAAGGAGTTCATTTTTACATGGACCATCAAGCACTGCAATTCAAAAACAATCAAGGTAACTTAAATCAAAATGCAAAGTTATTCATTTGTGTTGAACCATAGAAGTGGCAAGTCAAACAAAATTCTAGATGCCTTGAGTAGAAGACGCCTATTTTTTAAAGAGATGAGGATAGATGTCACTTGATTTGACTCTATGAGATATTTGTACGAGGAAGATTTGGAATTTAGAGATGCTTGGGTAGCATGCAAGAATCCAACTAGCGTGGATAGAACTCCACAACTTGAATATTTGTTGCAAGATGGTTTGTTTTTCAAGAGAATAATTGTGTATAACTCAAGGTTTGACGCAGGAGAAATTGATCAAAGAAAATCTTAGTGGAGGATAAGCTGGTCATTTCAGTGTGGATAAAACATTGGTGCAGCTAAGGGAAAGTCATTATTGGCCACAAATGAGGGGGGATGTGAATAAATTTGTCCAGAGATGTAGAATTAGCCAGCAAGCAAAGGGCAAAAGTCAAAATACAGGGTTCTACCAGCCATTGCCAACTCCGGAGAGGCCATGGCAAGATGTGAGCGTGGGTTTTGTTCTTGGGCTGCCAAGAACTTACAAAGGTGATGATTATCTTCGTTGTTGTTGATGTATTTTCTAAGATGGCACACTTCATAGCATGTAAGAAGACATAATATTGCAAACTTGTTATTCAAATTTATGAGATTGCATGGATTACCTAAGAGCATAGTTTCAAATAGAGATACCAATTTTGGTGGTCATTTTTGGAGGACACTGTGGAGGAAGTTAGGTACAAGGTTGTTTCAGTTCAGCATATCACCCCCAAATGGATGGTCAAATACAAGACGTGAATAGCAGACTCATAAATTTGTTGATGTGCTTGGTAGGGAGCAAGCTCAAGCAATGGGATATGATTCTTGTGCAAGCTGAGTTTGCTTGCAACAATCCAGTCAACAGAAGTACAGCCAAGAGTCCATTTTAGATTGTCTATGGTTGCAATCCTAGAGATGTTGCTGAGTTGAGGGGCACCACTGATATGAGCAAAAGAAGTCTTGTAATAGAAGACTTCACTGAGTATATGCAGGAGATACATCATCAAGTGAAGGAGAAGTTGAAAAAGAGTACTCTTAAGACACAATTTGTACGTTGATCTCAAAAGGAGAGAGCAAGAATTTCAGGTTGGAGAGCTAGTTTTGGCTCATTAAGGAAGGAGCAGTTCCCAAAGGGAACGCATGGTAAACTCAAACGGAAGAAGATTGGGTTGTGCAAAATTATGAGAAAGTTTGCTTCAAATGCATACGAGATGGAGTTACCCAATGGGATAAATATCTTGCATATATTCAATATAGCAGATTTATACTAGTATCATGAGGAGCAAGTCAATGATAAGAATGCAAACTTAGATTCTTGAATTCTAGATTGGAGAAAACAAATCCCTGCAAAGGAATGAAAAGAGATTGAAATGGTGATCGATTCCAGGATCATCAAGAAGACGAGAAAACAAGTACAAAGATTACTTGGTTAAGTGGAACAATAGAGCAACTGAAGATGCAACTTGGATGAGTGCATCCGAGATTGCTAAACATGGCATATCAATAGAAGAGCTCACGGAATGGTTGTGAGCGGGAGCTCATGGTTCATTTCACATACTCAAGGTGTATGATGCATGAGCATCCGGCTCCACAATCAATGTTTGCATCCACCAAAAACATAAGTTGTAATAAGCAATGTTCTTAAGCCTTGGATGGATGAAGGTTCTAAATTATTTTATATTTTTTAGAGTATTCATGCATGAATGGCCTTATGGTAAGGATTGTATAGTTTTGCATAGCATTCAGAGTCATCTATGAAGTTTTGCACAACCTTAAGCCTATATTTTTTGTTTCGAGCAAGTCATGTTGTGATTGCTGAGTCTGGGACGTTTTGTGCGTCATTTCTAGGTCAGACATGAAGTTCTATGCAACATTAGTTTTGTTAGCAAGTGCAAGTTCTGCACTCTCTTTTGTCTGTGCAATTCCGCACAGCTCATTTGGACTACAAGGTTTGAGGTTTCACGCAAATCCAAGGATCTACACATCTTGCATGACTAAAAGGTTTCTATTGCTTGTTTTCAAACGATGTGGTGACTATGTATTTGGTCATGCACATATCTCTATGCAATAGTGTCCATTTGCATGAAACCACACCTACTCCATGTGTATGCTCTTTTGTCTGAAAGATACATCATTTTTGCTCATCTCCGTGCAAATACCTCTTTTCACAAATCCCTTGCAGCAAAGAAGAATTTGTGGACTGAAAGGTCCATCTACCTGTGGAGAAGAAAGGACTTAAGGATCACCCTCTGTGCGGGTACTTCAAAAATTGCAAACCACCTAGGTTTTGCGCATCATTCCTTCGAAACGCTGCACAAATTGCAAGCTATCTCGGGATACACTCAGAGGCTTGATTCATGTGTGTGCAAACCCAGATATCTGCACATAGATATTCAAACATGTTGTAATGGCTGGAAGTTGAAGAGGTAGTATGGGAAGATGAAACGTCATGCATATGAGAGATGAAATGGTTGGACTTCCATAATGGTTCTAGAAGGAATGCCTATTAAAGTGAGTAGTTATTCTTGAAAAGGGTTTGGCTCAGTGGGTACCACCAAAGGTTCAAAGATTGGAAGTGGCAAAGAAGGTTGGAGAGGCCATTAGAGGTGACATGAGCAGAGACTTGCTGAGCGCTCAGGTCTGAACTGTGGACCGTAAGAGTGAACCATGACTCTGAATGGACTGAGATATTGTAACATGGCAGGTGTTTGTAGTCTGGATAAGACTGCAGGTGTTTTAATGCGTGTGCATTATAATATTCCTCATTCAAAGTCAATAAAGATAATTTATGTTTTTTCTTACTGCACATGGACTGTGTATTTATCCATTGTGAGTGTTATAGCTCTAGGCTGCATGGTCTAAGGCTGTTGTTTATTGGACACCCTAACCTTGACTGCATCAGGATTCCTTCATTAAACATCGTGTTCTTAAAATTGACATTACCATGAAATGGTCTCTTGTTCAAATGATCAATTCCTTAGACATAGCAGTGGGATATTTAGGATTTTGTCTATGTTTTCGACATGATCCCAAATATGCTGTAACAAAAGGTATGTATCGAGTATATCATCATAGCCAAAAACTGTGAGTGTGTAAACCTCATACAATCTATTTGAACATATTTTAGAACGACTAGGGGCAGTAGGTGATTCTAGTCTGTAGATTATTGGCTAGTACATTGCTGGTCTTTTACAATGCCTAAATAGTGAAGCCCATTTTCTAAAGTTTTATCATCCTTATGTAAAAGTTGATTCACTAGGAAAGTGTATGGCGCCTTTGATGATCCCTTTACCCTAACACTAGGACTGCTGCTTTTGTTTACTTTATCTTTTCTGTTTGGACAATTATTTTGTACTCTCTGAGAAACAGCTGATATGCATGGCCAAATTCTCTGAGCTTTGGAACATTTTTCAGCTCATAATTTTGATTTTCTTATGAGTTGGCTGTTTGGATATTCTAAATTCTTTTTTAAAATATAAAGCCCTTAAACAGTTTTAAAAAAGAATGGTGGAATGATATTTTATTATTGGGAGAATCTATAGAAGGCTCTGTTATACATGTATTCCAATCAGATGATAAAAAGACTAAAGGATGCTTCATACTGCCCTTGGCATGCGTTCTGTTTACTTTATACTCAAGGTTCTCCACACCGTTTTGTTTGTAATTACAGGATGAGACCATTTCCATCTGGCAATGCTTTAGAAGTGGTATTATTTGACGTGGATGGAACACTATGCGATTCAGATCCTTTGCATTACTTAACTTTTCGTGATATGCTTCAAGAGGTTTGTTTAAATTCATAAATTTACTGCATTTAGCACTTATCCCTTTCTTCCATGTTCAATCCTTCGTTTGTTTCAAAAGGCGACTATGAAATCACAATCAACATAAACAATATTATCAGGTTGGCTTTCAAGGTGGTGTTCCTATAACCGAGGAATTCTTTAGTAAGAACATCAGTGGCAAGCATAATGATGATATTGGAGCTATTCTTTTTCCTGATTGGGATGAGAGCAAATGTAAGAAATTTCTTGATGATAAAGAAGCTTTGTTTCGCAGGTATGGATAAAATAATCTAATCATGTATTACATCAAATAAAGATGGAAGTTCAAACATTGTTTCTTTGAAATGCAAAATATGATTTTCATCTTTCATGTATTTAGGTAGAAATTCAACTCATGTTCAAAGCCCAAGTGAATGGATGAAAATGATTCCTCTCATCCCTTTTTTCATTTTTCAGAATGGCAGCTCAGCATCTAAAACCTGTAAATGGCTTGCATAAACTTTGCAAATGGATTGAAAACCGCGGTTTAAGGCGTGCTGCAGTCACCAATGCTCCGAGAGAAAATGCTGAACTCATGATTTCTATTGTAGGTCTCACTGACTTCTTTGAGCTCGTGATTGTTGGAAGTGACTGTGAGCGGGCAAAGCCATTCCCGGATCCATATTTGAAGGCTCTAGAACAGTTTAAAATTCCAGCCAATAAAGCATTTGCTCTCGAGGTTTGCTCTTAAGAAAGACAGTTTTTTTTCATTTTTTGTGTCTTTGAAATCCCGAACCCTCAACTGAATCAATTCCCGTTTCTTGTTTTCTACTTTGTAGGATTCTCCCTCAGGTTTGAAGGCAGCTGTTGCAGCAGGGTTGGCAGTTTTAGGGGTGACAACTAGGAATCCTGGACAAGCACTACTTGAGGCGGGAGCTACATTCTTAATTAAAGATTTTGAGGACCCTAACCTTTGGAATGCACTCGAATCTTGAAAATGAATATAACACAAAAGTAGATTTCAGAAACATTTGCCAGGCGGTTGTCTGGATTTTTAATCTTTGATTTATAGTTATTCATATATTTATTTTAATCATGCTCTTTATGATGCATGCATATTGTTTAGGAAAGTCTACTCCCAATTGAAATATATCTTATCAGTGGTAACTTCACAGAAAAAACACCCTATTCAGAATTTTGTTTATTGTATTTATGTTTAGACTGTTCCAGAATCTAAAAATGGTTATGATCCCGCAACTTAGTCCGAATGTTAAAGTTCATTAGATTAGGTTCCATTTTCAACACAATGTTTATAAGATTGTTGAATTAGTTTATAGGATTTAAGTAGCTTCTTGAGTCACAACCCTTGACATATATGTTCTCTCATTAACTACCAATTAACCCATGGTATGGCTAAGGAAAACCAGTAGCATGGAAAGCAAAGGAAATCCAAGTATATGTCCCAAATAAGTTTTTACAAGTATTGCAGAGAATTGTGTGATCCCATGTATTAAGAAAATAAGTTATTCGGAGGAGGTACCATTCTTCTTATAGAGAGCACTTTTTGTCAATTCAATGTCATATAACTGCCCATACAGGAGTAAATAACATGATGCCAAAAGTAATATGAATAAGTCCATACCCTGCAATGCATGAGCATTCAAATTGGACCTATTATTTGTTAAGCTGCTACTCTTGCGTTGGTGTCCTTTGAGGTGTTTGTTTGTGGTTAACACCGAGTTAATACTTATGTACTGGAAAATCTTGTGTCTGCAAGTATGTACCGACCAAGGCTTCCTCCTTATGACGTACTTAAATGGAGATCAACCCCACTTGGAATGAATTGTGCAATTTAAGAATTATATATTTATGAAGAGGAATTATTTAGCTACTCAGTACCCTATCTATATCTTGTGCTTCTCTTGTTTTATGTGTTTAATGGAGTGAGTTTTAAGTGATCCTCATATGGAATACTTGTAAATTTCTCATTATTGTCACATCATAAATTATTTCTATGCCATAGATCTTGATATGATCCTCGTATTCTCACAAGTTTTAAAAAACAGGTACTGTGTGTTTACTTCGAATACATCACATTTCTGGATTGTGTCCGAGCATACATCTTGGAAGGACCAAGTGAAAAGATATTGTGACTTGAGTAATTGAAGGCTTCTCGAATACATATCACATTTATGGATTGTGTTCAAGCATACAACTTGGAATGACCAAGGGAAGAGATATTATGACTCAAATAATTGACGGCTTCTATGAACAATTTAATTAGCCTATTATTTTTTATAAGATTTTAGTCTCCTCAAGATTACCTCCATGAGTAGTTGTTACCTGCAATCACATTTTTTCTCATGTAATTTTGGCAATAATCACAAGGCAAAGAGGTCTACTTAGCACACAAATGCCATAAGCTTATGTTAATATGAGGGAGTAACAGTGAATGAAATTTAGTGCGTTGAGCTTCTCACCCTATAGCCTCTTTGGAGTCACAATTCCTGCCATTGTGGGATTATAACTCAATTCCAACCTATATCATGTATTTGTATTTAAATAATTGAAAGCTTCCATAAGCAATTTTATTAGATTATTAATTCATGACTTACCATCCCATAAAAGACCAACTACTTCAAGACCACAAGCCTTTCAAAATGATTGGTAATTATCATGCTAAAAAAGAATCAAAGTTGTGTGAACTTGAACATGGTACTTTTCTTGTGAATAACATTGTTAGTTTTGCGTATGCATTTGTAGATACATTGGCTTTCTGCGAAAATGTTAGTCATGCATGTTAGAGAAATTACATGTCCCGATGATCGGTTGGGTACTCCATAAGATATGCTTTGTGATATCAAACCATGTCCATGTTGACATCATTGAACCTGCATATGAACATGTCAATTTGGGACCACAATTTCAACAAGAGTCACCATAGGACTGTTACTTTATATATAGATTTGATACTCACATATAGGGTTAAGTGTAAAAGAAGGATCCAAGAATACCAGAGTGATAAATACTAAAAATAAGGGAATATTTTTATACTTCTAGGAATACATCAAGTGGCTATCTGATTTGGATGGAAGATTAAATTTAGAGGACAACACACCAACTATGAAGAATTAACATGTTATAATAAAATTGAGTCTTCTCTACTAAATTGATACATATTTATAAGAATATAAAACAAAACTTTATTGCAAAATAATAAGAATCTCTTGAAAAGAAAGAAATCTTTGTAGAGGAGACATGTTATCAGTGTGAATTACAATAGGTAGAACCATTGCTTTACAACCAAAAACAACTAAGAATAGTAAATTGCCTCAAAGATAAACATAGCTAATAATAGTGATTCAACATGCATAGACATGTGAATAGGAAACATATTAATATCCTAAGAATATTAGCAACCCCATAAACAAAACTACTTATAGACATTCAACTTTGATAAGTATTTGAATGGTCAAACTCCTAAGAATAAGAAATTTGTTAGGATAATAATTATTAATAATTATCATTTGGAATAGCTACATTGCTTAATAGTGTAAATGTCTAATTACATCTTAGTGTTTAAATTTATTTATGTTATTTTCTCTAATTTTTTTTATTTTCTTATTTAAAAAATAATGTTATTTAGAAAAATAATTTACACTAAAATATAAATTTTACACTGACATGTTTTTTGTACAACCACTTGCATTTATGCAACCATTTACATTTATAATTATAGACAACTACTTGCATTTATAGAAGTTTTAAAGGTCTATAAATGTAAGTCTCATAATAGAAAGAGAGCACTTTGACAATTGACAAGTCATGAGGACCTATGTAATGCAAAAGGGTTTATTATAATATTTGTCTCATAATATGAACTATATCATTATGTTGTCACATTTATTCATTGTGAATTACTCTGGATTGTTGATCATGATATCAAATTGTTTGCGTTTTCAAAATGGTACCAAAGTCATAATAAAGTATTTTCACTATTTTTGTTGTTGTTTGGAATAGATTTGACATCACTAGCATGTTGAGAAATGCGATTTAGCATTTCATTTTTTCAAAATGAAACTCTGCAACTCCAACTCCATAGTTCTATAGCAAAAATGCATGTTGCTAATCAATTTCTAAAAAAATGGTAATTTTTTTTCAAATCTGATCGCACTGATGCGACCAGAGACATTGATTTATGGAGGGCGAAGCTCTCGTTTTACGAAAAACAACTATGATGTGCTCTTGATTTGCATGAATCTATTGAACAATTCTAACTGTCCATGGGTAAATAGGTTTGATTTTTTTTTTTAATTTAAGATGTTTTAAAGTTTTTGCAGGTTGCTAACTTTATTATTAAATATTTTTTTAATAATTTTTATTTTATTTTTTAAGACTTCTTGTATTACAATTTCCCCACCACCTAACAACGCCTCTGCCTATGACCAGTCACTGACATCCCTTTGCCTCCAAACTTGCCCCCAAATAGCTACATAAAGCTATGAGATTGAGATTGGCATATGTTTGTATGATTATTACTCAAGGGTTGGTACTGGGATTAAATGATTATAGTTGAAGTGTTTGAAATTGCCCATTGTTTCAGGGAGAGATACTAATAGGTGAGATGGGATCAATAGGGGGTAAACCTTGAACATATTTTTTATTAAAAGTGGATGAAATTTTTATTAATTACAAAAATATTTATATTTAATTATATTATATTGATATTTTATCTTAATATATATGAAATCTTAAATTTGTATATAAAATATTGTACACTTTATTTTAACCATAAATAGATCAATCATGAATCAATATTAATATTAGGTTAGTCATATAAAATTTCTCATTATTTATCAAATAAATTGTTCTTTCATTTACAATTACAAAGTCAACACCCAATCAATTTTATATTTCAACATGTACAAACTTTCAAATCAATTTATCATATTCACAACACTTAATATGTAAGTATATATCCATTTTGTTATAATTTTTAATTTTAAAAATTACAAACAAATATTCTATTCCAAACATTGACTTTAAACATCTATTTATTACTCCTTAAACCACTCTAATACAAGTTCTTTATAATTGAACAACATATTATGTAAGGCTCACTAAAGTATTAAATGCAATTTAAAAACTATTGAAAAAATATTATAATACAAAATTAATTGTTCTTCTTAATCCAATTAAGTATAACAAAAATCAATCCAAATAAAATTCAATGAACCAATAAGAGGCAAGTCCATAGATCATAACAATTTTGAAATTTGAATTTTAAGTTGTTTATATAAAGAATCTTTATTATGTGTTTTTATTCCCATACCACTCTTTTCTATATAAAGAATCTTTATTATGTGTTTTTATTCCCATACCACTCTTTCAAGTGAATTTGTGATAATTTTCATCACATTTTATCAACTACACCAACTAGCTACCAACTACCATCTACATTTGGTAGTAAGAAAACAACACATGTTTGGTAAGCAGACAATTTTAATCCACTTCTTTGTGTTTTATACAATGTTTCATTTTCATTAAAATAAGTAGTTGTTTAAATGTGCGTGTATAAAACTCTTCTTGATAAGAAAATGTTAGTCTTTCACCAAATATTATGCATAGAAATGTTTGAATTACAACAAAGTTCTATTTTATTTTTTCCATCATTTACTCTTATTTTTCATAAATGTCAAAATATAAGAAGTCAATTTTAACTTTTACAAGTGCCAAGTGCCCATGCCGCTCCTCCCACCCCCTCCACACACACACACACATATATTCTTGATCATGCCATGTCTTTGTCTATGGCTACGTCTATATATGATGATGGCTATGCCTTTGTAAATTCTTAATGATGCACTTGGTCCATTTGATAAAATGTGGGAAATGCGTATGACTTTTAGATATTTTCCTATCAACCCTATGTATGGTGATTACCAAGTAAATATAAGGATTGGTGGTGTGCTAAGAGGAAACCGTGTACCTATCAAACTGTAAAACATTATTGCTTATTAGTAGGGATCCAATTTTTTAAGTGAAAAAATTGTTTGAAACCTTGCAGATCCCTCATTTATTTGCTTCATAGATATCACACACTTCAACCTAAAAGTACGCATCAACATAAGGGTTCTCCTTAAAATAATCAGTGTAGCCTTTAAAATTGAAACAAGTAAACATGATCCTTAAGTTTCTTTGAGTACCCCACATACTCTTTGTAGTGTATGCTAAACTTGTATCACATAACTTATTTACGATATTCAATATAGAGCCACATTTGTAATTCACAATCATTTGATATTCATTTTAATAGTATTCATTTTGATACATACATACATACATACATATATATATATATATATATATATATATATATATATATATATAGGATTATCAAAATGAATATTAGAGTATTGTTGTTTAATGTTTCGTGTACAAAAAGTGAGATGCGGTCAGGGTCATGAATTTCACATGAAGTACCATTGTTGATTTAAACTCTCCCGCTTTACAAAACCCGACTTTATCAAAACAAAAAATTAAATCCCTTTCGACGTAATTTACACTCTTCAGTATCATAGTTGCAACATCAACAAAGGAAGTTATAACAACCAGGGTGGTGCCTAACTTGAGATACATTAGATTACCATAGCATTTGGAGAGAGTATGCAGAGACTAGTGGGGATTTGAACCTAGTTCCATTAGACTACCCATAATTAGCAACACTTGTGGTCCTGTCAGCGGTTTTACCTTTTCTCTATTCATCGAATAAAGAGAAATGAACACTATTGTTATAAATACAATGGTTTTTATTAGCATTACTGAAAATGAGAGTGAAAATTTTGGGATATGTGGTTTTTATTTTCTCGGCATATCAGGGAGTGCAGACGGTTAATAAGATGGAATGTTTGGCTATCCTATATGCTTTGAGGAGAGCTTATGCTTTGGGTTGGAGGAGGGTGATATGCGACGCTGATTCTCAGGTCCTGATTAACTTGATCCTGGAAAGAAAAATTTCTGATGTGAGTTGGCACTTGGCCACGATAGTGCAACAGATTTTACAGGTGAGTTCTTGCATGGAGTCGGTATCCTATGCCCACATTTCACGGGAGTGGAATAGGGCGGCTGATTGTTTAGCGAGATGGGCGTCGGAAGAGGGAGAACACCACAAGGCAGATGAATGGGAGCAGCTCCCTGACGATTTATGTCAGGAACTGGAACCCATTCTTGCTGGAGATATTGGTGGAGTTGAGGTTTGACGCTGTTGTTTTTGGTTTGCTTGTCTTTTGGGTTGTTTGGAGGCTTTTGTAATCTGATGTTTTAAGTTTAATAAAGTTTTTACCCCTTTTTATTTTTAAAAAAAAAAGAGAGTGAAAAAATCTTTGAAATATTTGTATCCATATCTATTTGGTTATGAAATGTTGCATCAGTGGAGTAGTGATAGAAATTGGAGGAGAGCCGAACACAATACACTAATTCATGCACAGAGAGAATATATAGAGATAATATTGAACACAAAATATTCAACATCTCTATTTCTCTTCTCTGAATTAATTCATTCGAGACATGTTACATATTTATAGGAAATGTATTTCCTATAACTTCTCTGATATTCTCTCACGTATAAAATCTCTTGAACTCCTATAATAGTTTATATTATTGTTACCAACAATATAACAAGCCAATATAAAATTTATTATTGTAGTATTGTTAATATAAGAATATTCTGATATACAAATTTACCATATTAACCATACGGTTAACAACTTAGTAACTAATATTTACCTCTCGGTAAATCAACTTATTACTATTTACCATCCCGTAAATACTAAATTTTACACAAATGTAAAAGTTATTCCTAACATTCTCCCCTATAGTTTTTACATGGTGCAAAAACATTCACACTCTTATCTGCAGTATGCTCATCTATTGTAGCACGTCTTATTTGGCTCATGACCTTGATAAAGAGAGCCTCACTCCTCCCATAGTTTTACAAGTTTACCACAAACCTTGAAATGAATAAGAACTCCATCTACCTCCAAGAATTTGGCACAAATAGAACTGTATGCCACCGCATACTCACAGGGTTGCCTACTATTGACGCAATCTTGCTGCACATAACCACTATATGTGAAGGAACGCATCCTGCATTTATATTACGTGACTGCAATGGACGTGTCATTGAGGGTCATCTCCATAAAGAAGTAAGTCAGTCACAAGATCTCTGCAGTAGCTGTTCTCCTAACTGTTGTCAAAACACCGTTAATCTCTTGGTGGTTTTCTAGATCTCCACCACAAATCTTTTCAATATCCATGAACAGACTTACATTGGTGCTTTCTATATTTTTATAATGTCTTCACATCAAGGAATAATGTTTGAAATTTTTACTCACAAATATCATGAATAGGCATTATTCTTATGTTATTATTTACACAGTGGAAATGAAAAACACACAACATTGAAAATAACACACCGCACTATGTCACCAAAACATTGATGCGGCCTCATCATTAGCAACTGACAAGAGGTCGCTAAAAAACCTCCTTCCTCTGTGTATCCTCCCACCTCCAGTATGTCATTGCTTACTCAGGAAATGTGTCGATGAAGCTCAGGGACATGATTTTTTTAAGGGAAATCTCTCCTACAATACAGACGTCACGTACAAGCAAAAATACATCCGTAAAACAAATTTTTATTTATTTTTACAATTTTCGACACGACTCGATGACTATAAAAAAAGACTTTAACAAGATGACATACATTAATGACTTATTATTGACATTTATTTAAACTAAAACCTATTTTTAACAATAATACAAAATCTTAAAAATCCAACTATAACGATTTTCTTGACCAAACTTGATTTTTTAAATTTTAATGACCTAACTAAACGTGAAGACTCTAAACTCCTTATATAATGAACTTTATAAAATCCAATGACTACGTGAACTATTAAAAAGATCATTAAATAAAGATCTAAACCAAATTAATATTCGATTCAGCAAAGACACATTAAAAAAACTTTCCTAAGCCTAATTTTTCTAAAAAGAAAGATACACGGACTCCAAATAAATCTAAAATTACAACAAAAATAGCTCCTAAAATCAAAACCAACGCTGCAATAAACCGCATGTTTTAAAGAAAACTGGAACTTGTTGTTTGATGCAGATCAGATCGCTAATTTGGATGCCAATTTGATAACAACAGGTTTGATAACAAGGACGTTGTTGCTTGAATCTGCATAGAAAGATTTTGAACGTGGCAAAACCTTCAGGAACCAATGAAATCAATGAGCAGATCGAGGCGCTGGAATTGATTGTGGTCGTATTATGAATGCCAATGTGATGTGTTGATGACTTGAAAAACTGTTGGCAATTTGAGTATCATGGTGTATAAGGAGATTGTTTGTAAGATTGCCATTGATGTTAAATAGGCAAACATTAATGAAAAAGGTATAGTGATTTCGATTTGTTAAGTTCATGTACTTCATTTGCTTTTACTTATAAAGTTTCATAAGTAAAGTTGTGTCGAAAACCTAACTGGGTTAGGAGAGTGTAAATCGGGTTTGTGAACTTCAATTGCTTCGACTCATAAAGTTTTACAAGTAAAGCAATGCAGAGAATCCCACTGAGTCTAGACAGTGTAAATCGGGTATGTGAACTTCATTTGCTTCGGCTTATAAAGTTTCACAAGTAAAGCAATGACGAGAACCCGACTGGGTCAAGGCAGTGTGAATTAGGGTCGTGAACTCGAAGTGCTTCTACTTATAATGATTCATAAGTAAAGCATTGCAGAGAACCCGACTGAGTCAAGGAGTGAATCGGGTTTATCAAGTGACTTAACTTCTTTTTTGTTTTATAAGTCAAGCGGTGTTAAGGATCCAAATTGGTCTAGTGGAATTGATCGGGTTTCCAAAATGTCTTTACTTCTTTCAATCTAATGAGCAAAGTAATGAGAAGAACCCAAAGTATGCAAGTGTCAAAAACTCGAATTGGTCAATTCTTTCAAAGAAAATGTCATGGAGAATTCTTTCGAAAAATTGATTAAGTCTTGTTGAACAAAATGTCCACAACAACTTTTCCGAATGGTACTTTGCAAGAAGTCCGAAGGGCAAGTGGACCAAACAAAGTTTTCAAAAGGACACTTTGAGAAATTCCAAAGGGTAAGTGGATCTTTTCAAAAAGTTCTAAAGGGATCTTTTCAAAAAATCCGAAAGGTAAGTGGACCATTGCAAAAGTTTCGAAGGGATCTTTTCAAAAAGTTCAAAGGGTAAGTGGACCGTTGCAAAAGTTTCAAAGGGTAAGTGGACCATTGCAAAAAGTTTGAAGGGATCTTTTCAAAAGTTTGAAGGGTATGTGGATACTTACAAAAAAGCCGAAGGGTAGTTTTTGAAAAGGCCGAAGGGTATGTGGACCCTTACAAAAAAGCCAAAGGGTAGTTTTTGAAAAAGCTGAAGGGTATGTGGACCTTTAAATAAAATTCGAAGGGCACTTAGACATTCCTTCGAGGAAATTATCTGCAACAATTCCTTAGAGGAAATTGTTTGAGGAAATTGTCCCGAAAAGCCCTTGACAAAAATCCCACAACAAATTGTTTGAAGAGAAAGGTCACTTGCAACTTTGCCAAAGGATAAAGTGTGGAAGTCTTATAGGGCATTCTCAAAGCGACAAGGCATGTTAAAGATCGAGCAAGTCTACAAGGATCAACGGTGCAAAAGCATTACAAGAATGCTGAAGAAAATAAGATCACGTCAACATGCCAAAGTTTAACGATACAATAGAAAGGGTAAAGGTCGAGCATATTAAATTTAATCGAAAGGAGCGAAAGCGATCCTGTAATATAGGAAAGGTAGAGATGGGAAAAAGAGCTCGATGGTTAGAGATGGCACGAATAAAGGAATCAAAGGCCTGCATTCAATTTGCTCTAACGGTCAAGTGAAAAAAGACAAGAACTGGCTATGGCTACACGGAGCTCAAGATTAATTGATCTAATCAGTTGATGGTTAAAGAAATGGTGCAGTAATGACTTGAATCTTGCAGTTACCAAAGATAGTAAAGAGACCTAAACATAGCAGTGGAGAACATGGACCAAGACATAGGAAAGTGTATATGTCAATGACGCATTGAATGAGAACCAGAAAAGGAGTTGTGAAGTATGAACGCAAAGTGGAAATGTAAAACCCTAAAACTCAATGTATATACACGACATTTTATTCATTGTGAAAATGCGACTGTTGTTGTAATTGAGAGAGGGTTGTAGAGTAACTCGAAGAGTGTCACTTTGAAATGTACGCAAACACAAAGTGAAAGACAGAGCAAGTAGAGAGTGAGGCAGAGAGGAAGAAAGAGCAAACAAAGAATGTGCAAAGATTGAGCAAAGAGTGAATAGTTACAGACTAGACTTGTAACAAAGAAACTGATCTTGATTCATTTGTGAATCCATATTGTATTATGAAGTTGTAGCTTCATAGTTCTGTTCAATTGGTGCCATCAAAAAATTGAGTTGGTGCTCAATTAGGGGATTGGTGTCTCTTTAGGGAGTGGGTGCTTCCTTAGAGAGGGTGCTCTTGAATGTAATCAGTGAAGTTAGCTAGTGAGGCATTTAACAATGAGGTTGGATTAGAACAGTAGATTCTAGCAGCGATTTTCACTGTGGTTTTTTCCTTTGAGTTTTTCACGTAAAAATCTTGAGTAATGTGTTTTTATGTGTATGTATAATCTCTGCATTTGTTTTTTGACTTGCATATGAATTTGTATTTCCTCTAAAAGGTTTAAAAGAACTAGTTTTAGCTGATCTACTGATTCAACCCCCTCTCAGTGGATTGCTGTATTCAAAAATTAGTATCAGAGCCTAGGGTTCCTTAGGAGAAGCTTAATTGGCTCAGGTAGATCTTGGTTAGTGAACACAATGCCCAGTCAAGAAAGATCCTCATTAAAAAAACACCTCTCTTTGATGGGTCTAACTATGCTTTTTGGAGCATAAGAATGGAAGCATATTTATCTTCATTAGGATTTGATGTATGGATGTCTGTGGTAAACGGATATATGGCTCATGTTGTAGCTCCTACAAAACAAGATGCCAAGAAGGCATATGAAAACAATTCCAAGGCAAAGAATGCCATTCTTTGTGGACTGTCAAATTCAAAGTTTATCAAAGTAATGCATTGTTAGAGTGCAAAAGACATCTGGAACAAGTTGAAAATCATCTATGAAGGAGATGACAAGGTGAAGCAAGCTAAGCTCCAAACATACAAAGGACTGTTTGAAAGTCTTAAGACAAATGAAGAGGAGAAGATTGATGACTACCTCCTTAGGGTAGATGAAATAGTGAATGCTATCAGAGGACTTGGAGAAACAATAGAAGAATCAACTATTGTCAAGAAGGTTCTAAGATCCCTACCATTAAGATATGACTCTGAAATCTCTACAATTGAATAAGCAAGAGATTTGGACAAGCTCACAGTGGATGAATTGCATGGAACATTTATAGCCTATGAAATGAGAATAGGAAAGACTGACACCTTCAAAAGAGAAGCTGCATTCAAAGTAGCAAAACAAATAAAATAAGAAACATCTACATCTAAATCTGAGGAGACTGATGGAGAAGAAGCTAGCTTTGTTAGAAAACTGAAGAGAGGATCAGGAAAATATAAAGATAAGCTACCTTTCAAATGCTTTAACTATGGTAAGGTAGGACACTTTGCTGCCAAATGTCCTTATAACAAAAATGACAACTTTGAGCAAGTAGAGGGCAGCAAAAAGGTGAAACCTCACTATGCTAAAAGGAAGAACTTCTTCAAGAGCAAGAAAAGTCTATTTATAAAAGAAGACAATGACTTAGTGAAAAACAGTGTAGTGATAGTTCAGATGATGATCATGACTGTGCTTTTGTAGAAATGGAAAAATAATTTCTATTCATGGCAGAAGAACCTACTCCCATAAATCAAGAACATGACAAAGATGAAGATTGGGATGAAGAAGAGGAAGGTGAAATTGATCTAGAAGGTGAACTAGTCTTTGCTCTAGAAGAGATTGAGAAACTGAGAAAAGAGAACTCAAAAGAGAAGAAACTTAGGCAAAGGGAGCTTGAGAAATCTGATCAAATGGTAGTGACTCTAAAAACTCAACTTGAGGAGGCCAAAAGAATAGAAGAAGTGAAGATGAAACTGCAAACAAAGTCTAAAGAGTGCATGAAGCTTGAGGAAGAAATAGTAGCTTTGAGGAAAGAACTTGAGAAGATAAAAAGTCAAATAGACAAAAGTCTAAAGTTGACAAAAGGATTAGACATTCTTAATGAATTAATCAGTGGTCAGAAGCCTTCAAATGAAAAATTTGGTCTTGGCTATGACAAATGAAATGGCTCATGAACTAGTACGTCGACCAATCTGTATGACAACTTCAAAATAGAAAGAGGAGCTGAAGCAAAGGAGAAGATCAACAAGGACACTACAAAAGATCCAAACCAAGAGAAAGTGAAGAGAATAAATTCTGGGAAAAGCTCTGTAATCAAAGATGCAAAAGGATTTACTCAAGTGATAGACTTGAATAAACAAAGGAGTATGAAAGGTAATCATACTGCACCAAAGAACTTTATGACCAGGTATTATTCATCTTTTTATGGATATTGTTTATAGGTGTAATCAATTTGGTCATAGGGCCACTGAATGTAGAGTTGTTCCTCCTAGAAGAATTAGTTTTGTAAGTAGAAACTCATTTGTTCCTTTGCTAAATTCAAGTTTAATGTGCTATAATTGTAATAATTTTGGTCATATAGCTAATCATTGAAGGACTAACTTTGCTATGCCAAAAGTTAAACAATGTAAAGAAAGACAAGTCTCTTCATGAGAACACAGGTCCACAAATCACTAAGAAAGAAAAGAATATGTGACTACAAAGCCTCTGCAACTAGTTCATACTGATCTTTGTGGTCATACCAAGACAAAAGGATCAAAAGGGGTTCATTACTTCATGTTATTTGTAGATGATTACTCAAGAATGACATGGGTAACCTTTTTAAAGGACAAATCTCAAGCCTTTGAGAGATTTAAGATCTTTAGAGCCATGGTTGAAAATGAAATGAGAAGAAGGATCAAATGTTTGAGATCTGATAAGGGTGGAGAATTCACTTCAAATGAGTTCATTGAATACTATGAGAAACATGGGATTAAAAGGCACTAATCTGCTGCAAGAACTCCACAATAAAATGGAGTTGTTGAGAGAAAAAATAGGACTGTCAAGGAGATGGCCAGAACAATGTTAAAAGAGGCTAAACTATCTGATGATATTGGAGAGAAGCAGTCTAAATAGCAGTATGCATCTTGAACAAAGTTCAACTAAGGGTGAAAAGTGACAAAATGCCATATGAAATGTGGTATGGAAAGCCTACGTCAGTCAAGTACTTCAGATTGTTTGGAAGCAAATGCTACATCAGAAGAAAAGAGAGCGAACTAGGTAGCTTTGAGTCAAGATGTGATGAAGGAATTTTTTTTGGTTACTCTACTCAGAGTAAATCATATGTGTGTTACAATAAGAGGCTGCATAAAATAGTTGAAAGCATCAATGTCAAGGTAGAAGAAGGATTCAAACAGGTTGAGCCTAATGAGGAAATCAGAATTGAAGAAATAAAAGAAGAAGAAGATAGTGAAGAGGAGGAAGAAAAGACTGTAAAGGCACCTCCCAAGTTTGTTCAAAATGATCATCCCAAGGAGCAAATAATTGGCAACAATAATGAAGGAGTTCAGACTAGGAGAAGAGCTGGAATGAACAAGGAGCAAGTAAGTTTTGCTTTACTTTCAGAAATTGAGCCTAAAACCTTCAATGAAGCCAACAAGGATGAAAATTGGATAAACGCTATGGAAGAAGATCTCAGTCAAATAGAAAAGAACAAAACATGGGAATTAGTTCCTAGACCTTCAAAGAAGAATGTGATAGGAACAAAATAGGTTTACAGAAACAAACTCAATGAAGATGGAGCCGTCATAAGAAACAAAGCCAGATTGGTGTGCAAGGGATATGCATAAGTAGAAGGCATAGATTTTGAAGAGACATTTGCTCTAGTGGCAAGACTGGAAGCTATAAGAATGTTTTTGGCATTTTCTGTTCACAAGAAGTTTAAAGTATATCAAATGGATGTAAAGTCAGCCTTCTTGAATGGGAACTTAGAAGAGGAAGTCGACATTGAACAACCAGAAGGTTTTCATCTTGCGGATGAAGAAGATTATGTATACAGACTGAAAAATGCATTGTATGGTCTGAAACAAGGACCTAGAGCATGGTATTCAAGATTGGATCAATACCTGCAACAAGGTTTTAGCAAAAGATGTGCAAACAACAATTTGTACTTTAAATCTAAAGGTGAGCACATGTTGATCATTGTTGTCTATGTAGATGATATCATTTTTGGAGGTGGAAATAGTAATATGTGCAAAGAATTTACCACACAAATGCAAAGTGAATTTGAAATGTCTATGCTAGGATAACTTTCTTTCTTTCTTGGTTTACAAATTGTGCAAACAAATGATGGGATTTTCATATCTCAAACCAAGTATGTAAAGGAGATGCTCAAGAAATTCGAAATGGAAGATAACAAACCAGTTAGTACTCCTATTATAACTAGATGCAAGTTGAGCAAAGAAGATGAGTCCCATAATGTGAATAACACAATGTACAGATCAATGATAGGTACCCTGTTGTACCTAACTACATCAAGACCAGACATCATGCAAGTTGTATGCATGGTTGCAAGATTTCAAGCAGCACCCAAAGAATCACATGTCAATGTTGTGAAAAGAATCTTCAGATACATCAAGAGCACACTTGACTATGGTCTGTGGGACCCTACAAGTGAAGATCTCACTTTGGTTGCATATGCAGATGTTGATTGGGCTAGAAGTGTGGATGACAGGGGAAGCACTAGTGGTAGTGCATTCTTCCTTGAAAATAGACTTGTGTTTTCACTGAGAAAAAAATAGGAGTCAATTATGCTTTCTATAGTAGAATCAGATTATGTAGCAGTAGCAGCATGTTGCACACAAGTCTTGTGGATGAAACAAACTCTCAGAGACATCAAGGTAGAATTCAAAGAACCTATTTCTATTTTTTGTGATAACTCAAGTGCCATAAACATTTCTAAGAATCTAGTGATGCACTCCAGAACCAAGCATATACCCATCAAGTATCACTTTCTGAAAGAAAAGGTTGTAGATTAAGAGGTCAAAATTGAGTATGTTCCAACAAATGACCAAATTACAAACATATTTACCAAGCCTCTTCTCAAGGAGCAATTTGAGTATCTGAGAGAAAAGTTTGGAGTAGTGGCTCCCACACCACATCACTAACTTTTAGTGATAGGGCATGAATCTAGGGGGAGTATTTAAGGAATATTATTAACTCCTGGATTAAGAGAAAAGGCAGTTTGGTGAGAAAATTGCAATTCCTTTGCAATTTGATGACAAAGGTATGTTGGCTCTAGATTATTATGCATGTCTATACAGAGATATGCCAATTCTTGATTGGTCTTTTAGACCAATGTTATATACATGCTCATCTGGAGAATCATGGAGTCAAAAGAGCTACATTTAAAGCGCCTGTGTAGAAGCTTAGGCAAATATGCCATTGCCTAAGGGGGAGATCCTCACAAAGTGCTATAACCAGCCAGGTCCAAGGATCAGAATAGCCAAACAATAAAGAAGCAACCCATCTCCATGATATGGCAAGGACTCTTTGTTATTAATGTCAAAGGGGGAAAAAGCAGAATGGTGAAGGAATGAAGAAGGGTAGTCATTCTGAGTATGTTTTGTCATCAATGACAAAGGGGGATATTGTTGGCAATTTGAGTATCATGGTGTATAAGGAGATTGTCTGTAAGATTGTCATTGATGTTAAATAGGCAAACATTAATGACAAAGGCATAGTGATTTAGGTTTGTCAAGTCCATGTACTTCATTCACTTTTACTTATAAAGTTTCATAAGTAAAGTCATGTCGAAAACCCAACTAGGTCAGGAGAGTGTAAATCGGGTTTGTGAACTTCAATTGCTTTGACTCATTTAGTTTCACAAGTAAAACAATACAGAGAATCCAACTGAGTCAAGACAGTGCAAATCAGGTATGTGAACTTCATTTGCTTCAACTTATAAAGTTTCACAAGTAAAGCAATGACGAGAACCCCACTGGGTCAAGGCAGTGTGAATTGGGTTCGTAAACTCGAAGTGCTTCTACTTATAAAGATTCATAGGTAAAGCATTGCAGAGAAACCGACTGGGTCAAGGAGTGAATCAGGTTTATCAAGTGACTTAACTTCTTTTTTGTTTTATAAGTCAAGCAGTGTTAAGGACCCGAATTGGTCTAGTGGAGTTGATTAGGTTTCCAGAATGTCTTTACTTCTTTCAATCTAATGAGTAAAGCAATGAGAAGAACCCAAAGTATGCAAGTGTCAAGAACCCGAATTGGTCAATTCTTTCAGAGAAAATGCCTTGGAGAATTCTTTCAAAAAATTGTAAGTCTTGTTGGACAAAATGTCTGCAACAACTTTTTCGAAGGGTACTTTGCAAGAAGTCTGAAGGGCAAGTGGACCAAACAAAGTTTCCAAAAGGACACTTTGAGAAATTTCGAAGGGTAAGTGGATCTTTTCAAAAAGTTCCAAAGGGATCTTTCCAAAAAGTCCGAAGGGTAAGTGGACCATTGCAAAAGTTCCAAAGGGATCTTTTCGAAAAGTCCGAAGGGTAAGTGGACCATTGCAAAAGTTCTAAAGAGCAAGTGGACCATTGTAGAAAGTCCGAAGGGATCTTTCAAAAAGTCTGAAGGGTATGTGGATCCTTATAGAAAAGCCGAATGGTAGTTTTTGAAAAGGTCGAAGGGTATGTGGACCCTTATAGAAAAGCCAAAGAGTAGTTTTTGAAAAAGCCAAAGGGTATGTGGACCCTTAAAGAAAATCCAAAGGGCACTTAAACATTCCTTCGAGAAAATAGTTGGCAACAATTTCGTCAGGGAAATTGTCTGCAACAATTCCTTCGAGGAAATTGTCCGCAACAATTCCTTCAGGGAAATTGCCCTAAAAAGCCCTTGACAAAAAGCCCACAACAAATTATCCGAAGAGAAAGGTCACTTGCAACTTATTCTCAAAGGGACAAGGTATGTTAAAGATCGAGCAAGTCTACAAGGATCAATGGTGCAAAAGCATTACAAGAATGTCAAAGAAAATGAGATCATGTCAACATGTCGGAGTTTAACAATACAATAGAAAGGGTAAAGGTCGAGCATATCAAATATACTCGAAAGGAGCGAAAGCGATCCTGTAATATAGGAAAGGTAGAGATGGGAAAATGAGTTCGATGGTTAGAGATGGCGTGAAGAAAGGAATCAAAGGCCTGCATTCAATTTGCTCTAACGGTCAAGTGCAAAAAAGATAAGAACTGGTTATGGCTACACGAAGCTCAAGATTAATTGATCTAATCAATCGATGGTTAAGGAAACGATGCAATAATGACTTGAATCTTGAAGTTACCAAAGATAGTAAAGAGACCTAAACATAGTGACGGAGAACAGGAACCAAGACATAGGAAAGTGTATATGTCAACGACGCATTGAATGAGAGAAAAGGAGTTGTGAAGTGTGAATGCAAAGTGGAACTGTAAAACCCTAAAACTCAATGTATATACATGACATCTTATTCATTGTGAAAATGTGACTGTCATTGCAATTGAGAGAGGGTTGTAGAGCAACTCGAAGAGTGTCACTTTGAAATGTATGCAGACACAGAGTGAAAGACAGAGCAACAGAGAGTGAGGCAGAGAGGAAGAAAGAGCACACAGAGAATGTGCAGAGATTGAGTAGAGAGTGAGCAGTTACAGACTAGAATTGTAACAAAGAAATTGATTTAAATTTATTTGTGAATCCATCTTGTATTCTAAAGTTGTAGCTTCATAGTTCTGATCGGTTGGTGCCATCAGAAAACTGAGTTGGTGCTCAGTTAGGGGATTGGTGTCTCCTTAGGGAGTGGGTGCTTCCTTAGAGTGGGTGCTCTTGAATGTAATCAGTGAGGTTAGCCAGTGAGGCATTTAACAGTGACGCTGGATTAGAACAGTAGATTCTAGCAACCATTTTCACTGTAGTTTTTCTCTTTGGGTTTTCCACGTAAAGATCCTGCATAATATGTTTTTGTGTGTGTGTAATCTCTGCATTTATTCTTTGACTTGCATATGAGTTTGTATTTCCTCTAAAAGGTTTAAAATAACTAGTTTTAGATAATCTACTGATTCACCCTCCCTCTCAGTAGATAGTTGTGTTCAACAAAAACATCAACCATAGTCAGGACTTTGACATGTTGAGGTGAGGCAACTGTATTTCAATGCAACACCATTGATACTGGTGTGAAGAGAATGAAATGTTGCATTTGCTGGTCCAAAATCAAACAAAGTCATTCCAATCTCCAATTCATATCCAAATTGATTGGTACAATATTTTAGTAGGCCGTATGAAGACTGGAAATCACGTGAGCTTGTTGTATGGGACATCTGCTATAGGCACAATGTATTGAGACAAATAGGTCTGATCAGATTCTAAGAGGCATGAGCACATGAGAAACAACCAACACAATTTATCTCCATAGTACAAATGCATGAAACAATATTAAAAACTACAAAGCGAATATAAACTAAACACTATCATAAGCTCTCATATTATGGACAACTAAACACAAATTTATGTTGCCCTTTAATCAGTCTATCCTCTCATAGAAACCTGCTCTGATACCAATGATAGAAATTGGAGGAGAGTCGAACACAATGTACTAATTCATGCACAGAGAGAATATACAAAGACAATTTTCAACACAAAATATTCAGCACTCTTCTATTTCTCTTCTCTGAATTAATTCATTCGGGACATGTTACATATATATAGGAAATGTATTTCCTATAACTTCTCTGATATTCTCTCACCTAAAAAATCTTCAGAACTCCTATAATAGTTTATATTATTGTTACCAACAATATAAACAAGCCAATATAAAATCTATTATCACAATGATGTTAATATAACAATATTCCAATATACAAACTTACCATATTAACCATACAGTTAACAACTCAATAACTAATATTTACCTCTCGGTAAATCAACCTAATACCATTTACCATTCGTAAATATTCAATTTTATACAAATGTAAAAGTTATTCCTAACAAGTGGATTATATAGGAGGCGTCTTTCATTGAAAAATCATTTTCCTTTTTTCGTCTAATTGATTTTAAGAGTTGTCTAAGTTTTATATAATTAAAGCAATCATAATATTTGTTTAATTAGTTTTAGACTCATCTAAATTGATATGTGGTACATTCTCTACATTTTTAGAGAAACCGTTAGATATTTGACCCATATTTTCATTGAGATGACCCATGTTTCAATCATGTACTGGGTAATTGAAACACTGTGGTGGAAGCTATAAATTGTATTGATAGATGTGACATCTCATTCAACTTTATTATTGTATCTGTCTAGACTTCTTCGAATCCATCCTCTGAAATACTCCATCATTACCCCTCACCATCACCGCCTAGCTCACGTTAGAACATTTCACTACTTTCATGTTCTATATGGCCTTGCCCTTCTTATTACTTCGTCATTTCTCAAGCTCACTTGAAATGGAACGTCTCCTCCCCACATAATGCATTGCCATATAAAGGAACACACAACCTCATTTTCCAAAATCACCTCCTCCAAAAATATAGATTATTGTTGTTTAATGACTTATGTACAAAAGATGAGATATGATCAATAACCATAGTTTTACGATTGTTAATTTACACTTTCTCTTTACAACCCTACTTTACCAAAACAAAAAATTACATCCCTTATAATGCACCTTTGGGGAAACTAATAATTTAGCACTTACTATGCAAAGTAGGATATACCTCTGCATTGGATTCTGGTAGCTGCATATGACATGAACTTACAATTTTTCTTACTAAACTTTTATGAAATATTTCAGAGTCAAAACCAACACTTGGGTTTTCTATCTGTCTCACAAGAAAAGCTATAAGGGAATATGGTATCTAAATGTAACACAAAAATCTACATCCAAACGCTGAACGACATACAGAAAAGAAGAGTATACAAACAGAAACACACATAAGCTTCTCTATCCATCTGGCCAATACAAAGAGTTAAAAGAAGCTTTTACGTTTTGTCTTCCTAGAGACCTGGAAGTCGAAGCATGTGTGTTGCGGCAACTGCATACTAAGCTACTTTTTCTTCAAGTATTTGAAGCACTTGTCTCATGCCAAGCTTTCCTTCAAAACAGAGCAGCTTCAATTTCAGCACTTTCTCCATCTCATCTGCAACATATTAACCAAATGCAGATCGGTGGCACCATGACGTTGTGGGTGGGCATATAGCTCTCTCCCCCAGTCCACCATAACTATCTAAAGAGCAATCTACATGTCTCCTGCTACACACAACCTCCAACATCGCTGAAGCTCCAAGCAAGAATTGAATGGTCTTCAACAAAGGTGCTTGTAGCTACAGAGAAACCAACGTACAATATGTTTGTATTTTTTGGTCTTATAAACAAATAAACTCTACCAGACTGCCGACATTGTCCTGGGTCCATATCTAAGCTCACGCCTAGGTGGCACTGGCAGAATAGATGCCTCCAATGGATGTGTAAGCGTTGGAGGAGTTGCTCGAAAGAGACAGGAAACACACTGCAAAGGGTTGTTGGCGTCGATCCGCTGAGCTATATATATATATAAAATAATATTATATTATATTTGTAATTATAATATAATATATTATTATACTATATATTAATATTTATATTATAATATAGTATACTATTTATATAATATATTATTATAATAATACAATTAAAAACGAGGTCAAATATCCAACAACACTTTTAAAAATATAGAGAATACATCGCATAACAATTTAGACGGGTCCAAAATTAATTCAACGAAAATTATAGTTCTTTTTATGTATATAAAACCTAATTAGACTCTAAAATCAATAACTCTAATGCTGCTACATCAAGAAGTGAAGGATATAAAGCTCAAATTCCCGTCCTCTACCTCACTCACAAATGAGACCAAACCCTAAAATGAGCATCGACCCTATAAATGTGGAAGTGTCCCTAACCACCTACCACATATTAATTGGCTGAAGCCCTCCTTAAAATCCCACACATTGATGCTTCAAATACCATGTGTCTTCCATTTGTGGGCATCCTAGATTGTGTTTGTAATGCGTAGGTCTCATGATATTTGCCAATAACGGATGACATCTTTGTACAAACTCGAAGGATGTGTTGAAGATGGCATTCATGTTTGTCACTAACCATGACATCATCTACTAATGCATGCAAGCGAATTGTATTCTGTTTTTACATTGCAAAATCGAATGCACTGGTCCTAGTGTTTTAAATTATTTTGAGGCCTTCAAATTTGACTCTCTACATTATCTCGGTTGCATTGCAGACCTTTTTTCATAGTTTCATGGCTATTTGTTGGATGTAAGCCTTTCCCGTTATGATGGTTACTAAGACCATTTGCTGTTTTGCTTAGGCACAGATTACCTCATCGCATTGAATTTATATTGGAATATAACTATGTTGTTTGGGTACGGGTAGGGTACGGGTACGCAGGTACGTCATTTTTCAAAAACCTTGATTTGGATACGTCGTGGGTACATATATATATATAGAGAGAGAGAGAGATGTACCCACGACGTATCCAAATCAAAGTTTTTGAAAAATGACGTACCTGCGTACCCGAATTAAAAATATTAAAAATAAAATTTAAATACTACATAAAGATATAGTATACTATAAATTTAAAATAAAATATAAATTATAATATTAAAAATGTAAAAACTAAATAGTATTTAGTTTAAATTTTTAATATTATATTATATTTTATTTTTAATAGTTATATTATATTAAATGAAAAATTTAAAATTAATTAATTTGATCCCTCTTCATTTTCACTTATTTTCCAACTAGAGCATCCGGAATTGTTTGCAGGCAAGGGGGGGAACAATTTGTATAATTTATGGGGAAGTGCATGTACACTTGTCATTTAGTTAAAAAAATTCATAATTGCATGTACATATATTTGCGTTAAAAATATTAAGCAAAAAAAAATATTTTAATTCTTTTTTTAAATTATATTAAGAAAACATTAAATTTTTTTTGTATAGTTAATAAAATAAAAAATAATTAATTTTAATAGTTTTTTTTAAGTTCAAAAATCTTAAAAATTAAATAAAAATTTAACAAATATAAAATTTCTTACATTTTATTGATGTGTCATAAGAACTATATTGTTTCAATTGATTTCTACAATTCCTTACCCAAAAAAAAAAAAAAACTAATTATTTAATCAATAGATTCCTATAATAACCTACAAGACAATAAAAATTAAAAATATCTCATACAATTAATCATTTTTGAAATTATGGCTATTGTTCAAATGTGGACGGTAGCAGCAGAATAAACCCTTGTGCCCAAATTTCGTGTGTTCGTGGGAATAGGCGTCCATTTCACATCTTCTCGCAAATGGAAGAAATAAAAAACTACATTGCTTGCATAATCCTGTCCGCTCACGAATATGTTATCGCTCCACGGGGTTGCACAGTCGACAGTAGCGAGTCCATGTGGATATAGGTCCACTGGCAAGGGGCGGCTAGATCCGATAGTTTTGGAGAACTCCAAGTACAATCAGAAAAAGCCAAAATACATTTAATCAAGTCTATTACTGGGTGGGTGAGCTGGGATCCGAGCGTCGATAACCCTAACAATGCCCTGAGGCCAAAGCTCAGATTGAATCGAAAACACCCGATCATAAGCCCGCCACTATTCGCAGAGTTATAAGAGAGAGATCTGAACCAACTGACCGCAATATGAAAATCCAAAGCAAAAATGGGGGTCCCCCTGCCGGAAATTTTCGGGGACGCCCCAGAAACGCCCCGAGTATGCCCGGAGTCATCCCGGAGGCACCCGCCGGCGTGTCAGACATTTCCGGGACGCCTCCGGGCATCCCCGGGACGTCCCCATGCCGGAGGCGCCCGCCGGCGTGTCAGACATTTCCGGGACGCCTCCGGGCATCCCCGGGACGTCCCCATGCCGGAGGCGCCTCCGAACAGGGGGCGTCGGGCCGGGGGGCATACCCCTGCAACACAGGGATATAAGAAAATTATTTTAGCTTATTGGGGGGAGTGCTCAATTCCAATATACAGCCGGTGGTTTAGGAAAATCTGTGTTTTGTGGACCGTGCTTAGCCACAATCAATTGCTTTTACTAACCAGGCACTTGACATTATCTCTGCTTCATAGATAGCTCCTTTATTATTAAGAAATGGGAATATAAGTTAGAATTACTCAAATTAAATTTTTATGCCTTCGGTAAATAATAGAAATCATTCATGTTTGTCTTTCTTTACTTTTTAAGCAAGTTCACCAAGCCCAATTCATGTGGAAAAATAAACTAAATACTATAATATAGATAGTTTTTTGGAAATTAACTTGAGTAAGGATTTTTTATCGATGTTTCAAATCACTTCCTGTGATTCATCATCGGGATTCAATGAATATAAGAACAGTGACTTTGTTATATTTAAAGAGCCGGCAGGTGTCCATGAGAAAGATGGAAGAATATGTTTGTCACCACACCTTTTCAAGAAAACCAAGTCCGCTGTTCTTGCAAATTTGATCCTAAGCTTCTCCAAAAGCTTTGTTTTTGTATACATCTCCCTCCCATGAAGGGTACAGATCAAAGGCTTTATATTTTCACAGTCCATTACTTTTGTGTACAAATTCTTATGTAATCCGCTACCATGATATTCACAACAAATTTTGAAAAACTCACTACACCATCATTGTTAGAACATAGGCCAATAAAATCCAATCTGAAACACAATAATATTTTTTGATAGGATTCCCCAATTTAGTAGGACCAAGATCTTTATCATGTTGAAATGAATTTTTAGGTCACACTTTGGAGCTGAATTATAATTACTATAATTTTGTATGCGTATGCATTTCAATATTAAAAAAACTGTCCAGGGAAAAAGATTAATTTGAACATCCCAGTGGCTGATCTAGCAGATAATTTTACACGAGGCAAAAGATCACCTCAAATACTTCTGCTAACATGTGGATTTCCCAAATATGAAATTTGACATCCACTTTCAATCCTCATCTTCTACTCCATGTTTAAGAAAAAAAATTGATCACGTTACCGGGTACTCCCTAGCCAGTGATCGAAAAATAATGTGGCAATGATACAATCCCTTTATTGGGTTATAAAGACCATTAGGGGTTTGAACTGAAATGGTTAAGCGAGCAGGCTGAAGCGTAGAAAATCTCAAAACTGACAAATGCTTGATAAACATCACTCCTCAAGTACATTGAGACTCTTTCCAGACTCTGGACTGTAAGTAGCTGTCGCAAATGCCCTTTGTTGCTCATTAAATAAAACTCTTGATCATGCAATGTGATTCTATTATATAAAAATGCAGAAATTATTCACTCCGAAGGCGAGAATTAGAACTCCCCCTTTGGGATGCATACATAGGAAGCAATGGACCTCCAGAAAGCTTCTTCTTGCCATAAAAACGCCAGAAAAGCAGCAATATCAAGGATAACCAAGCTAAAGGAATTGCCCATCTGTCAAAATTTGAACATCTCCATAAATTAGAATCTTTATAAAATGTATAATAGATGTTAATTCTGAGAAACATATGAAAAATGCATCTGATCACCAGAAAAGATGGATCTACCTGTCCAAATCGAGTAGAGGACTGTATACTACTGTCTCCCAAACAGTAACTATAAAATGCCATAATGGATTGTAGTAAAGTGACTTTGGCGACCAAAATATACGAGTATATGTCTCTAAGAAGATAAACAAAGCCCAAGCAGCCACCTCCACAAGGAAAAATTTTAATATAAAACGGCCCATCACAACCATGGCAAGGGAGAAACCCACAAGCCAGTTGAAAAGTCTGTTGTTGTAGTCCTTGATAAACTGCAAGCGAGCTTTTCCAAGCATCTGCCAAGAATATCCAACAAAATCTGTTAAAGCTTTTATCAGACACAGAAAGGTAGCATGCTTTCTGCACATAATGTAATCTTTATTGCCAAATATAAAAAATGTCATGAAATAATAAAAGAAAACATTCGAAATAGTGAAATGAAATAAGGAAAGAATACATTTTAATCAAATGAGATCTTTGCCTGCCAAATATTTTTACCGAAGCCTGAGAAAAAATAAATTAGAAATTCTACTTTACTGTGAATCCACCCATATTTAGCTTTAAAATAAAACTAAAAACAGAAAGAGCAAAATAAAACTTCTTAATACGAAATATGAAGATTGGACCTCGCCGAATTACAAGTTCAGTTTTCACCTTATGAGAATTTTACTTTAACAGGACAAAGAGGCAAAACAAGTATTTAGGAGCAGGGCTAATTAAGACATACAGGTTCTGTATTGTATCCAAGATGCAAATTGTTTAAGGCCTCAAACACAGTAATTAAGTATATACATGCTAGGACCGGTGGGTGTAACCAAGTTCAATTGCCAAAATGAGACTTAGATTCAAATCCCATCTATGAACTGCTAGGCCAACCTCTCTGTGATAATGCCAGTGTGATAAAGTGGGCCAAAAGGTGTGCAGGCTACATGCCTCCCGGAGAATGGGACCCTAAGTCCCCAAAATGGAACTGGAGCTCAATAGTCTTTGGGCACCCTTTGCAGAAAACAATAAAAAATCAAGTAAATGTTAATAAGTCCACATATAGGTCTTGTTGGTCTCTAATAAGGGAGCATGTCAACACACAGGTAGCCACATTGCCATGCAGGCTGCCACACAAGAAGCCATCAAAATGAGCTGCCACAAATAAAATAAATACACCTTCAAGACAGTAACCCACCCCTATTTGGTGAAAAATTAATATGATTGGCTGAAATCCCCATCCTCATTTCTTATTTCATACATCATTCTGAGGCTATTATCATATGATTGGAGATCTGAATTTTCCTTCAAAGCAGGAAGCAACTTGCAATGTGCTGAATTTTGGACTGGTTCTATATGCCAACTTTAACAAGTCATAACTCAATCAATTGCATGCCAAAGTACGAAAGATTGCCCTTCGAAAAAGGCAGCTCATTTTTTCTTTCACCCAATACATACAACATTCAAATCTGATTCACAAGCAACAAGGCATGACCTTCTGGATGAAGTAGACTTTGGAACTGTAAACTGGCATTTCAAAACGGAGTGACATGCATGATCACTTGCAAATTCCCTATACCAAATAGGGACCCATCCTGCCTAAAAGAGGCCGTCTTTAAGCTTTTCATCCTAAAAATGCGAAATAAATTTGTATTCTTAACCTTCCTCTCTTACTTACGTCTACATCTGTTTCTTTATGCATGGTTTAGGCCTCATACTCACAACTGAAAATCCATATGTGCATGATATATTGTTGGTTAAAATTTGATTATTCTCGTATGGATTATGCTGCAGAATACATTTCATACAAGAGAACCTCCTAAAGACAATCATGTATTTCATTGAGGGGGAAATAGTTATGCGAAACGATGCATGCACTTGTGAATAAGGAATAAATTTTATGCATAGACATCAAAGAAGGCGTTATCATAAGCTCATGTCAATCATGTTTGTTTCCCTCAAACAGTACAAAAACCCATTGATCCAGGAGGATCTGGGACTTTGATCACTTCGCTGACTCACAGCGGTGCTGCAAAATAACCACCAAGTCTTAATTCATCTTATCTGATGCCGCAGAGCCCAGTCCAACACATTTGTTCTGTAGCACTTCTATAAAACAATAGAATGAAGAATATGAACCGGTTGTAGACAAGAAGTTGTGTTTCTTGTAACTACGAAGCTGCCCTTAATCTTATTCGGTTGTACATTAATGTAATATGTCTATTCATCGAATAGTTGGGTAGACATGAATTTTTGTTGATACATCCTATCCACTAGTGGATTGTACAAAACTTTTAGATTATTATTTAATACAATTGTGCATTACAATTCTAGCATGGTGGCATAATCTTATTTCATTCTCTTTATTAAGGCACTCTAATTATTGTTCTTTTTGCTCTCTTCCTCATAAATTGTTTCCACTCATAACACATTAAAATCCCTTTTAATATGTTGTCCCTCAGTCACCCCTAGGCCCAAATTAATGGTAGCCCGAATTAGTGGTAGCAAATCACTAGTCTATCATCTTAATCCTTCTCTGCATTTGTATGCCCACTCATACGAGGTCTAACTACAATAAGTCCGGTCTCAAATACTGTGACCCTTTGCCTTACATTCCTAGTCGTTTCCCACAACCCCTGCAGATGGTAGACAAATCAACAGCAGAGGTTCCGGACTCAGTATCGGTTCCAGAATATGATAGAAGATGCTTTGCATTGACAGAGAGATGATTTGGAACAGCAGTATGCATGGGACAAAGATAGGATAATTGATCACTTCACTCAAGTCTTGCAGAAGGTGCAATCTCCCTTAGATCCATTATCTTCGTCAACCGATAAATCATTTGTATAACGTAAAAGTAAATCAGGATATTCCAATATTTGAAGGCTAGAGAGATGTCGGCACTTTGGGTAACTGGCTTAATCTACTATGTCGTGAACCTATGATTCAAAAAAAATTACCTTTGCCCTATTGAGAGTTTCTTTGTATATGAAAAAATTGTGGGATGACCTTAACCCTATAGGAACCTAAGATGGTTTAAAGAAACCCATGTTGGAAACTATGATGATCAATACATCGAGTTCTCCCAATTGTGTCAAGGTCATGGCTAATATATTCAAAACTAAACCAATATTTTTTGTGCCATTAACTTCTACATTGAATTTCCAAGAAACAGGACATAATATAATCTTGAAGTATACGTCAGGCTTAAGATCCTATATCCAGTCCAACATGGATTTCATGCATCTCTTCCTTAAGAGAAACATACATTTATATATGCAAACTTGATGCAAAATCCAAGCATAAGTCCCAAGGCGATGATTATAAATCCTCAAATAATACCTCAGATAAGTCTTAGAACAAGAATTACAAATCACGAATGAAGTCAAATACAAAGCAACAAGGAAGAAGACCTCCACGTCACTTCTAGAAGAAAAACACACCACCAAAAGAGCAAAAGAAGCAAACCAAGACTGGCAAGTGGTTTGGTGTACACAATTCCAGCAATCACTTTGATGAGGAATGTCGCATTTGGAAAGCCTTGCTTGTACAGCTACAAGTCTACCACAATGACACTGGACAAAGGCAAATAGATCATGGAATCCAAGCCTAAGGTAGCTAATGCAAATATAGCATCATCTTCCAATTCAGATCCAAAAGAAGCAATAAACATGGTTCCACTCTTAAATGTGGGTGAATGGAAAACAGGTACATTTTATTGTTGACAATGGTAATCAGAGAAACATTATTTCACTTGAAGCAATTCGAACATTGAACTTGTTATTGATGTTGCACCTTCAACCATACGCCATTGGATGGTTCTACATAGGTTTAGAGGAGCGCGTCACTCATTAGTGTCACTTTGTGAATAAGATCTAAGCCTTTCCAAGATGATTGTTCTATGACGTTGCACCATTATGCCCAGCCATTTTGGTAGTCATGCAATCTATGAAGCAAATTGTAAACCTCTAATTTTGGCACAAGACCCTTTTTGATTGCATCTTTGTTATGCTTTATAGCACTTGGTCCACTTGTGTACATTTGGCTATGTTTAGACACTTTCACCCCACATTAGAGTCTCACTGGCCTTGATTCATCTGGATTTCTTTAAATACACCTTAGATCTGTCAGTTGTCAACATCAAGACCCCATCTCTTTTCAGCTTGGTCTTTGTTGTGAGCCTTTTTGCCTTTAATCTCAGAATTGATTCTCTGTTGATTTTGTCCTGGTTGGAATCAGCCCTCCGCCAATTCTGACCCTCATCCCTTTATGGGTTCATTCTGCCTTGGTCTGATTCCCCACCCCTTGAATTTCGCTTGTCACCATTCTCTAGGGTTTGCCTATATTCAAAGTATCCTAGGAAGCCCTATTTATACAAATCTATCCTAAACCATTAGGATCATCAAATTTCTCCTATCGAATGGATATCTTACAAGCCATTTTTCTACCGCACAACTCTCATGTCTTATCAAGAGTTTTGCACATTTGTCCTGGGAGTCTACACATTGAGTCTACATTGCATCACCATCAATCCAAGTCTCGTGCCATCACATCATGTGCCAAAAGATCATAGCAAAGCATATAGTTGCATTTGATTATCTAGGCTGGGGAGGTGAAGTCCTATCTCTCATTGGCTTAGGATTCACTTACAAACACTAGAACCACATAGAGACTCAATTCCGAGCGTGTAGGATATGTAGCTGCAAAACCTCAAGAGAACCTCATGAGGATGCTCAAGCCAACTAACTTCCACACATAATATTTTATGCATACATTTATTTTAGAGTGATGCCCATCAAATCAGAGAAATGAATCCAAAATCCAGATCAGTGTCAGTTTGTGAAGCAGCCCTAAAAGTTACAGAGCCAAAAAAACAGCGAAGGACACAATTGGCTCTCTGCCAATTTTGACCCAGTTGCAAATCACAGTCAAATTCTCATGGTTGCAGTGCAGTCACTTCCCAAAGCCTGTCTCAATTCCAAATTCAGAATTAATTACCTAGGTGTGTCTGTTTCAGTATTCTATCCTTCTCTTTCATTTCCATTGCTTGTTCAATCATTCCACTGTATTGTTAATCAATATAATATATTTAGGGCATAGTTCAGATCTGATTATTATTTATTATTTCACTAACTTATATCTCCATTGTGCCCTAGCTTCACCTCTTTGACTTAGTGGCTTGTACCACATACAGTTCCCAATTAGGTAAAACACAAACACCAGAAGCGTTGTCATAGATGCTGGAGAAGATAGCTTTTGTATACCAAAAGTGTTTCCTAAGAGAATAGTTGGAAAGCTGCAGCAAGAAACTAATGCTCCTAATGGTGAGAGCTGAACACAGGAAAGACATCCTTGTAGTACAAAATATCGTTGAAGCTTCTTCAAAAAAAAAACAACAGTTGAACAAAGTACTAGAGATATACAAGAATATTTTTTAGTCCCCAACAAGAGTGCCTATGCATTGTGTGGTCAAGCATACTATCGACCTGATCCCAGATCTACCTCTTCCTAATCTGTCTCTCTGCTGCCGTACATTCTTGGAGAATGAAAAAATCAATTCACAGACTCAAGATCTTGTGAAAAGAGGACACAATTGACCCAACTCTTCATCTTGCAATATCTGATGTAGGAGCATCCAAGGGTTTGTGCAATCTTGCATCAACCAAAAAAAGAGCGCTTGTGTGTTTGTCTGTTTTATTTTGTTTGTTTGTTGTTTTGGCATGGTCACTCATTGCCCAGTTCAGATCATAGAGTTTACATGAGATTTCATACATTTATTTGATGGTGTGTTGATGCAAGGATGTAAATCCTGTACAACCTCATGTTTGGTAGATTCTTATGAATGTCCATGTGGCAGACATATTATGACGTGAAGAAAAGGAATGTCCAAGTGGCAAGAATGTTATGACCCAAGGCATTTTCGTATGGAGAGGACGTTTTCTCAAGTGGGATAGGAGATAATTCGAGAGACATTTAGCAAAGAAAAAGTTTGAGAAAGATATTCATTTTCAAGTCATAAAAATGAACTTGTATAGGGGACGGACGAAAGGTAGCCGTTTCATTGACGTTTTGTGGACGGAAAGTGAACAATCAAAAGCTAAACAGTTTTCTGGGTGGAATTCATAACAGATTTTGGGGCAGAATGTAAAGGAGAATGTAGGGCAGAATGTCAAGCTATTGGAGGATAGTATGAGAGTCTGAATCATCTCCATGAATGTAATAAGCCTATGAAGGCACGAGCGTGTATGCGAGAGTGAGTGTGCATTCTTTCTAATGTTTTGTTATTGAATTCAATGAATAAAGCTTGTTGAAATTTGTCAAGACCATGAAAGTAAGCTCAATGTGTGTCCATGACAGAGTGTCTAACCATACATCACAGAGGTAAACGCTGACCTTAATTGGTTACCCTCTTTGTTTTTGCACCAGTATCCAAATTGTGCTTGTGCCAAAGAAGTATGGCACATGGAGGTTGTGCATTGACTATCGAACCTTGAACAAGATTGCAGTGAAGCACCTTTATCCACTTCCAAGGATAGAAGACTTATTGGACCAGCTTCATGATGCCAAGTTCTTTACTACGATAGATATCAAATCAGAATATCATCAGATTCTTGTTCAACCTTCAATGTTCTGAAAATAGCATTCAAAGAAATGAAGGTTTGTTGGAATGATTGCTTATGCCATTTGGCCTAACCAATACTCTCATGACATTCATCCAAATGATGAATGACATTCTTCGCCCCTTCGCATCTTCATTTGTTGTTGTCTATTTGGATAACAAACTCATTTTTGGCGAAACATGGGATGAACCCCTGAACCACACTCAGCAAGTGTTCCAACACTTTGAGGTAGCACACATTGTGTGCAAATCTAGAGCAATGCTCATTTGCCATGAAGAAGATACACTACCTTGCGTATATTTTTTACGCACATAAAGTACATGTGGATCCTACCAAGATCTGCGTCATTTTGGAATGGCCAACAACAAAGATCCTTATGGAACTTTGCATTTTTTAAGGTTGGTAATTTTCTATAGGAAATTTGTACTTATATTCTATCACATCGCTTGGCCTTTCAATCAAGTCACCAAGGATGGTGCGAAGACAAACTCCAGTTGTCGACTACACAACAAAAAGCATTCAAGGAAATGAAATGTAAAATTTGTTTCACATGAGTGCTCGTGCTACTAGATCTTCAGCAACCATTTGAAATAGTGACCGACACATCTGAATATGCATTTGAAGCAGTCCTCATTCAATCTGGTCATCCAATTGCTTTCCACTATGAGACATTGACTGCCCTGGTAAGGAAATACCCCACATATGACTGAGAGATTTATGTTATTGTCTAGCCATGTAAACTTTGGAAGCACTACGGTTCCACGTAGAGAACGGCTCGATCGACCACAACAATGACTAGGGTTCATACCTTGATTTATCTTGAGTCGGTGGAGGAGATAGGATACACACTGGCGATCGAAGGTGACTTTTTATCAATAGTTTTCATAGATTGTATGAAGGTGAATGGAGTTTTGACGGAGCGAGGATGAACAAGGAGACGTCAGGGATGTCGTTCTGTTCTGATGGGATGGCGATAGGAGTCCTGCAAGGGGACAACAGGTCCCCAATTTCTCTCTTGATGACATTCCCACGATCCAGGTCAAACTAACAACTCGATATTTTTTCTCAAGAACATACAAAAGCGGTGATACTTTTCTGCTATGTAGGATTGGTATTAATCATTCTAACCACGACTCCCTGTGCAAGCTTCTATGTTCCTGAGCAACTTATCGACAGAGCCAATAAGAATGAAATGGCCTTTACTGCTCTCAGTTCTAGATTCGACAGGATGTTTTTTTGCAGTGTACTGGAGGGTGCACGAAAACTGTTTGACAAAATGTCTCGGAGAAACATATACTATCAAAGTGCTTTTAATAATCTAGGTCATATAGGGGATGCTCACAAACCGTATGACCAAATGACTGAATGAAAAGTGGTATCTTGGACAGCTAGACAGGAGAAGAATAATGGACATATGGTTGTCAAAAGGATGGCAAGCAATCAGTATGATGATTACAATGTTGATAAGCAAAACATAAAATCAAAGACAGGGTATCCGCTTATGGTTAGAACACTTTTTGGGGAAACCATTTGTCTCTAGGTACAATTGTCAAAACAGGTGATTGATCTCAAGCAGAAGATAGAGCTGTCACAAGGAATACCAACGGATTGTCAATGTCTTGTTTTTGAGGGCAGAGAACTTGAGGATCAAAATCCTCTTTTGATTTACAAAATAGGCAAAGACTCTACCCTCAAACTGCTGCTTAGATTACCCGGTGAAGCTGCTGATAAAAGGTTTGCCTTCTATATCCAAACCATTGTCATTTAAAGAAGTGTTGAAAAATTCAGCCAACAAAACAAGTGTAATGCAGCCATCTTCCATTCCCAAAGCCTATGTTGTGGATCATGTTGAAGAGGGGCCGACAGTTGTAATTACAGCTGAAGATGCGATCCAATATCAGGAAGATTTAGAAAAACAAGCTGTTATCTGTAGATTCAATGGATATTGGCCTTCCACAACAACATTGTATTAATGGGTACGTTCAAAATGGACACAACATTGTGAGATTATGCTATGCTCCAAAGGATTTTTTGTTTTAAAATTTGCTGAAGAGGAAGACTATCACATAATCTTGACAGATGGTCCTTGGTTTTGGAGAAATGCAGGGCTTTTCATCACTCCATGGTTTCCTACATTTGATCCAAATACTCTTTCAGTCACCAAAGTCCCAGTTTGGGTTAGGCTACCCAATCTACCTCTACACTTTGCATGTGCTTTTCCAGGGATTGGCAATTCTTTGGGAACATATATCAAAAGTGATACTGATAGAATATTTGTGGGGTTGTATACATATTCTCGTATTTGTGTAGAGATAGATCTTAGCAAGGGCTTGCTTGATAAAGTCACTATCAAATGTGGGAAATTTCAACACATTCAGCTATTGGATTATGAGAATGCAACTTTCCGTTGCAGAAACTGTAAATTGCCAAGACATCTACATGCAACTTGTCCCCAGGTTTGAGGCCATCCTCCTAGGAAAAAAGGCTTGAAAACAACATCCAAAAAATGGAGTTTTCTGGTGCAAGAGAAAGGGGACAAAGAAGATGATCAAGATGAGGAATGCCAGCGTAAAACATAACCAAAAAAGAACAAAGATGAATCATTTGATACACAAGATGAGGCTATTGACACTCCAGAGATGGAAAGAGGAGAAGAACAAAATCTATCAATGGGAAATGATCCAAATGGGAACACGTCAACGGGGGTGAAGAGAGCCCATGAATTTGACAGCTCTAACTCTAATAAAGAAATAGCAACTGTTTCGAATTCAAAACCTTTGACGATACATTCTTGTTCAGATACTCAGAATTCAGCTTTGCAAATAGTCACAATGGAGCCCTCTCAAGGGAAGTAGCTGGAAGTTACGAAGAAGAAAGGCAAAAAGGGCAGAATAGAAGATTACATGGGATATATTTCCCATTAATTTGGTCTATGTTTTTCGTAGTCTAGTGTTTCTATTGCTCTTTTGGGTCTTGTTTATTACTTTTCCCCTAGTTCCCCTTTTGTATTTGGGGTTTTTGTTTCATTTCTCACCCATTGGGGTGCTCTGTGTTGAGATGGATTCTATCCATCCTTTGTTTGGATCTTTTTTCCTTTGGAATGTTGTTGCATCTACAATATGTGATTTCTAATTTTAATTAATATGAAGTTGCGAGTTTTTTCCGAGGAAAAAAAAAACTTTGGAAGCACTACATGTAAGGAATAGAGACCATCATTCATACATATCATACACCATTGTAGTCCTTGCAGATGCAAAACAAGTTCCAGCAAGAGAAACATAAAAAATGGTCTACATATCTTTAGTAGTTCCACTTGAACATCAGGCATAAGAAAGGGAGTAACAATACAATAGCAGATTGTTTGAGTCAACCCCTAGTCCAAGCTCTTCTCTCTATGCTTGATGCATCTGGATATGAGATCAACACTTGGCCAGAATTGTAGCAAACATATTCATAATTTGCAGAAATCTATCATGCATTGCATTGTGGTAAATAAATTATAGGTTACTACTTGCAAGATGGACTCTTGTATCATTTGGGACACTTGTGTGTACCGCATGAAGCAAAGCATCAAATATTGATATGGATATCATTTCAACAAGGTTTTAGGTCATTTATTTATGTATTTCTTTTGGCCACAACTCAATTCAAATGTTGCAAAATACATCAAATCCGTATTGCACGTGCTATAGCCAAACAAGCCAAAAATAAGCAAGGAATGTATACTCCTTTTCCAATACCAAACAAATGTTTGGAATCACTTTCCATAGATTTCCTTTCAGGTTTGTCCACTACCCGAATATGGTCATAATTTTGTATGTAATAGTGGATAGATTCTCAAAGATGACAATTATTGCGCCATGTTAAAAAAGGTTGTCTGAGCTCAAGAAACAGGTCAATTGTTCCTTAATGATGTATGGGTTCGCTTTGGACGACCTTTTACCATCATATCTAATAAATATACCAGATTCTTGAGTAATTTTTGGAAAGCACTCTAGTCAGTGATAGACACAAACCTAACCACATCTAATGCATTCCAATCTTAGACTAATGGACAAACAAAAGTGGTTAATAAGGTCATAGTGCATCTTCTCAAGATGTATAATATCTTTCATTCAGCATATTGAACACAACCCTTTTGAGGTCGTTTGGGTTTTCAAACATTGGCACCCAATAATGTAGCTTACCCTATGCCACCTTCAATAACAACTACTCCCTCATCTCATAAAGAAGTTGTCAAAGAAATAAAGTTCATTGAACACATTCAACAATAGGTGGAAACCATGTTACAAAAGGCCAATGCTAAGTACAAGCAGCACCATGATCAGCATTTGATGCCACTCTAGTTCAAGGTTGGTCGAGCATGGCTTCATTTGTAGAAGGAAAGAATCACGAGACCTTATTGTAAGAACCGTCCTCTTTGGTATGGCCCATACATTATCACTAAAAATGTTGAAGATAATGCCTTTGAACTCAATCTTCCATTTTATCTTGGTCTTCATCTAGTATTCAATGCAAAACTCTTGCGCCATTACTTTCCACCCTTAATAGACACACCAAATGCAACAAAAGAACTACAAACAACATAAATCAATCATGATTGCAGTATGCTAGCGGAAACAGGTCAAGGCATTGGCGCACGTGACAAATGCATAACGAATCAGGAAATTCCAATCTACCAGATTATCAAGCTTGGCTAGGTGCCTCATCAAGGGAAATGGTATACCAGGGCTTAAGTTGCAGATCACTTTCCACACCTTCTCTCTTAGCTTGCTGCCATGGGGACCCTTGCTTCTCAAGGAGAGGAGACTGATCCAAGAGGATCTAGGACTTCGATCACTTCGCAGTTCTATGGACTCCAAAAGAGAGCTATATCGTCAACACTAGCTTTGTCATCAGCTCAAGCACAAGTCGTCAAACTGCCAAGTCTTAATTGGTTGTATCTGATGCCGCATATCTCTTACAGTGTCAGCATTGTCCAACACCTTGTTCTGTGGCAATTCCAAGAAATGGTAAAATGGAGAATATGGACCGGCGGAAGACAAGCGGTTGTGTTTCCTGTAACTGCCACGTCATCCTTTCAATTTATTCACTTGCAAACTCTTAATACAATCTTGTGTTACAGATCTAGCAAAATGTCATATTTTTTTCTCATTCAATTTGATTATTTCTATTGCTTTCTTCTTCATAAATCATTTCTGCTCATAAAACATTTATATCCATTTTAGTGTGTCGTCCCCCAAGTCACCCTTGGGCCTGGGATCATCCATACTACTGTATTGATATATTACCTAAAGGTCATTGACATGCTATATTGTTTAATTGTTTATGTTTGGCCACATCTTGATCGTCATGAGTGATATCCTTCTACTTTGGGTGGTATGCACATTGCCCATAGTCTCTATAGGTGGCTTGCACGCATGTGGTATGATGAGGGAGTTACAAGGAACTTAGTAATGACTAAATCCATGTTAAAGCTAAGTTGCCGATACAGGTACAGGTACGAGAATCGGATATGGGGATACGGTGATTTTTTTTTTTGGGGGTTCGGATACGGCCGTACCAAAATATATATAAAAAATTAAAAAATATAAAAATATAGACATATAAGCAAAATTAACCACATAATATGCATAGAAGAAACATAATAAGTTAAATAACCACAAAACATACTAATAATTCAATGCCAAATATCATAATATTCAATTGTTGAACTTAGATTAGTCTTATTTATTATTACAAGTACATAATGCAAATGTTACAACTTACCAGTATGGACAAAAATAAAGACAAAAGAAAATCCCCTCTCTGCAGTTTGGTGAAGATTACAATGAGATGACCTGGTGTTAAATCAAATTTAAGACTATGCTCTGTTCTCTTCTTTGGGCTTATTCACGAGTTGAGCTTTTGTATTATAGCTGTGCAAATGATCTTACTGTATGTACTGCACAGAAAGAGTCCTGAAGAACCATATTTTTGGGACATAAAGGATAAGCGAAAAAAGACATAATTGATTTCAACCTCTCCCTCATCTTGATAATGTTACAGGTATTTATTTCCTTTATTTTGGCAAGGCTGAAACGTGATCCAATAACTGGAAGACTTGCTGACTTGCTCTGGCAACCTTCACAGCTGTCGTATACGGCCCTAATAAAGAAGATACAAATGAATCGACTGAGGCTCACGTTTTGAAAACTGTCAAACACAGCCAGCCATTGAAACTGCAGAGAGGTTTTCATACTTTGTTTTGTTTTTTGAAGTCCGTGTTTGACTTTTTATTAAGCAAAATTGGAAAAAAAAACAATTTGCAGGAAATGCCAAGATATGGCACCCAAACATATCCGGACATATCCAAAGCCCAGGGATGCTCCCTGGGCGTATCCCCACGCTTCCAGGGCCTGGGGAGCGTATCTGGTAACGTAGTGTTAAAGGGAACAAATGTGTTGTGTCTTCAGGCATGTACCTTAATCTATCGATCAAGATCACATAGGCTCTAAGGCATTGAGGTCTAAGGATAGTCATCATGTGCCCTTTGTATTGTTGTAAGAGCACATAGCTTTATAGTGAGCTACTTCCAATTTGGGAGTACCAATAATCATCATTAAATAATGTTGACTAAAAGGATTATAGTCCAGTGTTACACGGGGACGTGTCCCCTAAATTTTAGTGACGTCCTAAACGTTTCAAGGACTTGGGGACTTGGAGGGAATGACCCCAATTTTATTTTAATTTTTAAATTATTAAAAAAAAAAATTGATGCTTTTACCTTAAAACATGACCCTCCACCCCCAAAAATGTTGTTATTTTCACAAAAACATTGAACCCTAATCCTAAAAGTATCCTATGAAAAAAATGGAAAGTTTAAACCGCTAAATTTCTTGAATAAACTTAAAATATATAAATATTATTTTTTATATATTATTTTAATAGTCATCCCCCCGCCGTCCCCAAAGTCTAGCAATTTTTTTGTCATCCTGGAAACCTCATCCCCAATAGTTAGGTAACTATGGATTATATTTCTATAAGGTTTTTATTATGATAATGACACCTCTATGGACCATTGCACGACACAACTTGATCATTGCCTACATGTAGTGCTTGAGCAGAATTTCATCTAAGCTAACAAAAAATATTTATCAAAAATAGTATCGGTTTGATCTATTTGCTACGGCTGAGTCAAATGTTTGCACATACTTTCAAGCAAATCTTATGGAAAAATTCTAGGGGTCTTCTATGTTGTGACATAGTTACTCCATGAAATTCTGTTGTCTAACAATGCTAAGATAGAACCTAGTCAATGGAGAAATAGGGAGTTAGCTTGTCAAGATATCCAAAAACTAAGTACATAGTCACACATAGCTTTTCTCTAATCCTACTAGAAAATGTTCTAGTATTAATATACATACAGCCCATGGGAGTATAATTGTTACAATTGTGTAACTCCCATGGATTTCGTTGCAAAGAATCTTGAAACAAAGACATTACAAAGCTGCCAAGTATCATGACTTCTCCAGAGAAACTATTTGGATTCCCATGTTTGGGGTCAATCTAATGATGGGAGAGCTTCAATGACTCCAACCACTTATGCAATCTATCTTAGTGTCACTCCTCTATCTGACAATGTCAATTGGCACTCACTATTGCCAACCAAGGCCTTCGATTTTATTAAAGTTATTAATTAGCTACTAGCTAAACATTAATTAATGGTCGGTTATCATCCTTCCCACTGATGTAACTTCTTTTATGTTTTAACAAAAGAAAGACACACACAAGTATGTAAGTGTGTTGTATGCCTTCCATTTATCTTCAATATTTCAACATTTATATCTACTAACATCGGTGTCAAAGCCAATCATTAAGGGAAGCCCTAGTCGGGTACAAACAGAGCAAGTTTTTCAAGGAAGCCCTAGGACAAGGGTACAAACATGTGAAGATCCAAGTTCATGACATTTTGCAGATTAGATCCGTGGCATTTCCCACTAGTTGAAGCGAAACAATTTCATGCAATAAGGTTGTGGGCAAGGACATTCACAATTTCTAGAACTTGAATGGAAAGTATAATAACAATGGAGAACAAGCCAAATGCAAAGACAAAATTTGCAATTTTTCTATAGTCATTGTAATGTCCCCATTTTTGCGAGCATCAAAGTTCGGTGGATTTAGCCTATTCTTAGCTCTCGTAGGTTAATATGCATGGTTAGAGGGTCTCTTGATGGAGCTTGGCTCAGCGTCGGATTGTCAGTACTTGATCAGTTGGCTTTCGTTCGGGCTCATTCGGACACTTCTAGCCTGAGTTGCTATTTTTAGCAGTAATCAGCACTCAGTGTGGGACCCTTGCTATTTTTAGCAGTATGGATTGATAGCGTTCAGAATCACTTCCTAAGTCGACAGCTTCAGACGGCTCGTGCATCGGATGAATGATGAGAGAGATATTAATATTTAATTGAATTAATTAAATATTAATTAACTGGAGTTTATAATATGAAGTTATAATATTTTATTATAACTTAAGTGATTTTTGCTGAAGGGGTCGCCATCATTGGAGGGGCCACTTTTAATTATATTTTATAATTAAAAGTGCTTTCGAAAACTATTGAAATTTTTTAAAAAAAAAAGTTCGAATTTATTTAAATGAAACCTAATTGAGAAAATTGGAACTTTTGAGGAGATATAAGGGTTTCATTGGGTTTTGAGCTCATTATGTTATGAAATCAATTTTTGATCAAGTCTTCTTCAGAGAACGAAGCCAAGGGTTTCAGTTGTCTACAGGCATTGGAGAACGAGCCATCTTCAGTGTTGCAGTTCAGAGGCTGTGAAATATCAGCTGATCTATTGCTTTCAGAGAGATATCTTCATTCAGAAGTTATCACAGAACGTTCACAGAGTTTCTTTCAGCTTGCAGCACTAATCAGGTTTTCATCAAAATATCATTGCCCTTTTAGTTGCATGTTATTGGATCTTATTTGTAATCATTTCAGAAAATTAATAAATAGTCTGGCATCAATATTTTCAATAGATTCTATCGTTTCTGGTGTTGCATTATTTTATATAAATTTATTCAGCATTTTTTCTTTCAAAAACGCAAAAACGAGAAAAAACAATCAAAGCAGTCAGTTTTCAGACATCAGGGAGAACAGGGATTTTTACAGTGGTATCAGAGCGGTTTCCTGCCATCCTGTGTTGGTTTTCGAAAAGAGAATTTCATACTCCTAGGGTTTGAAATTACTGGAAAGATTAATAAAAAAAAATTACAGACTATTTTAAATTCAAGGCTTTGATCTTTAAATAAAATAATCGGAAATTCAGGGCCCATTTTTAGTGAAAATCACAGCTTCTGGACAGTCCGTACATGTACGGCATGCCGGACAGTACGGACGGCGTACGGACAGGCTCGCAGTCTTCATCGATTGACTGGACGAAGGCGCACAGAAGTAATATTGAGGCCGGTTTTGGGCGTTCCCCAGTGGACTGCGAATTCTTCATATTTCGGCTGGAAGATATAGTCTATATGGCGGCCCAGCTGAGGCGCAAATAACAGTGTAGCATCAGATAAATTTTAATCGCGCCACTCAGTAAGCATACGAACAGCGTGCAAACAAAAGTTCTGGGCGGATGGTTGACTAGGTAGATTATTGGTCTTCCGTTCCTCACACAGTCGGCACATGATACCAAGCACAGGGATGTCCATTCCGCACATACAGCGACACATTTAAATATTTGCATCGTGGCCATCAGTGACACCTGCGTCCCACGTAAAGATATTTAATATCCAAAGTCGAGGAAGGTGGGGCCGTGTCTCTTGTGAAAGAGTTTCCGCTATCCCAAGGATTCGAACAGGGGACCTTGAAACCCACAATCATTAGCGGGTTTTTTTATTTGCCCATCGCCGCCTTCTATTTACTAAGAGTATTAGTAGAACGTGATTGGGAGCTTAGTTCAGCTCCAACTGGCCGTCCAACATAAGAGAACATTATCGGCACTTGCAGAAGGAGACAAAAAGCTCAGTGATTACGCTGCTTGGGTAAGACAAGGAATACAGGGAGCCGCGCACACAGGTACAAGTGTTGGTATCCTTAAGGTGGGTGGATATAAACTGTCGACACTTGAAATGAAAGCAAAATTCTAGAGGTTTATAATTTCTTATATTAAGCCTTACCAGTTGTTGATGAAGAGCAAGTTTATGTCCAAAAGGTGTTTGTACAGATTGGAAGTAAAATGATTGGAAGTCAAAGTGAGCCAAGCCAATGTGAAAACATAACAGGAAACAGAATGCCTCATTGATATTGTTCGCAAAAGCATCCAAATATAGCTGAGTGTTCTGTTTTGGGCATACCAGACACAGAGTATGGAGAAATTATATGTACAGTAGTAGTACCAGAAACTGAGGCATAAAGAGCAGCATCGCATTCAAAACCTGTTATTACCATTCAGGATCTCCAGAAATGGGCTAAAGAAAAAAGTCACTCCTTACAAGATTCCTCAGAGACTGCATTTATGGGAATCACTACCTCGTAATGCTATGGGAAACAGTGCATCATTCCTAAAAGAAATGGCCAACATCCCAGGTGAATAAGAGCTGGAATTATTACTAAGTGCGTGACTGCTTTGAACTATAATTTCACTCTTGATTGGCTGGTTGCATAGATTTTTAGAATTGTGGAATTAGATTGTATGGAGAATTTATTTAGATGCAGGTCTGCATCTTTTCGTACCGTTTGATGAATAGATTGCTCAGAAAACAGTTGAATTGCATTGGAAAATCTGATAGCATACTTAATTGCACTCCCATTATCATCTCAGTTATTAGCAAGTTTCAGATTAATTCTCCATGCATTTGAAACAATACATAAAGTCGAAATCCAAAGTGAAGTCAGATTTCAGTTGAAGAGAGTTGCAAGCAATCTGTTTGACAATATTCTTGAGGCAGAGAATCAGGGTTTTTTTTTTTATCAGATTGGCCATCTTGGACAGCAAAATGGTTGTCATGGCTTCTAAATTTGTTGATGAGATAACGGACGCTTATGAGGAGTACAAAGCACTACCAGATAAGATCAAAGAGCGTCTAAACTTCGAACAATATATGGAGCATCGGATAGAATATAACAAGCAAAGAAGAAAACCAAAGAAATGCGAGCAGCCAAGCGTTGAGAGCATGTTGAATGATATCCAGTGGAAACTTAAGCTTTCACAACGAAGATTAACCCATAGTCTGCAGCCGTATGAGGATTCCCTTTCAAGACGAACCTCATCACGAAGTAAAAATGAGAGACTGGGTGAAGTATCCAAAAGTCTCTATGATGAGTTTGGTTTAGAATGTGATAAGTTAGTAGATCATGATCTTCAACCTACAGATGAACCTGGGGTTGAAAATGAAACGGTGGTTGATAAGGAAATCTTACATCAAAAAAATAGTGTGGTGGAGCCACAAAATGATATTAACAACACTCCAGACGATGTTATTAACATTGCTAATACTTCTGATTTTTATGACAGCGATGATAAAAGTTTGCATCAGCTTGAGACAGCAGTGACTACACATGTGCAAGATGCTGCTATGGGGTTGTCACATGAAAGTACTCAAGAATTGGGTACTAGTGATGCATTATGTGTTGAGGATTCATGCCATGGTGAGTCTGATTTTCCAGATCAGACCTTAGAAAACAAGCTAGAAGATTCATATGTTGATATGGAATCCCAGGATCGTGCTTTGGATGGACATGCAGTTACTTTGGGAGTAGAAGTGTGTGAAGATACTGTCATACCAGCGACTTCTACCTTATCAGTTGAGCCATCCTTTGAGGTACATAGCAGCAGTACCTTAGATGTTGAGGTGTGCATGGATGAAAGCACACATGATGCTGCTTATCATGTAGTGAGTGATGACGAATCAGCCTCATATCATAGTGCATATTGTGAACCGAAAAAATTTTATGGGGGTCATAAGCTACAGAGTCATCATTTGGTTGGGCAGCTAAAGGTGAACGACAATATGATTGCCACAACCATTGAGCATTTTGATGTTGCTCGTCAGATGTTAGCTACCTATGGTTGGAGTACTCCTTTGACAGATGAGCACGGTGATAGTGGTTTTTCCCTTGCAGAGATACATGCACTTCGAGAAGCAATTGGAATGATGAAACAAAATTACTTAAAACTACTTGCAGACAGGGATTTTCTTCTCGAGTGGGATTGCATTTGTTATGATGCATTGCAGAGGAAGGAGGAGCAGGTTGATGAGCTCACTCATGAGCTTGAGGTGACTATGGACTCGTTGGAGAGTGCTCAGTTGGCCCTTCAAGAGTCACAGTCACGGTTGGAGGAGCTTACCGTGGAGTTGAGTTTGGCACAGTTTCCACCAGCTGCAGATACAGTACAGTTATATACAGAGGCAGTTGATAAGGATCTTATCTCCACGAGTTGTAGTGAGGATGTGGTTACATCTATCGCAGATATTGGTGCAGTCAATTCAGATGGGATGAGTGTTTTGATTGAGAGCTCTTGTGATGAGATAGTTGATTTTTCCGAGAGTTGTGTGACAGATCACGTCACTACTTCATCGTCGTCACAAGGGATATGTGGGGCATCATCCAGTATAGAGATTTGTACTTACGCTGATTTGTTTCCCCAGGACTATGATGGTCAGCCATTGACAGAGGTGGGAGCATTTCATCTTGATTGCATAGTGAGGAGTGTTTATCACTTCTCCGTTGGTCCACACACAGAGGATTTGATGATGCATCAGTGTGGATTGGCCCCAGAGTTATACCATCCGTTGTGGGATGGGTATTCACCATCTTCAGAAGATGGGATTAGCCGCTGCAAGCGTCCGACTCAGCTGTTTGCAGGGGATTACTTGCAGGGACAGCTGTCAGTTTTACATCATGTTGATATGTATCCAACAGGGTTTGCTACTTCTATGTCAGAGAGTTTTCTTATGGGTACATGGTTACAGGATGACTATGGTGTCAGTTGGCATGATGGCTTGGTCAATAATCACATCCACGAGGATTTAGCAGAGGACAGGGAGAGATTTAGTGTAACAGATGCTTCAAGAAGTTCTTATCTCCACATGACAGATGGATGTGAATTCAGATTGTATTGGGATCCAGGTGGTGACAGTTTTGGCACTGAGTATGGGATGGGTCCCATTGGGTTACTTCACCACTCACAGCATGGTGAAGTTGGAGGCAGTAGAGCACAGTGGCAGCCTGAGGATGACAGACACGACAGACTTTCACTCTGGGTTTGGGATCCATAGATAGCTTGCGCAGTTGTGTTTTTATTGATGCTACAGGAGACAGTTAGTGATGTGTGGGACACTTCACAGTACTTATTTTGGGCCTTCCGGGGAGTTGGGTTTCTTTGCAGTAGAGATTGCTTGAGAACAAGCAATTTCAGGGAGGGCGGACTGTAATGTCCCCATTTTTGCGAGCATCAGAGTTCGGTGGATTTAGCCTATTCTTAGCCCTCGTAGGTTAATATGCATGGTTAGAGGGTCTCTTGATGGAGCTTGGCTCAGCTTCGGATTGTCAGTACTTGATCAGTTGGCTTTCATTCGGGCTCATTCGGACACTTCTAGCCTGAGTTGCTATTTTTAGCAGTAATCAGCACTCAGTGTGGGACACCTGCTATTTTTAGCAGTATGGATTGATAGCGTTCAGAATCACTTCCTAAGTCGACAGCTTCAGACGGCTTGTGCATCGGATGAATGATGAGAGAGATATTAATATTTAATTGAATTAATTAAATATTAATTAACTGGAGTTTATAATATAAAGTTATAATATTTTATTATAACTTAAGTGATTTTTGCTGAAGGGGTCGCCATCATTGGAGGGGCCACTTTTAATTATATTTTATAATTAAAAGTGCTTTCGAAAACTATTGAAAATTTTTTTAAAAAAAAAAAAAAAAGTTCGAATTTATTTAAATGAAACCTAATTGAAAATTGGAACTTTTGAGGAGATATAAGGGTTTCATTGGGTTTTGAGCTCATTATGTTATGAAATCAATTTTTGATCAAGTCTTCTTCAGAGAACGAAGCCAAGGGTTTCAGTTGTCTACAGGCATTGGAGAACGAGCCATCTTCAGTGTTGCAATTCAGAGGCTGTGAAATATCAGCTGATCTATTGCTTTCAGAGAGATATCTTCATTCAGAAGTTATCACAGAACGTTCACAGAGTTTCTTTCAGCTTGCAGCACTAATCAGGTTTTCATCAAAATATCATTGCCCTTTTAGTTGCATGTTATTGGATCTTATTTGTAATCATTTCAGAAAATTAATAAATAGTCTGGCATCAATATTTTCAATAGATTCTATCGTTTCTGGTGTTGCATTATTTTATATAAATTTATTCAGCATTTTTTCTTTCAAAAACGCAAAAACGAGAAAAAACAATCAAAGCAGTCAGTTTTCAGACATTAGGGAGAACAGGGGTTTTTACAGTCATCGTGATCGATCATGTGAGGATGAGGCTGTTGCAAATTTTCATGAGCAAACCAGAATGTGATTTCCATTCACGATTTGCAAATGAAAGTGAATTAAAAGACATCGTGGCCGTTGTGAAGGAAGGCACGAGCAAACCAAGAAGAGAAAACCAAGAGAAACTTAGCACAAAATTCTTGTGCAAACAAACAAAATCGCGATTCGATTTTGCAAAGATCAGAACCGAAATGTAAGGTAAAGGACATAGGACGAGTGAAGGAGGCCAAACACAACAAACACCAAACATAGACAAAGTGCGCTTTACAGACGAAAATCACAATTTTTTGTAGAGATTTATAGATCGTTAGAGCATGAACAACTTGGTGAAGGAAAAACACGATTCTCACTAGATATGTTTTGCAGTCCAAACAACAAACATTTCATGATTTTAGAGAGAAGGTGAAATGAAAGTATAGTCTAGTTTTCACGATTCTTAGGGAAATAAGCACAGAAAGTTGTAGGAAAGTATTACAGTACAACCAAAACCACAATTTTCAATGTTCATGCTAGGGCATGGGTAGACTACCATAGGATAAGTTGACTCTACCAGTATAGTCACATTTTTTATAGAAAAATAGTATGTTCACTGAATTTCCATTTCCCCTTACATTGATTTCTCGATCAGAGGTCAAAATATTGTGGCCACTATTCAAACTTGGTTCTGTCGGAAGTGCAGAAATTGATTAGTCATAATTACAATGTCTAGAGTCATAATATTTTATCAATTGCGGAATATCGTGATTGCAATAAAATCATTCTCGGTACTGGAGCAAGACTTGCTACGAATTTTGCTGATTATGGCAAGCATTATAAGGATGCCTTGATGTTGTGTCAAATGATATAAATCCTAAGATCTAAAATGCCACTAAGGCAAGTGTGCTTTAAACCAATCTGAAAAATAAGTATTAAACTTCAGAGAAAAGTCGGGTCATGTGCTTGAAGAATCTGCTATTTTTCGCAAGGATGACTAAGGATGGGTCCCTATTAGAATAGCTTCTTTGGATGAAAGATCTTTGAGACCAGCTCACTGCCACTAACAAAAAAGTGGATGACGACGACTTGGTTGCTCTTGCTCTAAACAACTTGATGTCCTCATATGAATCTTTCGTATAGGCTTTACACTTTATGGTAGAAAGCCAAACACTAACATTTGATTAGGTTTGTTCCTATTTGACACAAAAGGAACGTAGATAGACACAAGGAAATGAGTCCAATGTTGGACAAATAAAGAGTGCATTTGATGCTAAGTCAAAGGGAAAGTGGAAATGCATCCATGGTGATTCATCTTCCAAGTAACAAGTGAAGTGTTTTTACCATCATATGGTTGGGCATATCAAAAAGGATTGCCGAAAGCGATAGTATGCTCTTTCCCAACAAAGCAATCAGACGGCAAATATGGCTATAGTTGAAGAACATAATTCTAAGGAAGAGTACGCCCTTTTGGCATCACACTCGAATGATAGTGCTACCAATTGCTAGTTCATTGATTTCGGATCATCCAGACATTTTACATGTTGAAAGGATTGGTACGTCGCATTTACTGCAAATACAAAAAAAAAATTATTAGTTGGAGTCACTTGCAGTAGAGGGGACAGGAGATATTCACATAGCATTGAATAATGTTGAAAAAATCATAGTAAGGAATGTTAGGTATGTTCCTAGCATAAAAAAAAAAATCTCTTATCTATTAGTCACTTAACAGAAATTCCCAACATTGTTGTAAATTTATCTGGGAAGTAGTGCATTGTGTTTGACATGAAACAAGACAGAGTAATTGCCCTAGGCATTGGGCGAGGTGGCTTGTACGGGCTTGTTGACTTTGTCACAGTCAACTTAAATGTACGTGTGGAAGGAGATCCCACCATACAATGTGTTGGAGGATGAAATTCCTCATAGGCTTGTTGAGCCTACTCCAGTCAACTTACATGCGCAAGCTGTGGAGGGAATATCCGCTATAAAGAATGCGCGAGAGGATGCAATTCCTCAATCAAATGCACAAATAGTTATGCGGGAGGATGAAATGCCTCAATCGAAGGCATTGGTTCAAAGGACAAAAAATAAGATTGATAATTCAACAAAACATAGTCATTTTGCTCTTGCTTCTGACCTTTTTATGGTACCTAAACTACCAGTTAAACAACCCATTGGATGCAAATGGGTGGACAAAGTCAAAAGCAAAGCCAATGGTGCTTTGGGCAAGTACAAAGCTCATCTTGTTGCGAAAGTCTTTTCCCAAGAGGAGGGAATAGATGAGGAGATGGTTTTTTCTCCTACTATGTTGTTGGTTATTACTCCCATTGCAAAGATGGTCACACTCCGATTGCTTCTTTCCAAAGCAATTCAATTTGGTTTCTTGAACAAAAATTTGGACGAGGAGGTCTACATGGTGCAACCTGAAGGTTTTCAAGTTCCTAGAAGTGATCATCTAGTTTGCAAGTTGATTAAGTCCCTATATAGACTTAAGCAAGCTCCACGAGCCTAGTGTAATTTGTTTGATCAACATCTCCAAGATTCTAGATTCAAAACAATGGAGGCCAAGCTGAATTTATCAACGAACGATGATTCATCACCCATCAATGAATCACCTTTTAGAGAATTGGTGGACAACTTGATATATCTTATGTCCATTTGACCGGATCTTTGTTTTGTTGTAAGCTATCCTTTTCGGTTTTTGTCTACATCAAAGCTCCTACATAGGACATATCAAAGGATTGTAGATTTCATGTTGACATCTAAAGAGCAATTTTTAAATGTTATGACTAAACTCTTTGATCCCACTTTGTAAAATTTTGGGACAAACATGGAGTAGTCTCTGGTTTAGTCATTAAAAGAGGGTATTAAAGTAATTAATTAGCTATTAGCTATTGGTTAAACATTAACTATTGGTCGGCTATCAACCTTCCCAATTGATGTAACTTCTTTTATGCTTAACAAAAGACGAACACGTAGAAGTCTGTAAGTGTGTCATATGCATTCCATCTCTCTTCATTCTTTCAACATTTATATCTGCTAACAGATCTCAACTTTTGTCTCCCTTTGGCACCATCATTAATGACAGGGTTTGGCAACACAACTCCACCACACCATCAACATTATAAAGTGACTTCTGGCCCGATGATGGTCCCATTGCCTATCCTCTTGTCGTCCCAATGTAGCAATGATTCTTCATGATTCTATCAATTTAGGTTAACTCGTCTTCATCCTATCAACAATAACTACTCACCACTTTCTAATTTGGCAATGATCCTTTGATAAGACTTATCTTTTTTATGCCAACAATACTTAGAATTCTCTAAAGCCTTCGAACTTGAAATTTAACCAAGTATTTGTCCTTGATGCAATAAGGCTTCCCCTAATAACTATTGATCCCCAATTAACTTATCTACTAGCAAGAGTTGGTCCTTGAAGCAGCATTGCCTATTTAGTACTCACCAACTAAAATGTGTCTTTAAACATCATTTTTACTATAAGTAATGGGTTTTGCACCCTCTCCCCATGTCTTGGTATGATACGACTTGGGTCTATTTTATCCACAAGTTCGCCCCAACCTGCCAAGGACACCCAACTATGTGTTTTAGGTTTTAAGTTGTCTTTGTTGACATTTTTGGTTTTTTGTTTTGTTTTTTATTTATTTTAAATTGTTTGTACAATCAAATGAATGATTTTTTAAAAATGTTGTAGAGGCCCATAGATTCAACTTGGGTACACCTTGGCTTGCTCAGGTTTATCCTCTGACGAACTTGGGCATACCTAGGCCAAATCCACTAGCCCATACAAATTTTCTTTTAAATTAATCATTTGACTGAAAAAAATGAGTGAAAAATAAAAAACAAAACAAAAAAGTCAACAAAGACAACTTAAAACCTAAAACACAAACCCTTAAACCTAAAAACATCTCACTTTCCTCTCATTTTGCTAAAGGAAAAAGGAAAAATAACACACTTACCTCTCATTGCACACTTACCTTTCATGGATGCTTAGGGCTGAAACTTCATAAAGCTAAGTTCCAAATGCATTGCTTTGTTATTCCTACACCACTACAAGTGCCTATTTCCTACCAAGGAGATTGAGGAGCTTGCAACAAGGAGAAATCTTTAATTGAAGATAAGTTTTTGTGATTTTTTTAGTTTTTTAGAAGTTTGTATTCAATATTCACATGGTTTTTTGTTTTATTTTTGTGGTTTTTTTAATCATCTTTTTTAAAAAAGCAATGGTAGCCCAAGTTTTTTTTTCACCCCCTAACATTGTGTTTATTTAAAATCTTGCAGCTACGGGTATTTGCTACAATGACAAAATTATCTAGCTTTATGGGCCATGGGGCAACACGCAATTTCAAAACCGACCATTTTTTGCTGATTTGGAAATATGTGGCGATGACAAAGTAGATTCCAGGCAAAGGTATATTTGGCTTTGCAGCGAGTGCAAAATCAAACACAATAGCTCATATCATTAGGTGAAAGCTCATTTGTGTGCAATTCTTAGCCAAGAAATCAAAGATTGCATTGGACCAAACAAAAAAGGGTTGCCAATAGCAAAGATTCTCGAGTATTTCAAAAAGCAAGAAAAAGCAAATAAAGCTGCTGAAAGAAAATCGAAGCATCCTTTAGCAAGGAAAGGACCGCGATTGAACAAGCCACCAGCAACTCCATCTCGTACCCCAGACATGTTTCCTCACATCTTTATTTGGCAGCACCCTCTTCAGATGAAGAAAATACTCTTCTTACCTGCAAAGAAACAAAAGATGTAAGCCCATTCAAAAGAGCATTTATAAAAGAGGCTGGGGATATTGCCGATGAGTGCATTGAGCAATGTATTTACAACAATGGGCTGCCATTTGACCTTGTTAGGTCACCATCTCAGTGAAAAATGGTGATATGAATCAATGAAGCCCCTAAAAGGTATACAGGCCCAAGTTATGAAAAGATGGGAACCACATTATTGGGCAAGGCAAAAAATAGGTAAATTATTCATTGTAGCCCATTAGGGATTCTTGGATCAAAATGGAGTTGTCTATCATTTCTGATGGATTGAACAATTGCAAAAGTAAACTTTGATTATTGTGATTGCAATGTGCCCTAAAAAGCAATATTTTTTAAGGCAATTGATTGTGAGGGGCAGGTGAAGGATTCACAGTTCATCACCAACAACCTCATAGACTCTATTGAGTCGGTTGGGCCACAAAACATATCTAAGTGATAATGGACAATGCTGAAAATTGCAAAGCCATGGGGATCTTGATTGAGGCAACATACAGACACATATTTTGGGCACCTTATGTCATTCATTACTCAACCTTATGATGCAAAATTTGGGCAGCAAAATCAAGTGGATCAAACAATTGTATACTGAGGCCAATCACATCCAAATGTTTGTCACCAAACATCACATGTCATGGGCCACCTTTAGGTTCTCAAAATTCAAGTTGTTATCTCAAAATTCAAGTTGTTAAATATAAATGAAACAATCTTTCTTTATTTTATTTTACTTTAGTAATTTTAATTTTTTATTTTAAGTTTACATAATCTACTTTGTTTTTTTAATTCAGACTTAAAAAAAACAAGATAGACGATGTCATAACTTGTAGATTTTTAAAAATTATAAAAATATTAATCCCCTATTAGATTTCTGAGACAAGATTTTCCTTACACAATCTTGAGATGACTTGTTACAAAACCTATTACGTCACATATATCATATTATAGAAATTAATGCACCAGTAAATGTTATGAAATTCTTATGCATGCATCAATCCATGTCAAAGTTCTCTAGGGACTGCACATTGAAATGATCTGTAAATCTCAACAACGTTAGTTGCAACTACACTACAAATGCAATGGTTCTAGGTTGTAATGTAATGTAAACAATAATTTGCCTTCGGGTTTTTAATCAAAACATGCATTTTAACATTTCATTTAACCTTTTCAATTTTTTATTTTGTTTTTTGAATGGGGTGCATCTCATAATAGGGTTGACACATTGGGTTTGCTTAAGGTGCGTTAGGCGGAATTGAGTCCACTGAGGTGCATATTTGGATGCGTTTTGCACTTGCAGTTGTGTACCAAATGCCATTGTGAATCAGGTTGGGCAAAATTTGGTTGGGTGTGTGCACCCCAATAACCTTGGTTATAACCCATTAGCAAATGAACCAACGTTTGACTAACCAACTCCATTTGTCTATCTGTCTAGATGAATTGCCTCAAGCAATTTATTTTAATGTCTAAGCTGCAAAGCACAGACAAAAACTCACCCAAAAATATGTTGTCACAATCTGTAACAACAGATTTTGACAACCTAAAATGCCTCAAAGATGCTCAAGGAACAATTTGGTAACCTCCTCTCACTAACTTCTTACAAGGGATTAAAATTGTGTCCTTGCTAAACTTGTACACGACCACAAATAGGCAATTTTTTTCATGCCACATATCCCAAGAAATCCATCATATGGTCTCCCATAAATAGCTTGCCGTTTGCAACAATGTCTACATGTCTACTTTCCTATTAGTCCACTTACATTTGTTGAACAATGAGAATTCTCTAGCAGACCTTTATAAATCATTGCCAATAAACTTAATGTTGAAAATGATCCAATTTATTGCACAAGCCAAAAAGCGCTAGTACCTTTGACGAATAAGCCTCATGCATCAACTTTATCATCACATCACTATAGCTATGCAAATCTTATTTGCTTTGTAGAGCTATCCTTGGTTGACACAGCAGTCCACATATTCTTGGTTCATTATTGAAGATCTAACTTGCTAAAACTCCGTGCACACATTAGACAAGTCTCAATCCTCTGCATCTTCAAGGTCACTATCAAGAGTACAAAAAACTTGTTAGCATCGATTAATCTCTTCAACTGAGGAACAAAAACCAGCAAGTATTTTCTCCTCGTCTTGGTGCACATTCAACATGCATAAATTTCCATCTTTCAGTATCCTATATTTATGATTTTGGGAATGGAATATGGCATCCCAATCCCATAACTATGGGCTCCTCAATACCACTTCACTCACATCCAAAGATACTCCATTAAATTCAATCTCATTGAAATGCTTTACCTCAACAGAAAACTGAACCTTACACTATCATGTGACCTGCATCTCTAAACCCTTATCCATCCTTGAGGTTAACAACCCTGATGCATAAATCCCATTGTCTTCACAGGTGACTTGGATATCAAATTCGTCTTAAAATCCAATGCTAGGTACGGCAATCACCTTCATATTCCTTATTTGAATCTTCACATGAAACAATTCATCTTTGAACTTGTTACAGACTTTCCCTTGTCGAGGTTTACAGACTAGTGTTTGTTTTGTCACTAGCACCTCAGCTAATGAAATCTATAATGCCTTATCTTGATCAGCCATATCCTATGTTGCTTGACCCGATGTTCCTTTCTTCACTGATTTTTCCATTCTAACTTTCTTCGAAACACACATTGCTTTATCTTTGATTGATGTAGCCTTCATTAATGTGGCCTTGCCTTAGTCATTAATCTATTTCCATGGCTTCTTCAACAACACCAACAATATGACCATATCATCCACCCCGTTACCATTTGTGCCAACTTTGGAATGCAACAAAAGAATCTTTCTTCCTACTCCATTTGAGGGAATCAACATAAGGTGTAAATCCCAACACTACTTGATGCAACCATTCTTCATGCAATGCTTACAAAAAACAAAATTGACACCTTCCTTGTTAGCAAAGATTGTCAAGAATATTCAAGCTACAACTAGGAATAGCTGTTGACTTAGGTCAAGAACTTGCTACCGCAGTGAGAGTTGGGTGAACATAGATACCCATTAACATGGCACGAAGTTTCATGAACAAGCACCAAAAAATCCTTATTTGACTAGGAAGGTTTGTTTTGAGCATGCATCCCAAGTCTTTGTTTCATCTTTCATGACTATGGGCTTTTTTTTGTAGCATGCTTCTTCCAACCTGTAACCATGCTATGGTTTCTTTTGCCACCAAGTTTGCAAGGAAGAAGATCCAAACAATATGTGGATGCATGGCCTCCTCTACCATAATAACTGCAAGCAAAGGCATAGTGTATATACCTTCAGCTGATGATGTCTTCCTTGGGCTTCTTTTGCTATGGGCAAGTCTTGGGCTCTAATTTCCAGTCAGGTTGTCTTGCTGTAGCTACTTTGGAGCATTCGCCTAGCTCCATAATTGTATCAATGTATCGAACACCAACATGCTTGAGTCTTGTTTCTACCTCAATTGAAGTTTTGATGTCTTGTCCTTTCTTTCCCAAATTTTGGCCATTGTAGCCTATTTACTTTAGCAGCTTCAGATCAATGCCTGTTTCTCAAAATTAGCAAAGGAATCTCTCTTTGCAGTAACTTCTCAGAAGGTAGCCTTTAAGCCTTTAGAGGTACTTAACAAGCTTTCTTGTGCCATTGTTTAAAAATATTGGATTGAGTCTTCTCTTTCTTCATCTCTTCACATTCAAGTTAGAGCTTGGGCAACGTTTCCTCCTTCCGAGACAGCTCTTGTTGAAGCTCCATCGTTTAATTGCGACTTTCTTTGCTTGAGTTATTCTTTCCGAGTTGGGATCGGAAACACCAACATATTGTGCTTGCAAGTCTACAAGCCTCTACATGATAGCACTGGTGAGTTCTTTCTAGTTATTTTCTTGAAGTTCTCGAATCTTGCAAGTGTAAACCTTATGCTCAGATACCAGTTGATCCATTTGAAGGAGCTGAGTCAATATCTGCCTCCTTTCATATGAATTTTGTGCCAAAACTTTGGGGATCTTTTGTGCTGTGCTCAGCACCTAGTTGCTCTATGAAAATCAAATGTGTCAAAATTTACAAACATAGAAATTGGTTAGCGGAAAAAAAGGGACTTCTGAACACTTAATAAAGAATCCACCACATGCTACAAGTTCTCATTAAAATGACTTTGACTAGACGTGCTTGTATATATATAGAGTTGGAATAGTTTATGGTCAAGATGTTTAAAAACTATTAAAGTACAGAAATATTGATAGCTTCTCTCAAACATGTTCAGGGCTTATCTATTTTGGGTTCACCACCTAGTTAGAATGTTTTCGTTGTGCTCTTAACCTTTATCTTGTAGCGTCTTGTTTTTTTAAGGTGTTGGAGAACATTTTGGAGTCCATCTTGCTTTCTAATTTGTTGTACTTTCAAGTCCCACTGACCTACTTTGTTCATTTGTGGACATTAATATAGTTTCTTTCCAACTCTCTAACAAATATTACTAACAATGGCTTTTATATGCACTAAGAAGCTCTCCCTTTGAGAACGGTATTAATAGGCAAAGGTAAGCGGACTGCTTGGCCTTGCCATGATGCCGGAATATCCTCTCCGATAATCAATCCTGCTTTGGCTGCATAATCGAGTACTTATGTAGCTGTCTTTAAGCACAATAGTCAGCAGATAGAATGTGCAAGAGCAAAGCTTGCAATAGATAACTGGTGATTGAGGCGACCACATACTGCTCTTATATATACACCTTCCCAATTTGGCAGGCTAGATCTAAGAGGCCAATGAATTCGATGATACCATCAGGATTCCATCAACAACTTGAAGGAAATGTTCAATTTAGAAAGCCGTCTTAGGATTGAATAGCTCTGAAGAGAGATCCAAGTGAACTGAATGTATTTCTGATATATGTCCTTCTTGGCAAGATTTATTAACCATCCCCTTTTCCTAAATGAGATGGGGAGGGGAATTTGAACGGTGCCTGGAGGGAAGGAGGCATCCATGGAAATGCTAATAGAATAGAGAAGCAGACTATTCTTTGAGTACCAAACCCACTAGCATCCATGAGGATTCAAGGAAGCAACCATCTTTGAAGAGAAAAGGACTAAATAAGGGTATCTCCCCCCCACCTGAGGCAAGATCACCCATGGATCTAAGTCTATGGAAATGGAAGATGATCCTAAAAGCACTGTCCAAAAAAACTTGTTGGGCAGCAAACTCAACTTGGACAATGCTGTGGAGGATTTTCCAATTCATATCGATCATATATAGAGAATATAGTCACAGCCCTCTCAATACATGCCCAATGCATCGGTGCAAAGTTTGGACCCTATATCTCAGATCTGTAAAGCATCGTGTGTTTAATGGGACATCTTGGAAATGAATCTAAAAGCATTGATGTTTCAAAACACAAAGGGAGGCATACCCCTTACAAAGCCATGATTAGCAAGCGAGCTTAAGATTAAGAGATGGACTTGTAAAATGAACTCACAAGTATGAATAAGTTGTTGTGATTTCAAGAGGTCCACCATTGTAGGAGGATTAGAACTTGGAGAGAGCACATTTGGAGGTATTGAAGATAATAACCTTAGTTTTACTAACGCTAAAAACTGACTGAATCAATCTGAGAGGACACCCCGTTTTGACTCCAATAGTACTCCTAACACAGTCAGAGAGTCTGTGAACAGTATAAAACGAGCCCACAATTATCTTGTAACAAAGAGCTTTGAGGTGCCCATACCGTGTAACCTCTAGAGCAGCAAGTGTTTGGATACAATATCGAAGGCCTCCTTAAAGTCTATAAATCAAAAAAAGGACCATAGAAGACAAGAATGTCCTGTGTAATGAAAACGAAGGACTGGCATCTTCATCAACCACAGTGAAAGAGCCAATAGAATATCTGATAATGTCCAAATGAGAATGGCCTAGACAAAGTGGGCTTTGGATACGCAATCTTGGGAAGTGAAAAGAACGTCTCCTCAAAACCATGGTCAATGCCCTCTGGAAGTAAAGAGGTAGTTGCTAATGGGCATCTACAGAAATGTGAGCAAGGGTTAGTTGACCCTTTATGCTGAAGAATGACAGACCCACCACATCTGTTACGAGAAAATAAGGATGGAGGTACCTCGATATCTGCTTGCAGAGGAGAACCAAGTTTCATGGGTCCATCACAAACTATGTGGGTAGCTGTAGCATCTAATAGAACCTTAACAACTCCAGCTATTGGATTAGGTCAGAAGAAGGTGGTAATTAATCTAGACCACGTTGGAAGAAGAGTATTTCATTGTATTTTGTTATTTCCTATTCAAATATATAAGACAGAAAGATCAGATTATAGACATCTGGTAAATTAACATAAATTAGCAGAATTCTGCACTAAAAATTACCAGGTTTATTCCATGCCGCATGTCATATAAAATCCATTGATGTAACCAGGATACTCGTTACAGATGTACATTTAAAACATGGCTTACCTCAAAACATTGTAACCAACATACAAAAAGCAATTTAAAGGAAACTTATTGAAAGGAATTGTTTGGAGCCTTGAGAACTAAATCTAATCCCTATATTATTTTTTTGGACATGCACATGCACTATATTTCAAATGTTATGCATATATGTATTTGTTTTCGCACAGGGACTTAAGGCAAACATGTAATTTTATGTATCACATTAGTGACTAACAGTTCCTTTCATCTGTTTAAATCATCTGTAGGTATAATGTAATCTTTGTTTTTTCTCTAAGTTGCCGGTTCATGTTCAGTTTGAGTTCGGGCTCGAAGAATTTTGTTTGCTGGTATGGCATTTTTATTTTTATTTTATTTTTTGCCTTGGGTATGGCTTGGGTACAGCCATACAAATAGAAATTCTAGCCTAATATTCTATATTAGAGTTGTTTTATATTATCTTTTTGAGTTTTTAGCAACTTTTAGGGTTTAAAAGTGTGTTTTTTATTACTTGAAGTCTAATTGTGAGAAAATAAAAAATTAAAACATTAACAGCAAAAAAAAAGCAAAAACCTGTGGGTTCATCCAGGTTCTTCAGCTGAAGAACCCGGGGGAACCTGGTATGGATCAGACCCGAATCAGGGTGGGGGGGCAAATCGAGATCTTTTCATTGTTAACTACACTGACGATTCACTTAATAAATATGTGCTGAAATGAACAGTCTACCTTCTCAATGCGCTTCTCATAAACAACCTTTGATGGTCCTCGACAACCTGCCTCAAAACTCCTATTACATTGGACAAAGCCCGCATTGAACTTTGCCATTGATGGAAGCCTCAAGTCTTGGAGTTCATCCATTCTGTCCTCGCACTTCGTGTAGAGGGACTCACACAGCTTTGCAGATTTATATTCATTTGTCAAAAGCAGATTTTCATAAACCTGCATTTGCAGCAATTTATTATGTAAGCAAGAATTTACTATTTGACAAGTCATCTATCTCATGAAAATAGATAATTTAGATTGAATAATATTGCACAAGGCAGCAGGTATGGCCTTCTGTCAGAAGACTGAAAAGAAATTACATGATATGACATGCTAGGAGGATACCAAAAATACACAATGATAACTATGATAGAAAAGGCACAGTCCCTGAGCCCATCTCACCTTCTGAATTTCAGAATCAAGCATGTCAACTGATGTTTTGACATGATACCGGCCAAAATGCTGCTCTTCAAATGCATCCATGACTTTCATCTTTAATTCTGTATGCATCTGTCTCAATAGATCCTCTGAAAGAGGTAAGCTGACACCTGACATTTTCTCATTGTACAAACGCAAACAATGATCCACTATTCCTTTATTGAAAACTTCCACAAGTGAAACAGTAGATGGAATATCGCCTTTGTTAAGAGCTTCAAGAATCTGAAATGATGATAGAGTATGTTAAAAAAAAACTGAAATAGACATCAAAGCTTAAGCAATCCATGCATTTAGGTTTTGCTGAGACATTCAATTTGAATGAAAAATACACTGAAAGCTAAGCTATCCAGGATTCATAGGATAAGAGAAAACCTGTGCCAAAAATGATGCAAACTCCTTCCCATTTAGATGTTTCCCTTGAACCATCTTTGGTTGAATCATGGATGTGACAAGTCCCTTCAACTCTTCACGCCGTTTTACATAGTTTGTGTCCAGATCAGAATCATTCATGTTGCAAAGTTTGGTGCGCAACAGATGAGGCTATTTTAACAATCAGAAGCATCCCGCATGTATTGTTAGGCAACTTAGTGCTCAATTGAGATTGCTCCAAAAAAGAAAAAATAAACCTTATAGAAACTTTCTAGAAAAGCAGGTGCCAAAGAAAGAATATGATAGATGTATATATAATCACTTGATCCTTTATTGCATTGGTTAAAGATATAAACGAAGAATGAATTCATGCTAATTTACACAGATGAGGTTGTATGGTAAAAAGTTAATTATTTTGTTGATCAAGAATGAGTACACAGTTCAATCTATGTAAGTCATGTTCTTGATCTCATCAGAAAATGCAGCTTAAGCATGGTACAAAATCCAAAATGTAAGCAGATTTTGACTTAATATTTTATCTTGCAAATACACACACTATCATGATAGCATGATAATATGGAATTGGTCTACTATACATGGATACTGAGATTGAGAACATCCCCTACAATCCTGATATGGGGGACGTCAAGGAACATAGCAGAGGGGTGCCCCCACCAAAAAGTGGGAATCCCATACATCCCCTTCAAAAAGGGGGACTTGCAGACATCTCCCCCAATCTAGTATAAAAAACAAAGAATAGTATATAACGTTTTCTATAAAGGACTCAGTGAGTCACTCATGTTTAATAGGAGACCAAATCTTAAATTGTGGCCAAAACAACCAGTGTAAACTATCCACTATCACGGTATTTCATTTTCATTTAGTAACAGAAAATAAAATCACCAACAAATTTTGATTTAGCAGTCCTTGATTTTATTGTGTTTGTAATTTTTTAATTGATGACCAATTACAAAATTACAATGTTTAGCCTTTCTATTATTTTGTATATGTTCAAGGTGTCGTTCTCTATGTCCAACATTCCCTGAAATTTGAGGTCCCCCCACCCACGTGGCTGCAATACCTGTACCTTACCACTGCATCTCCCAATCTCCAAAACTTGGGGTAACATACACTAACGCTGCTTGGCTGGCGACATAGCAGCACCTCTAGACACATGCTATATTAACCTACCCCTACACAGGAGCTCGTTATTAAATGTTTCTCCATTCCAGATTTTTTAGTTTTGTGCAGCATTTTTAGTACCTTTTTGGGCTGTCTGTAGCTCCGTGGATTGGTGAGATTTAAGCTTTAATGAGTTTTACTGCCTTCTCAAGCCACATGCCCTATGCCGTTTGTCAAGGATGTGCTTTATACAGCAAGCACTTTTGAAAAAAATAAATGTAAATGAAGTATATTTGATAAATGAAGCTTAATTACAGATATGTGTGTGTGCAAGCATGTTTGTATGGGTACAAGCATGTGTGTGTGTGTTGATAATTAACACTCTCATTTCCTTGTGTTCATGAATCAAGGAAGTTTGGGGTGACGCTACAAACTTACTTGTGGTAAACTGAAAGCTGTGTTGCTTCCTCCCATAAGAGCCAAAGACTCTCGAATCTGATTAACCTGGATCAACCAGAGAATGTGCAATGTCAAAACTGAAGTGTCATTCAGGAAGTCAAATGAATTGCCTTTGAGTTTCAATGCTAAGTCCTGAATACCTGCTCGATGTTTTTGTTCCCTGGAATCAAGGAAAAAATCCATAACACAGTGATTAAAGAGGATTTTCTCCACACAAATCAAGAAACATTGGAAGGATAATTCAAAGTTTAAGGAAAAGTAAACTAAAAGCATTTACTGATACAAACCAGTGAGATTGGGAACTTGTTGAAGAGCTTCATTCACCATTTGCTGCACGGATTTACCTTCTGTGGGCATTGTTAACATTGACCTTCAGTGCATGTCAAATGAAGGGAAAAAAAAATCTTTCTCAAAAGGGAAATTAGATAATAGAATAAACTAGTAAATTGAATAAAGGAAATTGTTTTGTCAAATAGGGCCCTTACGTTCACTGTAAACTTAGTTAAACCTGCCTGTTAATTCTATAGCCCCAAAACTTCAATGTAAACTAAAGAAAGACTACTGCAGATGTAACTATTGAGTTAGTATTTCACTCTATTCAAAACAAAAATGCCTTAAAGGATATCCTCGTGACTTACCAAGGAAATCACGTTGTATGAGCCACAAAAGCTTAGCAGGTTGGAAAGCAATGTCTCTCCCCTATATAACCATTTTTTGTGTATAATATTATAAAACTTCAACATAAAACCATATTTATATAAATCAACATGTATTATTGAGAAATATCAAATAAATATCAGAGTTCCATTTGAGTTACTTACCTTCACTCTGTATATGGTCCCAAGTAGGAAAAGGTAAAACAAGGATGAAAATGCAACATCAGAAAATATATTAATATGATGCTTCATACCAACATACAAACATAATCACTTAATTGCAAATATCTAAGTTGAACTGGAGAGCTAATACTTGACAGACCTTCCATAAAACTCTTGTGCAAGCTCAACAGCAAATGATAGCCGAGATATATCAGCTTCACGAACCTAATTCGGAACAAGATCAATAGAAAATTTATTAGGTCCTTCACTTTATGTTAAATTCTTCAGGCTGGAGAGAGAAACAGTTGGTGTTTTTGTGTACTGTTCTTGATGCTAGTGTGTTCATATAAAAAAAGTACACAAATAAAATTGGCAATAGGATCTCAAAAAAATTCAATTAATAGAGCACCAAATTGGATTTGAAAATGCTACTCAAATTACTTCCAACATTTATATTGCCAGTGGGATAACAAAATATTATTATTATGGGTGAAACAAACCATACCGTTTCAGGCAGATTGTATATGAGAATTGAACTCATAACAGTTGCTAGAGCGAATATCCTGACCCACAGACATTCATCTTATCACTTCAGATTTTTATGCTAAAATAAATGGAAAGCCAAGTTTTATTGCATAGCCAATGCAGTTCTCATTTGGAGATAAAACTAAAACGTGCCTGTCGTCATAGACATTAGATTTTCCAACACTTTCAAAACCCTCTGTATCAAGAAATATTACAGATGTTCGTACTCCTCCAATATCCATTTCTATCGGTGTACCCCAAACCCAAATACCTGTAGCATCATGGAATACAAACCCCTTAAAGTCGTGAACTATAAGAAAGTAAAGCAATAATGAATTGCAATATGATAACAGATTCACTAGAAATTTTACTAAGTGTTTTAGGTTCAAGCATGTGCAATGCTGCAAATTCTTTAAATCCCCATTAATAGACAAGATTGCAGACCAAGAAACTTTACCCTTTGTACCAAGCTTTGACAAGGCTTCCAAGTGTAATCCAAGGGAGAGTGGAGAATAATTTGACTTTGACAAGGAAGTTGTATTAACATATTGCAAAGGTCTAGGATTGGCTTCCAGCAAACAAGCAGAACTTGGCATTAGTTCAAGGTGATAATTTAGCCCTCCAAAAGGGATTAATAGACTTGCCATGGAGAGAGGTTCTTCTCTGTTTATAAATATAATTGAAGACAGCTGGAATACCTATAGATGGAGTTTGGAAAACCTGATAGGGGATTGTAAAGAGTTACTGAGAAGTTTCTTGAAATGCAAATCAGCCAAATCTCCAGGACCTTAAATAAAGTAGCTTACAAAATGGCCTGTATGAAGGTCAACCTAAAGCCAGAATAAACTGAATGATATAGCAGCAGTCTCATGATGGATGTCACTTAGTCAAGGATTTGCAGAGAAAAAAAATCTCTTATGGGTCTCTCTTGGGTGGTTATAAATAAATCCAAAATGAGGAGAAAGATAAGAAATTTAAGTTGTGGACGTCACGTGGAACAAAAATCATAGCCATGTATAGGAATGACCAGAAGAGGTGGATGTGACTCAGGGCACATAGTGAAGTCATAACAGCAAAAGGGGTGGAAAAAACTACTACTCCCAAAAATTCTAAGCAAAATAGTGGGGAAGGGTTAATGAAAGAGTAACCATAAAAACAAAGAAAGCTGACAGCAGGTAGATGCACAAACTAAAAAGAGGGAAAATAAGGAAATAGTTTTCGTTGGAGGACAAGGTGCAAAGCTACTTTTCAGGAAGATACTTCCCCGCTCATTGTGGGGAAGTTGCAACTTTTTAGACAAGATTTGCCTTTGATTGTGCAAGAGATAAGCTTGAGTGGTTTTTGAAGGGTTTGAATCCTTTCTTTTCTTGCCTATATAGAGAGAAATTTTCCATTGTAAAACTCAGCTGATGTAAATCATTTTTTCTTTGGAGTGATATAAGACAAATTTCTTCAAAACCAAAGAAGGAAATCTTACTCTATTCGTTTGCAATAGCATAACTTTTATTAGCATCGACGATTGGGACATGGTCTCCAAGGACATGGCTAAGAATATTATTTGTGGATGAAAAGGAGTGATCGATCCAATGGAGGAAGCTTCAAAGGCACACAATACCTCCTCATGAAACAAAAGAGGCAAACCTCCTAACATCCAATGCCAATGGACTGGTATTAGAGAGAAAATAGTTTGTAATACACTCACAAGCATGCTTGTGGAGCTGAGTGCAGATACGGACACCCCTCATCCTGTCTCATCTACAGTGTATCAAAACTAGGTCTAATCTCTTAGTGATCTAGGTAAAAGTCATTGTCTAACAAATCTACTGCTATCATCACGATATCTACATTGTCATGGAGTAGTTCGACTTCACCAACAGATACAAATTCTATTCTATAGTTTCAGCTAAGCTACTACGAAGAAACTGGATCCTAGGATATGGGAGCAACAGTATGTGGTGATCGAAGGAGCAAAGAATTAGAAGGGAGAGTGAAGGAGATAGGAGTGGTTAGTCAAGATATGCTAAGAGAAATTGTAAGAGGAAAAACTGATTAAATCCTGTAAACAACAGGGGCCATTACAGCTCAACAATAAATAGATCATATCAGGATGAAAGAGATCTAGGAGCATCCTCTACAATACAATCATGTGATCATTATAGACTGGGAAATGGTATAGGAAGGTCAGGATTTTCTAGCATTTATTGACAAATTTGTTGAAGCAGGTTTAAGGATTTGTGAGTTGAAGGAGATAATATGAGCTCAAAATCAGTTGAAGGACAAACTAATACAAAAAATGGAGAGTCAAGAAAATAGGAAGACCTTCTTGAACATTAAGGCTGATGTGGCTGAGCTGCTAGAGAGGATCTGATTTGTAGAACATAATAATTTGAACACTTGCTGACTAAAATAGAAGGTGACTTCATAAAGCTTGGAAATTTTGTTTGAGCAGGATTAAGAACGGACCTAAAAAGAACAGAAGGGCCCCACCATTGCTGAGATGGGTTTAATCCTCATAATGATCTATGCTGGCTAGAAGTTTTTAGGTCTGTGTCTAGTTAACTTTTGTATATCTAGTTCTTGTACAATACAAGGATGTAGTTTTCATTGAAGTTATATAAGTCTATAGACCCCTTATTACGCAGTATTTAGAGATAGATTAATCGATATTCGTGCATTATGAATATCCCAAATGTTATGGGATAATTTTGTTAAATTTACATTTTTATTTATAATACAGACACTATTAAAATTGGGTTCAATAGCTTAGAAGACCCATACACACTGCTCAACCTTTTGTTTTTGTATCACGCATATGCCCAACACCAAAACCTGCACACCAGATGCAACCATGTATTAACTCAGTATCCACCATATTTGTTTCAAGTTAAAAGACAAATTTCCAACATTACTTTAGGTAAAAATTTCAATACTGTCTTCATGTCAACTTTTGGGGAGTGGAAAAACCTTCATCACAAGACAGGGATAGAAGCTGATTGAGAAGAAATGATTTGCCAGAACGATATGGACCAATTACCTGAAACCCATACCAAGAAAGACAATTTTATGTAAGCAGAGCTCTGATTTAAGTCACAGAAGGTTTAAATACTGTAGGTAATCAGTATGTCTTACTGTCAGTAGAACCAAAAAATGCACTGCAATAGAAGCATGCACAGGAGGATAACCTCTATGGGAAGACATCCCCACTCAAATTACTAATTTGGTAAATTCATTTTTTTCTAGAACAATGAACCCAGACTGGATACGGTAACATAGGAAATTCAGTGCCCTCCATTCCTAGTATGAGAATTAAAAAATAATTGGCTTGGCATCATGGTACAAAACAGAGCATACTTCTACCCCGCATCAGAAAAACTACAATTTCAGAATACAGATTAGGAGTGAAAATTTCTCAAGAATTCTTCTACCATAGAAGTCTTTACCATTCACTTGTGTGACTCAAATTCAGCACATCTAACCAACACATTTTAGCACAATGTCAAGCTTTGCCAAGACATCCTCATTTTTCTCTGCTATTCATTGTTCAATGAATCTAAAAATTAGTTCCTACAAACAGTCATCGCACATCTAATTCTTATAGTTAATAATTATAAGCAATATGTAGTCGACTTGAAGACAAGTATTTTATCTGTATTACTGCTGTCTCTTTTATCTCATGGGGTGTGTTTTCTTTAATGACCCTTTTCCAGTGGTATATTAACTTCTTGAACTTTGCAGTCCTGTTGACATACTTTGGTCATTCATGGACCTTTTTTTCCATTCTTTCTTTCTACATGAAAGCACATAGCTTCTGATATTGTAAGCTATAGCAGCCGATGCTTTATACAAACTCTTGTTGTGCAATTTCAACTTTACATGTCTCATTTACTGATTGTTTTCATTGAGGCCTGGACTCAATTTCTTCATGTCTAACAGAAATGCCTCCTTTTCACATGTAGCGTATTTTACTTTGCCTCTAGGGATGTCAGTCTCCAACTTTTTGTGAAATTTCGTGACCACTTTCTAATTTGCAGATTGAAGCTTATACTCTAGCAGTAATTCTTTAAGCTTATAATGCTGTAACAGCTGGATATTACTATTTTTTGAGGAATAATAGTCATATTGATGCGTACAAAAACTGCACTCAAATCACTTTGCAGAAGGATCAAAGGTATTCAAGTTGAGCTAAAAAATAATCAAGCCTCAATTTCTTCTGCGCTTTTTGAACAATCTACATGGAACTACATATGGTCGAACTGTTTTTTAATGAAACATGTAGTTTTGAACATGTACTATTTAGTACGACATCTTTTGTAATGGCAATTTGCATTTTTCATCAATATGTCGTGCAACATAATCTAGCATCTCAATATGAGGTGATCAGAAATTGTAAGGACTTCTGTTTTGAATATAACTATGTATATTCATCGATTTTTTGTACAAAATAAAGCCTATAATCAGATGAAGAACTTAGTCACAAAGCTTAAGTGTTTTGGTTCTAACATAGAATAAAAGAAGGATATGCATTAATGTCCTCAAGTGACTTAACGATCTATAAAATCTATGTTACTAACTTTTTAGATTTCACAGAATCACAACTTGCCGTTCTATTCTGAATTTACCTCAAAATGACAACTTAATTCATAAAATGATATAGAGTTAGTGCAATTTGTTGTTAGAAGATTAGATTGAACTTAAGAACTGAATTATGAAAGCAAATAACATGAAACAAAACTCAGATCAATAGAGACATATGACATATTTTTGACCTAGAAAACTCCACAAGGTGTAGGGAAAAACCAGTTAGAATATGCAATAGCTCTACTACCTATCTTCTATTGGCCAAATTTGGAGTACAATGAGATATAAAACAAGTACACAACATACAACTATCTTGCATGCTGTTTCCTCACTTCAATCCTTTCTACAAACAATTGAACATTTGCTCTATTCACCTATGTATTCAAATCTAATAGAAAACACTTCCCCAATGTTTTTGCAGACTCATTTGATACATTTTACAACTGTAATTTCTATAAAATTTAAGTTTTTTTATAAATTTGAGTATTTTTTTATTTTGTCGAATAATGGCGAGTGGTTGTCGAATAATCGCCGAGTAAACTTTTAGGGAGCTGGGCGAGTACACTCCAGATCAGTACGGACACGAGGGGCCATTCACAACCCCCCGGGATCTCATTGGCACAGCCATGCCAGTTCCAGCTCCAGGAGTCAGACTAGATCCACCAGATCGTCGCGGCGTGCTACTCCCTCCAGACGGCAGCACACAGGACAGACCAGACACTCCACCTCCTCCTCCACTGGTTATCCATCTATTTTGAGATTTTTCTCGACGGCCTCAGATGTTAGGAGAGTTGGGTCCACTCCTTGATTGACCTCTCTCATTGCTTTTCCTGGTTCTTCTCTCATTTTGTATTCTCCCACCTCTCCATTTGGCTGGGGTCATTGGCTGCGGGTTGTTCTTCGCCTCTTTCCTTTCTGGCTACTTCCGCTCTTTGTTGTATTATTTCTCTTTCAGCTTTGTTTTCTCCTTGGGAAACCGTTTGATCTTCCCGCTTTGCTCTGACACTCTTGTACTTTGCAGTCCCTTTGACCTACTTTTGTGGTCATTTGTCGGACATTAATATTTTTATCTTTATCTTTATCTCTGAGTACGAGTATGCGAACTATGGTTCAAATAAAAATTAACCTAGAAACAGAGAGTATAAACATTTTGTACAGAGAACCAGTTTCCCAGACATGAAAAGTGAACTCTCTGTGCTTTAAGGACATTCTGAGGCAAATCTACTAGTTTAACATGTGAGAAGTTGATGAAGATCAAAATAGTACCATTTCTCATTGTCTGAATATAGTGCAACTAGATTGTACTCCACATAAAATTTAGGACTGGGAGAAAGCAGTAAGTTCAAGAGAAGATGTGTCCCACAATCAATTCTGACTCCCTATTGCAAAACTATACAGCAGTACAAGCATCAAAAGCTTACAGATTTCTACCTTTTCTTTTCTGCAAAAAACTGCCTTCTAATGCAGAGGCTATTAATAGCATTAGTTCCCTTCCCAACTCAAGCAATAAGAGAAAATTTCGGATTGGCCCCTACATCAGCATACACTATGTTCTTTCTAGGAAGATGGAAGCTAGCGCATAACTGAGGTGAAGTCATCCATGAGAATGAAAACCTGAATTGCAAAATTCTGTATTGGCTCCCTCAAAGGTGACCTTACATCTTACCAACTTGGAAGCGATAGTCTCTAACTCTACCTTGTGCAAGTCAAAAAAAAATGCAAAGGACAAGTTTGGTCATGTCCATGTCCTATCTAAAGGGAGCATAGAGAATAAATGTGTTGGAATGGATGTGAAAAGGCAATCCTTAAATTCTGGTCTTCTACTTGGGAGGGTTAACCATTCTAAATTGGCTAAAGCCATAATTCTGGGATCCCAGTGAACATATGGGGCCCTTATTTGAAATACTACAGCACCAAAAGCTCGTATAAATTTCCAGTTTTATAAACTATACTCAAAAATGCTATGCAATAATAATTTTTAAGGAAACTGCAGTAGAGATACATACCGCAACTGCCGCAATAGGATTTTTTATTCTTGAAATTGCATCCAATCCTTCATTTGAAAGGACTAATTTTGTATGCCCAGCATCTGGCTCTATTATAGGGAACCTGCACCAGATTATTTGTAGTCATATTATGATTAAAGTGAAAGAAGAGTATAAAAGGTGAAGGTAACCAAAATTAAAAGAGCCTTGGGCTGAAATTGTTTTGGCTTGTCATAAAACAGCTTCTCTTAGAAGCTCAACAGGGCCGAAAATCCATGCTTAATTCAAAAGTAGTGTACCGTTTTTTCAATAACCAAAAAACAAAACATAACTACAATACAGTCTCTACAGTAAATAGCAAATGTTCATTATGTTCCTTTTACAGAATTAACTAAGTGTGCTTAATTTATCCCTTGTCAATCCTATTTGCACTGATGAGCCATTTGAGTGCCTTAGACTCAACTTCCAATATGTCAGGAACAACATTAAACATATATTGGACAAACATTATAAGTATTCTTCCCTGACAAAAGGATAATTATAAAAGCAACATTACATAGCGTATAGTATAGAGCAAAGATCTTGGAAGTAGTTGATAGAAACAAGTAACCTAAGGCATATCGTTTTAAAGTTTAAACAGAGAAAGTTGGGAAGCCTATGGAATAAAGAGAGATGGAAGACCTTTTTTGCCCAACAAACATGAGGGGCAGAACTATGGAACTGGAATGCAATAAGAAGTGTATTCAGGGTCAGTAACACCAGTTTTGTATGAGTGAAAATAGTAGTGGATACAACTCCAATACATTAGGAAACAATTTGAGAAGATTTACAAATAACTTGTTGAAAACCCTTTGGCCCTTTTCAAAGTAAATGCGAATGTACTGATAATGTATCCATCAGAAACAGAAGCAATAAGGAGACTTGTCAATTTGTATATGAAATGCAGATGAAAAACAATCATGCATCAATGAGAAAAGGTGCAGAGGACAGACAATACGCACAATGGCTAGAAAGATAGGAAGTAATTGAGGCAAATTGTCTGAATAACAATTAGGAGTTAAAAGATTCTTTAGGGGAGAAAGTCACAGTCAACATGTTGGATAGAAAAGAAAACAACACAATGTTCAAGCATGCCTTGGGACAAATATAGCTCAGTGATGGAGGCAGTTCATAGCTTAATAATATTAAATTAGACATGAAGTTGTGAGATTGAAAAAGAACACAAGAGAATCTATCCAAATTAACCTTTCAATTCAAAGTAGAAATCTCGCAATAGTTTCTTAGTGGCATTCAATTCAAACAAAAACTCTTTATTGGTTACTTCAAACATGACCATTGGGAGAGACTCACAACAACTAAAAGCACAAAATCCTAGTCAAAAATGTTTTTGCATTAAGTCACAATCCAATAAAAATGTTTCTGTTAGTTTAACCAGTGTCTCACGAGATAGAAACAATTTGATAAAAAAGTTTGTTCAAGTGTCAGTTGAGCCAGTGCTAAAATCTGTTCCACCAAAAAGCCAATAATTAGTAAAGAAGCACTTCTAGTTTCTCCAAAACTACAGTTTTTATTCACTGTTAGAAAGTTCGGCAGAAAGAGTTCAGATCATTTACCTACTGAATGTAAATCCCGTGATCTTACATTTCAAAACGTACCATATATTTTAAGCAAATTCAAGCTAAGAACCTAAAACATACCAACTGGAAACATTGCTCAGTGACTCAAACAAACATCTCAAAAAAAAGATCACACCAGAATAAATGTCAACTAACAAGAAATAGAAAGATGTAATATTTTTTGCGAAGCAGAACAAGGTTTCAGAAGATAAATCATTGAAACCCTTGTTACCTAACAGATAAATTTTGTATTGCAGTAATTCAATGAAGCAATTGACTGAGAAAAACAACAAAGGGATGCCCCTAACCCTAAACAAATCAATTAATAACAAATGTCCAAAAAACCACCAACTCTTCTTTACTGATTATGCTCTTAGAATCAAGCCTCCGATGTCCATCCAGACTACTCATTCAAAATCCGTCCTCCCATTTCTAACTCCTCAGTATTGTCATTCCTCTAAAATTAGTGGCATGGTAATAAAAATAGTCGCGACCAAACCAGTCATCACTCAAAAGCATACATGTGAATTCAAGGAACCATTATCCACAGACTGGCACAAATTGGAAACTAGAAACACATCTTCCTTCTGCTAAACAGTTTTGCTTTGGTCGTATGTGACTAAGAAAATGGATCCACTATAATATGCACTATTTGAATTTATGAAATCAGATAAAAAAAGCAAACATACATTATGATTGCTAATTTCCACAATAGTGCCAAATATTTGCATCTGTCCCATCCCTGCTAGTTGTACTGTTACAATTGAAGCCTCCATTAAAGAAGAATTCAGATAGTACACCTGCATGTCATCTTCAAAACCTGTATTGGTTACATTTTCATTGCAATTTTGTTATTTATGCATTTCTCAAGATTTTAATCCTCGTCTTCCACAATACTGTGATCCAAAATAAGCCTAAACATATGATGCCTACTTTCTTAAACATAGCATCCTAATGTGTCAGTCCTGTCAAACCTTTCTGTACTCCTTTTCTAATACAATGCAAAATTACGTTTGCCAAAATGGTATAGCGCTTTCTCCGTCTGCTCTGTTCTTTTCTTTTCTAATGCTGTCTGACCAGTCTTTTGCGATTATTCCCATTTATCATCGAACAACCTCGAGTAAGATCGTTGTCATCTCATTAAACTCTTGCGCTCAAGACTTCAGTCATACACATGGCAATATCCAATTTACTGGTCTGAATTATGTAATTCAAGTCTTTCCAAGAATTGTATTCATTGATATACATAATAATCTTCCTTTGGGTCAATTAGGGGTGATTGGTCCCGAGAACATGAATTTGGGTGCTTAACGACAAATCTGCACTTTATACTTTGAGGGTATGTTCCTTGTGTCAAACCCTGCCATGATCCTCTTACTGCTTATCAATGTGTCCAGCATGGAGGAAGGTGACCCTTGTTTCATCAAGGAGATAATGGCATCCGATTTTTTAATAATTTAAAAAAATTATGAACAGAGGTTTTCTCTGTTCATAAGCCATATTCAGATGATGTGCTTTCCTAGTCCATCTAACACCATAGAACTTGCAAGTTGTCATTGAAAACATCCATGTATTTGTTTGAGTAAAGAAGAAAACTTCTACCTTATTTCATTTTAAGCAATAACATCACCGCCTGTCCTTGACCTTCATCTCTTTCAATCTCTGTTAATTTCAATCACCACATCTTGGCAACTCCCATAAAATATAATAACCTAATGAATGAATGAAAGATGTTGATAACATCCACGTGACTAAGCAATCTATGGGACCAAGAGTTGTAGAAAAGTTGATCCACACTAACACAACCACTTGACACAAGGGCTGTCCTATTAGTCTTGAAAAAATTTCAATCCCTTTAAGATGTTGGATCTTCTACTCTAGATCTTGATCAAAAAACTTGTTTGTCTAGCCTCACCTTCTCAAACAAGTCGGTTAGGTTGTCTACCCCCAGGTTGTTAGTGTACTTGATATGGATGTCACTATAAGTTGTGCACTCCATGATGTAGTGCCATTTTATCTCCACTACCCCCTTGTCATAAAATAGGCATGTTCCTCTTTTCCACTCCTCCTTAGGCATTATCCACCTGCTAGTTTCACACCTAAGATGATGCAAGCTAGTCCTTAACTAAGGCATCAACATTTTTGCCTTTCAATTGATTTTGCTCCCATGTATGTCATTTCGTCATGTGCCCATGTAAGATTAAACTCTTTGATATAGCATGCTTTCTTCCGTCCCAGTTGCTTTGTCCACATGGTTGTCTCAAATTTCTCTCTCACATACTTTTATATTTCATCATTAGTGTTTGGACATTCTTGCATGTTGATGCCCCTTTTACTCATCTACTTGTTCTATTTCATCCACATGCTTTTCCTTCTGCTTAGCTCTTCCTTTTTCACCATTTTGGGCCATCAATGAGTCTCCATGCTTTGTGTATTTTTTAAATAACTTAATATCCAAGTCATTGTTGATACCTCCAACAAAAAAGTTCCTATTTTAGCTAATAGAATCTCATTAGGAACTAGTGTTTTGACTTTGAGACTACTTGTACTCAAATGATTTTGGATACTCTCTATCTATCTCCATTTTAAGTCGGAGACATTGCTGCCCCAAACTTCACATTCATATAGGACCACTGGCATGACAAGTAGGCCAAATAAGGTTCTCTTGGTTTTCCAATCCCATCTTTCTGCATTTCTGCACCTATTTTGTAGCGGGTATAAGGCCTTCCACCCCTGTAATGTCCCCATTTTTCCCTCTTAAATAAACAAGTATGAAGACCTTTAGTCTATTTCTCCATAAACTAAAGGAGCTCTTTTTTGGAGAATGTTATTTTATTAGTTATTTATTAATTGTCGAAATAGTGATTTTTATCACAAGGCAATTATTAATTAATTAATTAAATATTTTAAAAGTAGTTTTCACCACTAAAGTGCTTAAGTGAATTAAATATTAATATATTTGTCTTAAAGTAATTTTAATTACTATTTTAATTAAGGCCAATATTTAATATATTATTCAAAAAGGAGATTTTGGCATGTGAGCTAAAATGAAGATAAAGAAAAGTGTTTTATCTTCCCAAAAGTGTTCAAACCTTTTGGAAAGTTATAAATACATGGTGAAGGTCACAATGGAGGATATGCTGAAATTGTTACTCTTGTTCTTCCTGCGTGAAGAAGACTATTGGGATGCATGCCCAATAGAGGTTCTCTACTTTGGTGATTGATCAATCTTAAAAGGTGTCTTTTGACACCACCTTGCGAAAGAAAAACTTGTTTATGCCCTAAGGAGTGAGGCGAACTACTTTGGAGGGTTTGGATGCTTGTTCTTGAAGGTTTGATAATATTCTACTTGCATTTACGCTTTGCTAATTTATTATATTAATTTTGCAAGTAGAGTGAACCATTTGGGAAGGTTGGCGCTAGGGTTTGAAGGCTCTATTTGGTCAAGATAGTCACAAAATAATTATCTAAATTTATTTAATATTTTTCTAATTATTATTGTGGAGTTTTGAACGGTTTATAAAGGATTTTGAAGACAAAATTAATTAATAATTTGCAAAATTATTATTAATTTTTCTAACAGGTTTTTGAAGATTTTCTTGCTTGTGGAAGGCAAGATTAGTTCCTCTATTTTTCTGCTATTTTTCCAAGTTTTCTAAAAGTGGGGCGATTGACCTAGGAAGGTCAAATTGGCGATTTTCATGCCAAAATAAGACGCTAGTATTTTTCTATATTTTTCCGAGGTTGGCAACGATTTTGGCAAGGGTTTTGAAGATCTTTTATTCTCCGAACAGCAGCAGAAAATTAGATATTAAATCTGATTTTTCTTTCATCATTTTGTGGCAGAAAAAAAGGGAGAAAAAGGCATTTATTTAAATGGATTTAAATCTGAAATTTATTGCTTATTTTCAGATTATTTCAAGGTATTTTATTAGCATAAATTCTTTATAAAACCCTCACTTTTTGGCATCTAGGGTTTTTTGCATTAAATAAGGGTTTTGATAATTTAATTTTCAATCTAGGGTTTGCTAATTTTTAGAGCACATTTAAAGGAATTTAAGGAAAACCCCCTTTTTTCCTAATTAGTCCCATTTGGGGACATTACAACCTCTCTTGTATTCTTTTTGCCCTGCAAGTCTCCTAACTAAGCTTCTTGTGAAAGTCAAGCCCAAGATACTTGTTTTCTTCCACTACTTCCAACAGGCTTCCTTAAGAAATGAAGTTAATTTGTTTCTTTTTTCTCTATAGTGAAAAGATCATGACTTTGGTTTTGCGAGCATTAACTTGCATTCCCACCTCTGGGCAGAAGAGCCCTAGAGCTCTCAAGTGTTCTCTCAAACTATGTGTTGTTTTTGCATCTAGAATATGATCAACCGCATATAAAATAAACTTTACTACATAGTTAGCTATGGTCTATCCACTCCTCCGGCTTATCAATGTATAGCCCAAACCATAGTTACCAGAAGCATGTATTAAATGTGATTAATTGCAGGAAATCCCCGTACGTGATCAAAAACGCATTTTATACAAAAATCACAATTTTTACACATTTAAAACACTTTTTCTATATATATAGCAAAAACAAATTTTTTGGGGTCATTTTTAACTAATTTTTAGAGATTTTCAACTGATTTTTTAGAGATAAAGCAAGGAAAGGCAAGAAGTCAGAGGCAAGGTGAGGTAAAGCAAGAAGTCAAAGGCAAAGTGAGAAGACTAGATAAAACCCTAACCCTAACCCTGTAGGGTTAGGGTTTTTTTCAAATTTGAAATGTTGTTTAGTCAATATTTTAGTCATGAAATGCACCTAAAACTTGAAAAAACATAACCCTAAACCTAAACCTACATTTTTTTAATTTGAAATGTTAATGTTATTTGAACATATGTGATATTTTCAGCTGTGAAATGCAGCTAAAACTTGAAAAACCCTAACCTTATTAGGGTGAGGGTTAGGGTTTTTTTAAACATTAAAATGTTGTTCATTTTAACATATTTAATATTTTTAGTCATGAAAGAAACCTAAAACTTGAAAAAACCTAGCTGTAATATTTAATTGTGTATGCATTAAGTACTAACAATTGCAGGAATGCAAAACACTACATTAAACAAAACAAAAAACAAACAAAACATCTTATTTTATTTTATTTTTCTTCTTCCAGTGATTTGTCGTTCGACTGTAAATACGGCGCAGTGGGATTGCAATGTCAGGATGACCATGCCTACGAGCTTTAAACTGCCCCTTGTGAGCAAGGATGCCATTAGACAATCCTAAGAACTTTCATGTGTCATTTCTCTCAGTGCCACTCTACTCTCACAAATCACCCTGCCTTCACATACATCTCTCTTCCACATACTAACACTCTTCCACACACCTTCAAGTATATAAGAAGGTAAAGTATTTAGGTAGATTTGGTATATCAAGAGACGCGGTATATCGAGAACATTGCTCTTTTGTATCATTACTCTTCCAACGTACCTTTGGGAATATAGGAAGGTGCATGGTATATTGGGCAATTTGACTATTGAATATTTAGGTATATCGAAAGACGAAAGTGATTGAAGTGATAAGAGTTTCTTCTTGGAGTAATATGAGAAAACTAGACACCTTCAAAACATTTCAGTGCCTAAACAAAAAAAATTATGCACACTGTAGATTTTATCATTATGCCACGTTAGAAAGATTTCACATGGACATATGGCACGACAATTGAAGGCAATGGCACAACCAAGATCAAATGCAACTTTTGTGGACATGTATGCAATGGAGACAAATACCACTTCAAGTGGCATTTGACGAGACAACAAGGGCATGAATTTTTACCTTGCACTAATGCATGTCCTTTAGATGTCACCAATCAAGCTATAACAACATTGCAGACATATACAGAGTCAAAGGCCAAAAGGGCAAAGATAGAAACAGAAGTGAGATATAACTCTTTCGGATGCAATGGATGATCTATTTGATGACCCACCATGGCCATTAATAAAATAGAAAAAGGGAAATGAGAGGTCTCAATCTACTCTTGGATCATAACCTCATGGGACAACCACAAGTTGGAAAAACATTCATGCCTTTTTTATCCCTTGCAATACACCTAGAGGGCAAAACCACATTAGAGAGTACAGGTTGGAAAAAAAATGTTCAAAAGCAGGTAAAAAAAGCAATCTTCAACTTTTGGTGCTATTCCAGCTTGTCGTTTAATGTGGTCAAATCTTCGTACCCAAAAATCTGGTCCAATTCATTACAAATAATGTCGTTGCTTGTGTGGCCTCTAGGAGGCTTCTTATGGACAAATATGGAGCTATGATTTTGACTCCATGTGCGACACATTGTCTTGATTTGACCTTGGAGGACATATGCAAAATTTCATTGATGAAAGAGGTTTTGCAAAAGGCCCACACAATCATCAAGCTCATAGACAATCACACAAAGGTGCCCAGTATGATGTGCACATTCATAGATGGCAAGGAACTTCTTCGGCCGGGAGTGACAAGGCTTCCAACCCACTTCTTTGCGTTGCAAACTCTTTGCCAATAACAAATGGATTTGAAACGAATGTTCCTTTCAACTAAGTGGGTAAAATCTTCTTCTATGAAACATATGGAGGGCAGAATGGTGGTTGACTATGTTTTATCACCATCTTTTGGGGAAGAGGTAGAGCAAATTGCATTATTCTCTGAGCCTCTAGTTCAAGTTTTGAGACTCATCGATGGAGATCAATCCCCCATGTGTTATTTGTATGAGGCAATGGATAGGGCCAAAGAAGCTATTAAGAGCAGATTGGAGAATACAAGGACAAGTACATGCCATTATGAGAAATTATTGATAAAAGATGGGATCGACAAATGCATTTTTTTCTCCATGCAGCAGAATATTTCTTGAATCCAATGTTATTTAGCGGCTCATTTCGAGACGATGCAGAGGTCTCAGAGGGCCTATTTAAGTGCATAGAGAGAATGTTTCCTAAACAAGAGGAGTTTGGGGCAGTTATAGGAGAGTTGATGTACAAGCAAGCAAGGGGTTTCTTCTCTAGTAAGGCGGCCATCATAGGAAGGAAGACTTACAAACTAGGTAAGCATTTTTTCTGAATACATATGTTGAAAGTGTTAAAATTTGATTGAATTGTGCATGTTACAATGATCTGTTTACTTAGCAAAATGGTGGTATTTATTTGGCAAAGAAACCAAATACCTTCGAATTATGGCAATGCACGTTTTGAGCTAGCCATGCAGTTCATCCACTTGCAAGCATAGTTGGAGTGTGTTCGATCACATACATAACAAAAAATGCAATTGAATCACTCAAGAATACATGAATGATTTGGTGCTTGTCCACCACAATCTTTACCTGAAAATAAAGAAAGTCCAAGGTTAAGAAATGCTGCATTTCTAATTCTCAATTCATATGGAAAATTGATTTCTATTCTTGTAAAGTATTATTTGCCAAAGTGACTAACATATGCATTCTATTTGACAATGTTAGGTACCGTTGAGGAAGATGAGCCGACTAACCTTGACGAAATCGATTCAAAATCTGAATGGTTTGAAAATAATGATGAGACTATTTATGACGATTTTGACTTCAAGTTAATGACTAAGGTTGGGTACGACACCAAGGTCATCTTTCAAATGAGGAGAGGCTCTAACCCTGGAGCTTCAACATCTAGACCTACTAATCCCTAATCTACCTCATTGTCATTCGCTCCCTCCTTTTTTTTGTTCCTTTGTAAATGACAATAGTATGCATTTTGAAATGCAAATGTAACGAAATTTGAATAGTATAGAAATTAATGAAAGAAAACAATTGGCTGATTTTGATGGCGTACAATCTCATTTATCTTCCTCTCATAATTTGTATCTATTCTCTATGCAATGAAAATTCTATTAAATTTAAAAAATTATGTTTTTCCCCTTTTTCCTCATTTTTTTGGTGGTTTTAAATTTTTCCAATTTTCCCCTGATTAGTTGCAATTTTTTGAAAAACACTTGTACTTTTGAAAAAATGATTTTGTCCCATCACAATTTTGCTACGATGGCCCAAACAATGTGAGGGATAGAAGATATCTTTGTTTGACACCAATGTTGCTTTCAGAGCATTCTGACATTCCCCCCCTATTTTGAGTTTGGCTCTGACTTGCTCATAAAGTCTATGCATTGCCACTCTTAACTCATCTAGAACTCCAAACCCCTCCATCCTGCTCCAAAGTTTACCTCTAAGAACCATGTCAAATGCTTTCTTGAAGTCAAAAAAGCAACAAAAAGCTTTTTCTCCTTGGTTATCCTTTACTTTTTCGATCAAGTGCCTAATAGTGATGCATTGGTCGATAGTGGAATGCTTTAGCTTGAAACCCGGTTGCGCTTTTGCTCTTTTTGCCTCTTTCTTTGCCAAGTTGCTAATTTTGCACTCTACCACGCAACCAAATAGCTTTCCAAGGAGGGGATTGATCATGATAGTGCAATAGCTAGATCGATTATTGATATCTTCGCTTTTATAGAGAGGGATAACGACACTACTCATCCAATCTATTAGGAAGCCTTCTTGGTTGATACCATTGAATATGCTTTTGATGTGCAGTGTGAGGGCTTCTAAACTCCATTTTAGATATTTTGTTTGCAGCCCATCTCTATCTTGTGCTTTACCCCCTGCTAGTCTCTTTATGCCTTGAGTAATATCTTCCACAGAGAAGAGCTTAGTTGTTGTGTGGATTACATGAGGGAGGTCTTTATCCTAAACTCGGTCAAAGTGTAGCTTTGCATATTCTAACCATTAAGTATCTGTGTTATTGTTCTCTTTTTGTTTTCTCTTTTGCTGTAGTTCCCTCCAAAAGCCTTTGGGATTGTGTTTTCCAAGAGAAATTAGTTCCTTCCTTCTTGTGTTCATGTTGCTTTCTTTTTGAGACCATATGATTCTTTCATAAGCCTTTGTTGACTGCGGGTGGCAACTTACAATGGGTACCTTCTAGACAACACTAGATCGTGTGGGATAAACCCTCTTGGTGGGAACACGAAAGTTAGACTACAAGACTTTTACAATTGCAGGGCAGGGGTGATTCCTACTACAGTTAGGTGCCCTCTAGAGAATCACCAGCTCAAAATCAATTTAGCAAATTCCTCAATATTTATGGATGCTCAAATACTAAAGAGGTCTGTGTTATCACTCAATTTCAGTCCAGCGTTCATGACCTAAAGGTGGTCCTAGTCGGTAGTATTCCCTTATTCGAGAAGAAAGACCTGCAAAGCATTCTCTTCTTGAAACACACATTCCATGGGGGAAAATGTTTTCAAAGTTGATCTATGTTCAAATTCCAAGGTCTATTAATGCCTTCATTTCCATCCTCACCCTGTTGGTGATCTCTGTCCATAAATATGGAAGGATGAAATTAAAGCTCAAACATGGTGCGAAGTGGGAGGTTGAATGTTTGAAACGGCTTAGGCAATTCAAAGCAAGAAACAGTGGAGGCACACAAAAATTAAATTGAATTGAATTTAAAATGCTTCCCCCTAAACAGTCAAAAGGTGAACAGTGTCTAGGAAATCATAACTTCTAACAGTTGTTGCTAAACATGGTAAATTAAAATCATCTAAACATCACATTCACCATAGTCAAAATCACAAATTGGGTATAAGTTAAACTGTAATGTTTTTTAATCCAAATAAAATCCTATAATGGGCATTGCATCTATGATCTGTCATCCATACATGATTTACTAAAATCATTCAAAACGTCATATCGAAACACCATAATGATTACTATGAATTGGTATAAGCTAAACCATGTTATGCTTTTTATTCCACATAAAATCCTATAATGGGCACTGCATCAATGATTTGTTACCCAATACATGGTAAACTGAAATCATCTAAAACATCACATTTTAAACATCATAATCATAACTATGAATTAGGTAGAAGCTGAACTATTCTATGGCTTTTAATCAAGTAAAATCCTGAAACGGGCATTGCATCTATGAAATATCATAATCATAACTATGAATTGGGTGGAAATTGAACTATTCTATGTTTTTTAATCAAATAAAATCCTGTAATGGTCATTGCATCTATGAAACATCGTAATCATAACAGTGAATTGGGTGGAAGCTGAACTCATATGTTTTTAAATCAAGTAAAATCTTGTAATGGGCATTGCATCTATGAAACATCATAATCATAACAATGAAATGGGTGGAAGCTGAATTCATATGTTTTTGAATCAAGTAAAATCCTGTAAGGACATTGCATCTATGAAACATCATAACAATGAAATGGGTGGAAGCTGAACTCATATGTTTTTGAATCAAGTAAAATCCTATAATGGGCATTGCATCTATGAAACATCATAATCATAACAATGAATTGGGTGGAAGCTGAACTCATATGTTTTTGAATCAAATAAAATCCTGTAATGCACATTGCATCCATAAAACATCATAATCATAACTGTGAATTGGGTGGAAACTGAACTGTCCTATATTTTTTGACCAAGTAAAATCCTGTAATGGGATCAATGAAATGGGCATTGCATCTATGATCTGTGAAAAGATGGAGAGCAAACAAGAACTACTGTAACCACTTACGCTCTGTGATAATAGGATGAGGATGGCGTGTCCCCCAAACAGCATGTGCTAAATAAGAATAGCAGCGGGAAAAGCAAAAGGTGTGTCATTTTTCTTCGCCTTTGCTCTGAGCAGCTTCTGTAATTTCTTGAAAATGCTTCGGCCTTCTTTCTATTTCCTTCTCGCTGCTCTGTCAATTGAGATCTAGTCCTCTAATGGCACGGTCACATTAATCCAAGGCCACAGGATTATGCATCAACATCACTTGGAAGTTATTGTAGAACAAAATCCTCAACAAGCGGGATACAAGCCGATGGATTTTGTGCCATACTTATAGTGGAGCTCCGATTTTTTTCTTTATGGAAATGGAAAGGGATAGATTGAAATGCAAGGTACCCAGGTTGCCTCACGCCTTACATTATTGACATTGGCACCATTTGAACATGGATTTGTCTTTTTAATGTTCTTTCCGTATGACCTTGGACTGTGTCGCTGGGTCTTGGCATTGGCATTTCTTTCGCTTTGGTACAAAGGATAATACACTTCAGTTTTTTTAATGGGTCTAACACATAGAGTTTTTATTTTCACATGTCGGTATGACGGACTGAAAAGTAAACCACCAAGGAAGGTTGATGACAATAGAGACGTTAAAAAAGGTAATATAATAAAATGAAGGGGAAAAAATAGGATGGCAAAAAGACAATAAAGGGATATTCAAGTAATAGATATAGAAATATAAAATGATAATTTTATAGTGAAATTATTAGTTAAATTTAATTGGTATCCAGGTTTTTCCAATGTATTTGATCTTTAAAGAATAATATATTATTATATTTTGTAAAATTATTGTATGTTAAGTTTTATTTACGTGTTAGTGTAGATTAAATATTGATTTTTGTTTGGGTTGGTGGAAAGAAAGCAGTCCACTTTGAGAAAAAAGAGGAGTTTTGTTGGTGTGTAGATAATTTTATTTTAGTTTTTTCTTATTATATATATATATGCAAAATAATAACTATGGAAGGCTTTAGACTCATAAAAAAATAAAGAGTAATCCCAAAAATAAAATTCGTATCGAAAACCCAAAAGTATAAGACTAATTATCCAGTCCATGCTTATCTAAGAGACTACAATCCATCCTTGACATGGAGGAATGGTGATTTTGTATTCCCACAAACATGTCAAAGACACTAACAAACCTATTTAGTTGAACAATCACCATAAGTATGAAGATGATTCATTATATATCAATTCTACAATGATTTATCTCTACAACATGCAGCCCACACAATCAATCAAGTAGCACCAATCATTAACACATAAGCAATGGATTTACCCTTTCAAAATGCAGTACCAATCAATTATACACAAATAAATGAATCACACTCTTCACCATGCAACCCACACATAGCGAAGTAATGCAATCATAGAAGCACATACAGAGCCATCATAGTATCAATTATTAATCAAAGCACAAACCATGCTCCATCTTGAAAGCACCCCTTTAACCCATAAATTCTAGAGTCAAAAGCATATATGAAATACACTTAAATTTTGTAAAAATAACCCTTGACCATATCACATAGAGTTAAGGCACTTACTAGGCCTTCAATCATCCAATTAACATGCTCAACTTACTCCTAACTAGAGGGAAGGCCTTAAGAAAAACAACCAGTCACACAAAGTCATACACGTTCCACTTTAAAAAGGGCATGTCATAAGGTATTATAGGTGTGTTCATTAGTGTGAAAAAGGTATAGTTTTTCACACCACCTTTTTTTCATAACTAGTATAATTTGAACTTTAAAAATAGAGTTTTGCACTAGGAAAATTCTAGAAGCTTAGATCAAATAAAAAAATCTTAATTACAATTTTGTATACATTTATACATCATCCAGACTATTGTATCACAATTGCATTACCAATCACAGCCACATTTCTTTTCTTTGCCTTTGTAGCATTCCCATCTTCAGTCGCATTCATATCCACCGCCTCTCCAAGTTCTTTTTCTTCGAGGGAGTAGGAAGGAGGAGGGGGGTGATGGAGGGGCGGCCTAACAACAAGCATTGGCCCTTGGGGTCGAAATTTCCTCCTTAAACAATACAAATCCTAACCTCTTTACGATCCTCATTTACTCCTTATTGATAGCTCTCAAACCATCCATAAGGATGTGTTGAGAAAAATTATTATAATTAATTAAGCTTTTACTATATTTTTCTTTGCTTTTATTTACAAAAAAAATCAGTTATATTTTAGAATTTCTAATTTTAAGTGTTAGAAACAAATGACAAAGATCATGTAAAATAATGTTGAAAGTAAGTAAATAAATGTTTAAAATAAATATGTCACCTCAAAAACAAGCCACCAAGAGAACGTGAGACATAAGTTGTTAAGTGGAGAAACCAAATAAATGGAATAAAATCCATGTGTATTAAGAAGGCTTACAAAACACTATTCTCTAAAAATACAATCTTAGTAGAAAAAATGAGAAATAGAAAGAAGAATGAGATTCAAGCCATAAATAAATGTCTCTAGATGAACTAATGTAGAATGAGAGATGAGAGAACTCATTAAATAGAATTAGAAGGAAAGAGAAGTTACACAACCTTCTTAGTGTTTACCTATTGTCACTAATCTCTATGAGGTGAGAGGAAGTGTGTGACAAGTGTGGGAGGAGTTACATGTAATATGTAATTCCAAGATTCCCTTCAAAATGGACAAAAAATATGTAACACCTCATAAATCTGAAATATATGAATTATAAATTCACATAATAGAAAAAACTACACACCTAAATAGATTTAAGATTAATTAATTAATCCAAATAAATATTAATCTCTAATCTTAAGAAAAAACTATTTAAAAATTTTATGCTTTTATAGTCCATACAAATAAATCTTAAAGCTTTTGGAATAATTATGTTCAACTTTTTTACTCTGTGTTACGGATCACCATCCACGGTGTTACAACCCTTTAAGTTGTACTTAAGATAATGCATTAATTTTTTTTAAAACTAATTACTTAGCATTCATTCACTCAACCACAGTTATACTACATAACTTAAGTCAATCATAAACTCAATAACTTAGAATAATAACGGTTCTAACATCTAATACAAAATGTAATATAATATAACACAATATTAATGAAAGTAAATACATTAGGACTCAGCTATCATTGGTCCACTAATACAACAACTGTTGTTTAGCATATACAAATGAAATACAATTACATTTTCTTTAAGCTTTCAGTCTTAATATAATAAATAAATACCAAGCTCTCTGAAACTCATGTCGTACCAACGCATGTCGTACTAATGCATGTATTTTTTATTAAGTCAAGTGCAATCTCCAAGTAAGTAGTACTGATGTGAGAGGGAGAGCATCATCTGAGTGCTTTTTCACACCAACCACAGACCAACAATTCTTCACATAATTCTCTATCAGGGTATGGCCCTCCCTTCACATATAGGTAGATAGAACGGTGCCGAAATCTAGAAAACAAGCTAGTACCCATGTGCGTATGGTGTCATAAAACTAAACATATAATGTATCATGGAAAACTCAATCTATTGCAAGATATTGCACTGACATGTAAAATATACATACTAAAAGATAATGTCTCAGTAAATATTATTTAACCACAAGATTCATACTAATTATTTCCTCCTAGCAATCATATCACATCACATGCTAAATAAAGGAGTAAGAAAAGTATACATTTATTCATTTACGCATAAATGAATCTTATATTAAAAACAATCTCAAACTGGAAATGATGACCATTATTTTTACCACCTGGGTAAAACACACATTAAACTACAAATTCTAACTACTACAATAAGTTCCATACGACTACACCTCATGATATCCCATTTTATCATATTTGGTGTTCTAAGACATAACTACTAATTTACCCACAAACAGTCATACTAACAATCATAAACACATGGAAGCATACATTTGTAAATCAATAAGTATATATAACAAAACAAGTCATACAAATACATAAAAGTCTAATCTAACATTCATTTATACTCTCAAGGTTGTATACATGCATATCTGATATCTTACTAACTGATATAAAATATACTGATCAAATAATAACCAACACATACATTTAATTAGTCAATGTAGGTGAGAGTCTAAATATTCAACTATGATATATACCATCCGAGCATATACATTTAAACTGAAGTATTCTATGATATTCTATATTATCATAGCTCATTGTGCATAAGCACCATACTCAAACATGATCAAACAATCTTACACTATAATTATCAAATAAACAAATATATGATTATACCATCTAGATATACCCTAAATCATATTGTACAATAATAATCAGATAAAAATACAATATCTAGACACACATCATGATACACTATCTTATGTTATAACAATCTAATTATTTTTACATATAAATGCTTTCACAATATGTATTGTACAAAAGTTTTCAATACTAACAACATACATACATACATATATATATAAACAATTATTTAACGCAAGTCAAGGTTTTACAAAAAAATTCAAACAGAACTTTAACGAACCTTTAAGAAATAACCTGAGTATTACAGCCAAATAGACCTCTCTAGAATCAAGATTGTGTTCTCGATAATCATAGTTTTCTCACAACTTATAAGAAAATAACCTATAGATTAAAACCATAATATAAAGTTTTTACCATTTCTTTTTATGTGTCAACTCTATACATTCTAGATTCATGCATTTAATTCTATAAGCTAGATCAAACACACACAATCTTTCGTAATCGTTGCTACCATGTACTTAGTCATCAAAAATATGGTTGAACCTCATTTATTAATTTATTTCACAATCAATATATATGACAAGCTAATAAATTAACCAAACGAAAATTATGCAAGCCAATAAATTAACCTAGATAAACATACAATTTACATTTTTAAAACCTAAGATAATCCATCATAAGCTTGACCCTCATCTTTACCCAAAGAACTTTAAATAAATCAAGGTAAAAATTTGACAAAATATTAATAATTTACAAGTACTTTGCTCACTCTTTTCAAAAGAGAAGTACCGGCAGACAACCTTATATTATTTCTTTTATACTAATAAGTTGAGCTTCTATAATACATAGATCATATAACTTACTCTTTTCCACATAAGAACATATATTGATAACTATTATTTTATATTTAATAATCTATATTCATGTGTATTTTTATATTTCTTTAATCCGACATTACTTCAAAAGGTTTACATAATTAAATATCGTGTGAAGTGATACCCAACTTTTACTATTTCTTTTCGAATCGGGTATACAAACCATTCTAACATTGATTACCAATAAAAGGGGCAACACAAATAAAATATTCCAACTCTAAATACGTTCTCATGATAATTACACTTATCCATTTGAGTTACAATTCGAGATAGTCATAATACAAAAACCCAAGGCAAAATAAAATTCTACCAAACATTAGATCTTGCATTAAAGAGAAATCATAATTTCTTTTATTTAAATGGCTCAGCTATTTTATCTCTTAAACTTAGCGAATTTAATTTACTAACTCAGCATTTTATATGAATGACTCATTGTTTCACTGTATTGTCTCAACAATATTTGACAGCTCAACATTTAATAATGAATTCAACTCTTTAGAATACATACATTGTGTTTCGTTTGATATACTCAGTGATCAAATTAATAAACTTAGTGTTACAAATTACTAAACTCAATGTTGTAGTTGTTAAACTTAGCGTTTCGCAATACACTGGGTGTTCCAAATACTTAACTCAGTGTTCTAATTTTTATGTTACATTCAAATTATAACTCAATGTTTTCTTAACTTGGCGATTTTATTATGACCCGGTGTTGCATGTTAGAGATTTGATATTGATATTTAATAACATAGCTTATCAATTTTTATACACAACAAATAATAAACTCAACATTTTCAATGAATTTGTTACATTGTTTTAACTGAACAACTCAATCTTTTTAATGTATAAACTCAACGATCTGATATATATAAATCTCAGCAATTACATCAATATATACACAAATTTTTAAATAGCAACTCAACATTCCGAAAGTGACTTGGCTTTTTATATAAAATGACATAGCATTTTACAATAATGGCTCAACATTTAAATCAGGGGACTTGACCTTTTGATTTCAGACACAGCCTTGAATTTATTACAAACTCAGCATTACAATATTAATAAATATAGCTCAACCTTTTATTAGTAAATGACATGACATTTTATATAGATGATTAGTGTCTTAGTATAAAGATTTAGCGCTTTATAAAAATATAAACAACCTAATATGTACTCAAACATTTAATATATACTTATAAGCATTTTAGATAAAAGCTTAGCATTTTAACTATATTTACTCAACATTTTATTTGTATAATGGTGTTTCATTTAATCTCAACTATCTATAACATATACAACAATCCAACATGTGACATAGTATATTTAAATGTATATTGGCGTTTTAACATGACATTTCAACTCAGTATTCCATCTATTAAGATGCAATCAATTTTATCAAAATAAGACGTTTTACATATGTAATACATAGTTTTACATAAAGACACATGTTTATTTATAATCAATGACGTGATCTATTTAATAAATTATTGTTCACAGCTATTATTTATAGTCTATAAATAGAAACGTCAAACTCTAAAATAAAACGTAAGGATATTTTATATGATGCTACCAAAGGTATATTAAGATGCTTGCTCAAAAGTAGATTATGTTCTCTAAATATATTTTAACATTTTTTTCCACATGACGCTTTAATGTCCAAATACCTATAACACAACCATTTAATATTCTTAAAACATTGCTAGGTTGCTGAAATGGATTCTAGTTTACAACCATAATAAAATATTACACGGGATTATAATTTACAAACATACCTTGTACGAAATTACTTTGAAAAAGAATAAGATTGCTCTCTTGCTCGCTTCTCTCCAAATCCAACCATTTCTTCTCTATTGTTGCCTATCTTTTTCCTTTTATTATTCTCCTCGTGCTTCTGTGTCTTTTTTTTTTCCAAAGCTCCCATTTTTCTAAATTTATAAGACTCTCTTCTCCTTCATTATGTTGTTAAGCATGATGATGTAAAGAAGGAAACAAGAAAACATCATCATCATGCAAACTAAATGCTTTAATTAAATGACTCAATATTCATCCTTTAATTAAATCTGTATTCTTCTTTACATCATCATGCTTAATATATATTAAAACATTTAATTTGTTCAATAAATAACTTTATGTCATTTTTCTCAAGTTGTCTAAAACAATAGACTAAGTTAACCAATTAAACAATAATATCTAAATTCTAGTTTTCATGTAATTTCATGAATGTATTTCCAATACTAAGTTTAATTTGTCTTTACTCATGGTTAGAACTTTAAGATAACTCAAGCTCTTGAAAGTAATAAACGTAATTATTATTTGTTAATAGATATATAAGCTCATAATTATTTTTATTTACAAGATAATCATATCTTTAATAACTAGCAATTTATATATATATATTTTCTAATTTATTCTCAAAAATCAAGACAATTAAATCAAAAGAATATAATGTATATTAAGAACTAAATTTTGCATACTAATATAATCACATACAATATTTCTTTAATTACGCACTAGTATTAAAAACATGTTATGCATATAATATTTTAAATCTAATATGCATGTGTGTAGGGTCACTAGCAATTTTTTATGTCATCACCCATTCATCTCATCTAGCCAATCCTCTCTAATGATGCTTTTCCTCATCTAGCTCTGAGGGTAAATCAATTATGCATCCACTTCGAATCAAGTACGTAGTTAGTCTGAGTCATCATATATATCAATCAATGATGTAAAACTAATATATATACATCATCAATATACAAAATAATTAAAATATAATTATCATATTATGTATATTAAATAACAATATCATTATCCCATACTAGTACATGTCATAAAGCTTAAGTTAAAGCAATGCTAATAAATATTAACCATATTAATCTACGAATTCAAAGATTATAAGTCATAAGGTGAAATCGAGACGTGGCATCCTCCCCTCTAAAACTGGCATCACCCCAATGACTTTTATTCAAATAAAAGTTTTGATTAACAAACATAATTTAATAACATAAAAATATAATATCAAGTATCATATCATGTAAATAAAAATATTTTACTTGAAAAACTCATTATAATTCTCTTATTTAACACTATTCTTAGAGTATTGGTCCTACAAGACCCTACTCGATGACATTTTCTATTATGCAAATAAGTTTTACGAATATTGTTTATGTTGATTGGTTCTATCATGACCACTCCGAGGTCCAAAACTGCAAGACAAACCTATAACAACTCAATAAAAGTCTTATTGACTTTCCAAAAACACATGAGATCATCACAAAAGTTAAAACAAATGACCAATGAGAATTTCACAAAACCTTCTAGTCCCTATGCACATCTCTCTAACCTAGAGAGTGTATTTCTCATACTAGATAAAAATATTTAGGGATCTAGACAAGAATGATGTGTATATGTTAATACTATCATTACTTTGTGTAGCTTTAGATAAGTATAACATGTTAATAAATCAAAGCTCTAGACAAGTACGATGATGATTAAAAATTGATAATAATGTATACAAAATCATGGAATATCCTTCCATAATATACATGTGTATGGTCATACGACTGAATTTGACAAATTTTGCTTATCAAATCTTAGATTTGACAAGTCTGTTTGTCAAATTCAACTCAGTACCAACAATCTAAGTCAATGTGAGGCTAATTAGAATACTATCCTATTGTTTAAAACTCAAATTCTTAATTCACCACTTTTTCCTCAGGTCTCCACGATCTGACGATCTTTTCAATGTAAACAAGGTTCTAAAAAACACAAATATGTACTAATAGATTATAAAAAGTATACTATATACTAAATAATTTTAGATGTACTAGCATACATAGAAAAAAATCTTACAATCATCTTGAGATTATATCAAGTTTCCACTAGCTAAACATAACTAGCACCATAATTCACATCTTAACATATAGTATTATATTCAAAGTTAAGAGGAAATAATATCAAAATTAATATAACATACTAAGGCTAAGGATCATACCGTCCTTACAACCTTTTAAGTAAGACAATGTCTCCTTGCTTGTACGATTAGCACACATCAAGTTAAAAAATTATCTCAATGCTTTTAGATTGCTAAGATGTTTTGCACATCTTATACCTTACTTACTTTTGAAGAAAGGTACATATATAACTCTTCAAAACAACATGCTTTAAAAAGAGAATAATATTAGTCCAAATAAATGTATATAATAACATAGTAATTATAATCATTTAGAATTTATTATAAATTCAAAGTTTACAATTCATTAAGGTCAAGTTAGATAAAATAGTAACTCTAAAAGTCACAAAGTGGATAGTAGAAAACTAACATCTCATAAACAAAACTTCCTACATACCTTCATATGGTAGAATAAAACATCATAATCCAAGTTTCCAAATCATTATTCACTTACCAAACTTGTAGGGGTAGTATTGTAACCTACCTCCACAATCGGAAGGAAAATACTAACCTCAAATATGCATCAATCTATCCAATCTTACAACTTATCTCAACAAGAAGTAGAAAACACTCTCCTATGAACTCAAATGAAAAAATTAAAACAATAATTCAAAAACAAGTTTTCATTTAAGGAAACTCTAAATCAACATCTTAAAAATATGAATCTTCTCAATAGCTTGTAATGATGTAAGAAGAGAGTGAGAGAATAACAACTCACCTCTATGCTAACTAAGAGAGATAAAACTTCTTCTCAAGTTTATATAAATACAAAGATGCTAATCTACATAAAAAACTCTTAACACAAAAAAATTCAGAATCAAGACATCTACATTTAACTACAAGAAAAATCTCATCGCACTAGGTGGTGCCAAACTAAAATGGTCTTATAAGATTTTTACTCCTAGGATCTGTGTAAGTAAGACACAAAATTGATGCATATATACTTAAGTGAGAGGCACTCCATGCCTTTACAAACACTCATAAAACACAAATGTAAATGGTAAAGATGATTCAATTACCAAGAATGATGTAATCATACTCAAGGTATTCAATCTAAAGATTAAAAATATGGTAGGATATCTTGTCCACAACTCAAGAACTATGCTATAAACTTACCTACTAAAAACACCTTTTAAAAACCATCACCAATGAGACACTCGATAAATCAACCCTTTAAAACCTCTAAGAGGGTACAAATGCTCTAAGTTACACACTCAATGTACCATACATACTTTCTCATTTCTCTTTTCTGCTAGATAGAAAGATATAAAAATGCTAATGGATTCATTAGGTTCTAGAGTTCAAGTCACAACTCTAATACTACATGTTACAACCCCTCAAGTTGTACTTAGAATAATGTAATTTTTTTTAAAAAACTAGTTAATTAACATTCATTCATTCAACCACAATTATACTACATAACTTAAGTCAATCATAAACTCAACAACTTAAAACAATAATGGTTCCAACTTTCAATACAGAATGTAATATAATATAACATAATATTTAAGAAAGTAAATACGTTAGAACTCAGCTACAGTTGGTCTACTAATATAAAAAATATTTTTCACCATATATAAATGAAATATAATTACATTTCTTTTAAATCTTCAACCTTAATAAAATAAATAAATATCAAGTTCTCTTGAGCTCGTGTCGTACCAATTCGTGTATCTCTAATCAACTCAAGTGCAGTCTCCAAGTAAGTAGTATTGTTGTGGGAGGGAGAGCATCATCTGAGCATTTTTTCACATCAATCATGGATCAATGATCTCCCTCATAATTCTCTATCAGAGAATCACCCTTCCTTTACGAATAGGTAGATATAACAGTGCAAAAATCTAGAGAACAAGCTAGTATCCATGTGTGCATGATGTCATAAAACTAAACATGTAGTGTATCATAAAAAACCCAATCTATCACAAGATATCACATTGACATGTAAATCATACATATCAAAAGATAATGTCTCACTAAATATTATTTAACCATAAGATTCATACTAATAACTTTTTCCTGGTAACAATATCACATCACATGCTAAATAAAGGAGTAAGAAAAATATACATTTATTTATCTACGCATGAATAAATCTTATATTAAAATCAATCCCAAACTATAAATAATGACCATTATTTTTACCACCAGAATAAAACACATATTAAACTACATATTCCAACTAATATAATAAGTTCCATACGATTACACCTCATGATATCCCATTTTATCATATTTTGGTATTCTAAGACAACTACTAGTTTACTCACAATGATATTAAGTAGTCATAAACACATGGAAGCATACATTTTTTAATTAACAAGTACATATAACAAATCAAGTCATACAAATACATAAAAGTCTAATCTAACATTCATTTACACTCTTAAAGTTGTATGTATGCATACATGATATCCTACTAACTGATACAAAATATATTGATCAAGTAATAATTAACACATATATTTAATCAGTCAACATATGTGAGAGTTTAAACATTCAACTAAAATATGTACCATTCGGGCATATACATTCAAGTTAAAGTATTCTATGATATCCCATACTATCATAGCTCATTGTGCATGCGCACCCTACTTAAATATGATCAAAGAATCTTACATTATAATGATCAAACAAGCAATTATAGGATTATACCACTCTGATATACTGTAGATCATACTGCACAATAATAATCAGATGAAAACATAATCTCTAGACACACATCATGATGCACTATTTTATGCTACAGTAGTCTAATTATTTTTATAGATAAATACTTTCATAATATGTATTGTACAAATATTTTCAATACTAACAACACACACACACACACACACACACACACACATATAGTTATTTAATGCAAGTCAAGGTTGTACAAAATTTCTCAAACAAAATTTCCATGAACATTTAAGAGATAACCTAAGTATTATAACTAAATAGACCTCTCTAGATTCAAGATTTCATATATTCACATTCACAACAATAAGAAAATAATTTTTAGATTAAAACCATAATATAAGGCTTTCACTAGTTCTTTTTATGTGTCAACTCTACACATTCTAGATTCATGCAATTAATTCTATAAGCTAGATCAAACACATACAATCTTTTGTAATAGTTGCTAACACGTACTTATCCATCAAAAATATGGTTGAACCCCATTTATTGATTTATTTCACAACCAATATCTATGACAAGCTAGTAAATCTACCAAACATGAATCATGCAACTCAATAAATCAATCTAGATAAACATACAATTTACATCTTTAAAACCTAATATCAATCTATCATAAGCTTGAGCCTCATCTTTGCTCAAAGAACTCTAAATAAATCAAGGTAAGAGTCAGTCAGAATATTAATAATTTACAAGTAATGTGCTCACTCTTTTCAAAAGAGAAGTACCCGCAGACAATCTTAAATTATTTATTTTATACTAATAAGTTGAGCTTATATAATACATAGGTCATATAGCGTACTCTTTTTCACATATGAACATATATTGATATCTATTATTTTATACTTAATAATCTATATTCATGTGTATATTTATATTTCTTTAATCTAACATTACTTTAAAAGGTTTACATAATTAAATATTGTGTTAAGTGATACCCAAGTTTTACTTTTTCTTTCTAAATTGGGTATACAAACCATTCCAACATTGATTACCGATCAAAGGAGCAATACAAAGAAAATACTCTAACTCTAAATAGGTTCTCTTGATAATTACGCTATCCATTTGAGTTACAATTCGAGCTAGTTGTAATATGAAAACCCAAGGCAAAATAAAGTTCTATCAAACATTTGATCTTGCATTAAAGAGAAATCATAATTTATTTTATTTAAATGGCTCAATGATTTTATCTCTTAAACTCAATCAATTTAATTTACTAACTCATCATTTTATATGAATGACTCATTGTTTCATTGTATTGTCTCAACAATATTTGACAGCTCAGTATTTAATAATGACTTCAGTGCTTTAAAATACATACACTGCATTCCATTTGATATACTCAACAATCAAATTAATAAACTTAGCATTACAAACTACTAAACTCAATGTTGCAGCTGTTAAACTTAGTGTTTCGCAATAGACTGGAGGTTCTAAATAGTTAACTCAGTGTTCTAATTTTTATGTTGCATTTAGATTATAACTCAGTGTTTGCTTAACTTGGTGATTTTATTATGGCCTGAAATTGCATGCTAGATACTTGATGTTGCTATTTAATAACACAACTTATCAATTTCTATACATTGAAAATAATAAATTCAACATTTTCAATGAATTTATCTCATTGCTTTAACCGAACGACTCAATCTTTTTAATGTATAAACTCAGTGATATGATATATATAAATCTTAGTGATTACATCGATATATACACAGTTTTTAAATAGTGACTCAGCATTTCAAAAGTGACTTGGCTTTTTAAATAAAATGACATAGCATTTTACAATAATAGATCAGCATTTAAATCAAGAGACTTGGCATTTTGATTTCAAACACAACCTTGAATTTATTACAAATTCAGCGTTGCAATATTAATAAATATAGCTCAACATTTTATTATTAAATGATATGGCATTTTATATGGATAACTGTCATCTTAGTAGAAAGACTTAGCACTTTATAAAAATATATACAACCTAATATATACCCAACATTCAATATATATTTACAAGCATTTTAGATGAAGCCTAGCATTTTAACTATATTTACTCAGTGTTTTATTTGTATAATGGTGTTTCATTTAATCTTAGCTATTTATAACATATACAACAATTCAACATATGACACAATATATTTAAATGTATATTGATATTTTAACATGACGTTTCAACTTAGCAATCCATTTATTAAGATGCAACTGATTTTATCAAAATAAGATGATTTACATATGCAATACATAGCTTTAAATAAAGACTCGTGTTTATTTGTAATCAATGATGCAATCTATTTAATAAATTATTGTTCACAATTATTATTTGTAGTCTATAAATAGAAACGTCAGACTCTAAAATGAAATGCAGAGCTCTTATATATAACGTTGTCAAAGTTATATTAAGATGCTTACACAAAAGTAGATTATGCTCTCTAAATATATTTTAACATTTGTTTTCATATGACACTTTAATGTTCGAATACCTATAACGTAGCCATTTAATATTCTTAAAACCTTGCTAGGTTGTTGGAATAAATTTTGGTTCACAACCATAATAAAATATTACATAGGGTTATAATTTACAAAACATACCTTGTACGGAATTGCTTTGAAAAAGAATAAGCTTGCTATCTCTTACTCGCTTCTCTCTGCATCTGGCCCTTTCTTTTCTTATGTTGCCTATCTTTTTCCTTTTATTCTTCTCCCTGTGCTTCTATGTCTTTTTTTTTCAAAGTTCTCATTTTTCTAAATTTATAAAACTCTCTTCTCCTTCATTATGTTGCACCCATTTACTTTGCATGCTCTTGTTTTTCATGCATGGCATCGTTTATCCCTTCTTAATTGAAGTTGTCTCACCTCTAAGACTGAAGTTATCCTTTAATTAAATTTGTACTCTTCTTTACATCGTCATGATTAATATATATTAAAGCATTTAATTTGTTTAATAAATAACTTTACGCCACTTTTCTCAAGTTATCTAAAATAATAGACTAAACTAACCAATTAAATAATAATATCTAAATTCTAGTTTTCATGTAATTTCATGTATGTATTTCTAAGTTTAATTTGTCTTCACTCATGGTTAGAAATTTAGGATAACTCAAGTTCTTGAAAGTAATAAAAGTTATTTTTAAATTGTTAATAGATATATAAGCTCATAATTATTTCTAATTGCAAAATAACCATATATTCAATAACTAGCAATTTAAATATCTATTTTTTCTGATTTATTCTAAAAAATCAAGACAATTAAATCAAAAGAATCTAATACATATTAAGAACTAAATTTTACATACTAATATAATTACATATAAGATTTTTTTAATTACGTACTACTATTAAAAACATGTTATGCATATAATATTTTAAATCTAATGTGTGTGTAGGGTCACTAACATTTTTTCCTGTCATCACCTATTCGTCCCATCTAGCCCATCCTCTCCGATGATGCTCTCCTTCGTATAGCTATGAGGGTAGGATCAATCCTACATCCACCTCACAACAAGTATTTAGTTAGTCTGAGTCATCATATATATCAACCAATGATGTAAAACCAACATATATACATCCTCAATGTACATAATAATTAAAATACAACTTTCACATTATGTATACTAATAACAATATCACTGTCCCATACCAATATATATCATAAAGCTTAAGTCAAAATAATTCTAATTAGTTATTAACCATATTAATCCATGGATTCAAAGGTTATAAGTCATAGGGTGAAATCAGGATGTGACACATGATCTTTCATCAAGAGAAAAAAGACTTGTTTAGAGATTTAGTGTTTGAATACTTTCATACCATTTATTTTTGTTATTCTATTTATTAAAATTATTTGTTTTGTCATATGACGGATTGCTTGAGGAGAAGGGGGTTATGTTCATAACCCTTATGATTATAAGGATTATAGCTCTAACTTTTTATGGTCCTAAAGGTGTAATTGTTTAATGGCACTAGCATGTCACTTATGTGTTAGTAAAAAAAATGCATGCCAAAGTTGATGCCACTAGCCTCCAGATGGGCACCACTTTCATGCTTTGAAAAATGATCATTTAATATTATTAGTTGGGTTTTTAGGTCTCGTTACATAATTTATGAAAATAAAAAATATTAATATTTTAATGTAAATTTTGATTTTATTTATATTTTTTAATGTAACCTTGTCTTATTTCAAAAATTATATCTGTAATTATACACAATTTATATATATATATATATATATATATGAAAAATCATTTTGTATTAGATTGAGGAGCACTTCATGTATCCATATAATATTTCTCCAATCTTGAGATAAATAGTGTATCAACAAAACATTCTTAAATTTGTAAAGTTTTATTTCAAAAATTAATAAAAATATTTACTCATCTAAAAAAAAATTGCTAATAATGGTTCCAAAATTCTTGTATCAATAATTTTAGTATTAGTATTAAATAAATGAGTGCATCGACTAATCACTCAGTATGATTGTTTGTACTAATGATTAGTATTTTTCAGAAAATAATTGTGTGTGTGTGTGTGTGTGTGTGTATAATTCATTTTGTTTATCTACATCATTTCAAAACTTAAAACGAATAGGTCAATTTTCAGCACTTAAAGTTATATGACATCTAAATTTTAAATAAAGAGTTGTATGATTGCTATATAAAAGTGTGTCATATTATTATAATTTTATTTAGGCTCATAAAAAAATCTGATGTGGCCTCCAACCACATGGATGGATTCACCAATCCATAACTTTAATAAACACATAATAATAATAATAATTCAACTCATAATCTTCTCATTAAATCTCTCAACAATACACAAGCTTCTCACATAGCTTCAACAAGCTATCTCTCACACTCATACAAACTCACTTATTCTCTCCTAGTCTAACTAAACAAGCAAATGATAGAAGTATTAATAGAAATTTGTATCAGAAAAACAACAAAGGAGGCCCAATTTGGCACCAACCCTTCACATGGGGGAATCTCCCTTCAAGAACACATGAAATATCCAAGAAATCCATGCCACTTTACACACATGGGTCATTTTTTTTTAAGACAAGGCTCCACCAAGAAAAATGTGCCAACTTCACATGGCCTTCACATGACAAGTCAAAAAGCTAAAGGAGATTCCAATTTGGAATAGTGTACCTTGTCTTCTCATCATCACAAACCTTCAAAGGTTGATTGATTCACCTTTTAACCATTCTCTCTTGTCCTCTCATGGTAAATTTATCCCATTCAACATGTGTGTACAATCACTTTGCACAAGAGTCCAAATAGGTAAGGAATCTCTCGTAATCATGGATTTATCACTAGCATGTACATCCCAAAAGGTGTCTCCCACTTGTAATTTCAAATCATATGCATAGTAGATGCCAAAAAACAAGTCCCTTTATGTGCTTTTCAAGAAATGTGGTGCCCTATGCCACCTATCCATCATAAATAGTGTTGTGGACACTTCATCAGGATGAATAGTGTCTACCATATCATCAGTGAATAGTGTTTTGCCACCACATCATTCTCCTCCAATTGAAAACAAATTAGCTCTCACGAATTACCATGATTGTATCCATGCTATTTATTCTAAAAAATAGAAAATCACATCACTCTATTTTTGAGTGATGCAAGATTGTTCAATCCCTTTGATACTCCTGCATTAGACATCTAAGGTGTTATAAATATTTTCATTGATGTTTGTTGGGTGAATATTTTGTCACCAACTAATTGATGGGAAAAATAGGTTATTTCAACCACAGCATAGGGAGATTGGTCGGCCAAGTGTGCAGGTTTACCACATTAAAAGGGGACAAATCTCTCCTCTCATCAAGTGGAGGTTCTCTATAAATATGAGGCACTATATACTATATATATAAGCAAAAAAGAACACTCAAGGGTAGGACAACACCATCCATCTCTCTTTTTTCAGAGATGATGTTCATAGATAAAGGAGAAATATTGGGTGATTGCTAGAGGTACTTTTCTTTTTTCAGAAGTAATACTCAGTCAACAACCAGATTCCTTCTTGGGTAGTAAAAGTAACTAGAACATGGCACAATAACTAGAAGAATGAGGTGTAGCACAAAGTCTCCCCCTCAACTGCCAAATAGTGAAATACGAAGGATAATGAGGGCACAAAGTCATCCCAAGGCCCTTTACATAGAAAGAAACAGACAAACACACTAAAGGCAATTGTGGCGGCACAAAGTCTTCCCACAGTTGGCTTCAGGGCACCTTCCTGATTACTTCCACTAGTTATATTTATTTCATTAAAATGGACAAGAACACATTCAGGAAATAGACATAAGAACAATCTCCTAAATGGCACAAGCTATTACAGCACAAAGTCTAAAAGTAACCTGCTTTCTCATTCAAACAAGGAAATATGATTAACAAACTGAGCTCAAAGTCTCAGTAATTGCCTCTCAATTTTGGTAGAGTTTTGCTTCTATAACCAAAAATATCTCCTTTGCATAAAATAGGAGATTACAATATATAGCAGCCAAGAAAGGCTTGGCACTTTGTTTCATGGAATGACCCATGCTGCATTCAATGCCTTGAATGCATTTTCAGTTCAGTCAAAGAGGCCATGCTGGAATAGGGTGTCTGCCTTAACTGTGGCATGTTAATTTATTCCAAAAACCTTCTCCTTAGCATGGGTCATTTGGTCTTTCTCCCAATAGGTACGCAGTTGTCCCCTCGCTTTTATTCCAAAGGATAAAAATAGGTTGCGCCCTTTAATGCTTGCGAGCTCAGATGTCTACTTGGTGGACTATTTCACCTACTATAAATAACTCTTATGTAAATATTTCTAGTCTTTCCCTCTTTCTTGTTACTATTTGAGCTCTCAAGCTATCTTTTCCCTTCTGGCTGGCTCTTTCAGCTCCCTCTTCAGCTGATCACTGAGTTTGTTTTCAGGTTTCGCACCACATTTGAAAATCAACAAATATTTCATTACCCTAAATTTGATATCCATGGGGACATCATTTTTTCACTGGTTCATCAGTTTGGGTGGCCTTCTTGGCTCCTTTGTTCCATCACTTCTTTAGTTCATTCGCTTTCCTGGTTCATTCACTTTCCTTTGCTCGGAGATTTCTTTGAACCGTTGAACCATTTTCATTCAAGGTTCAACGGTTCATCCTCTTTCTTATAAGTATTTATTTTCTCTAAGTCCTTTGAAGCTTTGGAATTCCTTCAGCTTTATATATTTGGAACCCCCTTGAAGGGAAGATGTCCCTTCGATCCTTGAGAAAGGTTCATTTCCTGGTCGCCGAGAGCCTCCTGCAAAGGTACCTGCCCTTCGGGGTCCTTCAGGTGGCCTTCTTCAAATCATGTAGAGTTCATAGAAACAAGTCTATAGAGTTCGTAGAATCAAGCCTACGGAGTCTATAGAAATAGGTCTATGGAGTCTGTATAAATAAACCTGCAGAGTCCATAAAAATCAACTGATAGAGTCCATAGAAATAGGCCTATGGAGTCTGTAAAAACATTCCTACAGAGTCCGTAGAAACTAGCCTACAGAGTCTGTAGAAACAAGCTTGTGGGCCTTTGATCATTCCTTCAGATTTATATCTTTGGAACCTCTCGAAGAGAAGGTGTCCCTTCGGGCCTTGAGAAAGATCCATTTCCTGGTCGTTGAGAGCCCCCTGCAAGGGTACCTACCCTTTCTACTGGCTCTTTTGGGCGGTCTTCTTCTTCGAATCCTTCAAACATTTTGTCCAAAGGAAATCTTTACTTTGCCTTAGCCACTTCCCAAAGGATATCCTTTTGTTCCCTTTTGTTCACTGCCCTCCGCAAGGGCACTTGCCCTTTGGGCTTTGGGGGACTCCTTTAAACCGTTCGATTGAACCAACTGATTAAACCAACTTTGGTTCAATGGTTCAATGGTTTAATATTGTGTTCTACTCATTCAATTGACTGTGTGAACCATTCATTTGAACTCGTTGAACCTTTAACCTTTGAACCATTTTGGTTCAAGGTTCAAAGGTTCATTCTTTACTCTTTGAAGCCTTCTTTTCTTCTAAGTCTTTTGAAGCCGTTGAACTTTGAACTTTTGCCAAAGCGCTTAACTTTTTAAGCTTACCGATTTCATTGAACCTTTAAACCTGTTGAACCCGTTGAACCATTGAAAGTGGGGTTCAATGGTTCAATGGTTCAATCCTTTGTTTGAAGCTTGTCGATGGACCTCTTGGTTGAACCTGTCTTGAAATCACCTAAGTGTTGGGAACTTATTTCTTTGGGAGAGCTCACCTGTTGAAGTCATTGAACCTGTTGAACCTGCGAATCTTTTGGCTGAAAAAACTTGAATAATGAAGAATTTGAATACTCAGAACAATTTTTGAGAAGTGAAGAGAGAAATTTGAGCCTGCAGGACCAAAATAGTTCATATGTTGTCCCAAAAATGAGTGACAAATTTTGGGAACAACAGATGGCTCCAGTTGGAGAATTTTCTTCAGTCAAAATTTTGAAATAGCTGAGGGGAGTAGAAACTAGAATCTTCAGTGCCTTAAGTATGCCATTTGGCTACGGAGTCATGCTACCCAAAAAAGAAAGGTGCCAAAAATGAAAATGAAAAGCACAAAACAAAATTAAGGACTATACAAATATACATTGTACAGATGATCTTATCTGATACTTCAAGAATTGAAGTGCTTCAAAAGTTGCCCATTATGAGGAAGAGAAAAGGGCATGCCATCTTGATAATTTAACAAGAAACTATTTTCACCATTGAGATGATGGATAGTAAACGGGCCTCTCCATAGGGAATCAAATTTCTTGTGCATTCCCTTTGGTTCTCTTCTCTTGTCTCATAACAGAACTTGATCTCCAATATGAAAATCACAAGTTTTTGTTTTTTGGTTGAAGAGCTTCTTCACCAGACTTTGATGCACAATAATTTGATCCACCACCATAGTTCACTGCTCATCCAGTTGAGTTAAGCACATGATCCTTTTGTCAATGGAGCTTTCATATGTCTGATTTTTTACCACCTTGGCCAATTTTAGTGCTGGTAATTTTAGGGTGATTGGTATCTCTGCATTGAGACCATACAAAAGTTAGAATGATGACATACCTATCACCCTTTTGGGTGTAATTTTGTCTGCCCATAAAGCATCAGTGAATGCTTTATGCCAAGTTCATTGGTTGTCATCCACTAGCTTCCTGATGATGGTCACCAGGTTCTTGTTGCTCGATTTTTCTTGGTCATTCCCTTGTAGAAAATAATCAGAGGAGTGGGAGAGGGTGATGCCATAATAAAAATAGAGCTGAGTGATCTCATGAGAAGAGAAACAGGCTGTATTATCTCTGACAATTTTGGTTGGGACCCCAAACCTAGAAATGATGTTTTCCTTTAGGAAATCGCATACCACTTCTAAAGTAGCATGCTTGGTTGGAATTGCTTCCACCCATTTGGTGAAGTAATCTATGGCTGTAAGGACATAATCATGTCTAGCGCTTGAAGATAGGTTTACATCACCAATGAAATTGATTCCCCATTACTGAAATGGCTCTTCTATTACCACTGGCTTAAGAGGCAGAGTAGCTAACTTGGGTCTTCCAACAAACTGTTGGCACAGTTCACATCTTCGTACCTATTTGTATGCATCTTGAAATAGAGTAGGCTAGTAATACCTGGCTCGTAGAGTCTTATGGGCAGTTACAGGGACAAAAAAATGTCTTCCACAGGCCAGATTATGGAAGGACTTCAAAAGTTGGTTCTGCTGCTCTTTATCCACGCAGCGAAGGAACACTCCATCAAGGCTCCTCTTATACAAGTTGTTGCACCACAAGACAAAATTAACAACTTTCAATTTAACATTCCTCCTTTTTTTATGAGACAGGTGAGCGGGACACTCACCATAAGTAAGGAAATGAGCAATACTTGAATACCACTCATTCGTGGTGGAGACAAAGAGGACTGTTGGCATGTCTTCCACTTCTATTTCTTCATGCCCTATTTCTTTGGGTCTGTTGTCAGCAATCAATTGGCAGAGGCCCCTTCCCTACACAAGCTTCATTGATTTGATAATGAGATCAAACTCCTGGATTTTAGCAATCCAATTTCCCCTTTTTGTTCCAAACTCCTACTGAATTAATATGGATTTAACTGTGGTATCAGGAACCAAGATAATAACGTGTGAATTTAGGATGTAAAAATGAAAGTGCTTTACTGCCTTTACCACTGCATAAGCATGCTTCTCCATGTTTGAATACTTTAGCTCATGAGCTTTGAGAGGATAACTCATGAAGGATATGGGAGATTCCACACCTTCTTCATTCTATTGAACCATAATTGTTGAAAGTGTGTGCTCAGAAGCATAACTATACACTGTAAAATCCTTGGTATAATCTAGACAAACTAGAATTGGGGCGTGGGAAATAGTTGTCTTGATGTCTCGAAATGCCAATTTGCTTTTTTTAGTCCAGCTGAAAGTGGCCTTTCCCTTCATTATATTTTCAATATGGCGAGTCTTCTCTGCGAGCTCGGGGATGAACCTTCATAAAAAATTCACCTTTCCAAAGAAAGAGTGAACTGCAATCTTACTTGTGGGAAAGGTAAGTTCCCATATGGATTCAACTCTTTCTAAGTCAATCTTTATGCCTTCTCAAGATACAATGTGTCTAAGAAGTTTCCCTTCTGTTACTCCAAAAACATACTTCTTGGGATTTAGAGAAATGCCATTTTGGTGGCATCGTTCTAGCACTTGTTGTAAATGGCGCACGATCAAGGCGATGCTTGGAAAAGATGGTCAAGTCATCAAGGTATACTACAATGAACTTACCCATTTCATCTTTGAAAGCAAGGTCCATTGCTTTTTAGAAAGTGGCACCAGCATTTATTAGGCCAAATGACATTTTTCGATATGCAAAGGTGCCCCAAGGCATGGTGAAGGCAGTCTTATGTTGGTCTACTTCACCAACTTCAACTTGATTGTATCTTAAGAAGCCGTCTAGCATTGATAACATCTCTAAACTGGTCACCGTCTGAAGCACTTGGTCCATGATGGGCAGGGGGTAATTATCCTTTAAGGAGGATTGATTCAAGTTTCTAAAATCCACGTAGAGGTGAATTTTGCCATTTTTATTCCTTACAAGGACTATGTTTTTAATCCATGTGGAATGATGGATTGGGAAAATTATCTTAGCATTCAACATTTTCTATATTTCAGACAAAATAGTACCTGATATCTTCAAATTTTACTGCCTAGATTTTTGCTTGTAAGAGACTGAATCACTTTTGAGAGGAATTTCATGGAAAATTTCTTCAGGCCTGAGTGACTTCAGATCATCATAGGAGTACGCCAAAACATCTATGTACTAGCAGAACAGAGCAGTGAGCTTGGACTTTTCTTTCTGAGTGCACCACTTCCCAATGTTCACCATCTTGAGATTTTTCTTGGTACCCAAATTTATCTGATCAAACTCCTGAGAGGAGATTGAATCCATTTGTTGCTGTATGATGAACCTGTCGTGCTTGTCAAACAACTTCTCAAGGGAAACCAATTTTTTGGGAATTTTATTCCCTTTAAGTTGCATGAATTCTTCACCTGTGTCTAAATTTATTTTAGGGGCTGGTTCACTGTCTTTGAAGTGGAGCTATTTGAAGCTGCCTTTTTATTTCAGGAAGGCAATGATTTGGTTGTCACTATAAAATACCTGCCAATGATTAGCATTGTCAAGCACACTTGGTCAAAAAAATGGTTTAATAGTGTACCTATTTCTCTTAAAATCTAGATAAAAAACTAGAAGAATTTTTGAAATAGCGGATGCATCTGCTTTGTCATTGAATTCCCTGGGCACTGCAGAGATACTGAAAGCATCAAAGCTTTCAATTTGATCCCAAACTAGATTGTGATAGTGATGCAATCTCTCATTTTTGGTTTGGTACAAATTTCTCACTTGAAAAACCACCAGCTCAGTGTCTCCTTTGGCATGAAGGAGTTTGACACCCCTGTCTTGAGCGGCCTTCAATCCAAGCAAAAGCAATTCATATTCAGCAGTATTGTTAGTATTGTTGAACTGCAACTTGTATGAAGAAGGAAAATTATCTCCTTGAGGAGATATCAACACAATATTAGCTCTTGAACTAGTAGAGGAACAACTGCCATCAAATTCTAGTATCCATACATCATTAGAAGTTGACCTTACCTTATATTTTTATTCATTTGGAGGGGAGGATTCCTTTGGGCTTGCACTATGCTCTTTTATGTCTTCTACTATTTTATTTGAACCAATATTTATATTGTCATATTCAGAGGTTTCATCAGCTAAGATAGGAACATCCTCTATAGTCAGGAAGTAATTACCCATGCCTGAAGACTCAAACAAAATTTGAGCTTTAGGCGTTGATGTTTGAGTGACCATATATTTTGCTTCCTTCTCAGGAAGCAATCTCTGCATAATGCCTTTGACTAGGATCTTTTCCTCAGATAGGTCCATACTTAATTCGCCACCAACATCCTTACAGAAATTTCACCCAAGAAGGATGTTGTATGAGGCTAGGACGTCGACCACTAGGACTGTCATCTTGATCCTCTTGTTCAGGAATGTTGCAAATGCAAATTGGGCGTCTTTGATTTGTCCCAGCAGTGGCACTTATTTTTTCTCCATGGAGAAACATCTCCCAAATGTCTTGGTCAGTGTGAGACCAAGGGACTCAGCTACTTTGGTAGGCATGACGTTGTTGGATGCACCTGAGTGTATGATGTAATTGTTCAATTGATGTCCATTTATCAGCAAGGAGACATAAAATGGTTCAGTCCTTTCAGAAGCAGCAGGAGGAGTAATCACAAGGTTATTCTTGGTGGATGTGTTCTTGGGGGGACTAGGTGTTAATTTCAGAACTACTTATCCTACAGGGATGACTTTATCCTTCACACATTGAACTAACTTATCCAACTGCTCAGGGTTGGATGGCAGGAATTCAAATTCAGACATTTGAATTTTGGTTTTCTTGACATGGTCGATTATGTCAAATGTCTAAAATGAATTAGGAATAGGGAAAGGTAGTTTATCCTTCTAGTTTTTAGGGGGGAAGGACTGATCTACAAAACTAAAGTTGAAGGTGCAAAAATATTTGGGGTACTTACTTTTTTAGTAATCATCGAGTCCTTTGGCTGGAAAGGTAGAGAAGTTCCTCATTTGGCAATTGAAATTGTAGGCTGAGCTTGCTCCTCTATTTTTTCTTTATCAGCTTGCTGGGTTGACTGATTCTTGGATCAGGTGAACACAAGTATGATCCCTTAACTACTTTACCTTCACTTCTGGGTTCATCCTAGTAATTCAGGAACTAATGTTGGAGTCACCAACTAATTCTTCTTCTCCTTCTGTGAAGAGATTAACGTCATCTTCTGGGTTCAACTCAATTTGGAAGGAGAAATTTGATTTTGCTTCAAGATATCCAACTGTTGAATTGGTTAGAGGTGCTTCAATGGCCAATTTCCCTTAAGGGGGAGGAAGACGATTTCGCTACCCTTGATTCCTGGCAGCATTGCCTTGGTATGACTAATTGGGGAATGTCCTCCTTGGTATATCTTGGTACGAAGGGGCAAATGACATATCTTATGCCATTCACTTTCTAAGAGCAAGCAACTTATTCGTCAGCTTCTACACCATTGGATCAGTGGTGCTTGTAGATGGATATTCAAAGGATGAAGAAGATTTACCTCTGTTTAGATCTCTTCTTATCTTCCCTGCTAAGATGAGATCATCTTCCACCTCAGTAGCCAAATATTGAGCTATAGCAAGGTCTATGTGGCCAGCCCATCTTAATAAGAAACTTACTTCAAGCAGCTACAAATTAATGAAGAAGCATTTGAGATTCTTAGCTATTGGCTGAGTAATTATGGAAATCCTATTCCTCAGCTTGTCAAACTTAGCTATGAAATCTCTCATAGGCTCATAAGGTTCCTTCTTCATTTGTATGAGCTGGGCTAGCAAGACATGTGCATCTTCTACATGCTTGAATCTGCCTTCAAATTTGGCTTTGAGGGTGATCCAGTCAGTCATTGACCGAGCCTGCAGATGATAGAACCAGTCTGCAGCAATGCCTTGCAATGTTTCTACAAACAACCTGACTACTACGTCCTCATACTCCACACCTATCACACCACAGGCTATACTAAAGGCCACAATATGTTCATCAAGATGAACTCTCCCATCACCAAAGAATTTGGGGAAATTCTTCCTTGAACTGCGTGGTAGCTCATGTATAGTGGATTTAAATTGAGTGGGCCAAAAGAGTTACCCCAGGGGCCTTGAATTGCCATGATTTGATTATGAAAAGGGGGGATAACAAATATGGGTGGAGTATGTATAGGCAAAGCTCTGCTAACAGTAGAAAAAAAGGCTCTGCCTTGTATTGGTGACCTGATATTAGTAGGAGGAAGACTCTTAGTTTGTTGAACTTAAAGTTGTGGAGGAAACAAATCAAAATTTCCCTGCTACACCAACTCAAAAATAGGGTCAACAACACCTTGGGCTCTTTGGCTTCTTGTATAGCACGGAGTTGCTAGATTGTAAAATAAAAATGAAAAAGAACTGGCCCTACTTCAGCTTGGAGCTTGAGGCTTCAAACTATGCGTTCTTCCCTAGCGGAGTCATCAAAAATTGTAGGGTGAATATTTTGTCACTAGGGAACTAATGGGAAAAATAGGTTATTTCAACCACAACATAGGGATATTAGTCGGCCAAGTGTGCAGGTTTACCACATCAAAAGGGGACAAATCTCTCCTCTCATCAAGGGGAGGTTCCCTATAAATATGAGGCACTATATACTATATATATAAGCAAAAAATAACACTCAGGGGTAGGACAACACCATCCATCTCTCTTTTTTCAGAGATGATGTTCACAGACAAAGGAAAAATCTTGGGTGATTACTGGAGGTACTTCTCTTTTTTTAGAAGTAATACTCAGTCAACAACCAAATTCCTTCTTGGGTAGTAAAAGTAACTGGAATAGGGTGCAATAACTAGCAGAATGAGGTGTATCACAAAGTCTCTCCCTCAACTGCCAAAGAGTGAAATACGAAGGACAATGAGAGCACAAAGTCATCCCAAGGCCCTTTACATAGAAAGAAATAGACAAACACACTAAAGGCAATTGTGGCAGCACAAAGTCTTCCCATATTTGGCTTTAGGACACCTTCCTGATTACTTCCACTAGTTCTACTTATTTCATTGAAATGGACAAAAATATATTTAGAAAATAGACATAAGAACAATCTCCTAAATGACACAAGCTATTATAGCACAAAGTCTGAAAGTAACTTGCTTTCTCATTCAAACAAAGAAATATGATTAACAAACTGAGCTCAAAGTCTCAGTAATCGCCTCTCAATTTTGGCAGAGTTTTGATTCTATAACCAAAAAATCTCTTTTGCATAAAATAAGAGATTATAATATATAGCAACTAAGAAGGGCTTGGTGCTTTGTTTCATGGAATAACCCATGTTGCATTCAATGCCTTGAATGCATTTTCAGTTTAGTCAAAGAGGCCATGCTAGAACAGGGTGTCTGCCTTAACTATGGCGTGTCAATTCATCTCAAATATCTTCTCCTTAGCATGGGTCATTTGGTCTTTCTCCCAATAGGTACGTAACTATCCCCTCACTTTTATTCCAAGGGAAAAAAATAGGTTATGCCCTTTAATGCTTGCGAGCTCAGATGTCTACTTGGTGGACTATTCCACCTACTAAAAATAACTCCTACACAGATATTTCTAGTCTTTCCCTCTTTCCTATTGCTATTTGAGCTCTCAGGCTATTTTTTCCCTTTCTACTGGCTATTTTAGCTCCCTCTTCAGCTGGTCACTAAGTTTGTTTTCAAGTTCCACGCCACATTTGAAAATCAACATATATTTCATTACCCTAAATTTGACGTCTACGGGGATGTCATTTGTTCACTGGTTCATCGGTTCGGGTGGCCTTCTCAGCTCCTTGGTTCCATCACTTCTTTGGTTCATTCGCTTTCCTAGTTCATTCAATTTCCTTTGCTCAGAGCTTTCTTTAAACTGTTGAACTCGTTGAACCTTTGAATTATTTTGGTTCAAGGTTCAAAGGTTCATCCTCTTTTTTAGAAGCCTTTATTTTCTCTAAGTCTTTTGAAGCTTTGGAATTCCTTCAGATTTATATCATTGGAACCCCCCTGAAGGGAAGGTGTCCCTTCAGGCCTTGAGAAAGGTCCATTTCCTGGTCATCAAGAGCCTCCCACAAGGGTACCTACCCTTCGGGGTCCTTTGAGCAGCCTTCTTCTTCAAATCATGCAGAGTCCATAGAAACAAGCCTGTAGAGTTCGTAGAATCAAGCTTGCAGAGTCCATAGAAATAGGTCTACAGAGTCCATAGAAATAAGTCTGTAGAGTTCATAGAAACCAACGTACAGATTATGTAGAAATAGGCCTACGGAGTCCGTAGAAACATTCCTGCAGAGTCCATAGAAACCAACCTGTGGAGTCCGTAGAAACAAGCCTACGGGCCTTTGACCATTCCTTCAGCTTAATATCTTTGGAACCTCCCGAAAGGAATTTGTCCCTTTGGGCCTTGAGAAAGGTCCATTTCTTGGTTGCCGAGAGCCCCTCACAAGGGTACATGCCCTTTTTGCTGGCTCTTTTAGGTAGTCTTCTTCTTCAAATCCTTCAGACAAAATGTCCAAAGGAATTCCTTTAGACATTTTATCCTAATGAAATCTTTACTTTGCCTTAGCTACTTCTCGAAGGATATCCTTTTGTTCCCTTTTGTTCACTGCCCTCCATAAGGGAACTTGCCCTTTGGGCTTTGGGGGACTCCTTTGAACCGTTCGATTGAACCACCTGATTGAACCAACTTTGGTTCAATGATTTAATGCTGTGTTCTGCTCATTCAATTGACCATTTGAACCAACCGCTTTGAATCATTCATTTGAACTCATTGAATCTTGAACCTTTGAACCATTTTGGTTCAAGGTTCAAAGGTTCAATGATTCATTCTTTACTCTTCGAAGCCTTCTTTTCTTCTAAGTCTTTTGAAGCCATTGAACTTTGAACTTTTGCCGAAGTGCTTAACTTTTTAAGCTTGCCGATGTCATTGAACCTTTGAATCCATTGAACCTTTGAAAGCAGGGTTCAATGGTTCAATGGTTCAATCCTTTGTTTGAAGCTTGTCGATGGACCTTTTGGTTGAACTTTGGCGTTGAACTTGTCTTGAAATCACCTAAGTGTTGAGAACTTGTTTCTTTGAGAGAGCTCGCATGTTGAAGTCATTGAACCTATTGAACATGCGAATCTCTTGGTTGAAAAATCTTGAATAATGAAGAATTTGAATACTCAGAACAATTTTTGAGAAGGGAAGAGAGAATTTTGAGCCTGCAGGACCAAAATAGTTCATATGTTGTCCCAAAAATGAGTGACAAATTTTGGGAACAATAATGTCAAAGGTCTAGCATTGGTGATAAAGGCCCCACTACATATAATGGTGTTTTTTAATATTCATATCTTGGCTAATGTGTGTTAATATTTATTTAATATTAACAAATATATTTTTGGTTGTATATAAGTCAAAAGAGGGCCCATAGAAAAGTCAAAGAGTCACGGGGTAAAGCTAAAAGAAGAATGGGATGCATTTTCTCATGAAGAGTCATCTTGAGGAATTCCAAGAGTCACCATGTGAAGACAAAATAAGGTATGGTGCATTTTCATGAAGGGACACTTTGAGGAATACGAAAAGTCGCCAAGATAAAGACAAAAAAGGAAAGGATGTATTTTCTTATGAAGGGTCACCATGTGACTTTTCAAATGCAAAGATACAAAGGGTCATGCAAGTTTGGTACCATTTTCCATGAGGATTGAAGGGTCACAAATGGTAAATGCCAAAGGTCATTTGGAAAGCTATAAATAAAGGCTTGAGAAACCATTTGTAATATGTAAGAGAGTGCATGGTTTGTATTTGTTTTAGAGGAGAGAAAAGCATGAGATATTGTAGAGTTCTATCATTTATTGAGTAAGCAACATTGAGAGATGGTTGTGTTTTATACATAAGAGGGGTTGGTGCTCCTATGGATTGGTGCTCACAAATAGTTGTTGTGTTGGTGCTTAGTAAAGGGGTTGGTGCTCCTACAAGTTGGTGCTTGTGAATTTTGTAATTTGAGTCGGTGCTCATTCATATACTTGAGATTGTTCTCCATAGTTTTTTTCACTTTGGGTTTCCACATATAAATATGGTCTCTCTCTCTCTCTTGTGTGGTGCATGTTATTATTTTAGTTTTATGGCATATATTAAATGTGTGCTTAAGTGATTACAAAAATAAATCAGATTAAGTAAAAGATATATAATATAATGATTCACCCCCCCTCTCAGTATATTTCATGCTTAATATGAGGTAATTAATGTGATCTCATGATCACATAGACGGGGTGAGTGGTAGAACCACCCTTTTGATCACCTAGCATAATGACCTTGGCATCCCCTTCCAATACACCACGTGCACCTATGGAATATCCCTTTTCCTCTTCCAATTCCAGCATCTATGTACTAGGCTCAAAACAACCCTCATAGGACCATAAACCATCCTCCTCTAAAAATATATCTATATTCTAATGGATTTAGATGTGGGCCAAATCTCACCATCATAAACTGACCTCCTCCACCAAGATGCTTTATCATGCATCTCATCCTTCTATGTGAGTTCTAGCCCACCATGAACAGTCCACCTCCACCAAAAGCCATTGTGGCTTTCTTCATTTATCCAACCACCTATTGATCTTCTATACCATCACATAACACATCCAATTGTAGATCATTTCCCATGGATGCAACATATATCTTAATCTCACTCTCACATTCATCTTCTTGCACAATAAACACATCCAAAGTTTCTACCAAAGAAACTTGCAATTCTTCTTCAAGGTTAGCATGCTCCTCATGCTCGTTAATTTTACTATGGGATGAAAATGGCCCATCCAAAACAACCTCAATGGTTATTTATTCATCTTCCATAACATTAATTTCAACGCCTACACATGGTTTCAACTCCACCAAAATTTACTCTTGTGCATTTGCTTTCACAACTTCTTCATCCAATGCTTCCACCATGGAAACATGCAACTCTATTTTGTTCTCTTCTTAATTCCCATGCAACTCCACATGGCTAAAATTTCTTTACACATGCAACTCTTCAATGCTGCAATTTTCTTCACCTTCATGAATATTCTCCCATATAATCTCTTTTTCATCTTTAAACAATGGCTCTCCTTCATCAGCTTCCACAAAAATAAGCTTTCCTTCCTTTTCAAGCTTCTTGTCTTCTCTTAATTATTGAAGCTTCTCCATCCAATCTCTTTGCATTTTTGGGTGCACAAATTCACCCATCAAATTGGAAACCATGTGTTCCCATTCACACACCTTCTCCTTTCCTCTTGTTTATCTCCACACTTGATAATCTCTCCAACACATTAATGGAACTCCACACATCCTCTTGATTGCAATCTTCACCCTTATGGGGTCTTCAACATGCATTTCTTCAAAATGCATCTCTAATTCAACTATCCATGTCATGAGCTCTTCTAATCCACAAGGCATGGAAAATCCTCCATCCTTATTCTCCATCTTCATACTTGTAAAATAAAATAAACACACTCACATTCTCAACAAGATCCTCTCACAAGAATCTTACTCTCATAAATTATTCTCCACAATAATCAGAACTTGCTCTAATACCACTTGATGTGGATCTGATATCACTTGATGTGGTCTCCAACCACATGTATGTATTCACCAGTCCTTAACTCTCATAAACGCATAAAAATAATAACAATTTAACTCACAAACTCATAATCTTCTCATTAAATCTCTCAACAATACACAAGCTTAAACAAACTTCTCACATAGCTTCAACAAGTTATCTCTCACACTCATACAAACTTGGACACATGCTAAGGAGGCTTCCAAAGGCATCCACAAGCCTTTCCTTCAAAAACTTGCCTATTCTCTCCTAACTTAACTAAAAAAGCAAAGGATACAAGTATTAATAAAAAATTGCATGAGGAAAACAACAATGGGGGCCCAAGTTGGCACCAACCCTTCACATGGGGAAATATCCCACCAAGAACACATGAAATCTCCAATAAATCCATGCCAATTTACACACATGGGTCATTATTTTCTTAAGATAAGGCTCCACCAAGAAAATTGTGCCAACTTCACATGGCCTTCACATGATAAGTTAAAAAGCTAAAAGAGATTCCAATTTAGAATAGTGCAGCTTGTCTCCTCATCATCACAAACCTCCAAAGGTTGATTGATTCACCTTTTAACCATTATCTCTTGTAAAATTGGAGGAAGATTTCAAACTTCAAAAATTTGACAAGAACATAAATTTATTTATTTTTAAACTAAATTAACTATACATAATCAAATGTGTAAAATATATCGCAAAAGGAGTAAAAGTAGTGAAGTTGTGAAGGGGTTGGGGAAATGTTGATGCACTTCAAAGGAGGTAGGAAGCCACAAAATAAATCATACATAATTATTCTTTTAAATTTTTTTGTTAAGGTACAAAATTGGTAGGATGATCGATTGGAGGATGTGGGGGAAGACATACCTAGGTAGGTTTTTTCTTCCTTTAGCAATGATGAGCCCAAATCTATGAATGAATTTAGGATCCAATTCAAAGTGTCAAGATGTTCCCTGGTGCAGACAAATAGGGCAAAGGAAAATGATCAGCTTGATCGATTTGAAGGGATTCTTACCTTAAGAGAAAATATAGTACTTTTGGGTAATCATTGAGTTGCTTCAGGTAGGGTTGATCACAAGGGTAAGAGTTCCCCAAACCCTTAAAATCCTAAACTAGTTTTGGAATGCCCTGGTTTTGAAAATAATTTGAAATCTTTGGAGGAAAAAGGGTTGATCTGTAGAGTAGCGGGTAAGTGGCCAACAATTAGGGACTTGAGTTATGGATCCTTAAGGAATGGGTAGAATATTGTGAAATAAAACTTATGCCAAAATGATTTTTCACATTCATTTGACCTAATGTTAAGGAAAAATCCAAGATTCTTAATGGAGGCCCCTAGATGATGATGGGGTTGGATTGCATATTTGGGGATGGAGCTCTAACTTTGATGTTTCAAATAGTAAATTTGTTAAAATCCCCACCTAGGTTAGATTATATGCATTCCCACTCAAATACTAGGGTCCAATTTCCTGACTACCATTGTAAATTTGATTAGAGATTTCATTTTAATAAATCTTGGTACTCTTAAAGGGTTTTTTTACCTCTTATTCAAAAATTTGTGTTTCCATGGACCTGGACTCAAGCATCCCTAAAGCGATAGTTTTGAAATCTCACAAGTGTGCCTAGGTTCAGAGGTTATATGTTGAGAATTTGCCTTTTAGATGCTTAAAATTCCATGAGGTTGGACATATTACGAAGGTCTTCTCCTCAATTGACCCTCAAAAATCTTGGTTGATCTTCAAAAAAGTATGAAGAGCTAAAGTTGGGCCTCCCTCAAAAGCTTTCTGGAGAAATAACAGGGGAAAATCAACTCTCATTCCTCTAGAAGAAAGGCTTCTTAATATTCAAGGCCATGGCTAGAGTTCTCCTAGGGCTTGTGATATTATTTCTCCCTCTTCTTTTTTGGTGTCGTTGGATTTTGAATTGGCCAAATTAGCCTCCCTTCTCCATTTTTTAGGGGATATGAATATGGCTATGGACAAGGTAAAGGAAAATATTCAAATTATGGAAAATATAATTGAGGAGGTTATGGGAAGCGATCAGGAAGAGGATCACAATTCAAATGAAGTCTTGATAATTTCCTAGAGAAAGCCTCATTTCACAACCTAATTGTGGATCAAAAGGCAAGATAGGATGAAATTCCATTGTGGAAAAGATGGTAGAAGGTGTGATTGATGGAAATCAAAACACAATTCCCTAATTTTTATATGCTAAAAAGTGAGAGGTGAAATTACCCTCTTTGCGGAGATGAAGCTCATCACTTGGAATGTTAGGGGTTAAAACACCCCTAATAAGAGAAAACCAATTGTCATGTGACATCCCTCAAACTAGTATTATTTTCTTACAAGAAACCAAGCTAGTGAGGCAAATGTAAATTCGTTAATGGAAAATAGTTGGAAATAATAGAAAGCGTCCTTTGTTGCCCCAAATGGTGCCCAAAGTTGCCTCAAATGGTGTCTTAAGTGGCCTTACAAAATTTGGTTTCCTTCAAAAGTGGTTATTGAACTTTAGGATAGGGTTTTTGGATGATAATTATACAAGGTCATGGATTTCTCCTCTAATATATCCTTTTTTTATTTTCAATGTTTATAGTCCATGCCTCCCTATTGCTAAACAAAGATGTTGGGAAGAAATATCCCAAGACTTGGCTAAGCACCCTAATGAAATGTTTGCCTTGAGAGGCTAATTTAATGCAATTATCTATAGAAATGATGAGTGGGGGGGTTTAGGTCACCCGTTACAATCCAATTAGACTTCCTTGATTTTGTAATAGTAAATGGTCTTATAGATTTACTTCCTAAAAAATGGGATTTTTTTAGACAAATATAAGACTTGGTTTTAGTAATATCACAAAAGGGCTTGATAGGTTTGTGTTGACTCCTTCGTAGTTGCATATGGATTGGATCTCTAAAAGCAAAATCCTACCCATTTCTGATTCAGATCATGCATCAATGGAATGGATGGTCAATAGTGATGTGACTCCTCCTTTTTATCCCTTCAAATTTGAGTCAATTTGATTGTGTGATCCCTCCCTATTTAATATACTAAAGGAACGGTGGTCAAATGTGCCAAAGGTCAAATGGAACAATTTTTTTATTGTCTAGAAAACTCTTTCACATTAAATCATGCCTTTATAAGTGGGATAAGGAGCACTTCAAAAACATTTTCTAGTAGACTCAAAGAGTAGAAGAAGAACTAGCTACCCTAACCAAATCAGTGGTGACTGTGGGGATGGACAATGCTTTGTACACCAAGGAGGAGTTATTGGTAGAAGTTGAAAATCTTCACTTTAGAGAGTAAATTCATTGGAAATAAAGATCTTGAGAGTGTTGGCTCAATGAGGGAGATTGGAACATGAAATTCTTTCATAACCATACCAAGGCTAGGAGTGTTAATAGAATCTATTACATCAAGACTAGGGATGGGTTAGGGATGGCATAGTGATCTCCCATTGCTGGCACATTTAAAAAGAGGCAATTAGTTTTTTTTATCCCTTTTGGCTAATCTAGAAGCCTTCGATAATAGCACTCAATCATAAATTCTTAGCCACATCCATATATTGGTTACAAATCAAAAAAATGTGGTCTTCATAGGCCCATTTCTAAAATAGAGATTAAAAGAGTGGTGTTCTCAATGCAAAAGGATAAGGCTCCTATCTAGGATGGGTTCCCAACAACCTTCTTCCAATATGATTGGCCCATCATTTTTGCAAACATGATCAATGTTGTGGAGGAATACTGGGCCAAAATAGAGGTAGAAACATAACTCAATAGCACCTTCATTTTCTTAATTTTGAAAGGAGAAATCCAATCCACCTTTAGAGACTTTCACCCTATATATCTTTGGAATAATATTTACAAAATGATCTCCAATGCCATTTCCTTTAGGGTCAAAGCATTTATTTTTGATTTGGTCTTGAATGAACAAGGAGATTTTGTCCCAGGTAGAAACATTAAGGAAGGCATCATCATTGTGCATGAGATAAATCATTCTCTAAAACATAATAGGCAAAAAATAATTTTGATCAAATTAGACAGTAACAAGGCTTATGACAAAGTTAATTGGAGATTCATAATGAATGTTCTAAAAAAGTTTAGTTTTGAAAAAGAATGGTGTGATTGGATTTTTAGGTGCATCTTTATCGGTTCTAAAAAACATTCAATGCTAAAACACATGCACTATGGGAAATAATATTGTGGGACAAAGTCCCTCTTATATTAGCAGACGAAGCTACCTTTATTAAAATAATAAGAAAATAGAAAACTAAAATATCTACAAATATACATGATATATTTGGGGGTTTGTATGTTTGTAGAAAGGAATTTTAATGACTTAGAAGTAGAATAAAAACATAGTAGAAATATATAAATTAATAAATATGAAAGGGGAATGTGAATAATTGAGTAAATGTAGATTTCACTTATGTTTCACATTCATAAACTTAAAATAAGTATGACTAACCAAAGAGCATTTAGCCTAAAATAAATGTAAAGATTAACTATGAATCAATGAACATAGGAACATTCATTCACAACAAAATGGGAGGTATAAAGTCTTGCAACACTTTCATTTTATTAATCCTTCAAAAAAACAAAAAGTTTATTCTTTCTGTTCTTTTATCCAAATCTTCTCTCTTGCAAAAAGTTACAAAGTTAACATCCCTTTAAAAGGTCTACATGCCTTCTATTAATAATCTTGAAGGTATAAACCTTCATTCCTTGATTTAGTGAATTATTTTCATAAAAATACAATTAGTTTCACTTTTTAAGGAAACTTTGACCTTTTCAAAGTGCACATATTACATCTCAAAAACTGGAAAAATGCCTAAGTTAAAACACTATTTTAAAACTACAAGAGAGGATACACCAAAATACACTTTTGGAAATTGTAAATCAATGGTTTTCTTTCATCACCTATTAAATACAACCCTAATTTTAAATCACCATAACTCATTTCTTATTATATTATTCTATCTTCTTTCAATACTCATAAAATTTCTTCAATGTTTATTCAACATTGTCATCATCTAGACCATCTGAATGCATGTATCCAATTTATACCTCAACCTATTGTTAAGCATGAAATATATTGAGAGGGAGGGGTGAATAAATATATTATATATATCTTTTTACTTAATCAAATTATTTTTCTTTTACCACTTAACCACACATTCAAGAAATGCAATAAAACTAAAACAATAATATGCACCACATGAGAGAGAGAGAGAGAGAGAGAGAGAGAGAGAGAGAGAGAGAGAGAGAGAGAGAGAGAGAGAGAGAGAGAGAGAGACCAAATTTTTATGTGGAAACCCAAAGTGGGAAAAACCATGAAAAACAATCTCAAGTATATGAATGAGAACCAACTCAAATTAAAAAGTTCACAGGCACCAACTTGCAGGAGCACCAATCCCTTTTCTGTACACCAACACAATAACTATTTGTGAGCACCAACCCATAGGAGCACCAACCCCTCTTGTGTATAAAACACAACTATATCTCAATGTTATTTACTCAACAAATGATAGATCTCTACAATATCTCATACTTTTCTCTCTTCGAAAATAAATACAAACCATGCACACTCTTTCATATTTCAAATGGCTTCTCAAGCATTTATTTATAGCTTTCCAAAATACCTTTGGCATTCTCCCTTTGTGACCCTTCAATCCTCATGGAAATTGGCACCAAACTTGCATGACCCTTTGTATCCTTGCATTTGAAAAGTCATATGGTGACCCTTCATAAGCAAATGCGTCCTTTTCTCTTTTGTCTTTATCTCGGTGACTTTTCATATTCCTCAAAGTGTCCCTTCATGGAAAAATGCACCATACCCTTTTTTGTCTTCACATGGCGACTCTTGGAATTCCTCAAGATGACTCTTCATGAGAAAATGCATCCCATTCTTTTTTATCTTTACCCCGTGACTCCTTGACTTTTCCATGGGCCCTTTTTTGACTTATATGCAACCAAAAATATATTTATTAATATTAAATAAATGTTAACACACATTATCCAAGATATGAGCATTAAAAACATCATTAAATACAATGGGGCCTTTATCACCAATGCTAGACCTTTGACATCAATGACAATATTTTCAACAATCTCCCCCTTTGTCATTCATGGCGACCTCAAACTGAAACTGCCACATCCTGAAACCTACACATACTACAATTTGAAAAACATACAATAACTCGCCCTTACTGTAGCAACCTATACCTATTCCTTGTACCTATTTTTACACATGTACCTCTACTTATACATATTTTTTTTCTTCTCCCCCTTTGAAATCAATGGCAAAGGGCCTATCTGGAGCTAACACTTAGCTGTCCCTCAACTGATGTTGAACCTCAATGGAAGGAAGTAAAAGAAAGTACTCCTAACTTCTCTCATAGATACTCAAATGTGTCTTTTGGTAGTGGTTTTGTGAAAATATCTACAATCTACTCTGTAGTACTGATATATTTCATCTTAACCTGTTGATTTATAACCTGCTCTCTCAAGAAGTGATTTTTAATGGGAATATATTTTATTCTTGAATGCATCACTGGGTTCTTTGAAATATTAGTAGCACTTGTGTTGTCACAAAAAATAAAAATAGGTTCATCATATTTTACCTTGATATCTTCTAAAGTTTGCTTTATCCAAAGCACTAGAGTACAACATAATACTGCTGTAATATATTCTACTTTAGTTGTAGAAAGTGATACTAAATTCTACTTCTTATTTAGCCATGATACTAAGCTATCACCAAGGAGAAAGCTCCTCCACTTGTACTCTTTCTGTCATCCAAGCACCCTGCCCAATCTGAATCTATATAAGCAACCAAAGTGAAATCTCTACCTGTGGGATACTACAATCCATAATCTAATGTCCCTTTGATATATCTGAATATTCTTTTCACCAACTGAACATGACTGTCTTTTGAAGTTGACTGATATCTTGTAACCATACCTACTACATGCATGATGTTTGGCCTCGATACTGTCAAATATAAAAGACTACCAATCATATATCTATACAAAGATTGATCTACAACAAGTGAATCTTCATCCTTACTCACTTTATTTCCTATACACATTGGTGTGCCACCTAGTGCACAATCCTCAAAACCAATTTTTTTCAACATTTTCTTGGCATATCTACTTTGAGATATAAATATTCTTTTATCTGACTGAAATTTTTGTAACACTAAAAAAAATGATAATTCTCCAAGCATAGACATCTCAAATTATTTTTGCATATTATCAAAAAAAAAATTGTCATCTTTTCAATGTTTCCTCCAAAAATGATGTTATCAACATATACCACAACAATCAATTGATGTAAAGATTACTATCGGCAAATCCTCTCTTGAAACCTTGATCCTATAGGTACTTATCAAGTCTTGCATACCAAGCTATGAGAGCTTATTTCAATCCATACAATGCTTTCTTTAATATGCATACATGGCTACTAATATTTTAGAGAATAAATCCCTTAAGCTACTCAATGTAGACCTCTTCTTCTAGATTCCCATTTAGGAAGGCAAATTTGACATCCATCTGAAACACTTTGAATTTTTTAAACACTGCATATGCAAGAAACATTCTAATAGCCTCTATCCTTGCCACTAGTGCAAAAGTTTTTTCAAAATCTATTCCATCAATTTGAGCATATCTTTTACATACTAATCTTGCTTTATTCCTGGTCACTTCTCCATTTTCATTCAATTTATTTTTATAAACCCATTTTGTTCCTATCACATTATGATCTTTTGGTCTAGGCACTAATTCCCAAGTATCATTCTTTTCTATCTAATTTAATTCTTCATCCATTTCCTTAACCCAATGCTTATCATGTCTAGCTTCTGAAAAAGTTCTAGGCTAAATTTTGGATAACAAAGAGAAATTAACTTGCTTAGATTCACTTACCATCATTATTTTGGTGTGAATTCCTTCATTTATGTCCCTAATGATGTCACTTTCATTATGATTTCTTTGGACATATTTGGATGGGGTTTTGGTGTCTTTTTTCTCCTTCTTCTCATCTTCATCTGATTCTTCAAAATCTTCCTTTTCAATCATTTCAGGAATATCTACTGAATCATCAATTCTTTGTGTTCCATCTTCTTCTATTCTAACACTTGCACTTTCAACAATTTTCTTGGTTCTTTTGTTATAACATTTATAAGCTTTAATTTTACAAGAATAACCAAGAAATATACCTTCATCTACTCTATATTCAAAATTACCAAGTTTTTAATTGATTCTCTTTATGAAGCATCTGCTACCAAAAACTCTGAAATAATCAATTGTTGTTGGTTTGTCTTTCCATAGCTCATAAGGAGTCTTGTCACTATTGACTCTCAATAATGCTATGTTCTGAATATGTACTGCTATAGTAACTACCTCTCTCCAATATTTATCTGGTATCTTAGATTCATTTAGCATTATCCTCACCGTCTCCTGAACTATTTTGTTTCTCTGCTCAACTACTCCATTTTATTGTGGAGTTTTGGCTACTAAATAATGTCTCTTTATTCCATGGTCTTCACAAAACTCAATAAACTGATCTAACATGAATTCTTCTCCTCATTTTGATCTTAGACACTTAATCTTCAAATTGGTTTCATTCTCAACTAATGCTTTGAATGCTTTGAAATGTCTGAAAGCTTCTAATTTTTTTTATAAAAACATTACCCAAGTCATGCGTAAAAAATCATCAATAATCAACATGAAATATTTCTCACCTTAAGTACTTTGAGTTATCATAGGTCCACACAAATTAGTGTAAACAAGCTCTAACATCTGAGTGGTTGAGTACTCTTTTGTTTTGAACTACCTTCTGGCTTGCTTCCTATGCTGACAAGGTTCACAAAGCATGTCAGATAGCTTTGTAATCTTTGGAATATTTTTGACTGCTTGCTTCTTGCTAATGTTGATAAGATTGTCAAAATTTATGTGTCCCATTCTTCTATGCCATAACCAACTTTCTTCAATCTGACTCAAATAACATCTTTGACCTTTGATGTCTAATAACATATACAAATTATTACTTATTCTCTAAGCATCTGCAACTAACACATCTGAATCTTTTATCCTAATTTCATTACCTTCTGCATAAAAATTTAGTGTGTACCCCTGATCACACATTTTATTTACACTTAAAAGATTATGCTTAAGACCTTCTACATATAAAATATTTTTAGTTTTAGTTCTACCATTATCCAAACTTAGTGTACCTTTTCTAACAATTTTGGTAGTAGTATTATCTCTAAATTTCACTATGCCACCATTGATATTCTTCAAGGTTATGAGCTTGCTTTTGTCTCCTATCATATGCTTCGAACATCCACTATCAATAAACCATGGTTTTTCTTCATTTCTTGCATGCAAAACTATCTATACCAACATAGATTTTTTAGGTTGTTTTTTCTACCATGAACCTGTTTGTACTTTCTTCTTAATGAATAGAGCCTTGAAAATCTTGTCCTTCTTGAATGACTCGAACACGCTTCTACAGTATCGAGCTATGTGTCTAAAATTGTTGTATTTGTAACATATTATGGCCTCTTCATTAAAGCCTGATAGAGGAGCAAAAAAGTTGTGGCTTTTGCTTGACTCTGCATGACTTTCTTTCTCCTTATTTCTGAAATTGTTAGCTCTTTTTCAATATTCTATTTTCTTATGATCATATCCATTACAATAAACATAGTAACCATACAAATAGGACCTGTTTATGTATCTCTGAAATAATTTCTTTTTGTAGCTCTATTCCCTCCAACCTTCTTTATTTGAAATGTCCTCTGTAGTCTTAACTTCTTCTCTTTTTATTTTCTCTTTTGTAAGAGCTTCAACATAGCTCTTTCCTTTTTCCTTGTCTCTGAAAGTAGTAGCCTCCCCTTTCTCTTTTTCAAATCTGATACCTATCTTATCTGACATTGATATTTTAATTTCTAATATCTTATTCAACACATTAGTGTTATTCTCAAATTTTGAATCATTGGTTGCTCTATCATTGATTGCTTTATTTATTTTCTCACGATCTGCTTTTAGAGAAGCAATTTCAATAACATACCTTTCACATTCTTTACTTACTTTTACAACTATGCCTTTAGATCTTCTTCATTCTTCTTCACTTCATCAAATTGTACTTGTAGATCTTTAATTTTTTTTTGACTCCTTTTCATTTTTTTCAATTTGGAGCTTTAATCTTTGATTCTTCTTTTCAAGAGCTTTTAAGTCTTTTAAGGCACAAACGAGTTCTCCTTCGAGATTCACTTCAACTTCATCCTATTTTTGTTCTTGATCATCTGTACTTTTACTTGCAAAGGCATTTTCATGTATGGCTATGAATAGAATCTCTTCTTGTTTTGAATCAATGACTTCAATATCTTTGGCTAAGCTAGGATCTTTATAATACAAACTCTTCTTCTCGAAGCCCTTCTTGAATTTTCCTTTGAAATTCTTCTTGTATGTAGACTTTCCTTCTTCATTGTCACCATTACCTTTATCTAAGCAGTTAACTACAAAATGTGTAATCTTTCCATAATTAAAATAGTTAAAAGGTAATTTTTCTTGATATTTACTTGTGCCCTTTTTCAGCTTGCGAATGAATAGAGCTCCGTTGTCATCTTCATCATCGCTAGAACTGTCACTTGATTCTTAAATCTTAGCCCTCTCTTTCTTTGATGTCTTGAAAGCATCTTTTCTCTTTGAGGGTTTCTCTTGTTTGGTCCACATCTCATATCCCGTAAGAATACCATATAGTTCATCTATCTTTAACTTGGCTAAATTCTTCATCTCTTCAATTGCCAAAACTTTTGCATCATATCTCAATGATAAATATCTCAAAAAGTTTTGAACCACAACTGATTCTTCTAACTTTTCTCTAAGACCTTGAATCTGATTAACTATTTAATCAGCCTGTAAAATATAACTTGTTATATTTTCTTTCTCTTCCATCTTCAAACTCTCAAACTATCTTCTGAAAGTCTGAAGCTTAGCTTACTGAACCATTCCATCACCTTTGTAAATATTCTCAAGTTTTACCTAAGTTTCATGAGCAGATTTACATTGCATAACTTTAATAAATTTTGATTCACATAAACCATATAAAATAACATTTAAAGCTTTAACATTATTTTCACTTGCCTTCTTTTTTTTAGAGTAGTTACATGTGTCTGTGGCTCTGCATATTCCTCTACCACTACTTGCCAAATGTCGAATCTAAGGGCCATCAAATAAGTCTTCATCTTTGTGCTCCAAAAAGCATAATTTGTCCCATCAAACAAAGGTGACTTATTTGTAAAAAAACCTTTGTATGATCCAACCATCATGCTTTCTTGATCTACCTTCAGGCTGTAAATTTTTTTCCAATGGAACCTGCTCTAATACCAATTTTTAAGCATAAAATATACTAAGAGGGGGGGGTAAATTAGTATATTATATGTATCTTTTTAATTAATCAAATTTATTTTCTTTAACCACCTAACCACACATTCAGGATATGCAATAAAATTAAAACAATAATATGCACCACACGAGAGAGAGAGAGAGAGAGAGAGAGAGAGAGAAAGAGAGAGAGAGAGAGAGAGACCAACTTTTTATGTGGAAACCCAAAGTGGAAAAAACTATGGAGAACAATCTCAAGTATATGATTCAACACCAACTCAAATTACAAAGTTTACAAGCACCAACTTGCAAGAGCACCGAACCCTTTTTCATACACTAACAAAGTATCTATTTGTGAGCACCAACCCATAGGAGCACCAACCCCTTGCAAAGATTTGTGAGCACCAACCCACAGGAGCACCAACCCCTCCTGTGTTACTCAATAAATGATAGAACTCTACAATATCTCTTACTTTTCTCTCTTTGAAAACAAATACAAACCATGCACACTTTTGCATATTTAAAATGGCTTCTCAAGCCTTTATTTATAACTTTCCAAAAGACCTTTGGCATTCTCCCTTTGTGACCCTTCAATCCTCATGGAAAATGGTGTCAAACTTGCATGACCCTTCGTATCCTTGCATTTGAAAAGTCATATGGTGACCCTTCATAAGCAAATACGTCTTTTCCTCTTTTGTCTTTATCTTGGTGACTTTTCATATTCCTCAAAGTGTCTCTTCATGGAAAAATGTGCCATACCTTATTTTGTCTTCACATGGTGACTCTTGAAATTCCTCAAGATAACTCTTCATGAGAAAATGCATCCCATTTCTCTTTTGTCTTTACCCCATGACTCTTTGACTTCTCCATGGGACCTCTTTTGACTTACATGCAACTAAAAATATATTTGTTAATATTAAATAAATATTAACACACATTAGCCAAGATATGAACATTAAAAACATTATTAAATGTAATGGGGACTTTATCACCAATGCTAGACCTTTGACATCAATGACAACATTTCTAACACCTATAGAGTTATCATTTGACAAGGGCTATTATGGAAGTCCTTTATCTCTTTGTCAAGTTTATCAAAAGCATTTTTGTACTAGATGAATTTCTGAATTAATTTGTAAATGAAAGAGGAGGTTGGGCTAGTTTATTATTCTATTAACTGCTTAAATTCCTCTTTTATTATTTCAACAAAAACCACTTTTCCATCATCATCAAGGAATGAGCACAAGAATTTATAAATTAAATCTTGAATTTCATAAGAGGGATCAACTGATAACAAACTTGATTCTTTAAAATTACTAAGGGACTCCTCCAACATCTTAATCTTGTATCTTGTGGCACCCAAGAACTTAGTTTGATCCCCCCAACATTTTTTAGTTAATACCCCTTATGCAACGAGGGTATTTGTATCAGATTTGGAGAAAACTTCTAACTCTAGCAACACTTGTCTTAATGTATTAAGCTCCTTCCTATATATGCCCTCAATATTATAGGCATATTTTATGTCATCATCAATTGTCACGTAAACTGAAATGACCATAGTTACTGACCTAGTTCCCTATAAGAGTAGCTACGTTGACCACTCCATGGCTATCCCCATGTTCTCTATTTCCTTAATCATTCTCATGGTCTTGGAGTTTGGTGTATAATGTAGGGGTTGTGACTAAATTGGGTTAACTAGTTTCTAGACCACTGATGTTAGTTGTTCCACTTTTTGTAACATCTCCACTGAGATTGACTTAGAATAACATGATTTTTTATTTATTTAATCAATGTATTTTTTTATTAGATTTCGCCATGAGAATGTAATTAGTGATCAGATATAAAACTATAAGTATGTTAACTATAAAATAAACATGTAACATTTATTTGTCACTGATCATTATCATCATATGAAATAACATAACTAAATATAAAAAGTAATTATAAATATCTAGCCATAGTTGGTACAATAATACAACCACTGTTGTCAATGTACAAAAGAGTAAATAATTATAATACATCAGGAATAATGCTTTAATAATAATAAATATAATACAAGGTACAAGATACAAGATACAAGGCTCCATAGAACATGAGTTTCTGAACTCCAGTATCTATGGCAATCTCAAATGTAGTCTCCGAATGAGTACTATTGTGAGGAGAGAGAGCATCATCTGAGCACTTACTTTTTCACACCAACCATGGACCATCGATCCCCCGTACAATCCCCCATCGGGGAATGTCCCTCTCTTCACAGATGAGTAGATAGTGACAATGCGAGAATCTAAAGAGATACGATAATACACGTGTGCTATAAGATTGTTAATACATGATATGTACCATAAAGAAAATACATTTTAACATGATATTACACAAACATGTAAATCATTCATATGAAATGACAATGTCTAACTAACATTACTTTGATCAAAGTTTTTAATAGTTATTGATCTCTTGGATCAATCAAATTCATACACACCATTTGATCAGATTACCCTCATCTAACATTGGTGATGCTAGTAAGCTAGTAAAGTCGATCTCACTACTTACATAGTACTAGTATTATGAGATTTGGTTAATAAATGTAACCAACATATCCATACCGATTACTTCCTACTAGCAGGCATAAAACATACTAAATACAGGAATAATAAAAAGACACACATTTAATCTGTCAAATGTATGAATGAATCTCCACTATCATATTTATCACATAAATAATAAGTATAACAAATACAATTTATACCAACCAGGTATAATCTATATTTAGACTTCATATTTCTAATCTCTATAAGTAGATTTAAGTATAATTCATTTTATGACGAACATTAATATCATAGCCCATCATTCATATGTACAACTACTCAACTACACAGTCAGTCATAATAATTTTAAAGAATCAAATAACTCATAAACCAAGTTTCATCTAGTATAAACATAATCTTTCATTTATACGTCTTGCTATAGTTTTAGGAGACTATATTCATATAGTTATAATTTTCTATCCCTCGAGATCCTATGACTTAATTTTAACAGTCAATATAACTATAATTATAGGCACACAACCCAATACATCAATTTATGTTGTATATTTATATGAATACCTAAGTCCATATATATATACTATAAATATGCCCTCATACATATTAACTATATTCATATTATGTATCACACTCAAGTACTCAAACAATATACAAATACTCTATATAAAGGTCAACAAGCATTTATAATTTTAATCAAAGACTTCATATGATTTCAACAATCATTATAACTTTCCTATTCACAAAATACATTGATGACCTATGATAAGATATTGATATTCCCAAAAAATTAACGAACAGAGTATTATATTCAATAGACTATTGATATCCATATTATGCTCTTCTTAAATCAAATCACCATCTAGTTATAACATACAAACACTCACATAATTTCTTCTAATAGGTCATGCATATCATCCTATATATATCTTGTTACAAGTTTGACATCGTCAACTTGTTTTATATAAAACTCTTGTACTTTAAAATATGTTACTAATCTTTATAAACAATTAAACACTTCAACCCAATAATTATCTATGATTGTATTATCTATATAACTTGTATGTAATATTTTCATATATAGTTACCAAATCGATATAATTACCTAAAATTGGTATATGCTAACGAATAGTTTTGTTTAATACCTAATAGATTTAGACTTAGCTTATAGAATTTAGATTTAGCTTATCGAATTCATAAGATCACAACTTATCAAACTCAGACCAGCTTGGATATATAATTGATTTCAATGATAAGGCACACAATACTATATAAGTTCACAATTGGGACAACAAGTTATACGTAGTCTTGCTATACCTATAATCATAGTTTGGACAATAATTTACTCCATTCGCACTCTAAACTTTCATGGTTTGTATTTAAAATTGCACTCAGTCCATACATAACAAACTCTAAATGCAATTCCAACAAATCGCTATTCAAAATGTCCATCCATTCATTCTTTGAATTCACATAAACCATACACATACTCCACTATTTGAAATGATAAATGTATACACACACACTTAATATCACTATTTTATGTATAGGCCATCGACTTCACACAGTTCACTATGTTTGAATAATATTATACACCTATAGTCCAAACTTTCATTATTTGAATATTGATTATAAGTACAGCTCGACTTTATATAAATCAGTTCACTATCTTACATAGTTTGCTATATATTATGCATAGTTTGCTATACATTATACATAGTTCGCTATATATACACACATATTACCATGGGTTGATTAATAAATATTACTTAGTTCATAATTATAAATGTATTGTTGTTTTTAGATATATATCATTGTTATATATATATATATATATATATATATATATATATATATATATATATATATAACAATGATATATATCTAAAAACAACAATACATTTATAATTATGAACTAAGTAATATTTATTAATCAACCCATGGTAATATGTGTGTATATATAGCGAACTATGTATAATGTATAGCAAACTATGCATAATATATAGCAAACTATGTAAGATAGTGAACTGATTTATTTGAATATTGATTATAAGTACAGCTCGACTTTATATAAATCAGTTCACTATCTTACATAGTTTGCTATATATTATGCATAGTTTGCTATACATTATACATAGTTCGCTATATATACACACATATTACCATGGGTTGATTAATAAATATTACTTAGTTCATAATTATAAATGTATTGTTGTTTTTAGATATATATCATTGTTATATATATATATATATATATATATATATATATATATATATATATATATAATGAATATACACAAAATTTGTATATATATCCTTATTATTTGAATAGTATCTCCACACAGTTTATATATACACGATTTCTCAATTTTAGGTAACAACACATACAGTTCACTATTTTGAGTATCTTTATACAAACATTCCAAACTCATTCATTTTTTTAAAAAAATTGTAAAACAGAAATACACAATTTTTTTCCAAATTCCACACAAGATTTTAATAAAAATTGCCTACCTTGCAAAAACGTATGAAATGGCACGATCTGAAAAAACTTCCTCTCTTCATCCTGCTCTCTCTTACCTCTTTGTGTTGCTCTTCTCTTCTCCACTTCGCTCTACTTCTCTTCTTCTCAAATTTGCCTCTTTATCATTATTCCTCATGCAAGCAAAAGCTTTGTCATTTTTATTTTTCTCAAAGCTTTCATAAGCTGCCAAGCTTTCTTCTTTACTCCAATTCACCCCAAAGTAAAAAAACTAAAAATATTTGTTTTATTTCATGTATGATGCTTTTCCTATTTATATTTTTTTCCCTAACTTTATAATAATAATTAACTCATTAATTGTTAACTTCAGATTAACAATATTGACTCTATATTCCAAACAATGTCTAGGTTTAGTTTCTAAATTAGCTTAGGATAACAATATAGTTTTGTTACTTAGTATAAATAAATAATCATAATGACTTAATAGCAATATGACTAATATAAGGTTGATGATACTTTTTAATAGTAATTGGTAGTTCAAACAATTGTTATACGAATCCTAATAGTATTATAACCACGTAATTATTGTTATTACTACATTACACACACACACACACATAAATATACATACATATATACATATACATATGTGTGTGTGTGTATATGTACACACACACACACACACACACATTGATTGTTATCTATATATATTAAAGTGTTAAGCCATATAATGATATTCCACCTTAATATGTGTGTGTGTGTGTGTGCATATATATATATATATATATATATATATATATATATATATATATATATATATATAAAGGTGTTAAGCCATATAATGATATTTCTGATTATCATAAAGATGACTAGTTAATATTCTAAAATATTTCAAAGACATGATAGTTAGTCTACATACGGTGGTACCAAATACTATTCATGTAAATTTACATTCTCAAAAAATATTAATAAGATCATGAATACAATAACATGACATAAACATAGAATAACATTATACATTCAAATCTACTTATAACAACCACAACACGATCACACAAGATTAATTTCACATAAACATTAAATTGAGCTAACACATAACTTACATGCATAAATAACTATCTAAATGCAGACAACATCAAAAACATATTAACACTAACAATTGAAACTATGCATATAATGTGTATTATTTAATGTGATGTGTGCATGGGTTATAATATTTCCTCTGTCGTCTCCCAGTACCTCCATCTATGCCATCCTCTTTGATGATGTTCTCCCTTTATCATGCTCTGAGGGATGAATCTTTCCTATGTTAAACTCATGATAAGAAGGTAGTTAACCCATAACATCATGATATATATTATAAAACACTATTATAATAACAATGAACATGATCACAATATAAACATTATGCAATACAACTAACTTATAAAAATGCAATCATGTAATCAAAGCAACATACAATTATCCCATAATAGCATATGACTTACAACTTAGTTAAATAATAATGAAATCAAATTATCAACCACAAAAATCCATGGATAATCAAGTAAATTTACTTAGTGAGAAATTAGGATTAACATCTTTCCCCTAAAGTTGGTTATCATCTTGATGACACTTATTTAAAAAAACATTATTCAACAAAAAATAACATAGTAAAACTCATAGTCCTCCCAAGTAGCACTATCCTCAACGTATCGATCCCACAAGACCTTGTACTATAACACTTCTCTATTATGCAAATGAAATTTATGGGTGTCAATTACTTTGATTGGTTCTACCATAACTACCTTGAGATCCAGAACCTGCAAAGCATTGTAATCCAACACATGTGAAAGATCAGCTATATACTTTTTAAGATAAGAAACATGAAAGATATTATATAATAGAGCTAGGGATGATGTCAATGCAAGCCTATATGCTACATGATTGACCACTACCAAAACCTTGAAGGGTCCTACATATCTTGGTGAAAGTTTCACGGACTTCCCAAATTTAATCGAGCTCTTCTATGGCTTAACCCGCAAGAACAATTTATCACCAACTAAAAATTGTCTATCTATTTTCTTCAAATTAGCACAACTTTTTTGCTTATCATTGACCTTGACCAATCTCTGTCTGATTGATCTAACTTATTCTTTCATTTTTAAAGCATCTCAAATCCAAATACTACCCTATATTCCAACCTACCCCAATTGATTAGTGTTTTGCACCTTCTTCCATATAATGCTTCAAATAGTGCCATTTTCAAAGCTGATTGGTATGAGTTATTGTAAGCAAACTCAAGTAATGAAAGATAATCTTTCTACTTGTATTAATGATCTATTCAATACATACAAAGAAGATCCTCTAACACCTGATTAACTCACTCAGTCTGGTCATTAGTTTCTGGATGGTATGTATTGTTGAAGTTTAGTTGTGTACCCAAAGCTGAATTTAGAGTTACCCAAAATGTAGAAGTCATCTTTAGATCATGATATGAAATTATCTTCTCTAAAAATCCATGTAATTGATGCACTTATTTTAAAAACCTCTTCACAAGAGTAGGTACATCATCTATCAAATTATTTGTGGTAAAATGAGCCATCTTGGTTGATTTTTCAACTACTACCAAGATCATGTTGTGCCTCTTTCATGATAATGGTAAACCTTGGATAAAGTCCATACTAATCACCTGCCACTTCCATTTTGATATGTCATGTGGATATAATAATTTAGTCAGATTTACATAGTTAGCTTTCATTTACTAATATTTGAGACACCATGACACAAAGTCTGCTACATCTTTCTTAATTCCCTTCCATAAATAAAGTGGTCTACGCTTTACCATAAGTTGGTTACTCCTAGATATCCTAAACATGGGGCATTGTGCAGTTATTTTAGCATTGTGCTCCTTAGATTCTCCTTATATGGTACATATATCCTTCCATCGTATCACAAAAGACCATCATTCTCTGATTTAAATCCTTTTTACTTACGATTTTGAACATTATCAGATTATGCTTTCTTGACTTGATTATAGAATTCATCTCTTGGTGAGAATTCAATCACTCTGGCTTTGAAAGTAATCCTGATAGTAGCCATGACTACTATGTACCTTCTAGAACTTAAAGCATCAACTAATATGTTTTCCTTGCCTTTGATATAATCTATATTGAAATCATAATTAGGCAAGAACTCTAGCCAACATCTCTGATGAACATTTAGATTCGATTAGATGAAGATGTACTTGAGTTCCAAATTATCAGTCTTGAGTTCAAATGGTTTTCCCAACAAATAAAGCCTCCAAAATTACAAACCATGCATAATTGTTGCAAGTTCTAGATTATGAGGAACATATTTCACTTCATCAGGCTTCAACTTCCTTGATTCATAAGCTACCACTACACCATCATTCATAAAGACTCCTCCTAGTCCATCGCCAAACACATCTATGATCACCAAGACCATTGGGATCAAAAAATCTTAGCATTGGTGTTGAAGTAAGCCTTATTTTCAATTCCTAAAAATCTACTTCACACTTATTTGACCAGATAAAACTTTATTTCTTACGCTACAAAGAGGTAATCGAATTAGCTATCTTAAAAACATTTGGAATGAACTTCTTGTAATAGTCTACTAATCCCATGAAACTCCTTATCTCATGGATATTATTTGGCACTGACCATTCCATAATGGATCTTATCTTTGCCAGATCTACTAAAAAACTATCCATAAAGATAATTTATCCCAAATATTACACTCTTTTTTGGAAAAATGCACACTTGGATAACTTACCATACAACTTGTGCTTCCACAACTGTTGAAGAACTTGTTTCAAATATAAAAGATGCTCCTCTTCATTCTTAGAGTATATAAGAATTTCATCAAGAAATACCAAAATAAAACAATCTAAATAATTTCTAAACACACTATTCATGAGATTCATAAACGTTGTCAGAGCATTTTATCAACTCGAATGGTAACACTCTGAAATCATAGTGCCCATAATGAGCTCTAAATGCTATCTTCAAAATATCCTCATCCTTTATCCTCAGCTGATGATATTCTGCTCTAAGATCAATTTTTTAAAAAACCATTTTCTTTTGTATTTGATCAAAAATATCATCTATACGAAGTAGCAGATACCTAGTTTTGATAGTCATCTTATTAAATATTCTATAATCTATGCAAAGCCAAAGAGTACCATCCTTCTTCTTGATGAAGACTACTGGTGTACCCCATGGTGACACACTTGGCCTGATCAAACCCTTTGATAATTTTTTTTGGATTTGAGCCTTCAATTCAACCAATTCATAGTTGTCACCCTGTATGGAGATTTAGACTATGGTTTCGATCCTGGTATGATATCGATAGAGAAATCAAACTCTCATTTAGGAGACAATCCTAGCAATTCCTCTAGAAACACATCATGAAAATTCTTAAAGAATAGATAATCTTTGAGGGATGGTTCCTTAGATTCATCCTTTTCATTTATCTTGACAATAAATGTTTGGCATCTTTTTCCTTTAGCCTTTTTGAGTTATATTGCATAAATCTGCCTAAACCTCAACTCTATTTTCTCGCCTTGATTTTGTGTCTAATTTCCAAAATCATCTTGACACTTAACCTTCTTTAGATAGCAGTCAACTTTGACTTTATGCTTCACAATCTAGTTGAATCATAGGATCAAATAATATGACCCTAGTGGTGCTACATAAAAATCCACTACTATTGTGAATTCGAGCAACCCAATCTCTACTTCAACTAAACACTTTTCAACCTTGACTTTATTCTTGTTCCCATATTGTATTGACTATGCATTTGTCATTACCCTAGTTTTTATAGATAACTTACTTAGAATTTTAAGAGCTATAAAAAAATTTGTAGACCATGTATCTATTAAAATGAATATTGGATGTTCAAATAAAATACCTGACAGTTTTATAGGTGAATCTTGGAATTTAGCTTGTCAATTATCAATAGCTGCATGAATACATTGTTGAAAAGTTCTCTACTGAGGAGTATAACCTTTGTCCTTTGACTTATCCCTTGGTATACTCACAAGCATAATGGTCACCTCTATAAATGAAGCAACCTCCAGGTGGTCCCTTCTTATCAGACTGTTGGTTTTCCTTGAAACCACCTTTGAAATCATTGCCCAGTTTCTTGTTCCTTGAACCACTGTTAAATCTAACAGTCTAATTTTTTAACTAAATTTTGGAGTCTCCACCCCTTTTCTTCTAGTTTTTCATTTTAAAAGTTAGTTTAAAACTTATAAACTTTTTCTTAAACTTATTCTTAACTTGAGAAAGAGATCTCAACTTGTGTTTTTGCTTGACTGCCTTCTTGAAGACTTGGTCCATGGTAGATGGTCCATGAACATCCACCTCTCCACCAATTTGAGATTTTAATCTTATGACAAACTTCCTAATTTTGAATCTCTCATTTACTTGATACCGAGGTACATATTTTAAAAGTTTGGTGAATTGATCCCAATACTCATTCATTGATAAGTCTCCTTACTTTAGATTCTAAAAATATGTAAGCTTCTGGTCAAAGTATAATTATGAAAGCCACTATGATTTGAATAATGTCACAAACTACCCCATGTGGTGGTAGTCGAGTTAAAATTCATTTCCAAATTCTTGTTGGTCCACCATGTAGTTGCTTCACCAACCAACTAGTAAGTTCCCCAAATTACTTTAGTGACCTTGAAGTAGTTTTGAATCTTAAAATATTTCTCCATCTTAGTTAATCATGCTTAAGCTTCATCACCCAAAATAGTTCCATCAAACTTAGATTGATTCACCTTTTTCATAGCTCTAGCCAATTCTGCAGCTACTTGTGTTCTCACATCTTGAGGGTATTCCTACTCAATAAAATGCTCTTTAGGTACATCTTTGTGTACTTCCTCTTCATGGCCATGAACTTCTTATATCAAGGCTGAAATTGGTCCCTAATTTCACTCATGGCTGTGAGAATCTAGTCTAGCTTTGTTGTTTGTTTAGTAATAAATTGGTTAGGATCAAATGGAGGGTTACTATAATTGACATTAGAAGGACCCTCTATAAATACTTTAGTCTGCACCATTGTCCTTTCTACTAAACACAAAGATATAAAAATGTTAGTGGACTCGTTAGGTCTTAGAGTTTGAACCTGGCTCTAAGACCACATGTAACATCCCTACTAGGATTGACTTAAAATGACGTGTTTATTTTTTAAATTTAATCAATGTAATTTTTCATTAGATTTCACCATGAGGATCTAATTAGTGATTTAGTTATGACACTCCAAGTATGTTAATTATAAAATAAACATGTAACATTTATCTGTCACTGATCATCAAATAAATAACATAACTGAATATAGAAAGTAATTACAAATATCCAACCATGATTGGTATAATAATACAACCAATGTTATTGTTGACCATTTTTGGTCCAACAGGCCAAAAATCGGTCTCCTTCCTTCCCTGCTGTTCTGAGCCAGTTCATTTTTTGATTTTGCACAAGTCTTGATTTCTACGGACTCTACAGACTATTTCTATGGACTCTGCAGGAAATTTCTACAGACTCTGTAGGAAATTTCTACAGACTCTGTAGGCTATTTCTATAGACTCTGCAATAAATTTCTATGGACTCTGTAGGAAGAAAACAAGTTCCCAAAACTTAGGTGCAAAATGGACCATTCCAAGTGCCCTTGCAGAGGGTAGGGAACACTTGCCAAGGGATCAAAGAGAAGGCCGAAAAATTTAGAATTCCTTTGGAAAAGTGAACAAGAGAATTTCTTTGGACAAGATGCCCGAATGAATTCCTTCAAACATTTTGTCTGAAGAAATCCTTCGGAGAAAAAATCTCGCAGAAATTAATAGGACTAAGGCAAAGGCAGAAAATGATTTCTTTCGGACTTTTGTCTGAAGGAATTTCGTCGAACAAAAAGTCTGAAGAAATTTGGGAAGAGCCACGGGGAAAAAAACCTAAAGGAAGTTTCTTAAAGTCAAAGTGATCGATAAAATTTTTGCAGACATTTTGTCTTTGAGAAAAATGGTTGAAACAAAAGCCCGACCAGAGAAAAAGCTAAAGGAAAGGAAAAGGTCAAGTAAATTCAAAGGGGTGATGGGTCTGAAGACGTCAAAATTGAGTACAAAAAACTAGCCATTAGAAGTTCAAATGCCCAGTGACAGGTGCACAGATGTCAAATTTAAGGCAGTGAAATAACCATTGATTTTGAAGAAGCTTAAGGACAGACTGCGAGTGAACTCAACGACCCGCCAAGAAGATAGCCTCGAGGGTCGAAGGAGCCAGAAAGAGACAAAGTGCAGAAATAGACAAACATTCCAGGTGGCAAAGAGAGGTGTCGACTCAAGGATTTACTCCTGTAGTTGGAATAGTGCTTGCCAAGTGGTCATCAAATGGTGCAAATAATAAGCAGCACGGCTTGTTTTCTCCACTTTGCATTTATAAGCAGACAAACCATGTGAATATCAAAAAGGAGTAGTCTTGTTTGTAGAAAAGAGGTGCAACCTGTACTTTCACATTAATGTTTGAACGCCAAAGTCAAGACCGGTGATTACACATCATGGTTCTAGCAGGCCTCTTTTAGAAAGATGATATCAGCAACAACAAATTCCTCTTCCCGATGCTCTCAAATGCACATGGGCCACTTGTAAAAAAGAGGCACCAAAGTCTTTTCCAAAAAGTGCCAAAGTCTTCTTCTCTCTATATATATATTGTAAACTTCTCATTTTGAGAAGGGATCTCTTAGCCTGTAAGGCAAAGCTCTGCCCAAAAATCCTTTGGCTTGTAAGGTAGAATTCTGCCAAATTTTACCTTGAATCAAGACATAGCATTTTTACCTCTATTTGAGCTTGCACTTTCGTTTGTGTTTATGCCTTTGTTCTGTGTTAAGTCATTCTTTTATGCTTTCATAGAATGACTCCAGCATGTATAGTGTATTGTGAGTTCTCCTTTTGTAGGTTTGCCAGAAGTGTCCCTAGAGGAGTGTAGGTCCTTGTGAATGGGTTGCCAAAGTGTGTCTCAGGACACCTCTGGTAGTTCTTCCTCCCTATATATCCATGGACCCCTAGCTCACTGATGTAGAAGGATTCCTCACATCAAATGAAGTGTATGGGAGCTTGTTCTTGGTGAAAAATGTATGTTTGGGCTGAGCAGATCAAACTTTTTTGGTGTATCACCTTTTAGTTTAGGTTTAGGTTATATTTTTCAATATCCTTCTCCCTTTTCACCCCCCCCATTGTTAGCAGTAGGAAATCCAAGACCTCAGAGATACATCAAAGGGAGCTAGCCCTTATCTAGAGACTCTCCCCCCAGTTTTGCCTTGCCCACAGGCAAGAGGGGAGTTTCCATTGTTGCATGTGGAAGGCAGGAGCTCGGCGTCCTGTCAAGGGTGCAATCCACTACGTCAACAGTTATCAATATATAAAAAAGTAAAAAATTGCAATATATCAAGAATAATATTTAAATAATAATAAATACAATACAAGGTACAAGGTACAAGATACAAGGCTCTATAAATCATGAGTTCTCGAACTCTGGTATCTATAACAATCTTAAGTGTAGTCTCTAAATAAGTACTGTTGTGGGGAGGGAGAGCATCGTTTGAGAACTTTTCTACAACAACCATGGACCATCGATCCCCTGCACAACTTCCTATCAAGGAATGACCCTCCCTTCATGGATGAATAGATAGTGATGATATAAGAATTTAGAGAGACAAGCTAGTACCCGTGCACTGTAAGATTTTTAATACATGATGTGTACTATAAATAAAATATATTTTAACATGATATCACACAAACATGTAAATCATACATATAAAATGACAATATATAACTAACATTACTTTGGTGAAAGTTTTCAATAGTTATTGATCTCTAAGATTAGTCAAATTCATACACACCACTTAATCAGATTACCCCCATCCAACATTGGTGATGCTAGTAAGTTAGTGAATTCAGTCTCACTATTTACATAGTACCAGTATGATGAGATTTAGTTAATAAATATATCTAAAAGATCCATATAAATTACTTCCTACTAGCAGACATAAAGCATGCTGAACATAGGAATAATCAAAAGGCATATATTTAGTCTATCAAATAGCTGAATGAATCTCCACTATCATGTTTATCATATAAATGATAAGCATAACAAGTACAATTTATACCTATAGAGTATAATCTATATTTAGACTGCATATTCTAGTTTATGTAAGTAGATTCAAATATAATTCATTTTATGATGAATATTAATATCATAGCCCATTGTTCATATGTACAACTACTCAATTATACAACCAGTCATAATAATTTCAGAGAATCATATAACTCATAAACCAAGTTTCATTTCGTATGAACATAATCTTCATATAGTTATAGTTATACGTCTTGTTATGTTTTTAGGAGACAATATTCATATAGTTATAGTTTTTTATCCCTCGAGATTGTATGACTTAATTTTAACAGTCAATAAAACTATAATTCTAGACACACGACCCAATACACCAATTTATGTTATATATTTATATGAATACCTAAGTCCATATATAGATATATTTCCTATATATATGCCCCCGTACATATTAACTATATTCATATTATGTATCATACATAAATACTAAAATAATATATAAATACTATAGATAAAGGTCAATAGTAATTTATAAGTCTAATCAAATACTTCATATGATTTCAACAATCATTATAACTTTCCTAATCATAAAATACATTGATGACCTATGATAAGATATTAATATTCTCTAAATATTAATGAACATAGTATTATATTTAATATACTATTTTATATTCATATTTTGCTCTTCTTAAATCAAATCGCCATCTAGTTATAACATTCAAACAGTCACATAGTTTCTTATAATAGTCTATGCATATCATCATATATATATCTTGTTACAAATTTGACTTCATCGACTTGTTTTATATAAAACTCTTATACTTTAAAATATGTTACTAGTCTTTATTAAAAGTTAAATACTTCAACCCAATAAATTTCCACAGTTGTATTATCTATATAAATAATATATAATATTTCTATATAGTGTTACCAAATCAATTCAATTACCCAATACTAGTATACACTAACGAACAATTTTGTTTAATAGCTAATAGATTTAGATTTAACTTATAGAATTCAGATTTAGCATATTGAATTCATAAGATCACAACTTATCAAACTTAGAGCAACTTGGATATATAATCAATTTCAATGATAATATACACAATAGTGATTTATATAAGTTCACGATTGGCACAACAAGTTATATGCAGTCCTGTTATACCTACAATCATGGTTTGGACAACAATTTACTCTGTTCACACTCAAAAATATCATTGTTTGTATTTAAAATTACACACAGTCCATACATAACAAAACCCTAAACACACTTCTAGCAAATCACTATTCAAAATGTCCATCCATCAATTCTTTGAAGTCACACAAACCATACACATAATATGTTAGTTGAAATGATAATTGCATACACACAAACTTAGTATCACTGTCTTATGTATAGGCCATCAACTTCAAATAGTTCACTTATGTTTAAATAATATTATACACCTATAATCCAAAATTTCTTTGTTTTAATATCAATTATATGCATAATTGAACTTTATATAAATCAATTCACTATCTTAAATAGTTCACTATACATTATGCATAGTTTGTTATACATTTTACATAGTTTTCTATATATACACAGTTATATATTTCCACAAGTTGATTAATAAATATTACTTTATTCATATTTATAAATGTATCGCTATATATATATATTTGTGTGTGTGTGTGTGTGTGTGTGTGTGTATAATAATGATATATGTATATATATAATAATGATATATATATATATATATATATATATATATATATATGTATGTATGTATATAATAAGATATTAGGTATATATACAAACATACATATATATATATATATATATATATATATATATATATATATATATATATATATATATATATATATATATATATATATATACACACATATATATATATATATAATAATGATATATATCTCGTTATATAATTGTTATTATATCATTATTATATATATATATATAATAATGATATATATTGTTATTATTTATATATATATATATATATATATATATATATATATATAAAATAATGATATCATTTTAAGGTCCGCACAGAGTGCTTACAAATACGCTATTACAACATATAGCAAAAAACATATTATAAGCATCATTTCTAAGAAAAGCTTTTGATTCGCAGGATCTCACAGAGAGGGCAAGTGAAGACTATATGCTTTTCTCCTAAGAATTAAAAACAAGACTATAACACTAGACTTGAATCAAGGCATTTGATGCTTATGACATGAAGAAATCCTCATATTTATAGGATGAAATGAGAAGATCAACGATCGACACAAAGATGTCGAATCAACTACTGGATTATTAGTATTATGTACTGATATCTTATATATATTTGAATTGTCATGAGAGGTTTCTCCCCTTCAAAATGAGATTCTATCTCAACAATGACTTGGAGCAATTATTCTTCAAAGAGTTGTTCATGTTCATCAACAAGAGCTTCTTCTTTTATAAGATCTTGCAATTCAGTCTGAGCTTTAGCTAATAAGAGTTGTAGTTGATAGATGCACTTCTTTCACCAAGTAGCTCTATTATATGTGTCGGGTTGATAAGCAACTTCAATCGAAGGAGTTTTATGGAGCTTAGATTGATTGTCTTGGGATAAAATATCCTTTTGCATTTTTTTTTGAGCGAAATAGAGATAATATTTTTGCTCAGTAGCAATAATTTAATGCTGTAAAAACATTCTTTTAGAGATCATATATGTAGGAGTTTTTGAATATCTTTCTTTGAAGAAAGATACTTGTTGGGATAGACTTAATGCATCTAGAAAAGGAGAAAAAATAATATGAATCTAAATTCTTATATCAAAATCATCATCAGATGATTCATCTTCTAATTTAGTGTCAACAAGATTCATATTTACTTGATTATCAGATTCATCACTATCTGATGCTTCCCATAAAATATCCGACTCATATTGAAATTCATCTTCATCTGAAATTAAAACATATTCATCTTCGTTGATTCCATGGCTATTCAAAAAATTAATCTTCTTGGATTCTTTTTTCTTATTAGGACATTTATTTGCATAACGAACACCTTGACAGATGAAGTATTTAACTGGATTCTTTTAGAATTAATGTTTGTTTTTTAATATCCTTCTAGGACCAAATTTTCTTTTTTTAAACTTGTATCTAGGCTTCCAAGGCTTAATATAAGTATATTCTTTCTCTAAGGAGAATTTGTAAGAATGAGATTTCTTCTTCTTTTTGTATTGTTTATATCTATGCACATCCATACAACCAAAATCATCATCAATAGAACTACATAATTTTGCACCAATCTGTTTGTGAAACTTCATAGTTTTTTTGTGCCTTTTTTTCTGCACATAACCTTTCATTTACTACTTTAATATTCTGATTTATCTTTCCAAAGGACATAATTGGAAGATTATCACCCATAGCAGCATTATACTTGGTAGCAAAATATTTAGGGAAAGCTTCTATATACCTAATCTTATATGCTGGATTAAAGCTTTCACCAGTATTATAGAATAGATTCTCCATATAGCACATATAGTCATCTAGCCTAGTCATATCGCATAATTGGGCTTTAAGAAACTTTGCTTTGTTTGCTTCTTTATCATTATCAAGTGCACCAATAAATTTAGAAAGTAAAGCATTATAAAGTGCAAAAATAGGTTCTAGATGAGTGTATATACTTTTATCAAACACTGGACCACTAGCATCCCACCATTCTTTGATATTTCCTATGAATTCATTTACAATTTGTTGACTAACACTAAAGGGATCTTTATTAAGACCATGAATTTGTACACTCACCCAAGCTATCATTGCATGAATCATTTCTTTCATTTTTTTTTAATAGTTCACAATTAAATTTTTAGAAGAAAGGTTGAAGATTCAATGTCATTATTTGAGAATCTAGTGGAGGTTTAGACTTTGAAGATTCTGCTATATCAAAATAGCTTTCAATGTGCATAAGTTCAATCGTATCCATATCTACTTGAAAGATATTATCAGCAGATTTTTCAGAATCAGGTAAACTTTTTGATTTAAATTTCGTGAATGATTCTCTTTTTATCTTTAAAACATTTTGCCAAGAATGAATATTTTGACTGTAATCAATATGTTCTCTGACAACAATTTTTAGCTATTGCTGAGAAGATTGTCCTTTGTCCTTCAATGTGTCTAAAATATCAGGAATAGAAGATGAGCTAGAATTTTGGTTTATAATTTCTCTAGCTATGATATTAGAGGCTAAAGATAGCTGTTTGATTTTTTGATGTACTTCTTCCTATTTTGTCTCAAGAGTAGTAATTTGAGTTTTCAAATCTGTCTCAATAAAATCCATACCAGTCTTAAGTTGATCTTGACTTTGACTAATAATCTTTTCCTGAGCAATCATATCATCTACCTTTGTTTCAACTGATTATTGCTACAGTCTGATACTAATGGATTCATTATCTATTTTTTGGATATGCTGACTATGATGGGTAGTAATTGTAGACATCCAATTCCTAACACTATTTGTGTTGAAATTGTCAAGCTTACTCGAATTGCACTCAAATACACATTTTAAGTCAAAATCCATAAAACACCCTAAATGGTTTGAACTTGTCACTTACAAGTGCCATTTTAGGTTAAAGTATCCCTAAATAGGGCAATGTATTTTGTGGGCCAGCTAATTTTGATTAGATCATTTCGAATCAAAATGACCATTTCATCATTTAGTGCTCTTGATCACTCTTTTCTTCTAATTCATTGGTACACATCACGTACCTTTGTTATTTTGTGTTGGCAACATCCTAAAAGGGAATGCAACTTCAACGCATTTAACATCACCTTTCATTTCCTTTTCAATCAGATTACAATCTAGTAATATGACTTTCTGACCATTTTGATTAATCAAGGGCCAATTTTCAAATAATTGCACAAATGTTGATTAACCTTGTTTAAGGCTAATTAATCCAAATCAAGAGCTTAAGGGGATTTTTTATGAGAGTTGTTGAATATTTATTTTTGAAAATTGATTCCTATTAACTTCATCATCAAGTGACATCATTTTTTGAGAAGACATCCCTAAGCCATAAATACCATAAATATCAGGATTATGAGTCACACATCCCTAGTTAATACCTCTCATACCTCTTCAATGCCCCTTCTTCCAAGGTCATGATGAAGATAATTATGGATTTAATTCCACATATTAAGATTATCCATGGCCACACATCTCAATCTTGAGATGGACGATCATGGTTGATCCTGACCAATCTCAAAAATCTATAAATAGAGAGGCCATGGATGTGAATAAAAAGTAATTTTGGTGCAAGGTTATTATTCTCAAATATATTCAAAGGCTTGGATATTGCAAAGTTATAATGTTAAATTGTTTCCACAAGGTTTTGCATTTGATCATAGATTTTGCTTGCAAGCTTCATTGATAGGATAGTTTAGTGATTTGAAATCATGAGCCTAGGTTTTATGGAGTGTTCTTGAGGCATTGTAGGAGCTTGCCACCATTGTTGACAAAGATAAGGATGCTTGATCAAGGGAGAACATGGTTTTGAGCCACATGGGTATGGTGAATCCATTTGGGAAGGTAATATGGTGTTGATTTCTTCATTTGTTTCTTACTATCCTTTGTAATTCCCACATGAATAAATAGGCTTGGTTAGTTAGTTCTTTATATATGTTTCATTATTTATGGACTAATGCTTGACTAACTTGCTTTGTAATCCTATCTACATCTTGGCATGCCCAGTGGGACAAGATGCATCTCACACCTAAAGAAGATCACTTTGCAACTCTAAAAGATTTATTTGAGCGTCTAAAACTCTTGAAAATTGATTTTCTAACTTTATTTCATTGTTTTTGTTTGCATGGATTTTACACAGTAACCAACGTTGGTAAGAATACTGACATCAATTACTTGCTTAACTAATGTTGATTAGTAAAATTGACATCAGTTATATCTCAGTCAACCAAAGTAACCATCATCGGTGGTAATTACCGACATTGGTCACTGTGTTTTTATTAAAACACATACCCAAGAGCTACTTTTTCAAAGTTTATTATTTCAAGCTAAAAAGAGCTTCAAAGTTAATGGACATGCTAATAATTTTACTATAGGACCAAATGTAATGTTTGTTCAAAACATGTTTAAATCATCTTTGCATGCTTAAAAATCAAGTAGGAACTTTGTTTTGGGTGTTTAACAAAGAATTTAGGTGTTTCTGTGAATGTTTTCAAAGTTTGTAATTAAGACCAAGGGGTCCAATGAACACCATCAAATATTTCGTTTGGGCTTAAAATTGAACACACTTATCAATTCTTGCTTGCAATAGTTGTTTACTTAGGTTTTGTTTGGCGAAAAGAGGAATGTTGTGTGTATGGTCTTCCATTTTTCCCTTATAGGGAACCCTTGGAATCAAAAGCACCATTTCTATTGCAAATAGCCTAGTCCACGGCTTAGAAAGAATGTCTCCTAAAGCACTCCCCAAAAACTCACCAAAGTTTGGATGATCTTGAAAATGACCCTAAAGTCTTTATATTTTATGCTTTCTTTATTTTCATGCAAATTTGGCTTGCGAGGGGGACATCATTACCTCCCATGAGTTCTTTAGGGAAGCTTTGACCTGGAGTTTCACCTCCCAACATTGAATTCATTTGACTCCTTTGGAGTTGCATATGGGACATATCTGCATTTGGACATCACACTACACTGAGCGAACAACAAGATGTAGTGGTTGTAAAAAGGACTAGACCTTTTTACAATTAGCCAATGCTACCGTCACCCAATTTTTGTGCTTGTCTTTTGCATTTTTTGACGTAAAATTCATTGTACAATTGATTCCCATAGAATGATCGAAACCTTGCTAGTTTAGTAGACCCCACTTTGCCATACCTTACCAATTTAGACTTAAGATGTTTGTTTTTCGTCATTAGCTTACTTGGTCTTGATTTTTATCTAAAACTGCTTGTTAACTCAATGAACTTAACAAAACACATTGTCCTCAATTTTCTTGAGCAAGGGAGGTGTTATGCTGTCCAAATGGAAAATTCATCTTTTTCTTATTCAAATTGTTATCAAAAGCTTTGTGTCATGTCATCCACTTTGGCGTAGTCATGCTACCCAATTGATTCTAGATCTTTTACCCAATTCTTTTAAATACTTCATTTATAATCCACATTCAAAATTAAACCTTTCTATGTTCTAAAGGGTTGGTGCATCAAAATGGGTTCGTCATTTGTGCACTAAGCTTGTTTTAACTTGGGTTCAATTTTCTATTTGTATTGAAGGTTGTTTATTAAGACTCAAAATCACATTATCATCTTGGTGGACTCAAGTCATCTTGCGTATCACTCACCCTTTGGGTTGTAGAACATATTTTATCCTAATATAATCATGTGGTGATGTTATGTTACCTATTTGGTCCTAATTCTATACTTAGTGATTCACTAATGTTTTTACATCTCGAGTTGCTTCATTCATTTTGTCTTCTTCATAATCCAGAGAGCTTTCCTCTAAACTTCTAGGGTTAACTTGTCTAAGTTGAAGCTAGATTTTACAATGTGGGTGTATCACAAAGATCTAGGCTTTGGTATAGTAGTTTTCTCCTTGGGTCTTTGAGTTACCTTATTCTCTTCCGATCTATACAATTTCAACTTTACTAAAGGTTGAGTAAACTTGTGAACCAAATATTATAAATTGTGCATGGTTTCAAATCACCCTCCCTTATAGTCTCATTGGTACCTTGGTTATTTGTTTAAAAAAGGAGCCAAAGCATATTTTGATTGGTTGCTGAACATTGGTCCAAAGTTAGTCAAACACATAGAACAAATCTTTTTAGACATGACTCAAAGGTTCACTCGTAGTGGGGCCTCATATGGCCTTAGTTATGAGGATGAGCAATTTTATGATGTTCAAGATAACCCCATTGTTTTTGATGATATCCCCGTAATAGTAGGATTCAAAGATGATTACAATGAATATCAACCCTAAGAAGATCAAGATGAAGCCCTTCTTAGATTGATAGAATCGGGTGCTAGACTAACTGCTGATTTTACTATAGAACAATTGCATACCTTAGTTAGAGAATTAGAACAATGACGATAAGAGCAAGATTTTGCACAAATAGACACACCTTCTTCCTCTAAAAAAGGAAAGGAAATACAAACAGAGTCAAAACCCATAAATCTAGGTCTTTTAGCTAAGATCAAGATAATAAGTCAATGATATGCAAATCAACTTGTCACAAACTTAACTAACTCCTTAGTTGCCACTTCAATTCATAATAATGCTTCAAAAGAATACAAAGATATGGTTAAAAGTATGTAACAAGTATTGAATGAGAACATTACCATAGTGGATCAAGGTAATCTAAATGAATAGTTAAAGTCACAAGAGACCTTATAAGATGTTCCATTTGATACAGAACATACATTCTTCAATCATTCGATCATCAATAACCTCTTGTTACTTTACAAACTCAGAAACCCAAACATTCAGTTCGAATTGAGAAAATCCCTTAAGACAATTTGGCTAGTTCTTTTCAACCAACCCAAAGATTGGTAAATAAACATACGAATTTCCAAAATCAACAAAGTGCAAAATAACCAAATTCAGGGAATGTTTTACAATCTAAGAATTAATGGCCTATGTTCTCAACTCAAGCAGCAAATTAGAACCAAATCATGGATCAAAAGCTATACGCTCCCTATATATCCACACAAAACTAGGGCACATTTCACCCCAATAACAACAAAACCAGGGGTAGATTCCACCCCAACAGAAACAAAATCAAGGGAACATTCCACCCCAACAGTAACAAAATCAGGGGCACATTCCACTCCAACAACAAAACCAGGGGCACATTCCACCCTAACAATAACAAAATTAGGGGCATATTCCACCCCAACAGTAACAAAACCAAGGGTACATTCCACCCCAACAACATATTATCCAATTCACAAATACACCAAACATGCAAGAATGAAATTCTATGAAGGAAATTGTCCAAAAATTGGAGATGAATAATAGAGTCAAAAGGCACAAATTTGATGAGATATGCCCATATCCATTTGATTTATCTATTCTCCAAAACCCCTTTCTACCTCATTTTGAGGCATCCAAATTTGAAAAGTATAAAGGGAAAGGAGATCTGTGTGAACACATACAAGCATTCTGCATCTTAGGTCAAGAGGTTGCTTATAGTAACGAGTACTTACTACAACTATTTCCATGAAGTTTAGTGGGACAAACTCTTGATTGGCTATTTAAACTACCCAAGGGATCAGTTGCAGATTAGAATGACTTATTAGAAAAGTTTGTTAACCATTTCTCATACAACATAAAACATGAATTGACCATTATTGACTTATGCAAAGCCAAACAACATGATGGTGAAAGCTTCACTGCATATCTGTAAAGGTGGAGAGAATTGGCAGGTCACTTTCAACACAATTTACCAGACAAACAATTGGCTGATATCTTTACACAAAATTTACATCTTGAAGTTGTGCATAATCTACGGTTAACTTGTGCTAACTCATTTGAAGAAATTATTGACAGTAGAGTGTAGATTAAGAAAGCTCTTATCGCTAGAGGCCTTGTTAAGATTTTTGCACAAGGTCAAGCGTCTAATCAGACTAAATCATCGACTCAAATAGTTATGTAGGATACGCCTAAGGGATTTAACAAAAATAAAAACATGGTTTGAAATGGGTAATAGAAACAAGACATGTACAAATGGTATAGGCTATACCTCCTCTAAATTTACAATTAACTCCCTCAAATCCACTACCTACTTTGCAAAGACAACCTCTATGAAGGACGTTTCATAACAATTTTAGAGTCTTTAGCAAGTTATGAGAATTGGTTGAAATAATGTTACAAAAGCTCATTGTAGCTAATTTAATTATATGGCCAGTATCAAGGCCATTTCCTCAAGATCAACCAAAAGCAGACTGGTACAAAGAGAATGAATGGTGTAACTTTCATTGTGTTATTAGTCATGATGCATATTGTTGCATTTAATTGTGACATATTATTGAGGACTTTATTGAAAATGGTGAGTTGAAAATTAAGTTGGCCCCTAATCAAGACACAAATTAGGATATAGAAATCTACAAAGACCCCTTTCCTTGACATGATCCACCACCACCAAGAAATAGTCAAAATGGTCACAATCAAGGACAAAGGTAGAATCAGAACCAACAATAATGTCAGAATCGTAATGAGCATAATCAAGATCATAATGCCCACACTAATAATGTGGCTTATAACAATGTACCTTACGACTATAATAATACTATAGGATGCATTTTTGTAACCCACATTGACACTGTTAGTGTAATGCCACATGGCCAATCTCATGTTCCTCATAACATGAGATCCATCATTATAGGGTCAACACCCCCTCCCCCTAGTAATACCATGTTGGGTTTGTATCATCATGTTGCTACTCTGTTTCCATGGGTTACTAATCTTGAACAATAGTACCTTTATTATAAAATCTCCTCACTGACCCAAAATTATAGCAAAACACTTAATCACCCGTAGGTCACCAACCAAGGCCCTTTGCCTCCCTCTTCCAATTGTAATAACTCCTTGTCACCTCTAGGTTGTGCCATCTTTACTAGACACTCATGAGTTACCATTCAGGGCCCTTCACCCACTTCTTTCCATAAACCCAATGAGAACATTATGCCAATGGTTCCAAAGCTGAATACAACCCCAACAAAGACTAAACTAGCTCAATCCATAATTCAAAGGCCTTATAGTCTAACAGATCAATTAAATAAAACCCCTCCATAAATTTCCATATTAGAACTCTTGTGGACATCTGATGTTTATAGAACCATATTCAACAAATTTTTACAAGATTCTATTGTGCCTAATGATATAAACCTTGATCAGTTCCAGAACCTAGTTGGACATTTGTCTTCATTTTGGCAGGTCACATTTGATCAAAAGGACATGTCCACCCTTGGCCCGAACCACAATAACCCACTATACATTGAGATAATCATTGTAGATCACAAGATCAAGTGGGTTCTTATAGATAATGGTTCATGGATAAACATCATATCTCTTAAATTGGTATGATGATTGGGTTACATGGATAAAGACATTCAACCAGAAACTATTACAATCAAAGCTTATGACAACACTGAGAGGGAGTCATCTGGTACAATTTGGTTATCAATCATGGTTGGGTCTATTTCTCATCACACACTATTCCATATTATGGATATTGAGCTTCCTTATAACATACTTCTTGGTCATCCTTGGATCCATGAAGCACAAGTAGTTCCATATACTCTTCACCAATGCCTTAAGTTTTCCCATAATGGGATCGAGGTTACTATTCCCACTGATTAGTAGCCATACCAATACTACAAACATCTTGAAGCAGAGTTTCAAAATTATAACTATTGTCCAGATTCTAAATTCATTACAAAGAAGAACAAAGCCATTATTTCTCATCCATCTCCATCTAATTATATAGACCTTGGTGATCTAGCCTCCACTTTAGCTGATCCATTTCTTATATCTCTAGCCAAACATGTGATTGTTAAAGATGCAGGCATTTCCATGTACCATCTAAAGGATGTCCTCTATATTACAAAATTACCAAAATCCCCTAAAACATTTGGTAAGCCTAAAACTTCTTAGATGCCTAATAGACTCGATCAAATTTGGCAACCAAAGAAGAAGCAACCAAAACCTCCTATGGCTTTTGTACCTACAATTACACCAAAGAAAGATTGAGAGGCTTTTACTGAGGGAGATTGATTATATTTTGAAGACTTTGCTGATTATTGTTAGAATCTAAAGTATCCTATCCCTAACAGGATAATGGATAGTCTTGACTATATAGGGAAAGGCCTTGGTCCACAGGGGTAATCAATTTTTGAGCCCTTATCACCTGGAGTTATGAACTGGAATCATGGTCTCGGATTTAAACCACCAGAGGATGACCTCATAAAATTTGGTAGTGACTCTTCTGAAGTGACTAGTAATAAGACTCCTAGTAATGACACAATGTCCTATTATAACATTTTTGATGAGTTTGTTGATTCATATTTGTTTGATTCAAATGCCATATTGACCATATCACCTATTGGAGCTTCTCATTTAGAAGTAAAAACCCATCATAGTGGTGCTTCCCTTCTTGAAGCAAGATGTTATATCTTTGCCATTGGTGCTTCCCATCCTGAAGCAAACCCTTACTGTAACCTATGCCTTTGCCATCTTGAACTCATAGATTGGGATCATCAAAATTTGGTCATATGCCTTGATGAGTTTCAAAATGAATAATCGATTGCAAAATACATGGGCCTATGAGATGTATTTCCCATTGGTGATCATAAGTAAGGTTTTAATTTTTCATTATTTTTTTCTTTCTACTTTGGAGAGCAGACAAACATTTTTGGTCATAATAAAGAACAAACATCAAGATCTTCAAGTGAAAACCTCTTTGAGGCACATGTTGACCAGGGAAAAAGTAAAGAAAAAGACAAGCCTTTGAGTGAAAACCTATTTCAGGCACTCCCAGGTGGGAAAGTTTGCTCATCCCCTCAGGACGTAGAAATTCCATCTAACCCAAGTTCCATAGCTAATACAAGTATCTCTTTAGAACAACATCAAATATTTGAGCATCTTGTTCTTGATTTTCCAAAGGTCTTTTCCAATTGGCCTTTACCTGAGAAGGCAGATTCTAATTTTTCATATTATCTAGATCTTTGGGAGGAACAACAAGAAGATATAGCGAAAGAAGATCATGACCATACATTGCCTACAATTCTAGAAGATGGATCCACACTCCTTCTAGAGAGCACAATAGAAGTGAATTTGGGAACCCATGAGGATCTCAAAAATGTTTATCTTGGAGCTTCCCTTATTGAAGTGAAACATGAACATATTATATTCATTCTTAAGGATTATATATACATCTTTTCATGGGCATATTCTGACATGCTAGGCCTGGATCCATATTTAGTTATGTATCATCTTGTTATTCAACTTGATGCTAAACCACTCAAGCAAAAGTTGAGAAAGATGCATCCACACATCACCCTTTTGGTTAAGGTCGAGTTGGAAAAGTTGTTATGAGCTAATTTTATCAGACCACTAGACTAATCTGAATGGATTTCTACCATAGTGCCAGTAAGTAAAAAGACCTTAGGCATACATGTTTGTTCTAATTTTTGTGATATCAATAAAGCATGTCCCAAAGATGATTTTCTTCTGCCCAACATCGACATGATTAATGACTCAATTACTGGGTATGAGATGCTATCCTTAATGGATGGATTTTTTGGTTACAATTAGATCAAGATAGCGCCTGAAGATCAGTATAAGACCATGTTCACCACCTCATGGGGGATATTTTGTTACCAAGTCATGCCATTTGGTTTGAAGAATGCTATAGCCATATATCCATGTGTAATGACTGTCATCTTTCATGACATGATGCAGACATTATCGAGGACTATGTTGATGATATACTGGCAAAATCATGAACAAGAGCTGGACACCCTGACATTCTATGAAGAATATTTGAGAGGCTTTGTGCATATAAAGTTTGCTTGAATCCTAAGAAATGTGTCTTTGGAGTCACATCAATAAAATTTCTAGGGTTAATTGTATCACAATGAGGGATTGAATTTAACCCTGCAAAGGTCACCGCTATTATGGAAATACCTCCACCAAACAATCTTAAACAATTGCGAGATCTATAAGGAAAGGTCTAGTCTATACGCAGGTTCATTTCTCAATTGGCAGACAAGTGCCACCCATTGAACCAACTCCTAAAGAAAGGAGTAATGTTTCAGTGAGATGAAGATTCTTAGATAGCATTTGCGAAGCTGAAAACATACTTGTCCAATCCATTAGTCTTATGACCTCCAACATTAGAAAAGCCACTGCTTCTTTATATATCAACCATAAAACATGTATTGGGGGCACTTTTAGCTCAACATGATGATCAGGGTAAGGAACATGCGATTTTTTATTTAAGTTGCACATTGGTAGCTTATGAACATAATTATATACCTATTAAGAAGGCATGTTTAGCTATGGTGTTCGTCACTTAGAAATTGTGACATTATATGCTAAATAACAAAACTATTGTTATCACTAAGGTATATCCTCTCAAGTTCCTATTATCTAAAGTAGCTATTTAAGGATGCATGGCTAAATGGATTATGCTCCTCAGTGAGTTTGATATTGAGTACCAAAATCAAAAGGCAATTAAAGGGCAGGTTCTTTTGGACCAACTTGCGGAAACTCTTATTACAACCACTTAACCTCTTTTGACCTTCTAGATGATTCTATCATGATGATAGAACAAGCATCACAAGAACCTAAATAGTGGACACTCTATTTTGATGGATCCCTCACATCTCGAAGGTCTAGAGATAACATATTATTGATCATGCCACAAGGGGATTTGATCCCCAAAGCATTCCATGTACAATTTTAGTGTACGAATAATATGGCTGAATATGAGGCATTGGTTGCAAGGCTCCATCTTGTCATACAATAGGACATTCAAAGCTTAAAGGTCTATGGATATTTGTAGCTAATCATAAATTAGATAATTGATCAGTATCAAATAAGAGATGATAAGCTTGTTCCTTATAAGTAAACTGTTGATAACCTTAAAACACATTATAAATATCTATAGTTTAAGTAAGTTCTATGAGTCAACAACAGATCTGCTGATGTCATGGTAACAATTGGTTTCATGATTCAAATGCATGACAGTGCTAAAGAGCATCAGTTCTTGATTTAAAATCTTCTTCAGTCGACACATATTCGATCAGATTTAGAGAGGATATGCACCATTGCTGATCCTAATCCCTCCCTTGAGTTACCATGGTATTAAGATTTTTATAACTATTTCCATAGCCATGTATTTCTTGCCAACCTTTCCAACAACTAACAAAAACTATTCCTTCACTGATTAACATGTTATATCCTCCTTGAAAACATGATTTATCGAAAAGGCTATGATGTAACACTTATTCATTGTTTATCTTTGGGAGAATCCAAGCTGACACTAAAGGAGGTTCATGAAGGAATGTGTGGGGCTCATATCAATGGTGTAGTCTTAGCAAAGAAACTTCTCAGAACAGGCTATTATTGGCCCAAAATGGAGATAGATGCTTGTAATTATGTAAAAACATGTGTTCCTTTTTAGCAACATGGCAACTTGATACATGCACCTTCCTTACCATTGCAACTGATTACAACACCATGATCATTCTCAACATGGGGTCTTGATCTCATTGGGAAAATTAACCCAACATCTTCAGATGGCCATAAGCATATTTTGACTACAACCGAGTAATTTACCAAGTAGATTGAGGCCATTCTTTTCACTTATGTTACTAGGAAATAAATAGCCAAATTCATTCATTACCATATCATCTGTCGGTATGGCATCCTATCCCGTATTATATCCGATAATGGCAGATCCTTTGGGAACCAAGATGTGAAATCTCTTTGTGCAAAATTCAAGATCAAGCACAAGAAATCCACTCCATATAACCCGTAAGGCAACAGATAAGCTGAGGCATCAAATAAAACTATTCTAGCCATCTTAAAAAAGATTGTCAATGATGTTGACCGTAATTGGCACTTGCAACTTTTTCTTGCCCTCTAGGCTTATAGAACCAATCATCGCACCCTAACTAGAGCTACTCTATACTCCCTTGTTTTTGGCACTGAATCTATCATCCTGGTCGAGATTGAGATCCCATCATTAAGAATATCACTAGAGCACATTGAAGATGATGAAGACTATAGAGCCTCATGGTTGCAAGAACTAGAACTTCTTGATGGTAAGCATTTGGCTGCCCTAGAAAATTTGTAGGCCTATCAGAATAGATTATATAGAAGCTACAACAAATGCATTCTCCCTCAAGAATTTGAGATTGGTGACTTAATTTTGAAAGAGAACTAGAAGAATACGAATTCTAAACCCAAAAAGAAAGACAAGTTTCAGCCTAATTGGTTAAGACCATATATTGTCACAATAAACTATGGATCAGGAGCATATCGATTGGCTAAACCTAACGGTGAAGAAATTTTAGAGCCCATGAACATCATACACCTTAAGAGATTCTACACATGAACAAATTTGAACCATTGTCTATAAGACCCCTGACTTGGGGGAAACTTGTGCTGTCATAATTTTATCCCACCCTTTTATCTTACCTTGAACACATTTTATACTACCTTGGTCAACTTTTCATGAATCCTGACAGTAAAGGATTTGAACCCTTGGCACTCTGAACATATTTTTTTATCTCATTCTTAATTTCTCTCTTTGAGAAGCCTATTCTTTATTTTATGTAAGACATGTTATAAGCTTGAACACTTTTTGTCCCTTGACTAATTATGATCTCAATTATGTCTCATAAATGTTATGAACATCTTCAGTGGTAGTTCTACAAAGACATCAACCAAGACAGTCTTTTGCATTCTTAGACAAGTGAACAATCACATCTTCTCAGTTCAAGTATATTTTGCTCTTTCTTATTTTATCAAGAACTTCGCTCTCACCAATTTACGAGTATGGGCAATTGTAGCTGGCTTAGCTATCTTATTGGAACCTCTACTCTCAAGACATGTATCTCCTCGACTAAATGGTCCCACCTTGTGAGTATTTTATCCCAAAAACACCAAAAACATTGGAAATACCAAAAACATCATAACATGATCCACAAAAGAACAAAAACATTATTTCATACTTTTGTACATTTATACATTCTCGTCCCACCATGCTACGCTTTACCATTTTGCAAGCACAAAAACACTAGTTCATTTCATTTTGTCCCACACACTTGCCATTTTTCAAGATCATTCTTTCTCATCTCATCAACTTCTTATTTGCCAGACCATTCTCATTTGTTTGTTGTATCTTCTCCAACATTAATCATGTTGGTCTAATCATCTTTTTTTCTTCTATCCCATTTCCTGGGAGAACTACATTTACTTTGAAGTTCATGTTAGAATATGCATCCATAGAACTATGTAGGCAGTGTCCACTTATCTTATACATCTGGAATCAACTCGACCAACCCCTTTCTTTTCTTCTTTTCCCCCATTTCTTCTATCATTGTTCCTCTTTAATTAGGGACCAATTGTCGTCTCATTATTCTTTGTTATGATGTGGTGGAAAGTAACACCTCTACTGCACATACATGAACTTTTATCTTTAAACCACACAAACTTGGTTTTTTGTTTGTGTGTGTTTATTTGAATTTTTTTTGGTGTTTTGTTGTGCTTTCACACCTCTCCTTTCATTTATTCTTATTTTCTCCTTTTTTCTTTTATTTATTTGATTATTGTTGGTGTCTTGTTTTTTTGTTTGATTTTGCTTTTCTCTTTTGTGTTCGAGAATGCCTTGATGGTCCACATGGATCTTGATTATTCATATCTTGGTCTCATGTCGTTAAAATGTTCTTGCCTTTTATTTTTTTTGAACATTTTTATTCTTACTTAAGTCTTGATAGATCATATCTTGATTTCAAGTTAGGATCATTTATGTTTGTCTTTTTCTTTGTCTTTTGCTTTTTTGTTTAAATGTAAATTGTTGTAACTTTAGTTTTGGTTATTGTTTCACCATTATCCTTAGTTATAGATATTCACATTTGAACTAGATTATCACAATTTCAATCTTATGTAATTCTAAGTTATTAATACTTATGATGCCTAATTTTTTTTGCTATAGCAAGCACTTTTTGTTCAGTTTTCAAAGTCTTAAATGTCAACATCAGCTTCGATGAACGATTCTCAAGAACACTCTGAAACACCTAGGCTCATGATATGGAATTAGGCTTTTAGGTAGCATGCATTTTAAGCTTCTTTCTTTATGCTTAGATGTGCATCTCTTTGCATACATTTTAAGTCTAATCAATTCTTGATTATTTTTCATCATTCTTCATTCCATTCTCTTCCAAACTTGGGTGAACTACATTGGCCTAAGTTCATGTTGGAACATGAGTCCATGAAACTATATATGCAATGCTCAATTTATATTGAGGTTAGCTCAACTATCTCATTTCTTATTTTCATCTCTCTCATCACTTTGTGCATTCTCATATGCTTGGTTTTATATGGCTTTCTAAGCCATTACACCATCGTATGTACATTTTCACCCGCTCACTTTAACCTATCTTTTGGGTTATATATTTAAGCTATTTTACTTGCTAATTGCCCATGCTAGGGCACAACATCTGAACCATGTCTGAATCAAATCAAATCTATAGGGGCAAAATCATTGTTTATTTTTTATCAATGATCAGGATTCACCCTACTGGGGCAAAACTATTTTATCAAGATCAAATCTATTCTATTGGAGTACTTATTATATTCTCTTTGAAGATCCTATTCTAGTGGTGCTTCCCTTCCTAACGTAGAACGTTCTCCCTTTTCCTCTAATTCCAAGCTCTCCACATTAAAGCCCATGATGGCAATATTTTAGTGTGCAACTTGTCTTGAGATTGATCAATGTTGTAAGCGTGTAACTTGTACTCTCAAATTGGGTATGTTTACAGTGTGTCCCTTACATTTATAGATTATATCTTTCCCATTCCCCCCATCTCTGGGGCCTATTATACCTCTCATTATATTTTGATCATTGATGATAATCACATGTGCAAGCATTAGCTCATCTGGACGTGATCTATTCTATGGGTTAATCTCTCACTTTTTCTCTCTTTTTGAGAGTCCATCCTTCTCTTTCATCCTAGTATGTCATCTCAAGGGGGCATCATGGCTCTATTCCAATTTCTTTTTGACAACACTTTTCTTTGAAAAGATGTTACTTCATCTAAATGTCTCGCTACACCTTCTCAAATAGGGGTAAAATGTAGACATCCAATTCCTAACACTATTTGTGTTAAAATTACACATCTTACTCGAATTGCACTCAAATGCACATTTTAGGTCAAAATTAATAAAACGTCTTAAATGGTTCGAACTTGTCACTTACAAGTGCCATTTTAGGTCAAAGTATCGCTAAATAGGATAATGCATTTTATGGGCTAGCTAACTTTGATCAGATCATTTTGAATCAAAATGACCATTTCTTCATTTATTGCTTTGGATCACTCTTTTCTTCTAATTCATTGGTACACATCACGTACCTTTGTTATTTGGTGTTAGTAACATCGTAAAAGGAAATACAGCTTCAACGCATCTAACATCGCCTTCTAGTTTCTTTTCAGTCATATTATGACCCAGTAATATGACTTTTTGATCATTTTGATTAATTAAAGGTCAATTTCAAATAATTGCACAAATATTGATTAACCTTGTTTAAGGCTAATTAATCCAAATCAAGAGCTTAAGTGGATTTTCCATGAAAGTTGTTGAATATTTATTTTTGAAATTGATTCCTATTAATTGCATCATCAGGTGACATCATTTCTTGGAAAGATATCTCTAGGCCATAAATGCTATAAATATCAGGATTATGGGTCACCCATACCTAGTTAATGCCTCCCATGCCTCTTCAATGCCCCTTCTTCCAAGGTCATAATGAAGATAATTATGAATTTATTTCCAAATATTAGGATTATCCATGGCCACACATCTCAATCTTGAGATAGATGATCGTGGTTGATCCTAACCAATCTCAAAAATCTATAAATAGAGAGGCCATGGATGTGAATAAAAATGTATTTTTGTGCAAGGTTGTTCGCTAAAATATCTTCAAAGGCTTGAATATTTCACAGTCATAATATTAAATTATTTCCACAAGGTTTTGCATTTGATCATAGATTTTGCTTGCAAGCTTCATTGATAGGCTAGTTTAGTGATTTGAAATCATGAGCCTAGGTTTTGGGGAGTGTTCTTGAGGTATTGGAGGAGCTTAACACCATTGTTGATAAATAAATTGATGCTTGATCAAGGGAGAACATATTTTTGAGCCACATGGGTATAGTGAATCCATTTTAGAAGGTAATATGGTGTTGCTTTATTTCATTTGTTTCTTGCTATCCTTTGTAATTCTCATAGGAATAGATAGGCTTGGTTAGTTAGTTCTTTATGCATCTTTCATTATTTATGTACTAATACTTGAATAAATTGCTCTGTAATCCTCTTTACAGTAATAATATGATTCAAAACATTTATAGCTCTAGTAATTTCTCTTTTTTGATATAATTTGATACTCTTTATCATTTTAGAAACTTGATCAAGACTTTGTTGTATTTTTGAGACTTATTCAGATATTTAGTTACAAAATTATTCCAATTCATTAACTTAACTTCTATAGACTGATCAAGACTGTTATTCATAGATCTAGGATAATACATCTGTGCTCTGTATTTTCTATCTAATAAATATTGATTCAAATCAACAAGCTTTAGGAATTCTTTTTCTGTGTAGAATTCATCTCCTAGAGGGTTTTTCCATATATGACCTTCCTCTTATTCTTTTATAATCTTTTCTTCGGAAGTTTCTTCCATATTAATTCTTTTAGCTTTAGTAAGTAACTTCTTATTTTTCTCAAGCAACCTTTCTATAGTTAAATCTCTTTTAACCATGTGAATATTGGATTGATTTGGATGATTTATGATTTTTTAGTAATCAATATAGTAATATGAATCTATTTGAGGGTCATAAACTTTCATTAGATGTAGGCAGTGAGGATTGATTAGAGCTAAGCGTTTTTATAATTATATATTCAACATATGATCTTTTAGATCATTCTGAGAGTCAAATATGATAATAGATTTATTTGACAAATCTTTTATAGATGTGGCGAATGATAAGGATTTTTTAGGCTTCTAAATAAAGTCTGTGTCGACAATCTATTTTTTTGGAAACTTAAGATCAGACTAAGAGATTGATTCAGTTAGGATTATCTGACTATTTTCTGTAGCACGACACACCATGATTTTGCCTTGTACGAGAGTGTGCTTGATGGCAGGATGAAGGGTATTAGTTAGACGATACATAACTTGATATTTAATAGCAAAAAGAAAAGATCTAGGGATCATATCTAATCCATGAGTTTAAAGGAAAAACTTTAAGACTTTATTTAAGTTTTCTTCTTAATGAATGGTGATCAAATAATTTAGATACACAGTTGTGAAAATTTGACCATCATGAAGATCAATTTAAACAATATTTTGTAAGCAAGCACTAAAGTGTGTATGTCTATTATCAAGCAAACAACTTAAAATAGTGACTTTGAAAACTCTTTTGAATAAAGGGAAATCACCAATAGTAACAACTTCAATATGTAAAAACTTATATTTAGACTGGGATTTTATCTGTCGGATAGTTTTATCATCAACTATTTGCAAGTGGTATTTATAATTATCATTTTTTTTATTTGAATAACATTTTCAAAAACTTTTATGGTGGTTTTAACAATTAAATGAAATGGTGAAAGTTTATCATACACATCTGTGGCCTTAAGAGTTGGGAACTTCCATTCAAAACTAAGATTTTCTTTATTAAATTTTATAATTGCTTCATTTTTAAAAAATAATGAATCAACAGATATATCAAAGAGAGTACAGGCATCAAATATACATGTAGTATCTAGAGTTATCTAGTTTTATGCATCCATAGTCTTCATATCATCAACACTATATAGATATTTAATCACGCTTTCTCTACAACTTTACGAGATCATTTCCTTCCCTATTGTTTGAAGATGATATGGAGACAAAAGACCAAAATAACAATGATATAAATATAGATTAGAAGAGATAAAAATGAAATTTTATTGATATATCAGAGAAATATTACAGAAGCAACATGATTCGAACATAATTTTGACAGAATATTGACATGGCTCTGATACCATTTACTAAGGATCATTTGTGGACATAAAACAATTTAAGGTCTGCACAGAGTGATTAAAAACATGCTATTACAACATATAGTAAGAAACATATTATAAACATCATTTCTAAGAAAAGTTTCTGATTCATAGGATCCCACAGAGAGGGTAAGCGAAGAACATACACTTTATTCTTAAGACTTAGACACAAGACTATAACACTAGATTCGACTCAAGGCATTCGATGCTTATGACATGAAGAACTCCTCATATTTATATGATGAAATGAGAAGATCAAAAGTCGACACAAAGATGCTGAATCAATAGATAGAAGGCAAGATGCTAAAAGTTAATGGGTTATGGACCCATTGCACACCGCTAAACACAAAAAGACAAAGAAAGAATTTGTCGACATGATTGATATATTACCACCTTTTAAAAGTGGTGAGGTCCATAAATAAAAAAAATATGGTTATCATGTCCACATTCACAGCTACAAACAGACCCCGTAACTAGTCTTTATATCAATTCAATCATCATCATTGAATTCATATTCTCTCTAAGGAGAATAATGGTCGTCATCATCAGAATCAAAGTCAGTGTGGTCCATGTACAAAGCTTATAGAATTCTTAAGATATGATCATCAAGTGTAGGAAGAAACACAATGTGATGACTTATAGTGAACCATTTCCAAAGGGCCACTAATAGTTATGCAGGAGCTAAACTGATATGTAGATTAACTTGGAAATTTTAAATTAAAAATATTTACTATTTAATCTCGAAAAGTATTATTAAAAAATAAATATATTTCTCACTTGATCTGGAGGGATATGAATAATAACATTATCATAAGCTTTCATTGACATAATATAATCCAAAAATTTAAACAAATAATCTGACATTTCAATAGATGACCAAAAATTCTTTGTAGCAGGATTAAAACTTGGCCAGAATGTAGACCATTGGATCGAGAATTTAAAATGATGTTTGCAAATAAAATTTTAAAATAGATTATTTATATCAGTAATATTTGGATTATTGGCTTCATGATATAACATTATTGTTGAACACCACCTTTTTCCATCAGGTTCTTAAAACTGAGATATCCATGTCAAATAAGTATTAATGAGTTTTTCAGAGGTTTCATGAATTTTTTTTGTGAGGGCATTGATTTTATGAGTTAACTGATTAGTAAAAAATGGAGTGGATCTCCATATATGTTGATAAAATTCTTCACAAATTTCAGTAACTATTACTACCATGACTGACTATTCTGAATTAAATTTTCTTGATATAAAATTAGTAAGACAATTCATTTTTCTAAGGATATGTTCAACAGAGAAATCAAAGTTTGATAGAAATGTTGTCCGCTTGGTAATCTGCTCACAGATCCTTTTTTAGATTATCAGTAGAATGAATAGTACTCATAAAGTTATTCAAATCAGATCTAATAAGAATTTTTTTTGATCTCACAAAAAACATAAAAGCTTGAATAGCTTTAATAATAGCAAGAATTTCTTTGTGAGTAGAATGATAATTTTTTGAGTCTGTTTAAATTTTTTTGAGATAAATTTACATGATTTTTCTGAACTATCTGATAGTGTTTCTTTCAAAATTGCACCCTAATATAGTTCTGAGGCATCTGTTTCAATAATCTTTAGACCATTACCAGGTAAAAATAGAGGTGACAAATTTTGATAATTCTATTTTATTCTTTGGATGGCCTTTATCATTTTTTCTAACCATGCTGGAGGATTTTTTTATAGCTTTTTATTTAGAAGTATTCTATCTTATGCAATATTGTAATAATAACCTGCTACATAGTTTACACAACTAAGAATTTTTGTAGCATCAAGCTCATCAGAAAAATTCTTAATATTCTTCAAAATATGTTCCTAAACTACAATTTCTTCTGATTTTATAGTAACTCCTAAGAACTCAATCTCATCTTTGAAAATTGACATTTTTCTTTTAGATAAAATTAAACCATTGTCAAATACAATCTGGTAGAATTGTTCGAAATGATTCATATGATCTTTAATAGATTTAGAAAATATCAATATATCATCTATGTAGACAATGATAAAATCAAAATAAGCTAAAAGAAATTTATTCATCATTTTTTGAAATATTCTAAGAGTAATCTTTAAGCTAAAGGGTAAGACATTCTATTCATATTCTCCAAATGGAGTGACAAATATAGTCTTATACCTGTCTCATTTTGCTATTTGTATCTGCCAAAATCTTGATTTTAAATCAAACTTACTGTAAACTTTACTTCCACTTATTCTATATAAGATTTAATATTTTGAAGAAATACGGTGCTAAATAGGTAAGACATTTATTAAAAGGAACATAATTTGTGACTAATCTCTTCTTTTTTTTTACCTATTCTGATCTTTTATTTACATAAAATGCTTCACAAGCCCAAGGGCTATTAGAATCTCTTATCAAACTTTGTTCTATTAATTGTTTTATTTTTTGAAAGCATTCTTCTCTTAATGAAGGAGACATTCCTGAATGATGTGCCTTGGACTTGAGTTCTAATTTTTTTTCCATTTTTATCTTTATCATCTTTAGTTTAATTTTGCATTCATGTATTTTTCTATCTCTGAATACTAAATAATTTTTAGAGTAACAATTTTTTTTGAGTTTTACAATTATTAGTTCAATACTAGCATGACAAAGATTTACCTTTTACTGTATCCATTTAGTATCAACTGGTTTCTTTGACTTTTCTTTCACAAGAATTTTACATTCATATATAAATTTTTTGTATAAAAAATAGTTCTCTGTAAGAATTATTTCATGTGGCTGAATTGTAATGAGATAGAAAGTAGCCAAGTTATCTGAACCAATCATGTCATACATTGGCATTTCATGTTGTACTATCTTAAAATGATAGATATAGTCACCAAACATAATATGAATAACTGTAGATAAATCTAAAATTACAATTTTTATATTGAAAGTCAACTTATAAAACTAATTTTCGACATATCAATAGGAATAGAATGATATCTAGCAAGAGAAATATCAACACTTGTGTTAATAAAGATATCTAAACCATATAATTTAAATCATCTTATTTAATCTAAATTTCATGTACTGAATTATTAGTATTATATACTAATATCTGATATATATTTGAATTGTTATAAGAGGTTTCCCTCATTCAAAATGAGATTCTATCTCAACGGTGACTTGGAGCAATTCTTCTTTAAAGAGTTGTTCATGTTAATCAGCAAGAGCTTCTTCTTTCATAAGATCTTACAATTTAGTCTGAGCTTTAGCTAAGAAGAGATATAGTTGATAGATGCACTTCTTTCGCTAATTAGCTCTATTATATGTGTCGGGTTGATAGACAACTTCAACCGAATGAGTTTTATGAAGTTTAGACTGATTGTCTTTGGATAAAAAATTCTTTTGCCTTTTTTATTGAGCTAAGTAGAGAGAATATTTTTGCTCAACAGTGATAATTTATTGCTGTAAAAATATTCTTTCAGAGATCATATATGCAATAGTTTTTGAATATCTTTCTTTGAAGAAAGATATTTATTGGGATAGACTTAATGCATCTAAAAAAGTAGCAAAAATTATATGAAAATGAAATCCTATATCAGAATCATAATCAGATGATTCTTTTTCTAATTCAGTGTCAACAAAATTTATATTTATTTGATTATCAGATTTATCACTTCTGATGCTTCCCATAAAATATCTGACTCATATTGAGGTTCATCTTCATCTGAAAGTAAAACATATTCATCTTTGTTGATTCCATAGCTATTTAGAAAATTAATCTTCTTGGGTTTTTTTTTGTTATTAAGACATTTATTTGCATAATGATCACCTTGATAGATGAAGTATTTGACTGGCTTCTTTGTAGAATCCATTTTTTTTTCTGAATATCCTTCTAAGATCAATTTTTTTTTTCTAAACCTGTATCTAGGCTTCCAAGGCTTAATATAAGTAAATTCTTTCTCTGAGGAGCATTTGCAAGAATGAGTTTTCTTTTTTTTATACTGTCTATATCTATACACATCTATACAACTAAAATTATCATCAATAGAATTACAAAATTTTACACCAATCTGTTTGTAAAATTTTAGTTTCTTTTTATGCCATTTTTTTGCACATAACCTTTCATTTACTGCTTTAATATTCTGATTTATCCTGCTAAAGGACATAGTTGGAAGATCATCACCCATAACAACTTTATGCTTGGTAGCAAAATATTTAGAGAAAGATTCTATATATACCTAATCTTTTATGTTGTATTAAAAATTTTGCCAGTATTATAGAATAAATTCTCTATATAGCACATATATTCATCTAGCTTGGTTATATCGCATAATTCGGTTTTAGAAAACTTTGTTTTGTTTGATTTTTTATCATTATCAAATGTGCCAATAAATTTAGAAAGTAAAGAATTATAGAGTACAAAAATAGGTTTTGAATTAGTGTATATATTTTTATGAAACACTGGACCATTAGCATCCCACCATTCTTTGATATTTCCTATGAATCCATTTACAATTTGTTGACTAACACTGAAGAGATCTTTCTTAAGACCATAAATTTGTACACTGACCCAAGCTATCATTGCATGAATCATTTTTTTCCTTTTTTTGGTATTTCATAGTTGAATTTTTAGAAGAAAAGTTGAAGATTCAATGTCTTTATTTAAAAATTTAGTAGAGGTTTAGACTTTGAAGATTCTCTTATATCAAAATAGCTTTCAATTTACATAGGTTCAATCTTAGCCATACCTACTTGAAATATTTTATCAAGAAATTTCATAGAATCAAGTAGACTTTTTGATTTAAATTTTGTGAATGATTCTCTTTGTATTTTTAAAATATTTTGTCAAGAATGAATATTTTGACTGTAATCAATATGTTCTGTGACAACAATTTTTTACTGTTGTTGAGAAGATTGTCATTTGTCCTTCAATATGTCTAGAATATCAAGAATAGAAAATAAATTAGAATTTTGGTTTATAATTTTTCTAGCTATGCTATCAGAGGTTGAAAATAACTATTTAATTTTTTGATGTATTTTTTCCTATTTTATCTCAAGAATAGTAATTTGAGTTTTCAAATCTATCTCAATAGAAGCCATAATAGTATTAAGTTAATCTTGACTTTGACTAACAACCTTTTTCAGAGCAATCATATCATCTACCTTTATTTTAATTGATTATTGCTATGGTCTGATATTGCTAGATTCATTATCTATTTTTTAGATAAACTGACTATGATGGATAGTAATATTATCATTTAAAACATTAATAGCTCTAGTAATTTCTATTTTCTGATATAATTCAATACTCTTTAACATTTTAGAAATTTGATCAAGACTTTGCTATATTTTTGAGATCTTATTATTTAAACATTTAGTTGCAAGATTATTCTAATTCATTAACTTAACTTTTGTAGACTGATCAAGATTTTTGTCTGTAGATCTGAGATAATACATCTGTGCTTTATATTTTCCATCTAGTGATTATTGATTAAAATCAACAGGCTTTAGGAATCATTTTTCTATGTAAGATTCATCTCCTAGAGGGTTTTTCTATATATGACTTTCCTCTTCTTCTTTTATAGTCTTTCCTCCAGAAGTTTCTTTCATATTAATTCTTTTGGCTTCAGCAAGTAACTTCTTATTTTTTTCAAGTAACCTTTCTATAGTTAAATCCCTTTTAACCATGTGAATACTGGATTGATTTAAATGACTTATGTTTTTTTGACAATTAATATAATAATATGAATCTATTTGAGGGTCATGGACTTTTTTTAGATGCAGGCAATGAGGATTGATTGGAGGTAAGGGTTGTTATAATTGTATATCCAACATATAATCTTTTAGATCATTTTGAGAGTTAAATCTGATAATAGATTTGTTTGACAAATCTTTTACAGATGTGGTAAATGATAATGATTTTTTGGGCTTCTGAATAAAGTTTGTGTCTACAATCCATTTTCTAAGAAATTTAAGATCAAACCAAGAGATTGATTCATCTGGGATTATCTAACTATTTTTTGTATCATGACACATCACACTTTTACGTTACGTGGGAGTGTGCTTGACGGTAGGATGAAGGGTATTGGTTAGATGACATATAACCTGATATTTAATAGCAAGAGGATAATATCCAAGGATCATATATAATCTATGAGTTTGAAAGAAAAGCTTTAAGACTTTATTTAAATTTTCTTCTTGATGAATGACGATTGAATAATTTGGATACACAGTTGTGAAAATTGAACCATCATGAAGACCAGTTTGAATAGCATTCTATAATTAAGCATCAAAATTTGTATGTCTATTATCAAGCAAACATCCCAAAATATTAACATTCAAACCTCTTCTAAATAAAGGGAAAACACCAATAGTAACAACTCCAATATGTAAAAAATTATATTTACACTGAGATTTTAACTGTCAGCTAGTTTTATCATCAACTGTTTATAGGTGGTATTTATAATCATCATTCTGTTTGACTTGGATAACATTTTTAGAAACTTTTACGATGGTTTTAGCAATTAAATGAAATGGTGAAAGTTTATCATAAACATTTGTGGCCTTAAGAATTGGGAGCTTCCATTCAGGATTAGGATTTTTTTCATTAAATTCTAAAATTACTTCATTTGTAGAAAAGAATGAACCAACAGATATATCGGAGAGAATACAAATATCAAATGTACTTGTAGTATCTAGAATTATCTAGTCTGATACATTCATAGTCTTCATATCATCGATACTATACAGATCCTTAATCACGCTTTCATCACAACTTTACGGAATCATTCCCTTCCCTATTGTCTGAAGATGATATGGAGATAAAAGATCAAAATAATAGAGAAATAAATACAAATAACAAGAGATGAAAGTGAACTTTTATTGATATATGAGAGAAATATTACAGAAGCAACATGATTTAAACATAATCTTGACATGGCTTTGATACCATTTAGTAAAGATCATTCGTGGACACAAGACATTTTAAGGTTTGCACAGAGTGATTACAAACATGTTATTACAACATATATCAAGAAACATATTATAAACATAATTTTTAAGAATTTTTTTTGATTCGTAAGATCTCATAGAGAGGGTAAGCGAAGAGCATATGTTTTTATCCTAAGACTTAAACACAAGACTATAACACTAGACTTGACTCAAGGCATTTGATGCTTATGACATAAAAAACTCCTCATATTTATAGAATGAAATGAGAAGATCAATGGTCGACATAAAGATGTTGAATCAATGAACATAAGATAAGATGTCAAAAGTTAGTGGGTTATGGGCCCACTACGCACCATCAAACACAAAAATACAAAGAAAGAATCTATCAACATGGTCGATAGGTTATCACCTTTTAAAAATGGTGAGGTTCAAAAATAACAAAAGAGGGTTATCATGCCCACATTCATGGCTATAGATAGACCCTGTAACTAGTCATTATATCAATTCAATGATCATCATTGAATTCATATTCTTCTTGAGAATTATAATGGTTGTCATCATCAGAATCAAAGTCAGTGTGATCCATGTACAAAGTTAAAAGAATTCTTAAGATACAATCACTAGGTGTAAAAAGAAATACATCTTGATGAATTATAATGAATCATTTCTAAATGGTTGCTAACGGTTGTGTGGAGCTAAATTAGCATGTAGATTAGCTTGAAAATTTTAAACTAAAAATATTTCAAATTTAATCTTAAAAGGTATTCTTAAAGCAATAAATATATTTCTCACTTGATCTAGAGGGATACGAACAACAAGATCATTAAAAGCTTTCATTAACATAATATAATCTAGAAATTCAAACAAATAATCTGGCATTTTAGTAGATGACCAAAAATTCTCTATAGTAGGATTAAAACTTGGCTAGAATATAGACCATTGGATCAAAAATTCAAAACCATGTCTGTAAATAAATTTTTTAAATAGATTATTGAGTTATATCAGAAAAGACAAATTACTAGAGCTATTAATATTTTGAATGATAATATTACTACCCATCATAGTCAGTTTATCCAAAAAATAGATAATGAATCCAGTAGTATCAGATTGTAGCAACAATCAGTTGAAACAAAGGTAAATGATATGATTTCTCAAGAAAAAGTTATCAGTCAAAGTCAAGATCAACTTAAGACTAGTATGGATTCTATTGAGATAGATTTGAAAACTCAAATTGCTATTCATGAGATAAAACAGGAAAAAATACATCAAAAAATCAAATAGTTATCTTCAGCATTTGATAACATAGCTAGAAAAATTATAAACCAAAATTCTAGCTTATTTTCTATTCTTAATAATCTAGATATATTAAAGGATAAATGACAATCTTATCAACAACAACCTGAAATTATTATCACATAACATATTGATTACAGTCAAAATATTCATTTTTGACAAAATATTTTAAAGATATAAAAAGAATCATTCATGAATTTTTTTTTAAAAAATGTACCTAATTCTAAGAAATCTCTTGATAAAATATTTCAAGTAGGCATGGCTAAGATTGAACCTATGTAAATTTAAAGTTATTTTGATATAAGCGAATCTTGAAAGTCTAAACCTCCACTAAATTCTCAAATAAAGACACTGAATCTTTAACCTTTCTTTCAGAAATTCAATTGTGAACCACTAAAAAAAAGAAAGAAATGATTCATGCAATGATAGCTTGGATGAGTGTACAAATTCATGGTCTTAATCCCTTCAATGTTATTCAACAAATTGTAAATGAATTCATAGAATATATTAAAAAATGGTGGGATGCTAGTGGTCCAGTGTTTCATGAGAGTATATACACTCATCTAGAATCTATTTTTGCACTCTGTAATACTTACTTTCTGAATTTATTGGTACACTTGATAATGATAAAGAAGCAAACAAATAAATTTTTTTTAGAGCCCAATTATGCGATATGACTAGGCTAGATGAATATATGTGCTATATGAAGTATCTATTCTATAATACTGATGAAATCTTTAATTTAGCAGATAAGATTAGGTATATAAAAATTTTCCCTGAATATCTTTTTATCATTTATAAAGTGCTATAGATGATGATCTTCCAACTATGTCTTTTGGAATGATAAATCAAAATATTTGAAGCAGTAAATGAAAGGTTATGTGTAGAAAGAAAGGCACAAAAAAAATTATGAAATTTCACAAATAGATTGGTACAAAATTCTATAGTTTTATTGATGATAATTTTGGTTTTATAGATGTGTATAGATATAGACAGTATAAAAAGAAGAAGAAATATCATTCTTGTAAATGCTCCTCAGAAAAAGAATTTACTTATATTAAGCCTTGGAAGCCTAGATACAAATTTAGAAAAAAGAAATTTGGTCCTACAAGGATATTTAAAAAAAAGAAACATGGAGTCCAAAAGAAGCCTGTCAAATGCTTCATCTATCTAGGTGATCATTATGCAAATAAATATCTTAATAAAAAAAAATCTAAGAAGATTAATTTTTTGAATAGCTATGAAATCAACGAAGATGAATATATTTTAGTTTTAGATGAAGATGAACTTCAATGAGTCAGATATTTTATGGGAAGTATCAGATAGTGATGAATATGATAATCAAGTAAATATGAATCTTGTTGACACTGAATTAGAAGATGAATCATCTGATTATGATTTTGATATAAGATTTCAGATTCATATGATTTTTACTACTTTTCTAAATGCATTAAGTCTATCATGACAGATATATTTCCTCAAAGAAAGATATTCAAAAACTCCTTCATATATGATCTCTAAAAGAATGATCTTACATCAACAAATTATCGCTACTAAGCAAAAATATTCTCTCTACTTAGCTCAACAAAAAAGGTAAAAGAATATTTTATCCCAAGACAATCAGTCTAAGTTCCATAAAACTCCTTCGATTAAAGTTGCCTACCAATCCGACACATATGATAGATCTACTTGATGAAAGAAGGGTATCTATCAACTATAGTTCTTCTTAGTTAAAGCTCAGACTAAATTGCAAGATCTTATGAAAGAAGATGCTCTTGCTGATGAACATGAACAACTCTTTGAAGAAGAATTGCTCCAAATCACCATTGAGATAAAAACTTATTTTGAAGGAGGAAAAACCTCTCATAACAATTCAAATATATATCATATATCAGTATATAATACTAATAATCTAGTATGTGAAATTTAGATTAAATGAGATAGTTTTAAACTATATAGCTTCGATGTCTTGTTTGACACAGGTGTTGATATTTTTTTGCTAGATATCATTTTATTCTTGTTTATATGTAGAACGTTGATTTTCATAAGTTGACTTTCAATACAAAAATTGTAGTTTCAGATTTATCTGCAGTTATTCTTGTTATATTTGGAGACTCTATCTATCATTTTAAGGTAGTACAACATAAAATTCTAATGTATGACATGATGATTGGTTCAGATAACTTGGCTACTTTCTATCTGATTATAATTCAGTTACATGAAATAATTTTTGTAGAAAAATATTCTTTATACAAAAAATCCATATATGAATGTAGATTTTAAATGAAAAAAAAGTCAAAGAGATTAGTTGATACCAGATGGATACAACAAAAGGTAAATCTTTATCATGTTAGTATTGAACCAATAATTATAAAACTCAAAAAAGATTGTTGCTTTGTAAATCTTTTAGCATTCAGAAATAGAAAAAAACATGAATGCAAAATTAAACTAAAGATGGTAAAAGATAAAAATGATAAAAAAATAAAACCCAAGTTCAAGGCATATCATTCAAAGATGTCTCCTTCTCTTAGAGAATAATGTTTTCAAGAAATAAAGCAATTAAAAAAACAAGGTTTGATCAGAGTGTGTATATATATATATATATATATATATATAAAATAATGATATATAACGATATATATATTATGTTATTATTTATATATATAATAACATAATATATATAAAATAATTATAGATATCTCTCTCTCTCTCTCTCTCTCTCTATATATATATATATATATATATCGTTATTATATATCATTATTAGATGTATAATAACGATAGATATAATAATGATGTATCATATCATTATTATATATATAATCGTTATAATGTTATTATATATAATAACAATTATATAACGATATATATTATTATATATAAATAAATGAGATATATATTGTTATTATATATATATATATATATCTAATGACGATATATATATTATATATCATTATTATATAACATGATATATATTATATTATTATATATAAATAATATATATAAAATAATGATATATATATATATATATATAATCACATAAGATATATATATATATATAACTATATATATATAGTTATATATAATAATGATATATATATATATATCTTATGTGATTATATATATATAAATAAAATAACTATATATATCGTTAATATATATATCGTTATTATATAAGATATATATATAATAACGACAGATATATATAATAATGATTTATAATATATATCGTTTTTATATATAAAACATATAATAATGATATATATCTTATGTTATTATATAAAAAAAATAATGATATATAATATATATCATTATTATATATAATAATGATATATCATTATTATAATGATATAAATGTTATTATTATATATAATAATGATATATATCGTTATTATATATTATATATAATAACGATATATATAATATATAATAACGTTATTATATATAATATATAATAACGATATATATCATTATTATATATAATAATAACATTTATATCATTATAATAATGATATATCATTATTATATATAATAATGATATATCATTATTATATATAATAATGATATATATATTGTTATTATATATATAAATATCATTATTATATATATAATAACAATATATATTGTTATTATATATATTTATAAATATCATTATTATATATAAAATAATGATATATATATCATTAATATATCATTATTTTATATATAATAATGAGATATATATCATTATTATTAATATATAATATAATAATAATGATATATATATCTCATTATTATATATAAAATAATGATATATATCATTATTATATATAATAATGATATTTATAAATATATATAGTAACGATATATATCATTATTATATATACAATAATGATTATATAATGAGATATATATCATTATTTTATATATATTAAATAACGATACTTTAATCCATATATTAAGGTTTATATGGTTATATAACCCTATATATGGATTAAAGGTTATAAGTGTGTATATATAACTCTTAATCCATATATATATATATATATATATATATATATATATATATATATATATATATAACCTTGAATTTTAAAAAAGAGTTAAATATATATTCACTATCTATATATATATTCATCATGTATATGTATATAATGCATATATAATATATTAGGTTGTGGAGCTAAAAGCTTCACTAATGCAAACATGGAGGTTGTTGAGAGGTTGTTGAGTTCAGAGCAATCGACGTCAGTCTGATCAACCGACGTTGGTCATATACAGTGAGAAGAGCAACCGACATCGGTCAGGATTGGTCGACGTCGGTCATCTCCAGCCAGACAGGGACCGATGTTGGTCGCCTGTGTTGTTCCAAAACTGTTAGTTCACGAATAGTTTGTTAACGAACTAGTTGTTTGCATGTTAAAGGCTAATTTTAGTCTTGGAGCTGCGGATCTAATTATTGTAATTAGATGTCTAATTATTGTTTACATGAGATCTATATAATAGATTCATGGGCTGTATTATAAAGTGTGAGGGATCAAAGCAGGGATTCCCCGGGTGCTAGATAGAGAGAGCAAGCTTGGCTCCTCATAGTGCCATAGTGCCAAGTGTGTATGATCAGGTAGATCTGTGGGAGAGCAAGGTCTGGTAGAAGATCCACAGGGGTGCTGGTTTGGAGGACAAGTGTTCTTCATGGTATCTAAGATTAGGTTGGTCTGCAGATGTGCAAGATCAGGAAGGAGATCTACATGTGGTAAGTTCGGTTGATCTGCAGGTGTGTGTGTGTGTGAGATCTAGGTTTGCAAGTGTGCAAAACTAGATTGATTTACAGCTGTGCAAGATCAGGGAGGTCAGCAACACAACAGGGAGCAAGATCAGGTGAGATCTACTTGGAGTACGTTGCGTACTTGTTTGTACTGGCAGTATTGTTATTGACTGGTGGACTAGCAGTATTGTTACTAGCTGGTGGAGAACAACTCTGTGTTTGAGTTGATTGTTGGGACCGTAATTGAGAGAGTAAACTCTTGAAGGTGAATTACTGTACACTTGGTGTGGGAAGCCTGTAAGGTGTGGAAGAGTGTGGCATCTCTTCATTGTAATTTCTTTCTGGAAGAGTATTAATACAATTGGGTATTGTCTCTCATATTCTGTGTTATTTCAAAATTCTAGTTACTTGTGATTCTGGTTAAATTTTGCATGTTTAGTTGCTTATACATGGTAATCAATTGTGCTTCCGGGTCCTAACATAATACTTAGTGTATAATTATTTAATTTCTTTGAGGATTAAATAATTTTACACTGAGTATTATATACCCACAATATATATGTATATAATGAATATATGGAGTATATATAATGGGTATATATTATATTATATATATACATATACATATATATTAATGGTAGTGATATATACACATATCAATCACTAGTAGTGATATAATGATATATATTACTACCAATGATATATGTATTATTATATCACTACCAGATCAATGATAGTGATATATATTTACTACAAGAGATATCATTGGTAATGATATATATATCTCACTTTTATATATATATATTATATCATTGGTAGTGATATATATTAGTGTACATATCACTACTAGTGATAGATATATTAGTGATATATCTTATTACCACTGATATATATATCACTACCACTGATAAGTGAGATATATATCATTGGTAGTGATATATATATCAGTGGTAATAAGATATATCACTAATGTATCTATCACTAGTAGTGATATGTACACTAATATATATCACTGGTAATGATATATATCACTACCAATGATATATATATATATTCACTATATCATTGGTAGTGATATATACATAGTATTAGTAGTGATATAGTGATATATATCACTACCGTGATATATATCACTATATCACTACTAATACTATGTATATATCACTACAAATGATGGTAGTTAATATATATATATATATATATACATTCACTGTCAGTGATTGCTATATATATATTCACTGTCAGTGATTGATATATATATATATAGTGAAACAAATATCATTATTGATAGTGATAAATATTATTACCGGTAGTGAATATATATCACTACCGATAGTGATATATATGAAGTGATATATCACTACTAATATATATATATATATATATATATAATCTACTTGTAGTGATATATATTATATCACAATCCATAGTGGTATACATTACTAGTAGTGATATATAATATTATTATATAATAACAATATATATCGTTATTATTTATATAAAATAATGATATATAATATATATATATATCATTATTTTATATAAATAATAACGATATATATTGTTATTATATATAATAACAATATATATATCATAGTGGGAGCGCGGCCGCAGATACGGCCGCGCTGAAACCCTTACCTCCGCGGCCATGGTTTTTGGAGACCAAGTCCCGGAGCTTATGGGTTCCTTGGTGGTGAGCACGGTGCGGCAACGGGTCGATTTTTTTTTGCGCGAAAGGGGAAATTTTTTTCCTGTTTGGACTGTCATACTAGCGCGTGGCGTGGTGTTGGCCGTTGTGTTTCTTGACCAGCAAGCTTGGAGAGGGTTTGGCCGCGGGGAGGGCTTTTAATGGATCCCCGTGGCGGTAGATGTTGTGTTAATAGCGGATCCGGAGGGGCTCTATTTCTGCTGCAACCCCAGGGGCTCGATTGAAGATGTGTTTGTTGGGGGTGGTTGCCAGATCCGGTTTTTTGCCATTGCCTTCCGTCTGTGGGGTTGTAGCTCGTGAAGAAGTGCTTCAAGATGTCTTTCGACGAAATTTGGATTGCCAAGGCGGTGTTGCCTCTGTGTTTTGCAGAGGGGGAGAATGGGCTGACGATCGGATGGACGTCTGGAGCGATGGCGGTGCTGGTTCTGGGGTTTGTCTGGTTGGGGATGGGGTCTGAAGGTGAACGTTAATACAGCTCCCATATACCCCTCCTCGTGTTAACGCGGTTCTAAAACGTGTAGATCTATTATTGCATGGATTTTTTAAGGTTACAGGTCCTTGTAAAACCTGGGTTCCTGTTTCAGGTCGTAGTGCCTGGTTTTTTTGTTTAGGTTTTAGGGTTTTTGAAAAACTTGGGGAGCTTTGTCTGGTTTATCTTGGGGGTTTCAGGTCCATGTAAAACCTGGTTTTTCTACTGTTGTTCAGTGGGTTTGCCTGTCCAGGCAGTTTTTATTGCTTTATTTTTTGATTTGTAAAGGGTTTCGGGGCCCCTTCAAAACCTGTTTTTACCTTAATCTAAAACAATATATATATCATGATTATATATAATAACGATTATATAATGTTATTATATATAAAATAATGATTATATAATGAGATATATCGTTATTATATATAATAATTATATAATGATATATATCATTATTTTATTTATATAATTTTTTTTATATCATTATTATATATAATAACGATATATATTATATATCATTATTATATATAATAAAGATAAACATGATATATATATTATATTATTATATATATAAATAATATATAAAATAATGATATATATATCATTATTTTTTATATATAATAACATTATATATATATATATATATATATATAATGATGATATATAATATATATCATTATTATATACATCATTCTTATATATAAAATATATAATAACGATATATATCTTATATTATTATATCTATAATAATGATATATAATATATATCATTATTATATATAATAATGATATATATCGTTATTATATGTAATAACGATTGACATATATAAAATAACGATATATATCATTATTATATATAACATTATTTTATATATATTGTTATTATATAAAATAACAATATATATTGTTATTTTATATATAATAATGATATATATAAAATAAAGAGATATATTGTTATTTTATATAAAATAACGATATATATATATCGTTATTATCATCATTTTATATATAAAATAATGATACATATCGTTATTTTTAAAATATAAAATAACGAATATTATACTATAAATATCATTACATATATCTAATATTCATTATTATATATATAATAATGATAATTTAATCCATATATTAAAGTTTATATGGTTATATAACCCTATAAATGGATTAAAAGTTATAAGTGTGTATATATAGCTCTTAATTCATATATATAACCTTGAATTTCAAAAAAGAGTTAAATATATAATCACTATACACACACACACCAATCATGTATATATATAATGCATATATAATACTCAGTATATAATTGTTTAATTTCTTGGAGGATTAAATAATTTTACACTGAGTATTATTACCCACAATAAATATGTATATAATGAATATATATATATAGTAGTGATATATACACATATCAATCACTAGTAGTGATATAATGCTATATATTACTACCAATGATAAATGTATTATTATATCACTACCAATATATATCATTGCCAGATCAGTGGTAGTGATATATTTTTACTACAAGAGATATCATTGGTAATTATATATATATATATATATACATATATATATATGTATATATATATATACACACACACACATATATATATATATATATATATATATACATATATATATACATATACATATATATATACATATACATATATATATATATATATATATATATATATATATATATATATATATATATATATATATATATATATCAGTGGTAGTAATATATATCACTGATATATCTATCACTAGTAGTGATATATACACTAATATATCACTGGTAATGATATATATCACTACCAATGATACCTATATTCACTATATCATTGGTAGTGATATATACATAGTATTAGTAGTGATATATATCACTATATCACTACTAATATACTAGTTATATATATCACTACTAATACTATGTATATATCACTACAAATGATGATAGTTAATATATATATATATATATATATATATATATATATATATATATATATATATATATATATATATATAGTATCACTATCTAGTATTATGCAGTGAAATAAATATCATTATTGATAGTGAATATATATTACTACCGATAGTTATATATATGAAGTGATATATCACTACTGATAGTGATATATATATATATATATATATATATATATATATATATATATATATATATATATATATATATATATCACTACCAGTAATGTTATATATAATATGTACTTGTAGTGATATATATATTATATCACTACCCGTAGTGATATATAATATTATTATATATATAATAGCGATATATATAAATATCATTATAATAATGATATATATCGTTATTATATATATAATAACGATATATATATATATCATTATATTATATATATAATAACGTTATATAATCATTATTTGACATATATCTAATAATGATTATATAACATTATTATATATATAATATAATGATATATATATCGTTATTATATATAATAACAATATATAGTTTTGCAACTAAAAAGGGGTGAAAATTTATTAAAGCAAGCCCGAGAACGGGAAAATTACAGCATCATATCCTGCTCAAGAAGTTGAGCCAGGCTAGGGGATAACCCGACAGGAAGCATATATTGATCGTAAATAGCCCAATTCAGCCCATGTTTCGTGGCCCATTTTGCAAGACGGTCAGCCACACTATTCCACTCACGGGGAATATGCTTAAAAGAAATCAACTCAAAGGCCGAGCTTATCTGTCGAATCTGCTTGATAACCACAGCCAGCTTCCATTCCACATTATCAAAATTGCAATTATTTAGCAAGTTAACAACCACTTGCGAGTCCAACTCACAAATAATCCTAAGCCACCCCTGCTGGCAGCATGTTTGCATCGCCTCCAAGATGGCCAATGCCTCCATATCATTGTTAGTATGATAGCCTTTAAATACTGAAAACAAGAAACAGATAGAGCCAGAATTGTCCCTTCTAATGGCACCAATCCCAGCTTCACCAAGATTTCCTCTAGCCGAGCCATCAACGTTGACCTTCACGACTCCCTCCTCAGGCAGCGTCCATCTGCCCAAACGGCTGATTGGGCACATCCTTTGCCTATTGCAATTCGTGGGGCGAATTTGATAACAGGGGGACGCTCCCAAAGGCATGCCCGGGGAAAGCTGAGCTAACACTAAAGCATCATTCGGCTCCAAGTCTTCACCACTTTCCCCCTTAACCTGGAGAGTTTCTTGGAGGGCGACTAGGACTTTCAGCCATAACTCCCTTATATTCAAACTGCTCTCTTTAAAAATTCTTCTGTTCCTTTCAATCTAGAGGTGTCAGAGAATAAAGGTGGGTCCAACGGTCCACACATTCTGCAGAATATATGCCTTGCTAGGAGGCCTATCAAGGCATTGCCAAAACTCAACCAAAGACATAGCGTGCCAACACGGGCATCCCTAGGCTTCCCACCACAGATGCCATAGTCTTATGGCAAAAGAACATTGAAAAAAGAGGTGCTCCCCTATCTCCTCACTGCCACGACAGAACAAACATATTGAGGGACCTTGAAAACATATTTTGGAGAGGTTATCCCAAGTAAGGCAGCACCTATAGGTAAGAGTCCATAAAAAGAAGTTGCATTTTGGCCATGCTACCGAATTCCAAATTTTCTTGCTCCACATAAACTCTATTTCTCCCAAATGTTTCTTAGTCAGCTCCTGATATCTGGAAGAAACTAAGTACTGTCCACTAGGGTCTCCTCCCCAAGCCAGGATATCACTCTCCCTCAAGGAACAACATCCACTTGTAGCGAGAAGCTGGGCTAATTCCTGCTGATCTTCCTCGGTCCCTCCCAGCGGCCTGTCAAACGCATTTTTCCATTTATAAGCAATGGAAGTCCCCAGCTGACAAGCTTCTTTGTAATTCTCAACAGTATTCCACCCCACATTTCAAAAATCATCACATAGGTCCTGCAAGTGAGGATGAGAAAATATGAGGGGGGGAGCTCCATTCCAAGAATCATCCCAAAATAACGTCTCTGCCCCATTGTTGCAGATCCAAAAAAGGTTGGACTGCACCAAGGAAGCTCCAAGTTTGAGGGTGTTCCACACCATAGAACCTCTTCCCTCAATGGGGAACCTAGGAATCTCTGTCGGATTAGCCCCAGGAAAATATTTTAGCGACAGGATACGGGCGTATAGCTGGGATTGGTTGGTGCACCACCGCCAGTACAGCTTCACCGCAAGAGCTTGGTTGGACAGGATAGCAGATCTAAGCCCAAGACCCCCTCCCTTTTAGGCTTACACACAGTACTCCATTTAATCAAGCTCCATTTTGAATTTCGTAGATTGCCACTCCAAAGAAATTGTCGAGAGAGAGCATCATATTCACAGAGAAAATACATCAGAGCAGACTGGACCATGCTACGGTAAATGGGCAACACCTGAATAATAGACTGGAGAAGAGTCACTCGTCCTACCATCATAATCCATCGGTGGGTCCAATGATTGACTCTCTACCTCAATTTATCCAGAATGTTCTGCCAAAAAAGCCTGGGCTGCCTACCAACCACAATGGGTACCCCCAAATAAGTCACCGAAAGAGGCTACGATTGAAATCTAAGGATAGTAGCAATCTGTTAGGTTGTGGAGCTAAAAGCTTCACCAGGTTGCGAACAAGAGGAGTTGTTGAAGTGTCACAGACACCGGCGTCGGTCAAGCCAACCGATGTCAGTCAGGGGAGAGATAGGAAGCTGTCGACATCGGTCATTATCAGCCGGCATCGGTCATATCCAAGCAGATAGGGACCGACGTCGGTCGCCTGTGCGGTTCTAGAACTGCGAGTTGATGAACAGTTTGTTAACAAACTGGTTATTTGCATGTTAAGAGGCTAATTATAGTCTTGAGTTGCATGTCTAATTATTGTAATTAAGAATGTCTAATTATTGTATGCATGAGATCTATATAATAGACTCATGGGCTGTATTGTAAAAGTGTGTTAGAAAGCCATTGTGCTTGAAGAGAGAGCAAGAGTAGCTCCTCCTAATTCCAAAGGGGTGCTGAGTGTGTATGATCAGGGAGAGTTGCAGGTTGTGCAAGTTCTACTAGGAGATCCACCGAGGTACTGGTTGAAGAATCATGAGGACTTGGTGAGGCAAGGACAAGGGTTCTTCAGGGTGTAGAGACATCTACATGGTAAGGTCTGTTGATTTGCAGGTGGCAGCAAGGAAGGGAAGATCTACTTGGAGTACGGTTGTGTACTTGGTGTATTAACAGCGTTGTTACTGACCGATGGAGGTGAACAACTCTGTGTTTGAGTTGATTGTTGTGATCGTGATTGAGAGAGTGAACTGTTGAAGGATAATTACAGGTGAACCCTAGAAGTGTGGGAGCTCTAGAGGTGTGGGTAGAAGAAGTGTGGCATCTTCTTTATTGTATTTTCTTCTTAATGAGTATTAATACAATTGTGTATTATCTCTCATATCCTGTGTTGTTTCATATTTCTAGTTACTTATCATTCTGGTTAAATTCTGTGTTTAGTTGCTAATACAAAGGTAATCAAGTGTGCCCTTAGTGGGCAGTAGGATCCTGACACAATCCTACACTGGATAGGATCAGGAGTGTTAAAAAAAAATGGATGATTTGTGCTCATTTAATTTCTGTCCAAAAGCCAATAAATAAGTGTCCAAAGCATTCCAAAAAGCTTGTGCCTCCCGAATCTGGGCTTTCCCTGCCAGAATGGTGTCGTCCACAAATTGGAGATGGGTCAATTTGGTAATCCCATTGCCCCACTGCCACCCATGAATCAGGTTCTATGATGCTCGATATTTTATGAGCCGGCCCAAACCCTCAGCCAAGATAATAAATAGATAAGGAGATAACGGATCCCCTTGGCGAAGACCTCTAGAGGCCCCGAACAATCTAGAAGGTGCCCCGTTAATGAGGACTGAGTAAGACGGCGTGGTAACACAACTTAGCACCCATCAAACCCAGTCCTGCCTAAATCCAAAAGCAAAAAAGATTTTCCGCATGAATCTCCAGTCAACCCTATCATAAGCCTTAGCCAAATCAAACTTAATAAACATAGCTCTCTCCTGAGAATTGCTCATAGAATGGATTGCTTCTGAAGCAATCACCACTCCATCCAGAATCTGCTTCCCAGCAACAAAGCCCCCTGTTCCTCTGAGATGATCATAAGAAGCCAAACTTTGAGCTTCTCTGCAATAAGCTTGGTGATTATTTTGTAAACCATATTGTAAAGTGCAATAGGCCGAAAGTGATCCATCTGATTTACCTGTTCTTTCTTTGGGATCAGCACTAGGAAGGTTGCATTAATCGCTCTGAGCATCTCTTTGCTACAGTAGGACTCTTGCACAACTTCCACTAAATCTTGACTGATTATATCCCAGAATTCTTGAAAAAATTTAGCTGGGAATCCATCCGGGCCTGGCACCTTACCTTTGCGCATAACAAACACAACTTTTTCCACTTCTGATTTAGCAATCGGTTTCAAGAGGGTGTCATTCATTTCTAGCGTGACTATAGGAGGTATGCAAGACAAAACTATGTTTTCCTCTAGTTCAGCTATAGGTGCCATGCCAGATAGAAGCTCAGAGTAAAAATGGACTGCCTCCTCAGAAATGGCAAAAGGGGATGAAACACAAGTTCCATCCGAGATCACAAGAGATGCTATATAATTTCTGTTGCGCCTCGCCTGAACCAATTTATGAAAGAACATAGTGTTCCTATCACCTTCCTGGAGTCAGTCAACCTGGGATTTCTGCTTTCAAAAGATTTCTTCCTGAAGTTCCCACTCATTAAGATCCTTCAAGGCCACAAATTCTGCCTTACAAAGATCATCAGACAAGCCAAATTCAAGAATTTGTCTGGTAGTACTGTCCAACATGTCTTGTGCTCTCTTCTTCATAATATAAAGGTTGCCAAAATTGTTCCTATTCCACACCTGTAACTTTCTTTTGACATACTGAAGCTTCTTGGCAAAGGAGAACATAGCTGTGCCATACTCAGGACCCCCTGCCTCCACCAGTGGGACATGAGGGTATGAAGAGAAGAATATCGAAGCCACATTAGCTGAAACTTAAAGGGAGGTTTCTTGGGCCCATCAATGAAATTGGTTGTGAGCTTAATGGGCCAATGATCAGACCCTCTCCAATCCAAAATTTTAGAAGAAACTGAGAAAGCACTAGAGAGCCAAAAGCAAGAGACTAAAAATCTATCTAAGCACTCAGAGATAGCATCCTTACCTGATCTTTTGTTGCTCCAAGTGAATCACCCATTGATGGGTTTAACATCAAGTAGGCACATCCGATCCATATTCTGTCTAAGAAGCTCAGACAAAGGGTCTAAACGATTTAGCCCACCCCTTTTCTCTTCCAGACTGAGGACAACATTAAAATCTCCACTCATGATCCATGGCAGGTAAGGACAGCAACTCCGAACATAACATAAATGTTCCCATAGCTTAAGGTGTCCATGGATATCCCCAGATGCGTAAACATTAGTGACCAAAATCAGCTCTCCTATTTTCGGGGAGGATATAATCATGGATAGCACCGAGATATTAGCCATCCACTGGAGTGGCGTGACCTTCATCGAGTCCCAACAGATTGCTAAACCCCCAACACTACCTAACACACTTACACACTGACATTGGCCAAAAGCCCAAAATTTAGGTAAACAACTAAACATAGCATCTATAGAAAGCTTGGTCTCCTAGATACATAGGATATCCAGAGAGTGTTTCGAGATCAACTTCCACATAGTTTTTGTCTGAGGGTACTATGCAGCCCCCTTGCATTCCATGATAGCACTATCATTGATTGGATTGGATGAAACGTTCATCCAAGGTTTTAACCACTCCTGACTCCACCAGTAAGTCCCCTGTGAGCTTGATTCTCTCCTGGTCCTTTTTACGCCCTGGTCTAGAAGGTGTGGAGGAAGAGACTTTCTTGAATGGTCTCTGCATCAAGTCCAAAGCTTCTGACACTCCCTTGTCTTTCTTGGATACATCCCTGTCTTTAACCAAGTCAGCCCAACTGCAATCCTTGTTCTGCTGCGCTGAAAGATCTACCAGATTCCCATCATCCAAAGCATTCACACTCTCCTGGCACTGTTGGATCACCATGTCCTAGGAATCGTTGAAGAGGGCGCAATCCTCTTCCCTCACTGAGGGTCCTCCCTCCTCCATAGGTGGAATGCCATCTTCTATGGCCATACTATCTAAATCGTCAAACTGGTTAAAGCTCATTTCTAGAGATCTGTCTTGGTTTCTGTGCTTCTGGCCACGTCCTCTACCACAGTGACAGACTTGGGTAAAGCCCTCCTTATCAAGGCCAATAGCTTCATTTGAGCCCAGAGTCGCATATGCCACATTTGAATGGGCTTTTACATTCGCAGCCTTTCAAGGAGGGTAAATTGAAGTTTCCAGATGGGACATTTGGCCTGCCTCTTTTCCTCCCTTAGGATCCATCCCTTTGAATCTCCCATCCTGAGGGCATTGACGGTGTAGGTGGCTGTAGACACGGCATATTCTACAGTGAAAAGGGATGGCTTCATAATCTATTTGTTGGACCCAAGATGATGCCCCCAGGCAAATTTCCATTGATTCAGGCAAGGGATTATTTAGATTGATTTCCACACAGATTCTAGCAAAGGAAATAAGATTTTTGTCTAAAGATTGATGTGCTATGGCAATTGGCATTCCCAGTAAGGCAGCTATTTGACGCAGGATATCTTCTCACCAAAATTTCAGGGGAAGTCTCAGGAGATGGACCCATACAGGAACACGGGCAGGCAATTCCTCTGCAGAATTAAACCCTGCATGCTAGGGTTTGATAAACAGACCAATATGGTCATAAAAATAGGGTCCTCCCTCAAAAATGTGGTTTTTGTCCGATACAGAGGAGAAATTAACCATAAAGTAACTGTTAGTAGCCAACATAATATCTATATCCCCCTCTACCTGCCAGGTGCACCTCATCCAGGCTTCCAAGGCCGACTGGGATATTTGAATGCCCATAAATTTACAAATCAGGGCATGAGCCGATAAGTATTCAACATCCTCCTTGACAGTTTCTTGAGAAATCACTAGAACCGGCCTGTTTTGGCTGCATGGGAAGCAACCATTTACCTTAGTCACTTTGGGTTGCTCTCTGAAATAGAACGATTCTCTCTCTTGGGGATCCTCCTCGTGACCCAGCCGCACTTCCCCTGAGCCCTCGCCATGGCCGTTCTTCTCCTTCCCTTCACTCGCAGCCATCCGACTCAATTTAGGTTGTAATAATGCATATATAATAATGATATATAGTTATTTTATATATAATAATGATATTATATATATATATATATATATATCATTATTTTATATATATATATATATATATAAAATAAAAATATATTTATTTCGTTATTATCGTTATCAAAAATATAGTCGTGAAGAAGGCATGATTAAAGATCTGTATAGTATCGACAATATGAAGACTATGAATGCATCAAATCAAATAACTTCAGATACTACAGATATATCTGATATCTATATTCTCTTTGATATATTTATATATATAAAATAATGATATATATATATATATATATATATCTTGTTATTACCATTATCAAAAATATAGTCATGAAGAAGGTGTGATTAAAGATTTGTATAGTACCGACGATCTGAAGACTATGGATGCATCAAACCAGATAACTTTAGATACTACAGGTACATCTGATATATGTATTCTCTTTGATATATCTGTTGGTTCATTCCTTTCTGCAAATGAAACAACTATAAAAGTTAATGAAGAAAATCTTAGTCTTGAATAGAAGCTTCCAACTCTTAAGACCACAGATGTGTATGATAATTTTTCACCATTTCATTTAATTGCTAAAACCACCATAAAAGTTTTTGAAAATGTTATTCAAGTCAAACAAAATGATGATTATAAATACCAGCTGCAAATAGTTGATAAAACTATCCAACAGTTAAAATCTTAGTCTCAATATAAGTTTTTACATATTAAAGTTGTTGCTATTGGTGTTTTCTATTTATTCAAAAGAGGTTTGAATGTCAGTATTTTAGGATGTTTGCTTGATAATAGACATATAAATTTTAGTGTTTGCTTACAAAATGCTATTCAAATTAGTTTTCATGATGGTCCAATTTTCACAACTGTGTATCCAAATTATCCAGTTACCATTTATCAAGAAGAAAACTCAAATAAAGTCTTAAAAATTTTCCTTCAAACTCAGAGATTAGATATGATCTTTAGATATTATCTTCTTGTTGTTAAATATCAGGTTATGTATCATCTAACCAATATGTTTCATCATGTCATCAATCACACTCTCACGTAAGGTAAAAACGTGGTGTGTTGTGTTACAAAAAATAGTTAGATAATCTCAGTTGAATCCATCTCTGTCTGATCTTAAATTTTTTGGAAAATGGATTATAGACACAAAATTTGTTTAGAATCCTAAGAAATCCTTGCCTCCAATCAATCCTCACTGCCTGCATTTAAATAAAGTCCATGACCCTCAAATAGATTCATATTACTGTATTGATTGCTAAAAAATCATAAGTTATCCAAATCAATTCAGTATTCACATGGTGAAAAGGGATTTAACTATAAAAAGGCTGCTTAAAAAAAATAAGAAGTTACTTGTTGAAGCTAAAAGAATTAATATGGAAGGAACTTCTAGAGAAAAGACTAAAAAAGAAGAGGAAGGTCATTCATGGAAAACCCCTCTAGGAGATGAATCCTACACAGAAAAGGGATTCTCAAAACTTGTTGATTTCAATCAATATTTATCAGATGAAAAATATAGAGCACATATATATTATCTTAGATCTACAGACAATAGTCTTGATCAGTCTACAAAAGTTAAGTTAATGAATTAAAATAATCTTGCAACTAAATGTTTGACTAATAGAGTCTCAGAAATACAACAAAGTCTTGATCAGGTTTCTAAAATGTTAAAGAGTATTGAATTATATCAGAAAAGAGAAATTACTAGAGCTATTAATATTTTGAATGATAATATTACTACCCATCATAGTCAGCTTATCCAAAAAATAGATAATGGATCTAATAGTATCAAATTGCAATAACAATCAGTTAAAAAAAAATAGATAATATGATTTCTCAGAAAAAGATTATTAGTCAAAGTCAAGATCAATTTAAGACTAGTATGGCTTCTATTGACACATATTTCAAAACTCAAATTGCTACTCTTGAGACAAAATAAGAAGTACATCAAAAAATCAAACAACTATCTTCAACCTCTAATATCATAGCTAGAAAAATTATAAATCAAAATTTTAATTTATCTTTTATTTCTGATATTTTAGACACATTTAAGGATAAAAGATTATATATATATATATATATATATATATATATATATATATATATATATATATATATATATATATATATATATATATATACACTAAAACTTATATATAGTTAACCTACTCACATATTATTTTTCATCACTCTATTAATAACTAGAAATTCAAACAAATATAGCTTGCCCTCTCTATGAGATCTTGCGCTTTTTCTTTAAAATGATGCTTATAATATATTTCTTGCTCTATGTTGTAATATCGTGATTGTAAGCACTTATACAGACCTTAAAGTGTCTTGTGTTTACGAACGATCCTTAATAAGAATAGAAAGTTGATTTTTTTAAGTATTAATATTCTAGATATTCTTCAAAATATGTTCCTAAACACACATTGATATATACTTATCTGCTTCTTTATTATTTATGTTATTTACATATATACATTAATATAGTTTACTCTATTTAATATATATCCAAGTAAAAAATATAAGTTTTTAAAGATGAGATTGAGTTCTTAAGAGTTACTATAAAATCAAGAGAAGTTGTAGTTCAGGAACATGTTTCAAAGAATATTAAGAATTTTTCTGATGAGTTCAAGGATAAAAAAATCCTAAAAAGATTTTTTGGTTGTGTAAACTATATAGCATGTCATTATAACAATATTATACATGATAGAATACTTCTAAATAAAAAGTTAACAAAAAATCTTTCAGCGTGATCAGATAAAATGACAAAGGTTATCTAAAAAAGAAAATAGAATTGTCAAAATTTGTCACCTCTACTTTTACCTAGTAATGGTCTAAAGATTTTTAAAATAGATGCTTCAAAACTATATTGAAGTGCAGTTCTAAAAGAAAGACTGTCAGATGGTTCACAAAGACTTTGTAGATTTGTCTCAAAAATTATTAAACAGGGTCAAAAAAATTATCATTCTACTCACAAAGAAATTCTTATTGTTATTAAATCTATTCAAGCTTTTATTTTCTTTGTGAGATCAGAAAAATTTCTTATTATATATGATTTGAATAACTTTATGAGTATTTTTCATTCTATTGATAATTTAAAGAAATGATCTGTGAGCAAGTTAATCAGGTGGGCAATATTTTTGTCAGACTTTGATTTTTCTGTTAAACACATTCCTGAAAAAAAGAACTATCTTGTTGATGTTATATCCAAAGAATTTAATTCAGAACAGTCAGTCATGACAATAATGGTTACTAAAATTCATGAAGAATTTTATCAACATAAATAGAGATCCACTCCATCTATTGCTAATCAATTAACTCATAAAATTAATGTCCTCATAAGAAAATCTCATAAAGCCTCTGCAGAACTCAATAATACTCATTTGACATAGACATCTTAATTTCAAGACCCTGATGGTAAAAGGTGGTGTTTAACAATAATGTTATATCATGAAGCTAATAATCCAAGGGTTACTGGTATAAATAATCTATTTAAATTTTTTATTTGTAGACATGGTTTTGAATTTTTAATCTAACGGTCTACATTCTAGCCAAGTTTTAATCCTATTACAGAGAATTTTTGATCATCTATTGAAATGCTAGATTATTTATTTGAATTTTTGGATTATATTATGCCAATGAAAGCTTCTAATGATTCTGATGTTCGTATCCTTTCAGATCAAGTGAGAAATAAATTTATTTCTTTAAGGATAGCTTTCAAGTTTAAATTTGAAATATTTTCAATTAAATTTTTTTAAGCTAATCTACATGCCAGTTTAACTCCTGCATAATCATAAATGACCCTTTGAAAATAGTTCACTATAAGTCATCAAGCTATGTTTCCTCCTACATCTGGTGGTCATATCTTAAGAATTCCATCAGCTTTGTATATGGATCACATTGACTTTGATTCTGATGATGACAACCATTATTCTCTCCAAGGAGAATACAAATTCAATGATGATGATTGAATTGATATAAAGACTAGTTATGGGGTCTATTTGTAGCCGTGAATGTGGGCACGATAACCCTCTTTTTTTTTAAATAAAATTTGTGGACCTCACCACTTTTTAAAGTTAATAACTTATCGACCATGTTGACAGATGTTTTTTTGTCCTTTTATGTTTGGTGGTGCGTAGTGGGCCCATAACCCACTAAATTTTAGCATCTTGCCTTCTGTCCATTGATTTAACATCCTTATGTCAATCGTTGATATTCTCATTTCATCCTATAAATATGAGTTCTTCATGTCATAAGCATCGAATGCATTGAGTCGAGTCTAGTGTTATAGTTTTGTGTCTAAGTATTAGGAGAAAAGCGTATGCTCTTCACTTGCCCTCTCTATGAGATCATGTGAATCAATTTTTTTCATAGAAATGATGCTTATAATATGTTTCTTGCTATATGTTGTAATAGCATGTTTGTAAGCACTATATTCAAACCTTAAAGTGTCTTGTGTCCACAAATGATCCTTACTAAATGGTATCAAAGCCATGTCAATATTTTGTCAAGATTATGTTCAAATCATGTTGTTTTTATAATATTTCTCTGATATATCAATAAAAATTTACTTTCATCTGTTGTTATCTATATTTATTTGACTATTATTCTAGTCTTTTACCTTCATATTATTTTTAGATAATAGGGAAGGAAATGATCCCATAAAATTGTGAAGAAGACGTGATTAAAGATATGTTTAGTATCGACGATATGAAGACTTTGGATGTATCAAATTGGATAACTCTAGATAGTACAGGGATATTTAATGTTATGAGTCTTGATATGTTATTCTAAAATACCAATAAAAGCATCATATACGTCTAATATATGTGTATATTGATTGTAGACACAGACTGTTGATAGACATTCCTAAATGATGTGTCTTGAACATGAGTTCTATTTCTTTACCATTTTTATCTTTTACTATCTTTACTATAATTCTACATTCATGTATTTTATTATCTCTGAATGCTAAAGGATTTTTAGAGCAACAATCTTTTTTGAGTTCAATATGTTCTATGACAACAATTTCTAGATATTGTCGAGAAGATTGTCCTTTGTCCTTCAATGTGTTTAGAATATCAAGAATAGAAGATAACCTAAAATTTGGGTTTATAATCTTGCTAGCTATGCTATCAGAGGTTGAAGATCGTTATTTGATTTCTTGATGTATTTCTTCCTATTTTGTTTTAAGAGTAGCAATTTAAGTTTTGAAATCTGTCTCAATAGAAGCCATACTAGTCTTAAGTTGATCTAGACTTTGATTAATAATCTTTTCTTGAGCAACCATATTTGACTATTTTCATATTATGACATCTTTGTGTCGATTGTTGATCTTCTCATTTCATGTTATAAATATGAAGAATTCTTCGTGTCATAAGCATCAAATGCCTTGAATCGAGTCTAGTGTTATAATCTTGTGTCTAAGTCTTAAGAAAAAAACATATGCTCTTCACTTGCCCTCTCTGTGGGATCTTGCGAATCAGAAACTCTTTTTAAAAATTTGACTTTTTTTCATAAAAATTCTACATTCATATCTAGATTTATTGTATAAAGAATATTTCTCTGCAAGAATTATTTCATGTGACTGAATTATAATGGAATAGAAAGTAGTCAAGTTATTTGAATTAATCATCATGTCATATATTGAAATTTCATGTTGTACTAAATTAAAATGATAGATAGAGTCACCAAGCATAATAGAGATAACTACAAATAAATTTAAAACTATAGTTTTTATATTGAAAGTCAATTTATGAAAATCAACTTTCTACATATTAGCAAGAATAGAATGATATCTAGTAAGAGAAATATCAACACTTGTGTCAAACAAGACATCTAAGCTATATGGTTTAAAACCATCTCATTTAATTTGAACATATATATGAAGTTCGTATCCCTCCAGATTAAATAAGAAATATATTTATTACTTTAAAGATACCTTTCAAGATTAAATTTAAAATATTTTTAAATTTAATCATATTTTCACTATATATCTGACTATATGTATATTACAACATATAGCAAAAAACATATTATAAACATCATTTCTAAAAAAAGTTTTTGATTGATAGGATCCCATAGAGAGGATAAGTGAAGAGGATATGCTTTTCTCCTAAGACTTATATACAAGAGTATAACACTAGACTCAACTCAAGGCATTCGATGTTTATGACACAAAAAACTCCTCATAATTATAGGATGAAATGAGAAGATCAATGGTTGACACAAAGATGCTGAATCAACATACAGAAAGTAAGATGTCAAAAATTAGTGGGTTATAGACCCACTGCGCACTGCCAAACACAAAAGGACAAAGAAAGAATCTATTGATACGATTGATAGGTTACTGCCTTTTAAAAGTGGTGAGGTCTATAAATAATAATTAAAAAAAAGAGGGTTATCATGCCCACATTTATGACTATGGATAGACCTCGTAACTAATCTTTATATCAATTCAATCATCATCATTGAATTCATATTCTCCTTGAGAAGAATAATGATTGTCATCAGCAAAATCAAAGTTAGTGTATACAATGCTAATGAAATTCTTAGGGTATGACTGTCAGATGTAAGAGAAAATACAACTTGATGACTTATAGTGAACCATTTCCAAAGGATCACTAATGATTATGTAAGAGCTAAACTAGCATGTAGATTAGCTTGAAATTTTTGAGATGTCCATGCCAAATGAGTATTATTGAGTTCTGTAGAGGCTTTATATGATTTTCTTGTGAGGACATTGATTTCATGAGTTAATTGATTAGTAATAGATGGAGTGGATCTCTATATATGTTGATGAAATTTTTCATGAACTTCAGTAATTGTTACTACCATGATTGACTATTTTTAATTAAATTTTCTAGATTTAAAATCAGTAAGACAATTTTTTTTTTTCAAGAATGTGTTTAACAAAGAAATCAAAGTTTGACAAAAATGTTGTCTACTTGATTAACTTACTCACAGATCCTTTATTTAAATTATCATTACAATGAAGAACACTCATAAAGTTATTCAAATCAAATCTAATAAAAAAATTGATCCCATAAAAAACATAAAAGCTTGAATAGCTTTAATAGCAACCAAAAAAAAATTATGAATAGAATGATAATTTTTTTGAGTCTGTTTAAATTTTTTTGAAGTAAATTTATAGTTTTTTGAACCATTTGATAGCTTTTATTTTAGCACTGCACCTCAATATAGTTCTGAAGCATCTATTTCAATAATCTTTAGATCATTACCAGGTAAAAGTAGAGGTGATAAATTTTGACAATTCTATTTTATTATTTAGATGACCTTTGTCATTTCATCTGACCATGTTAGAGGATTTTTTGTTAGATTTTTATTTAGAAGTATTTTATCCTATATAATATTACAATAATACCTGCTACATAGTTTACACAATTAAGAAATCTTTGCAGTATTTTTTATCATTGAACTCATCAGAGAAATTCTTAATATTCTTCAAAACATGTTTTTAAACAGTAATTTTTCTTAATTTTATAGTAACTCTTAAGAACTCAATCTCAACTTTTGAAAACTGACATTTTTTTCATAGATAAAACTAAACCATTGTCAAATAAAATCTGATAAAATTGTTTGAGATGTTTTATATGATCTTTAAGAGATTCAAAAATACCAATATATCATCTATGTAGACAATGATAAAATTAGAATAAGTTAAGAAAATTTTATTCATCACTTCTTGAAATATGTTAAGAGTAGTCTTTAAGCTAAAGGGTAAGACATTCCATTCATATTGTCCAAATGAAGTGATAAATGCAGTCTTATATTTGTCTTGTTTTGCTATTTTTATCTATAAAAATCCTAATTTTAAATCAAACTTATTGTAAACTTTACTTTCACTTATTCTCTACAAAATTTTATCTTTTGAAAGAATAGGATGTTGAAAAGGTAAAACATATTTATTAAGAGGAACATAATTTATGACAAATCTCTTCTTTCCTCTTATCTATTTTGATCTTTTATTTACATAAAATATTTCACAAGCCCAAGGGTTATTAGAATCTCTGATCAAATCTTATTCCTTTAATTGCTTTATTTCCTGAAAGTGTTTTTTTCTTAGTAAAAGAGACATTCTTGAATGATTTGTCTTGAACTTGAGTTTTATTTCTTTGTCATTTTTATCCTTTACCATCTTTAGTTTAATTCTACATTCATGTATTTTTCTATCTTTGAATGCTAAAAGATTTTTAGAGTAACAATCTTTTTAAATTTTTTTTAGCTTATTCTGATTTTATCATTGTCTACATAAATGATATATTGATCTTTTTCAAATCTCCTAAAGATCATATAAAACGTCTCAAATAATTTTATCAGAATGTATTTGATAATGGTTTAGTTTTATTATAGAAAAAAATATCAGTTTTTAAAGTTGAGATTGAGTTCTTTGGATTTACTATAAAATCACGAGAAGTTGTAGTTCAGGTACATGTTTTGAAGAATATTAAGAATTTTTCTGATAAGCTCAAAGATTAAAAATATTACAATTTTTTTTTGATTGTGTAAACTATGTAGTAGGTTATTATTACAATATTGTACATAATAAAATACTTATAAATAAAAAGTTAACAAAAAATCCTTCAGCATGGTCAAATGAAATGATAAAAGTCGTTCAAAAAATAAAACAAATTCTAAAAATTTGTTACCTCTATTTTTATCTGGTAATGGTCTAAAGATTATTGAAAAAGATGTTTTAAAACTATAATAGGGTGCAGTTCTAAAAAAAAAACTATCAAATAATTTAGGAAAATCTTATAGATTTGCCTCAAAAAAATTTAAACAAGCTCAAAAAAATTATAATTCTACTTACAAAAAAAATTTGTTGTTATTAAAATTATTCAAAATTTTATGTCTGATTTGAATAATTTTATGAGTATTATTCATTCTACTGATAATCTAAAGAAATGATCTATGAGCAGGTTAACCAAGTGGACAATATTTCTGTCAGATTTTGATTTTTTTGTTAAACATATTTTTGGAAAAAAAAAATGTCTTACTAATTTTATATCTAAAAAAATTAATTCAGAACAATCAATATATATATATATATATATATATATATATATATATATATATATATATATATATATATATATATATATATATATAATTTCAATTGAATCAATCTCTTGATCTGATCTTAAGTTTTTCAAAAAATAGATTGTAGACACAGACTTTATTTAGAAGTCCAAAAAATCCTTATCATTTACCACATCTATAAAAAAATTATCAACTAATTCCATTATCAGATTTGACTCTCAGAATGATCTAAAAAATCATATGTTGAATATACAATTACATCAACCCTTGCCTCCAATCAATCTTCACTACCTGCATCTGAAGAAAGTTCATGACCCTCAAATAGATTCATATTACTGTATTGATTGCCAAAACATCATAAATCATCTAAATCAATTCAATATTCACATGGTTAAAAGGGATTTAACAATAAAAAAATTGTTTAAAAAATATAAGAAGTTATTCGCTGAAGCTAAAAGAATTAATATGGAAGGAACTCTTGGATAAAAGACTAAAAAGAAAAAGAGAAAGGTCATATATAGAAAACCTCTCTAGGTGATGAATTTTACATAGAAAAGAGATTCTCAAAACCTACTAATTTCAATCAATATTCACTAGATAGAAAATATAAAGCACAAATGTATTATCTTAAATCTACAGACAAGAGTCTTGATCAATCTACAAAAGTTAAGTTAATGAATTGAAATAATCTTGCAACCAAATGTTTGAATAATAGAGTCTCAAAAATATATAAAAGTCTTGATCGTGTTTCTAAAATGTTAAGAAGTATTAAATTATATCAGAAAGGAAAATTTATTAGAGCTATTAATGTTTTGAATGATAATATTACTACCTATCATAGTCAGCTTATCTAAAAAATAGATAATGAATCCAATAATATTAGACTACAACAATAATCAGTTGAAAAAAAGGTAGATGATATGATTGCTCAAGAAAAAATTATTAGTCAAAGTCAAGATTAACTTAAGACTAGTATGGCTTTTATTGAGATAGATTTTAAAACTCAAATTACTACTCTTAAGACAAAACAAGAAGTACATCAGTAAAATCAAATAGCTATTTTCAACATCTGATAGCATAGTTAAAAAAATTATATACCAAAATTTTAGCTTATCTTTTATTCCTGATATTTTAGACACATTAAAAGATAAAAGATAATCTTTTCAACAACAATCAGAAATTATTGTCACAGAACAATTTGATTATAGTCAAAATATTCATTCTTGACAAAATATTTTAAAGATACAAAGAAAATTATTCGTGAAATTTAAATTAAAAAGTCTACCTGATTCTAAGAAATATATAGATAAAATCTTTCATGTAGGTATGGCTAAGATTGAACCTATACAAACTGAAAGTTATTTTGATATAGGAGAATCTTCAAAGTCTAAACTTCCACTAGATTCTCAAATAAGGACATTGAATCTTCAACCTTTCTTCTGAAAATTCAATTGTGAACCATTAGAAAAAAGAAAGAAATGATTCATATAATGATAACTTGGTATAGTGTACAAATTAATGGTCTTAAAAAAAATCTCTTTAGTGTTAGTCAACAAATTCTAAATGAATTCATAAAAATTATCAAAGAATGATGGGATGCTAGTGGTCCAGTGTTTTATGAAAGTATATACACTCATTCATAACCTATTTTTGTACTCTATAATGCTTTACTTTCTAAATTTGTTGACACACTTGATAATGATAAAGAAGCAAATAAAGCAAAAAAATTTAAAAGCCAATTATGTGATATGACCAGACTAGATGAATATATATGCTATATAGAGAATTTGTTATATAATACTGATGAAATCTTTAATCCAGCATATAAAATTAGGTATATAGAATTTTTCTTTGTATATTTTGCTACCAAGTATAAAGCTGCTATAGGTGATGATCTTCCAACTATGTCCTTTAAAAGGATAAATCAAAATATTAAAGTAGTCAATGAAAGGTTATGTGCAAAAAGAAAGACACAAAAATAAACTATGAAGTTTCATAAATAAATTGGCAAAATTTTATAGTTTTATTGATGATAATTTTAGTTGTATGGATGTGCATAGATATAGATAGTATAAAATGAATAAATCTTATTCTTGTAAATGCTCATCAAAGAAAGAATTTACTTATATTAAGCTTTGAAAGCCTAGATGCAAGTTTAGAAAAAAATTAATTTGGTCCTAGAAGGATATTAAAAAAAAAGAAATATGGATTCCAAAAGAGGTCAGTCAAATTTTTCATTTGTGAAGGTGATCATTATACAAATAAAAGTTCTAATAAAAAAAATCCAAGAAGATTAATTTTCTAAATAACCATGGAATCAATGAAGATGAATATGTTTTAGTTTCAGATGAAGATGAATTTCAATATGAGTCAGATATTTTATGAAAAGTATCAGATAATGATGAATTTGATAATCAAGTAAATATGAATCTTGTTGATATTAAATCAAAAGATGAATCATTTGATTATAATTTTGATATAAGATTTTAGATTCTTATGATTTTTGTTCTTTTTTCAAATGCATTAAGTCTATCTCAACAAATATTTTTCTTCAAAAAAAGATATTAAAAAACTCCTACATATATGATTTCTGAAAGAATATTTTTACAACAACAAATTATCATTTTTGAATAAAAATATTTTCTCTACTTAGCTCAACAAAAAAGGCAAAAAGATATTTTATCTCAAGACAATCAGTCTAAGCTCCATAAAACTCTTTCGATTGAAGCTGCATATCAATCTGACACATATGATAGAGCTACTTGGCAAAAGAAGCACATCTATCAACTACAACTCTTCTTAGCTCAAGCTCATTCTAAATTGCAAGATCTTATAAAAAAAAAGATCTTATTGATGAACATGAACAAATCTTTGAATAAGAATTACTACAAGTCACCATTGAAATAGAATTTCATTTTGAGGGGGGAAATCTCTCATAACAATTCAAATATACATTAGATATAAATATATAATACTAATAATCTAGTATGTGAAATTTAGATTAAATGGGATGGTTTTAAACCATATAGCTTAGATGTTTTGCTTGACACAGGTGTTGATATTTTTCTTTCTAGATATCATTTTATTCTTGTTTATATGTAGAAAGTTGATTTTCATAAGTTGACTTTCAATACAAAAACTATAGTTTCAAATTTATCTGTAGTTATTCATGTTATGCTTAGTGACTATCTATCTTTTTAAGGAAGTACAATATGAAATACCAATGTATGACATGATGATTGATTCAAATAACTTAGCTACTGTCTATCTAATTACAATTCAATCGTATAAAATAATTCTTGCAGAAAAATATTCTTTATACAAGAAATCCAAATATGAATGTAGATTTTTTATGAAAAAAAAAGCCAAAAAAACCAATTGATACCAGATAGATACAACAAAAAGTAAATATTTGTCATTCTAGTATTGAACAAATAATTGTAAAACTTAAAAAAGATCGTTGCTTTGAAAATCCTTTAGAATTTAGAGATAGAAAAATACATGAATGCAGAATTGAACTAAAGATGGTAAAGGATAAAAATAACAAATAAATAGAACCCAAGTTCAAGACATATCATTCAGAATTGTCTCATTCATTAAGAGAAGAATGCTTTTAATAAATAAAGCAATTAAGAGAACAAGGTTTGATAAGAGATTTTAATAGTATTTGGGCTTATGAAGCATTTTATGTAAATAAAAGATCAGAACAGATAAGGAGAAAAAATAGATTAATCATAAATTATGTTCTCTTAATAAATATGTCTTACTTATTCAACATCTTATTCCTTCAACAGATGAAATCTTATAGAGAATAAGTGAAAGTAAAGTTTATAATAATTCTGATTTAAAATTAGGATTTTGATAGATACAAGTAGAAAAATAAGATAGGTATAAGACTGTATTTGTCACTTCATTTGAACAATATGAATGGAATGTCTCACCTTTTAGCTTAAAGACTGCTCCCAACATATTTCAAGAAATGATGAATAAATTTTTTTCAATTTATTTTGATTTTATCATTGTTTACATAGATGATATATTGGTCTTTTCTAAATCTTTTAAAGATCATATAAAACATATCGAACAATTCTATTAGATTGTATTTGACAATGGTTTAGTTTTATTTGAGAAAAAAATTTCAATTTTCAAAGATGAGATTGAGTTCTTAAAAGTTATTATAAAATCAAGAGAAGTTGTAGTTCAAAAACATGTTTTGAAGAATATTAAAAAAAAATTGATGAGTTCAAGGATAAAAAAATGTTGCAAAGATTTCTTGGTTGTGTAAACTATGTAGCAAGTTATTATTACAATATTGCACATAATAGAATACTTATAAATAAAAGGCTAACAAAAAATCTTTCAATATGATTAGATGAAATGATAAAATCCGTCTAAAAAATGAAACAAAATTGTTAAAATTTCTACCTCTACTTTTACTTGGTAATGGTCTAAAGATTATTGAAATAGATGCTTCAAAACTATATTGGGGTGCAATTCTAAAATAAAAGCTGTCAGATAGTTTAGAAAAACTTTGTAGATTTACCTCAAGAGATTTTAAACAGGTTCAAAAAAATCATCATTTTACTCGCAATTTTTTTTTTGTTGTTATTAAAGTTATTCAAGTTTTTATGTTCTTTGTGAGATCAAAAAAAAATTTATTAGAACTGATTTGAATAATTTTATGAGTATTCTTCAATCTACTGATAATCTAAAAAAAGATCTATGAATAGATTAATCATGTGGGTAATATTTCTATCAAATTTTAATTTCTCTATTAAACATATTTCTAGAAAAAAGAACTATCTTACTAATTTTATATCTAAAAAATTTAATTCAAAACAGTTAGTCATGGCAGTAACTATTACTCAAGTTCGTAAAAAAATTCATTAATATATACAGAGATCTACTCTGTCTGTTGCTAATCAGTTAACTCATGAAATCAATTTCCTCACAAAAAAATGTTATGAAGCCTTTGTAGAACTCAATAATACTTATTTGGTATGGACATGTCAGTTTCAAGAATCTAATGGCAAAAAGTGATGTTCAACAATAATATTTTATCAAGAAGCCAATAATCTAAGGATTACTGGTATAAATAATCCATTTAAAAATTTCATTTATAGACATGGTTTTGAATTCGTGATCTAATAGTCTACATTTTGGTCAAGTTTTAATCTTGTTATAGTAAATTTTTGGTCATCTGTTGAAATGTTAGATTATTTATTTGAATTTATTGATTATATTATGCCAATGAAATCTTTTGATGATCTTGTTGTTCGTATCCCTCCAGATCAAGTGAGAAATATATTTATTGCTTTAAGGATACCTTTCAAGATTAAATTTAAAATTTTTTCAATTCAAAAATTTTAAGCTAATCTACATGTCAATTTAGCTTCTACACAATTGTTAACGGCCCTTTAAAAATGGTTTATTATAAGTCATCAAGTTGTGTTTCTTCCTATACCTTACAGTCGTATCCTAATAATTCCATTAGCTTTGTACATAGACCACACTAACTTTGATTCTGATGATAACAATCATTATTTTTCCCAAAGAAAATATGAATTCAATGATGATGATTGAATAGATATAAAGACTAGTTATGAGGTATGTCCGTAGTCATGAATGTGGACACGATAACTTTTTTTTTAAAATTTATGGACCTCACCACTTTTAAAAGGCAGTAACCTATCGATCGCATCAATAGATTATTTCTTTGTTCTTTTGTGTTTGACGGTGCACAGTAGACCCATAACACACTAATTTTTGGCATCTTACTTTTTGTCCGTTGATTCAACATCTTTTTGTCGATCGTTAATCTTCTCATTTCATCCTATAAATATGAGAAGTTTTTCATGTCATAAGCATCGAATACCTTGAGTCGAGTCTAGTGTTATATTTTTGTGTCTAAGTCTTAGATAAAAAAATGTATGCTCTTCGCTTGTCCTCTCTATGGGATCTTACGAATCAAAAACGTTTATTGGAAATGATGTTTATAAATGTTTATTGCTATATGTTGTAATAACATGTTTGTAAGCACTCTGTACAAACTTTAAAGTGTCTTATATCTATGAATGATCCTTACAAAATGGTATCAGAGCCATATCAATATTCTATCAAGATTATGTTCAAATCATGTTGCTTCTGTAATATTTTTTTAATATATCAGTAAAACTTTACTTTCATCTCTTGTTATTTATATCTATATCATTGTTATTTTGGTATTTTATCTCCATATCATCTTCAGATAATATGAAAGGGAATGATCTCGTAAAGTTATGAAAAAAAATGTGATTAAGGATCTGTATAGTACCGACGATACGAAGACTATAGATGCATCAAACTAGATAACTCTAGATACTACAGGTACATATGATGTCTGTACTCTCTCTAATATATTTGTTGATTCATTTTTCCTGCAAATGAAATAATTGTAAAATTTAATGAAGAAAATCTTAGTCATGAATGGAAGCTCCCAACTCTTAAGGTCATTGATGTGAATGATAAACTTTCACCATTTCATTTAATTGCTAAAACCACCATAAAAGTTTCTAAAAATGTTATCCAAATTAAACAAAATGATGATTATAAGTACCATCTACAAATAATTGATGACAAAACTATCTGACAGTTAAAATTTCAGTCTAAATATAAGTTTTTACATATTGAAGTTGTTACTATTGGTATTTTCCTTTTATTTAGAAGAGGTCTAAATGTCTATATTTTAAGATATTTACTTGATAATAGACATACAAACTTTAATGCTTGCTTACATAATGTTGTTCAAACTAGTCTTCATGATGGTCTAATTTTTACAATTGTGTATCCAAATCATCATTCATCAAGAAAAAAAACTTAAATAAAGTCTTAAAGCTTTTCCTTCAAACTCATGGATTAGATATGATCTATAGATCTTGTCCTACTATTAAATATTAGGTTATGTATTATCTAACCAATACCTTTCATCATACCATCAAACACACTCCTATGCAAGGCAAAATCTCTTTAGTAAAGATTGTTCATGGATACAAGACACTTTAAGGTCTGCATAGAGTGCTTACAAACATGTTATTACAAAATATAACCAGAAATATATTATAAGCATTATTTTTAAGAAATGATTTTGATTTGTAAGATTCTATAGAAAGGGCAAACGAAAAGCATACACTATTCTCTTAAAATTTAAACACAAGACTATAACACTAGACTTGACTCAAGGCATTCGATGCTTATGACATGAAGAACTTCTCATATTTATATGATAAAATGAGAAGATCAACGATCGAGACAAAGATGTTTCAATAGACAAAAGGCAAGATGCTAAAAGTTAGTGAATTAGGGGTCCATTACACACTACCAAACACAAAAGGAAAAAGAAAAACTTTGTCAATACGATCAACATGTTACCACCTTTTAAAAGTGGTGAGGTCCATAAAAAAAAAAGATGGTTATCATGCCCACATTCACAGCTACGGACAAACTCCGTAACTAATCTTTACATCAATTCAATCATCATTATTGAATTTGTATTCTCTTTAAGGAGAATAATGGTTGTCATCACCATAATCAAAGTTAGTGTGTCCATATACAAAGCTAATAAAATTCTTAATATACGACTGCCAGATGTAGGAGGAAACATAGCTTGATGACTTACAGTGAACCATTTCTAAAAAGCTGCTGATGGTTGTGTCGGAGTTAAACTAGCTTATAGATTAGCTTAGAAATTTTAAACTGAAAATATTTTAAATTTAATCTTGAAAGATATCTTTAAATCAATAAATATATTTTTCACTTAATCTAGAGAAATACGAATAGTACGATCATCAGAAGCTTTTATTGACATAATATAATCCAAAAATTCAAATAAATAATCTAGTATTTCAGTAGATGACCAAAAATTCTTTGTAGTAGGATTAAAACTTGGCCAAAATATAGACCATTAAATCAAGAATTCAAAACTATGTCTGCAAATGAAATTCTTAAATGAATTATTTATATCAGTAATCATTGAATTATTGGCTTCATGATATAACATTATTGTTGAAGATCACCTTTTACCATTAGGTTCTTAAAATTGAGATGTCCATGCTCAATGAGTATTATTGAGTTTTACAGAGGCTTCATGAGATTTTTTTGTGAGGGCATTGATTTTATGAGTTAACTAATTAGCAACAGATGGAGTGGATCTCTATATAGTAACTCCTAAGAACTCAATCTCATCTTTAAAAATTGATATTTTTTTTTCGGATAGAACTAAACCATTGTCAAATACAATCTAATAGAATTGTTCGAGATATTTTATATGATCTTTAAAAGATTTGAAAAAGATCAATATATCATCTATGTAGATAAAGATAAAATTAGAATAAGTTGAAAAAAAATTATTCATCATTTCTTGAAATATGTTAGGAGCAATCTTTAAGTCAAAAGATAAGACATTTCATTCATATTATCCAAATAGAATGACAAATACAATCTTATACCTATCTTGTTTTGCTATCAATATCTGTCAAAATCTTGATTTGAAATCAAACTTTTTGTAAACATTCTTTTCACTTATTCTCTGTAAAATTTCATCTTTTGAAAGAATATGATGCTAAATAGGTAAGACATATTTTTTAAGAGGAACATAATTTATGACTAATCTCTTCTTTCCACATACCTGTTATGATCTTTTATTTATATAAAATGCTTCACAAGCCCAAAGAATATTACAATCTCTGATCAAACCTTATTCCCTTAATTGTTTTATTTCTTGAAATCATTCTTCTCTCAGTGAAGGAGACATTCTTGAATTATGTGCCTTGAACTTGAGTTCTATTTCTTTACCATTTTTATCCTTTACCATCTTTAGTTTAATTCTGCATTCATGTATTTTCCTATCTTTGAATGTTAAAAGATTTTTAGAGCAATAATCTTTTTTGAGTTTTATAATTATTGGTTCAATACTAACATGACAAAGATTTACCTTTTGTTGTATCAATCTGGTATCAACTAGTTTTTTTGGCTTTTCTTTCATAAGAATTCTACATTCATATCTAAATTTTTTGTATAAAAAATATTTCTTTGCAAAAATTATTTCATGCAACTAAATTGTAATGAGATAGAAAGTATTCAAGTTATTTGAACCAATCATCATGTCATACATTGGCATTTCATGTTGTACTACCTTAAAATGATAGATAGAGTCACCAAACATAACAAAAATAACTGCTTATAAATCTAAAACTATAATTTTTGTATTGCAAGTCAATTTATAAAAATCAGCCTTTTACATATCAGTAGGAATAGAATGATATCTAGCAAAAGAAATATCAACACCTATGTCAAGCAATACATCCAAGCTATATGGTTTAAAATCATCCCATTTAATTTAAATTTTACATATTGGATTATTAACATTATTGATCCAGGCAACAATTTAGGCGACAATTTGGGTGACAGTTCCACCCAAATTGATGACGAAACTTCTGAGAGCCATAACTTTTGCACCATAGCTCCAATTGACTCACCGTTTGAACCATTGGAAAGTTAAGAATGAGCATAACATCATGAAATGACATTGAGCTTTGCTCAATGAAGTTTGACCCCTAAAAACCCAATGTAAGTGCCTCAAATTTCAATTTTAATAGTGCAGTCTAAAAATACTAAGTTTCTAAAAATAGTAATTCCTCAAATTTTGTATTGTTTTAAATCTTTAAATTCAAACCACTAAATCTCCCTCAAGATTGGTGACATTCCAAATCCTCCCCATGCTTTCAAAATGTGTATAAATTAATAGGTAACCCGAAATGTGAAGACAAACATCTCTTCCCAGAGATAAGCATATATTTGTATTGCGCTCTTGAGTAATACTACATCTCTTCTCAGAGAATTCATTGTTACTGTGTTATTTCTATGCTATTTATATATTTATCAACTAGAACTTCTGAGTTTTGGATCAGTGGTATCAGATCGGTTTGTCTTGAGAGTGTATGATCTCGAAGACGAGGTTAGGCTACAAGAAGCTTGGGTGGGAAACAACAGAGCTTCCAAATTTTCCACCTGTTCGCTCCAAATGACTTCAAATGGTGGAAGACACTGAGACATCCGATCCTTTCAAGGAAATGGTGAATGAAGCCCTCCAATGGCAACAAGCACAGATGCTACAACAATTTGCCCAAATTATTCAAACACTTTCGATGGAAAATCTTGGCTCCACGGCTCCACTTCCTGGCTCCTCATTCAGGGAACATCCTTTCAGTGCCCCAACACCCTTCAAGGTCTAAGTAAATTTTGATATTCCTACATTTGAAGGCAAAATCAATACTGATGCAGTAGAAAATTGGTTGGATCAACTGTCTTCCTACTTCTCTATAAATAAACTCACCGATGGAGAAAATATTACTTTTGCTCTTTTGAAATCAACATTGCCTGTGAAAAACTGGTGGGAAGTGTACAAAAAGAGGTTCAGTATAGATGACATTAGCCTTGAGGTAGAACCTACCTGGGATGATTTTGTGGAAGTGGTGAAAGAAGAATACTATCCCATCGGAGCATATGATGATCTGTACATACAATGGCAACAACTTCACCAAGGTAAAGACAAATTTGTTCAAGATTATACAGACACTTTTCATTCTTTGTCTTCAAGATTGGGCATTCAAGAAAGTGAGAAACATAGGACTCTCAAATATCATGGTGGACTACAATGGTACATACGGGGGGAAATAGAACTCTTGAATTTGGAAACCCTCGGTGAGGCATACAAATTTGCAGTGAAGATTGAATAGAAGCATGGCAGAAAGAATACGAAGAGTCAACCCTCAAAATGGAAAAGTGACAAGGAAGGTCAAACACAAGGCCAAAATTAGAAGCAAAAGGAGTTTCAGGATAAGAAATCCTAGAAAGGGAAGGCTAAAAAATGGTGTGATTACCAAAAAATTGGAACTCACTCCAAAGAAGAATGTCGAGCCATCAAGTCATTGCTTTCTAAGTCACAATACTCGACATCTACTACTCTGCCTCATACACAACCCACAGTCAAAGAGGACGAAGAAGAAATTGTAGATGCTAAGCCTAACACCATTGTTGCTTCATCATAGACCCATGAGGAAAGACCAGATGACAAGGAAAGATTGTTCCACTCCAAATTATGGGTAAAAGGTAAGCCTCTTCATTTCATTCTTGATAGTGGGAGTCAAAAGAATTTAATCTCTGCTAAAGTTGTGAAAAGTTTAAATCTATCCATGAAGCCTCATCCAAAGCCCTACAGTATTGGATGGTTGAGCCCAGGGAGAGACCTCTGTGTCACCCATCAATGTCTTCTTTCATATGCTATAAAACCATTCCAAGATGAAATCTTGTGTGATGTGGTCAATCTAGATGTTTGTGATGTACTCCTTGGTTAGCCATTCATGTATGAGAGACATGGCATCTATGAATCACGAACCTGAAGGATCACCCTCACTCTTGGAACACGACGCTATAGGGTACCAGAGGTACCACCTCCCACATCTGTCTCCCTGATTAGTGCTAAGTAATGCAAGAGATTGGTGGAGAAAATAAAGCAATTTGTTCTCACGATGGTCAAGCCATAGAAATATAAGAAGGCCGATGTTGCAGTCCTGACTACACAATCAACACAACAACAAAAGTAGATAAGATGAATCAAAAGAGAATATGATGACTTATTCAAGTCACCCACAGGAGTTCCATTGCATTGCCAGGTAAAACATTCTATCGATTTGATCCCAAGATCACCTTTGCCTAACAGTGTTGTGTATCGCAGATCAGTTTTGGAGAATGATGAGATAAAAAGACAGATTCAAAAATTGATCCAAAAGGGTCACATCAGGCCAAGATCTTCACCTTGTGGTAGCCCAATTGTCTTGGCACTGAAGAAAGATGGAACATGGAGGCTTTGCATTGACTACCAAGCCCTGAATAAAATCTCTGTGAAGAATCGCTATCCTCTCCCCAGGATTGATGACCTGCTGGACCAGCTCTGTGGTGCAAAGTTCTTCACCAAAATTGATCTCAAATCTGGTTATCACCAAATTCCCATCGATCCCACTGATGTTTGGAAGACTGCATTCAAATCTAAGGAGGGGCTCTTTGAATGCTTGGTTATGCCTTTTAGCTTAACTAACACACCTGCAACCTCCATGAGGATGATGGATGACATCCTACGACCCTTAACCAACTCATTTGTGGTTGTCTACTTAGATGACATACTCATCTATAACAGAACATGGGAAGAACATTTGCAACATATTCGTAAGGTGCTTCAAACTCTTCGAGAGCACAAGTTGTATGCAAATCTTGACAAATGCACATTCAGGATGACAACAATTCAGTACCATGGGTACATCATGAATGAGGAAGGGGTCCATGTTGATCCAGAAAAGATTCATTTTATTCGAGAATGGCCCACACCAAGGACCCTCACAGAGCTTCGCAGCTTTTTAGGTCTTGAAAATTTCTACCACAGGTTTGTTCTTGGATTTTCACATGTTGCTTGGTCACTAACCCATGTGACTAAAGGAGGAGCTAAAGCTACATTTCAATGGGGTGAAATACGACAAAGGGCATTTGAGAATTTGAAGAACAGACTCTGCTTAACCCCTGTTCTTGCCTTGCCAAATTTATATCAACCTTTTGAGTTGATGACAGATGCATCTGAATATGCCATGGGAGCTGTCATCATGCAACATGGCCATCCTGTTGCATATCACAATGAAACTTTCACTGATACAGTCAGGAAATATCCAACATATGATAAGGATCTCTATTCCATTGTGCAAGCCTACAAACAATGGAAACACTACATATTAGGGAAAGAAACGGTCATCCACACTGACCACAGACCATTGGAATTCATCCAGACGCAAAGCAAACTCTGAATGAGAGGCATCAAAAGTGGGCCACATATCTTCAGCAATTCCACCTGATAATCAAACACAAAAAGGGGAGCTCAAATACAACTATAGATTGTCTGATCTGCCCACCAATTATTGCACTCACAATAGTTTTGGACCTGTGAGGATGTGAGACTTCCACTTGGGGTGCTCTGTATGAAGCAGATCCTACCTTTGCTGATACATATCAAGCACTTCAAAAAGGTAAACATGTTTTTGATTTCTATTTGCAAGATAATGTCCTATGTCATATGGGGCACATCTGTGTTCTAGTTGTAGAGCAACAAAAGATGATATGGGAAGTACAATTTAGTAGGACAACTGGACACTTTGGTATTGAAAAGAAATTGGCAGTTCTTCAAAAACACTTCTACTAGCCCCATATGCGAAAGGATGTGGAAAGATATCTCAAATATTGCGCCCCATGTGCGATAGCCAAGCCAACAAATAAGAAGCAAGGATTGTACATGCCATTGCCAGAACCAACCAGGCCTTGGGAATCCATCTCAATGGATTTTTTCTCAGGTTTTCCCACTTCAAAACATGGTAAGGACTGTATTTTTGTGGTAGTTGATCATTTTTCAAAAATGGCTATCATGATTGCTTGTAAGAAAAATATATCTGCTGAGGAAACTGCTCAACTATATTTTAGTCATGTATGGCTCCATTTTGGTCTCCCCAAGTCCATTGTCTCAGATCGAGATAGTAGGTTCCTGAGCATCTTCTGGTCCACTCTATGGAAGATGATGGATACTAAGTTGTTGAAGTCCACAACCTTCCATCTACAGATTGATGGTCAAACAGAGGTGGTAAACCGCTTGGTTTTTCACATGATTAGGATGTATCACTCCAAACATCCACGCACATGGGATGAGGGACTTCTTTTGATACAACATGGATACAATCAGGCGCTGCACAGCTCGACCAAGCACAGTCCATTCCAAGTATGTTTTGGGTTCCAACCCATGGCACCAATTAATACAGCTGTTCCATTTTACACCATGGAATACACACCTCATGGAAGATCTGAGGCAGTAAAAGCAATAAAGTTTATTGAACAAATGCAACACATCCAGCAACAAGTTCATGACATCCTGGAGAAGATGAATCAGAAGTATAAACAATGCCATGACAAACATAGGATTACACACCATTTTGCTGTGATTGACAAAGTTTGGTTACAGCTTCATAAGGAATGACTTATAGGCCCACACAAAAAGATTCAGCCTCTGCGATATGGTCCCTACACCATCACCAGAAGAGTTGGAGAAAATGCTTTTGAATTGAACCTACCAGCCTACCTTGGTCTGCATCCATTATTCAATGTGGAGCTCCTCAAACCATATCACCCACCTCTCTTGGACACTTCAGTTGTAGAAGAACAACTCAACATTGATGAGCTTGATCCACATAGTTTTGCTCCAATGGAAGAGGATCAAATTATGGATACCTGGATGAAGACAACAAGAGGATGATGTATTCTGCTTTATCGAGTGGTCAAAAGGGGCCAACTTAGCCATCAAGGTGAGTGGCTCACAGAGAATAAAATAAATAAAAAATTACCACACTTGATGGGGAACATTGATGCAATGGGGACCATTGATTTTCAAGGAGGGAGGAATGATCCAGGCAACAATTTAGGCGACAATTCGGGTGACAGTTCCACCCCAATTGATGACGAAACTTCCGGGAGCCATAACTTTTGCACCGTAGCTCCAATTGACTCGCCGTTTGAACCGTTGGAAAGCTAAGAATGAGGAGAATGTCATGAAATGGTATGGATATTTTTTTGATGAAGTTTGACCCCTGAAAACCCAACAAAAGTGCCTCAAATTTCAATTTTAATAGTGCAGTCTAAAAATAGTAAGTTACTAAAAATAATAATTCCTCAAATTTTGTATTGTTTCAAATCTTGGAAGTCAAACCACTTAATCTCACTCAAGATTAGTGAACTTACGCATCCTCCCCATGCTTTCAAAATGTGTATAAATGAAGAGGTCACCCGAAATGTGAAGACAGAGATCTCTTCCCAGAGATAGACATATATTTGTATTGCGATCTTGAGTAATACTACATCTCTTCTTAGAGAATTCATTGTTACTGTGTTATTTCTATGCTATTTAGATATTTATCAACCAAAAATTTTGAGTTTTGGATCAATTATATATTGATATCTGATGTATATTTGAATTGTTATGAGAGGTTCCCTCTCTCAAAATGAGATTTTATCTCAACGGTGACTTGGAGCAATTCTTATTCAAAGAGTTATTCATGTTCATCAGCAAGAGATTTTTCTTTCACAAGATCTTGCAATTTAATCTGAGCTTTAGCTAAGAAGAACTGTAGTTGATAAATGCACTTGTTTCACCAAGTAGCTCTATCATATGTGTCGGGTTGATAAGCAATTTTAATTAAAAGAGTTTTATGGAGCTTAGACTAATTGTCTTGAGATAAAATATCCTTTTGCTTTTTTGTTGAGATAAGTAGAGAGAATATTTTTGCTCAACAATGACAATTTGTTGTTGTAAAAACATTATTTTAAAGATCATATATGCAGAAGTTTTTGAATATCTTTCTCTGAGAAAAGATATTTGTTGGGATAGACTTAATGCATCTAGAAAAGGAGTAAAAATCATATGAATCTAAAAGCCTATATCAAAATCATAATAAGAGAATCATTTTTTGATTCAGTGACAACAAGATTTATATTATTTGATTATCAGATTCATCACTATCTGATGCTTTTCATAAAATATCTAATTCATATTGAAGTTTATCTTCATCTGAAACTAAAACATATTCATCTTAGTTGATTCTATGGTCATTCAAAAAATTAATCTTCTTGAATTTATTTTTCTTATTAGGACATTTATTTGCATAATGATCACCTTGATAAATGAAGCATTTGACTGGTTTCTTTTGGAATCAATGTTTGTTTTTTCTGAATATCTTTCTTGGATCAAATTTTCTTTTTCTAAACTTGTATCTAGGCTTCGAAGGCTTAATATAAGTAAATTCTTTCTCAGAGGAGCATTTAGAAGAATGAGATTTCTTCTTTTTATATTGTCTATATCTATGTATATCCATACAACTAAAATTATCATCAATAGAACAACAAAATTTTGTATCAATATGTTTGTGAAACTTCATCATTTTTTTTTGTGCCTTTGTTTTTACACATAAACTTTCATTTACTATTTTAATATTCCAATTTATCCTTCCAAAGGACATAGTTGAAAGATCATCACCCGTAGTAGCTTTATACTTGATAGCAAAATATTCAAGAAAAGATTCTATATACCTAATCTTATATGCTAGATTAAATATTTTATCAGTATTATAGAATAGATTCTCTATATAGCACATATATTTATGTAGTCTGGTCATATCGTATAATTGAGTTTTAAAAAACTTTACTTTATTTGCTTCTTTATCATTATCAAGTGTGCCAATAAATTCAAAAAGTAAAGCATTGTAGAGTGCAGAAATAGGTTCTGGATGAGTGTTTATACTTTCAAACACTAGACCACTAGCATCCCACCATTCTTTGATATTTTCTATGAATCCATTTACAATTTGTTGAATAGCATGAAGGGATTTTTCTTAAGACCATGAATTTATACACTAGCCCAAGCTATCATTACATGAATCATTTTTTCTTTTTTTAGTGGTTCACAATTGAATTTTTAAAAGAAAGGTTGAAGATTCAATGTCCTTATTTGAGAATCTAGTGGAGGTTTAGACTTTGAAGATTCTCCTATATCAAAATAGCTTTCAGTTTACATAGGTTCAATCTTAGCCATACCTACTTGAAAGATTTTATTAAGAGTTTTCTCAGAATCAGGTAGACTTTTTGATTTAGATTTCGTGAATAATTCTCTTTATATCTTTAAAACATTTTTCCAAGAATGAATATTTTGATTACAATCAATATATTATGTGACAATAATTTTTGGTTGTTGCTGAGAAGATTGCCTTTTATCCTTCAATGTGTCTAGAATATCATGAATTAAATATAAGCTAGAATTTTGGTTTATAATTTCTCTAACTATGTTATTAGAGGCTGAAGATAGCTATTTGATTTCCTGATGTACTTCTTCTTATTTTGTCTCAAGAGTAATAATTTGAGTTTTGAAATCTATCTCAATAGAAGTCATACTAGTCTTAAGTTGATCTTGACTTTCACTAATAATTTTTTTTTTGAGCAATCATATCATCTACCTTTGTTTCAACTAATTATTGCTACAATCTAATACTGTTGGATTTATTATCTATTTTTTGGATAAACTGACTATGATGGGTAGTAATATTATCATTCAAAACATTAATAACTCTATTAATTTATCCTTTTTGATATAATTCAATACTTCTTAACATTTTAAAAACCTGATCAAGACTTTGTTGTATTTTTGAGACTCTATTATTCAAATATTTAGTTGCAAGATTATTATAATTCATTAACTCAACTTCTGTACATTGATCAAGACTCTTATCTATAGATTTGAGATAATAGATTTGTGCTCAATATTTTTAATTTGATGAATATTGATTGATATCAACAGAGTTTGAGAATCCCTTTTCTGTGTAGGATTCATCTCTTAAAAGGGTTTTCTATATATGACCTTCCTCTTCTTATTTTTTAGTCTTTTCTCCAGAAGTTCCTTCCATATTAATTCTTTTAGCTTCAATATGTAACTTTTTTTTTTTAAAAGCAGTATTTCTATAGTTAAATCCCTTTTAACCATGTGAATACTGGATTGATTTGGATGACTTATGATTCTTTGACAATCAATACAATAATATGAATTTATTTGAGGGTCATGAACTTTCTTTAGATATAGGCAGTGAGGATTGATTGGAGGCAAGGGTTGTTGTAATTGTATATTCAACATATGATATTTTAGATCATTCTGAAAGTCAAATCTGATAATATATTTATTTGGTAAATCTTTTATAGATGTGGTAAAGGATAAAAATTTCTCAGGGTTCTAAGCAAAGCCTATGTTTACAATTCATTTTTTGGAAAACTTAATATAAGATCAAGAGATTGATTTAGTTGGGATTATCTGACTATTTTATATAATGTGACACATGATACTTTTGTCTTATGCGGAAGTGTGCTTGACGACAGGATAAAGGGTATTAGTTACACGATATATAACTAGATATTTAATAGCAAGAGGACAAGATCTAGGGATCATATCTAATCTATGAGTTTGAAAGAAAAGATTTAAGATTTTATTTAAGTTTTCTTCCTGATGAATGATGATCGGATAATTTGGATACACAGTTGTGAAAATTGAACCATCATGAAGACTGGTTTAAAAAACATTCTGTAAGCAAGCACTAAAGTTTGTATGTCTATTATCAAGCAAATATCCTAAAATACTGACATTCATAACTCTTATAAATAAAAGGAAAACACCAATAGTAACAACGCTAATATGTAAAAACTTATATTTAGATTGAGATTTTAGCTGTTTGACAGTTTTATCATCAATTATTTGCAAGTGGTATTTATAATCATCATTTTGTTTGACTTGGATAAATTTTTCATAAACTTTTATGGTGGTTTTAGCAATTAAATAAAATGGTGAAAGTTTATCATACACATCTGTAACCTTAAGATTTAGGATCTTCTATTTAAGACTAAGATTTTTTTTCATTAAATTCTAAAATTGCTTCATTTGTAGAAAAGAATAAACCAATAGATATATCAGAGAGAGTACAAATATCAGATGTACTTATAGTATCTAGAGTTATCTGATTTGATGCATCCATAATCTTCGTATCATCAGTACTATATAAATCTTTAATCACATCTTCTTCAAAGATAATCATAGCTAAATCAATACATGTATATACACACACACACACACACATATATATATGTACATGTATATACATAGACATATATATATATATATATATATAGACATATATATGTGTGTGTGTGTGTGTGTGTGTGTGTGTGTATATATATATATGTATGTATGTATGTATGTATGTATGTACATACATACATACATACATACATACATACATACATATATATATATATATATATATATAATTTACATGAATAGAATAAAAAAAAATCTATAAAACCCAAAGTATTACAGGTGTTGATATTTCTCTTGTTAGATATCATTTTATTCTTGTTGATATGTAAAAAATTGATTTTTATATGTTGATTTTCAATATAAAAATTGTAGTTTTAGATTTATCTGCAGTTATTTCTTTTATGCTTGGTGACTTTACCTATCATTTTAAGGTAGTATAATATTAAATGTCAAACCCTACATCTATATTAGAAAAGATCAATATATCATCTATGTAGACAATGATAAAATTATAATAAATTGAAAAAAAATTATTCATAATTTTTGAAATATATTAGGAGCAGTCTTCAAGTCAATGGATAAGACATCCATTATTCTTCCGAAGGAGAATATGAATTCAATGATGATGATTGAATTGATATAAAGACTAGTTATGGGGTCTGTCTATAACCGTGAATGTGGCCATGATAACTCTTTTTTTCTTTTTATTTATGGATCTCATCACTTTTAAAAGGTGATAACTTGTCGATTATATTGACAGATTCTTTCTTTGTCCTTTTATGTTTGGCGGTACGTAGTGAACCCATAACCCACTAACTTTTAGCATCTTACCTTCTATCTGTTGATTCAATATCTTTATCTCAACTGTTCATCTTCTCATTTTATCCTATAAATATGAGGAGTTCTTCATGTCATAAGCATCAAATGCCTTAAGTCAAGTCTAGTTTTATAATCTTATGTTTAAGTCTTAAGAGAAAAGTGTATGCTCTTTGCTTGCCCTCTCTGTAGGATACTACAAATCAAAAACTTTTCCTTAAAATGATGCTTATAATATATTTCTTGCTACATGTTGTAATACCATGTTTGTAATCACTCTATGTAGACCTTAAAGTGTCTTGTGTCCATGAGCGATCCTTACTAAATGGTATTAGAGTCATATCAATATTCTATCAAGATTATATTCAAATCATGTTGTTTCTATAATATTTTTCTAATATATCAATAAAATTTCACTTTCATCTCTTGTTATCTATATCTCTCTCGTTTTTATTTTGATTTTTTGTCTTCATATCATTTTTAGACAATAGGGAAGGGAATGATCCCCTAACACCATGAAAAAAGCATGATTAAGGATCTGTATAGTACCGATGATACATAACTATAGATGCATCAAATTAGATAATTCTAGATACTACAGGTACATCTGATATATTTACTCTCTCTGATATATCTGTTGGTTTATTTTTTTTAGAAATGAAAAAATTATAGAATTTAATGAAAAAAATCCTAGTCCTTGTTGTCCCCAAAAGTGTCACTCATTTTTTAGGACAACCTATGAATTATTTTGGTTCAACAGACCAAAATCCCCTCTCCCCTTTTCAGAAATTGATCTGAGCATTCAAGTTCTTCATTTTTCAAAGCTTTTCTAGAAATCTACGGACTTAACATGCTTTAAATTAGCGAGTTCAACAGGTTCAAAGGCTTCTGCAAGTGAGTTCAATCAAAATAACAAGTTTCCAACCCTTAGTCATTTTCAGGATTGGTTCAACGCCTTGGTTCAACCAAAAATGTTTAGTGGCAAGCTTTTAAGCAAGGAAGGAACCATTGAACCATTGAACCGTTGAACCTTGAACCATTTTGGTTCAATAGGTTCAATCAGTTCAAAGAGATCAAAAAGACTTAGACAAAAGGATGGCTTAAACCCAAGATTGAACCGTTGAACTGTTGAATCAAAGTTAGTTCAACTGGTCGGTTCAATCAAGCAGTTCAAAGGAGTGCCCAAAAGAAAAAGACCAAAGAGTGGAAGCTGCCATGTGTCACTTGTCGGGACACATTATAATTTGTTTCAAAGAGCAGCAAAAGCTACCATGTGTCCCTTATAATGTCAAGTAGAAGCTGCCACATGTCACCTATTGGGACATAGTTTCTAGTAAGTTTCAAAGCAGCATAATGCATCACGTGTCCCGTTAAAACTCAGTGGAGCACGACAAGTGTCAACATCTACAGTTTCTTCCTTCTGCTTCTTTATTTTGTAACAACTGTGGTGGGCCCCGAGTGAGTTGCTAAAACTCAAGTAGAGTGCAACAAGTGTCATCATCTGCATAAATCTAAGTGAGTCTTGAATGTTTCTATAGTGTTTCTAGGAGCTCGATAGAAGCTACCATGTGTCATCTTCTGCAGGACTCTCAAAAGGTATCTAAAGCTTCACGAGACATGCCATGTGTCCCATTAAAACTTGGCGGAGCATGATACGTGTCTGCGTTCACATTTCAAGCTTCAAAGCTTCTTTCAATAAGTCTCTCTCAGAGTTCTGCGGAGGGCGACAAGTGGCAACTGTAGAAGGTTTCAATATGTTTTTCTAATAGCATTGGAATGCACCACGTGTCCCTTGCAAAGCTTTACAGAAGCTGACAAGTGTCAACATCTACAACTTCTTCCTTTTGTGACGTAAAGACTGCAGTGGGCCCCAAGTGAGTTGCTATAAGTCAATTGGAAGCTGCCAGGTGTCATTTTCTGAGACACCTTATGATTTATTTCTCAAAGAAGCGAAACTTGCCACGTGTCCCCTGTAAACTAAATAGACCATGCCAAGTGTCAACATCCGCATGAATCCAAGTGAGTCCTAATGCTTCTATATTGTTTCTAAAGCCAAGCAGAAGCTGCCAAGTGTCATCTTCCACAGGACTCTCAAAGGGTGTCTAAAGTTGCTATAAGTTGAGCGGATGCTGCCATGTGTCCTCGCTTGTTTCATAGTAGAACACACCATGTGTCACTTATTGAGATCAGTGGAAAGCGGCCAGAGCAAGCGAGAAAGACATGAAGGAATTGTTAAGGAGGATGACAGGCCCGTAGATGTTAAATTTAAGATATCCAACTAGCCATTAGATTTCAAATGATGACGGACCCACAGACATCAAATTTGTTGCAATAAAGTGTCTGTTGATCTTTGGAGGCTTAAACATGGATCTGAATGCATTTAAAAGCCTTAAGGCCAACGCCAAAATGAAGAACCACTAAAAGGAAGAACAAAAAAGAACTAGAAAGTAGAAAAGATAGCTCGAGGACTCAAATTATAGCATAAAAGGGGGAAGATCAAAAATATCTACGCAGTAGTTATTTCAGTAGGTGGAACAGTCTGCAAGGTGGATTCTTGAGCCCTTAAACATTAAATACACAGCTTGTTTGTCCCCCTGGGAGTAAAGACAAAATGGATAGTGATGTAGACACCAGATGATCTAAACCCAGGAGTAGACACTTAAGATGAATCGACATGCCATAGTTAAGACAACCGCCTTGTTCCAGCATGGCCCTCCTTGACAAAACTAGAAATGCATTCAAGGCATTGAATGTAGTATGGGCCGCTCCATGGAACAAAGTGCCAAGCCTTTCTTGGCTGCTATATATTGTAGTCTCTTATGTCATTTTAAAAGAGATCTCTTTATTATCAGAAGTAAAACTTTGCCCAAATTGAAAGGCATTACTGAGACTTTGAGCTCAAATTGTTCATCATATTTCTTTGTTTGAATCAAAAATCAAGTTACTTTTAGACTTTGTGTTGTTATAGCTTGTATCATTCTAGGAGATTGTTCTTATGTCTATTTCCTGAGTGTATTCTTGTTTATTCAAATTAACAAACAGAGCTAGTGGAAGTGATAAGGAAGATGTCCTGAAGCTAGTTACTTTCAGACTTTGTGTTGTCATAGTTGTCTTCAGTGTGTGTTTGTTTTCTGTTCCTATGTAAAGGACCTTGGGATGACTTTGTGCCCTCATTATCCTTCATATCTCACTCTTGGGTAGTCAAGGTGGAGACTTTGTGCTACATCTCAGTCTGCTAGTTACTATGCCCTTGGTTACTAGTTACTTGTTATTGCCTGAAAGAACTCCTGTTGTTTCCTGCAAGAACACTTTTGAAAGAAGAGAAGTGCCTTCAGTGTTTTCACCAAGATTTTCTCCTCTATTTTTTAACATCATCTTTGAAAAAAGAGAGATGGATGGTGTTATCCTACCCCCGAGTGTTATTTTCTGATTATATATATAGTATATAGCTCCTCATATTTATAGGGAACCTCCCCTTGATGAGAGGAGAGATTTGTCCCCTGTTGATGTAGTAAACCTACACACCTGGCCAACCAGTCTCCCTATGTTGTGGTTGAAGAGACCTATTTTGCTCTCTAGTTAGCTGGTTGACAAAATATTCACCCAATAGTTTTTGGTGACTCCGTTGGGGACACAGTAATTTTGTGCAATTTGAAGCCTCAAGCTTCAGATTAAAACATCACCTATGTCTTACCCATTATCATTAGAGCCTTATCCATTTATCCCACTTGAGATTTACGTGCAATCTAAAGCCTCAAATTTTAGATTGAAGTAGTCCATACCCTTATCCATCATAGACTCTGGCGACTCTATTCTATGTCTTACCCATTATCATTATAGCCTTACCATTTCCCTCCACCTCCATGCCAACTGAGATAGAATGCGTAGTTTGAAGCCTCAAGCTTCAAGCTAAAGTAGGGCCAATTTTTTCCCATTTTTATTCTACAATTTGGCAACTCCACGCTATACTAGGAGCCAGAGAGCCTAAGGTGTTGTTGATCTTATTTTTGAGTTGGTGCAGCAGGGTAATTTCGACTTGTTCCCTCCCCAACTTCAAGTTCAAAGATCCAGGAGTGTTCCTCATACCCATACCAGGACACCAACACAAGGCAGAGCTTCCTTTTCTACTATTATTAGGGCTTTGCCTATCCATACGCCACCCAAATTTGTTATCCCTCTTTTTCATAATCCCATCATGGCAATTTAAGGCCCTTAGGGTAACTCATTTGCCCCACTCAATTTGACTCCACCCCTGCATGAACTTCCACCCAGCTCAAGAAAGAACTTCCCCAAATTCTTTAGGGATGGGAGAGTTCACCCTGATGAACACATTGCAGCCTTTAGCGTGGCCTGTGGCATAATAGGGGTGGAATTTGAAGACGTGGCAGTCAGGCTTTTCATGGAAACCCTATAAGGTGCTGCTGCAAACTGGTTATACCATTTGTAGGCTAGGTCAGTGACTAACTGGGATACTCTTAAAGCTAAATTTGAAGCCAGGTTCGAGCTTGCAGAAGATGCACATGCTTTGCTAGCCCAGCTCACATAGATGAAGAAGAAACCTCATGAATTTATGAGGGATTTCATAGAAAAGTTGGACAAGTTGAGGAACCAAATCCCTGCTATTGCTCAACCGACACTTAAAACCTTCAAGTGCTTCTTCATCAACTCGCAATTGCCTAAAGTGAGTTTTCTACTGAGACATGCTGGCCACATAGACCTTGCTGTTGCTCAGGACTTGGCTACTGAGGTATAAGATGAGCTTATTTTTGTAGGGAAGATAAGGAAAGACCCAAACATAGGTAAATCCTCATCTTCTGAGTATCCATCTACAGGCACCATTGATCAAATGGTGTAAAAGTTGGTAAATGAACTGCTAGCCTTGAAGAGATAAATGGCCTAAGGTATGTCTACTCCTCCTAATCGAGATATGCCAAGGAGGACAATTCAGAATCAACCATATCAAGGCAATGCTGCCAGGAATCAAGGGCAGCCAAATTGTTGTCCTCCCCCACAGAGGAACCTTGCTCTTGAAGCACCTCCAACCAACTCAGTAGTTGGATATTTGGAAATAGAACATGATTTCTCTTTCCAACCTGAGTTTGATTAAGAAAATGGCATTAACCTCTTCACGAAGGATCAAGAAGAGTTAGCTGGTGACTCCCACATTGGTTTCCTGAATTACCAGGATGAACCCAGAAGTGAAGGCAATGCAGCTAAGGGATCATACGCAATATTCACCTGGTCAAGGAATCAATCAGCCTAACCAGCTGATAAGGAGAAAGCAGAGGAGTGACCTCAACCATCGATTTCAATTGTTAAGCGTGGAACCACTCTACCTTTCCAACCAAAGGACTCAGTGATTGCCAAAAAGGTAAGTACATCAAACATCTCTACACCTTCTACTTCAAATTTGCAGGCCAGTCCTCCCTCTCCTAAAAACCAAAAGGATGAACTCCCATCCTCTCTTCCTAGTCCATTTCAATCATTTGACATAATGATCATGTCAAAAAAACCAAAATCTAAATGACTAAATTTGAATTCCTACAAGCCAATCCTGAGCAGTTGGATAGGTTGGTAGAATGTGTGAAGAATACAGCCATCCCTGCAGGACAAGAAGCTAAGAAGGTAACTCATGATTCTCTAAGGAACATGCCCATCCCAAAAAACCTTGTCATTACTCCTCCTGCTGCCCTTGGGAAAATCGAACCTTTTTATGTTTCCTTGTTGATAAATGGTCACACGTTGAGCAACTGCATCATTGATTCTGGTGCTTCAGACAATGTCATGCCTACCAAAGTGGAAGAATCTCTTGGTCTCACATTGACCAAAACATTTGGTAAATGCTTCTCCATGGAGAACTAATAAGTGAAACTACTAAGACAAATCAAGGATGCCCAATTTGCATTTGCGGCATTCCCAGACAAGAGAATCAAGATGACAGTTCTGGTGGCTGATGTCCCGACATCCTACGGCATTTTGCTTGGATGAAATTTTTGTAAGGATGTGGGAGGAGAACTAAGCATGGACCTATCTGAGGCAAGGATCCCTGTCAAAGGCGAAATGAAGAGGCTGCTCCCTGAAAAGGAAGAAAAATATGTTGTCACTCAGACATCTGTACCCGAAGCTCAGATTCTAATTGAGTCTTTAGGCAGGGGTAATTATTTTTTGTCCACATAGGGTGTTCATGTTTCTATAGATGAAAGTCATGTAGGTGGCAATCTGAAATCAATTCAAAAAAGACATCAGAAGAATTGGTAGGGCACAGTATAGATGAAAAAGCATCTTCCACTTCTAATGAAGAGAAATCTGATAAAAGATCAGTTTTTGATTATGTTTGGATCCTGAAATCTAATGGCAGTAATTCTTCTACCAATGCTGAAGCTGGGATTGTGTTGATATCTCCTCAAGGAGATGTTTTTCCTTCTTCATGCAAGTTGCAGTTCAATGACACCAACAACACAGCTGAATGTGAATCTCTGTTGCTCAGATTGAAGGCTACTCAAGACCAAGATGTCGAACTCCTTCACACTAAAGGAGATGCTGAGTTGATGGTTTGTCAAGAGTTTGATGCTGACAATCAAAACATGTGTTGGAATGAACCAGCAGAACAACAAGCTATGGTAGTGGACCATATTGTTGTACTTTGAAGTCAGCAAAAGGAACTCTTCGTAGAGAGAGCTAGGAGTTATGGTTTTCAGATTAAAGACCACGTCTTGCCATGCAGCAAGAAGAGAGAGCCAAAAGGAGTGCATAGAAAATGTGATTCCTGCTGGGGAGTTCCATTTGCCCATCACCGATTCTAGGGACAAAATGGTTTTTTGCTGATTTATCAGGACAAAATGCCATCTTCATTATCTAACAATGGGCAGCATCTGAATCACTTCAATTTTTGAAGTATCAGATGAGTTCACCTGTATATATGTATATTTGTATAGTCTTTAGTTATATTTTGTGCTTTTCATTTTCATTTTTGGCACCTTTCTTTTTGGGTTCCATGACTCCATAGCCCAATGGCATACTTGAAGTCACTGGAGATTCTGGTTTCTACTCCCCTCAGTTGTTCCAAGTTTTCAACTGAAGGAAGTTCCCCAACTGGAGCCAACTGTTGTCCCCAAAAGTGTAACTCATTTTTTGGGACAACTTATGAAATATTTTGGTTCAACAGACCAAAATCCCCTCTCCCCTTTTTAGAAATTGATCTGAGCATTCAAGTTCTTCATTTTTCAAAGATTTTTTAGAAATCTATGGACTCAACATGCTTGAAATTAGCGAGTTCAATAGGTTCAAAGGCTTCTACAGGTGAGTTCAATCAAAAGAACAAGTTTCCAACACTTAGTCATTTTCAAGATTGGTTCAATGCCTTGGGTCAACCAAAAATGTTCATCGGCAAGCTTTTAAGCAAGGAAGGAACCATTGAACCATTGAACCTTGAACCATTTGGTTCAACGAGTTCAATCAGTCCAAAGAGATCAAAAAGACTTAGACAAAAGAATGTCTTCAAATGAAATATTGAACCATTGAACCAAAGTTGGTTCAATTGGTAGGTTTAATCAAGTAGTTCAAAGGAGTGCCCAAAAGAAAAAGACCAGAGAGCGGAAGCTGCCATGTGTCACCTATTAGGACACATTATAATTTGTTTCAAAGAGCAGTGGAAGCCACCACGTGTCCCTTATAAATTCAAGCGAAAGCTACCATGTGTCACCTATTAGGATACAGTTTTTAGTAATTTATAAAGCAGTGAAATGCACCACATGTCCCGTTAAAACTCAACAGAGCATGACAAGTGTCAACATCCGCAGTTTCTTCCTTCTGCTTCTTTGTTTCATAACGACTGTGGTGAGCCCCAAGTGAGTTGCTAAAACTCAAGTGAAGTGTGACAAGTGTCATCGTCCAGATGAATCTAAGTGAGTCCCAAATGTTTCTACAGTGTTTCTAGGAGCTCGATGAAATCTGCCACGTGTCATCTTCCACAAGACTCTAAAAAGGTATGTAAAGCTTCATGGAACATGCCACGTGTCCTGTTAAAACTCAACAGAGCATGACACATGTCTGCATCCACATTTCAAGCTTTAAAGCTTCTTTCAATAAGTCTCTCTTAGAGTTATGTAGAGGGTGACAAGTGGTAATTGCGGAAGGTTTCAATATATTTTTCTAAGAGCAGCAGAATGCACCACATGTCCCTTGTAAAGCTCTGTAGAAGCTGACAAGTGTCAACATCCACAGCTTCTTTCTTTTGTGATGTAAGGACTGCGGTGGGCCCTAGGTGAGTTGCTATAAGTCAAGCGAAAGTTTCTAGGTGTCATCTGTCGAGACACCTTATGAATTTATTTCTCAAAGAAGCGGAACTTGCCACGTGTCCCCTATAAACTAAATGGATCGTGCCAAGTGTCAACATCTGCATGAATCCAAGTGAGTCCTAATGTTTCTATATTGTTTCTAAAGCCCAACAGAAGCTGCTAGGTGTCATCTTCTATAGGACTCTCAAAGGGTGTCTAAAGTTGTTATAAGTTAAGTGAATGCTGCCACATGTCCTCACCTATTTCACAACAAAACACGCCACGTGTCACTTGTTGAGATCAGCGAAAAGCAGTTAGAGCAAGCAGAAAAGACATGAAGGAATTGATAAGGAGGATGACTGGCCCATAGATGTCAAATTTAAGATGACCAACTAGCCGTTAGCTTTCAAACGATGATGGACTTGTAGACATCAAATTTGTGGCAATAAAGTGTCTATTGATCTTTGCAGGTTTAAACACGGAATCAAATGCATTCAAAGGCCTTAAGGCCAAGGCTAAAAGGAAGAACCACCAAAAGGAAGAACCAAAAAGAACTAGAAAGGGGAAAAGACAGCTTGAGGGCTCAAATTGTAGCAGAAAAGGGGGAAGACTAGAAATATCTATGCAATAGTTATTTTAATAGGTGGAACAGTCTGCAAGGTGGATTCTTGAGCCCTTAAACATTGAAGACATGACCTGTTTGTCCCCTTAGGAGTAAAGAAAAAATGGATAGCAATGCAAACACCAGATGATCCAGACCCAGGAGTAGACACTTGAGATGAATTGACATGCCATAGTTAAGACAACCGCCTTGTTCCAGCATGGCCCTCCTTGACAAAATTGGAAATGCATTCAAGGCATTGAATGCAACATGGGCCGCTCCATGGAACAAAGTGCCAAGCCTTTCTTGGCTGCTATATATTGTAGTCTCTTATGTCATTTTGAAGGAGATCTCTTTATTATCAGAAGCAAAACTCGGCCCAAATTGAAAGGCATTACTGAGACTTTGAGCTCAAATTGTTCATCATATTCCTTTGTTTAAATCAGAAAGCAAGTTACTTCCATATTTTATGCTATTATAGCTTGTATCATTCTAGGAGATTGTTCTTATATCTGTTTCCTGAGTGTATTCTTATTTATTCAAATTAATAAATAGAGCTAGTGGAGGTGATAAGGAAGATGTCTTAAAGTCAGTTACTTTCAGACTTTGTGTTGTCATAGTTGTCTTTAGTGTGTGTTCATTTTCTATTCCTGTGTAAAGGACCTTGGGATGACTTTGTGCCCTCATTGTCCTTTGTATCTCACTCTTGGGCAGTCGAGGTGGAGACTTTGTGCTACATCTCAGTCAGTTGGTTACTATGCCCTTGGTTACTAGTTACTTGTCATTGCCTGAAAGAACTGCTATTTCCTGCAAGAACACTTCTGAAAGAAGAGAAGTGCCTTCAGTGTTTTCACCAAGATTTTCTCCTCTATTTTTTAACATCATCTCTGAAATAAGAGAGATGGATGGTGTTATCTTACCCCCGAGTGTTATTTTCTGCTTATATATATAGTATATAGCTCCTCATATTTATAAGGAACCTCCCCTTGATGAGAGGAGAGATTTGTCCCCTGTTGATGTAGTAAACCTGCACACCTAGCTGACCAATCTCCCTATGCTGTGGTTGAAGAGACCTATTTTGCTCTCCAGTTATCTAGTCGACAAAATATTCACCCAACAGTCCTGAATGGAAGCTTCTAACTCTTAAAGCCATAGATGTGTATGATAAATTTTCACCATTTCATTTAAATACTAAAACCATCATAAAAGTTTCTAAAAATGTTATCTAAGTCAAACAAAATGATGATTATAAATACTAACTACAAATAGTTGATGATAAAACTATTTGATAGTTAAAATCTCAGTCTAAATATAAGTTTTTACATATTGAAGTTATTACTATTAATGTTTTCTTTTTATTTAGAAGAGGTCTGAATGTCAATATTTTAGAATATTTACTTGATAATAGACATACAAAATTTAGTGCTTGCTTATAGAATGTTGTTCAAACTGATCTTTATGATGGTCTAATTTTCACAACTGTGTATCCAAATTATCTGATCACCATTCATCAAGAATTTTTTAAAAATAAAGTCTTAAAGCTTTTTCTTCAAACTCATAGATTAGATATGATCCCTGAATCTTACTCTCTTACTATTAAATATCAAGTTATGTATCATCTAACAAATACCTTTTATCCTATCATCAAGCACACTCTCGTGCAAGGCAAAATCATGGTGTGTCATGTTATAGAAAATAATTAGATAATCCTAGTTGAAACAATCTCTTAGTCTGATCTTAAATTTTCCAAAAAATAGATTGTAGACACATACTTTATTCAAAAGCTCAATTTTATTTGTAATTTGTCACATCTGTAAAAGATCTACCAAATAATTCCATTATAAAATTTGACTCTCAGAATGATCTAAAGATCATATGTTAAATATATAATTACAATAACCCTTGCCTCTAATCAATCCTTACTTCCTGCATCTAAAAAAAGTTCATGACCTTTAAATAGATTCATATTACTGTATTGATTGCCAATAAATCATAAGTCATTCAAATCAATCTAATAGTCACATGGTTAAAAGGGATTTAACTATCAAAAAGTTTCTTGAAAAAAAAAAGTTATTTGGTAAAGCTAAAAGAATTAATATGGAAGGAATTTTTGGAAAAAAGATTAAAAAATAAGAGGAAGGTCATATATGAAAAACCCTTTTAGGAGATGAATCTTATCAAAAAAGAGATTCTCAAACCCTGTTGATTTTAATAAATATTCATTAGATAGAAAATATAGAGTATAGATGTATTATCTCAGATTTACAGACAAGAGTCTTGATCAGTGTACAAAAATTGAGTTAATGAATTAGAATAATCTTGTAATTAAATGTTTTAATAATAGAGTCTCATAAATACATCAAAGTTTTGATTAAGTTTCTAAAATGTTAAGGAGTATTGAATTATATTAGAAAAGAGAAATTATTAGAGCTATTAATGTTTTGAATGATAATATTACTATCCATCATAGTTAGCTTATCAAAAAAATAGATAATGAATCTAGCAGTATCAGACTGCAACAACAATTAGTTAAAACAAAAGTAGATGATATGATTGCTTAGAAAAAAATTATTAGTCAAAGTCAAGATCAACTTAAGACTAATATGACTTTTATTGAAATAGATTTTAAAACTCAAATTGTTATTCTTGAGACAAAACAAGGAAAAATACATCAAAAAATCAAATAGTTATCTTAAGCTTTTGATAACATAGCTAGAGAAATTATAAACCAAAATTCTAGCTTATTTTTTATTCTTTATATTCTAGACATATTGAAGGATAAAGAATAATATTTTTAGCAACAATTAAAAATTATTGTTATAAAACATATTGATTACAGTTAAAATATTCATTCTTGACAAAATATTTTAAAGATATAAAAAGAATCTGATCCGTAAACTCCACTAATAAAACTTCAAAGTGAAATTTTAAAAGTACAGATTCTGAATTTCTCAAAATAGACAAATTCTCAAAAATACTCAAAATAACTTGCAAATTGTTTGGAAAAGTATTCTCGGTTATCGAATTGGATTAGAATTGTCAAAAGACTAATATCTTCCATTCACCAATAAAAACTGGATTTTATTTTTTAAAAAATTAAATGTCGTAAATTGTCAATTTTTCAAATATTGCATGAGTTCTTGATTAATTAAAAATCAGAATATTGAAAATAAAACATGCAATAAATGCCAAATTTCCACATAAAATTGATAATGGAGTTTGACATTTATTGCCTACATCTTTGGGTCTGCCCAATAGTGAGGACCGTTTCTATTAAATTTGTGCAACAAATGGCATACAAATTTCTTGAAACATTTACACAACTTTCCTCAGGCCTGATCTCTTTCCAAGAATTCCACCTAACTGATATACTCAAGCTCGGTCACATGAAATCCTTCCTCAGTCTTCAACCCCTTCTGAATGTGCTTTGGTCCCTTCACTTCAACTATTGGTTTATCCAAAATAAAAATAATAACATTTTCTTTCAATTAAAAAATAATAATTAAAAGGCTTACCCTCTGTATAGAGGTCAGAAATTGGATTAATATCCGCTTGCTAAAGCCATCTCCAAGCTTCTATCTAGCTCTCAGCCTCTTAAAAATAAAACACAGTCAGAAAATCAATACATAACAAATAGAAATTCATGCCTTTATACTTCGTTCGAAGCCCATGGCATAATGGCTAAGCCTCCTAGATTTTTGCCACAAGGTGAGGGGTTCGAAACTTGAGCCTAATTGGGTGCTTAGCATCTTATCTTATTATCCCACATGTGTGGGTCGAAAGGATAAAGTCAAGGCTTATCAAAGCCTTCGGCCGCCATTTCCATCGTGGGTTTATCCCACATGCCGCGCTTGGAGATAGAATAAGGCTTTAAATAGCCTTCAACCGCCTCCTTTTCATGTGGCTTTAGCCACTCATTTTACTTAGGCTCAGGCCTAGGCCTGCGGATTCTCCAAAATACTTGCCATAAGACCCCATGAATTTGTCAACAAGCTCTAACTGCTCCCTCGAACCATTCGCCCTTGGGTTTGCTTCCTTGCTCGGGCTTCGTAGCTTGAAGTCTCTTTTGAACTTGCCACATGGCTCAGTCAATGAGATTATCTCTGAGCTTAATCATGGCACGTGTCAACCTCTGATTGGTCCACTTGTCGCATGTAAATAATGCCACGTCACTTGGCGACACTCGTTATTTTCCAGTTGCAAGAAAACTTCAGCAGCTTATAACTTGAGCATACGGTGTCTATTTTGTAAACTGCAAAAAGCATCAAAAATCTCTTGACGAGCTCTACGCTGTGAAATCATTTTTATCAGAATATGGAAACTTTATTTTTTTCACAAATGGAGAGATCCTCCTGGATCAAACCTCCCCACTAAGCGCTTTTGGACCCCAAAAGTGTGGTCTCCATTAAAAATGCTTCTAAAAAAACATCACTGCAACATATCATAGTGATGATTCAACATTCAAACTGAATCCTTGAAATGTCAGTGAAAAACAAATATCTACCCATTACCACATTATGGATAGAAACACACTGCTTGCTCAAATGTTGTATCTCAAAATGGTGCATCTGCCAATCACTACAAATTGTTCACCAAATGCAACTGCAAACCAATTTGTTAGTGTAATAATTTTACCCACTATTTGTAACCACAATTGATAGTTACAATAAAATGCCCAAAAATGAATAAGGGTCTTATAGAATGTGCAAATATCATGCATGGCTACAAGTAGTTTGTATAATTAGTACAATTACAAATGATGCCCATAAAGGGTCTTATAAGCCTCTATTTGCACAATATAAAAGACAACATAGAAACTGCAATGCAAATTTCTCAAAATAGACATACTGTTCATGCCCATATAAACTGCATATACTGTTGTCAAGGTTTAAAAATGAAATTTCAAAATCCCAAACATGAGAAAATATTCCAAGTATGTTAAACCTGTCCCTTATTTTTTTTCTCTACGGGCCACTCCAATAAACCATATCATCATTCAAAGCATGGTAAATGTCCTTTATGCATACAATAAGGATCCCAAAATTGCTTTGCAACATGAATGCATCCACTAATCATGACAACATGAATGCCAAAAATTGTTTACCAATCCTCTTAATCAAATTTTTTTGATTAGTTGGTGAGATTTCTTTAGTGAATTTAGTAACATTTGTATGGGTTGATTTAACTTCATTAATTACCCTGTTGATAGGTTTATAGACCATCTTAATCTTACCATTACTAGGATGGTGTGATGGTTGAAGTCTCCAACACTTTTCAACCCGATGTCCACTTCTATTACAATGATTACAAAACCTTTTGTCCACTCTATTGGAAAACATTTTTTTATTGTTACTCTCAGAACTCTGTTTAGGAGAATAGTCTTTCAAAATCTTTCCTAACAAAGATTTATGTTTCCAACATTTGGCTACACAATGATTAGACAATCCACAAAAATTGCATGGATAAATGTGCCATAAATGTTGTGTACCATAATCAAAAGGAATGTTGGAATATTTATGTTGTCCAATAGAATTAAAATCAACATTATTGCAAGTGTGGCAAAAAGAATGTGTTTTACCTTCCATTCAAGATGGTTTACACTTCTCCATAGCACATCTTACTTCTGCTTTCTCAGAGCATTCACTTGTTTCATTCTAAATACCAGATCTGTATCCTAACCCTACATGATTAGGCTTATTCTCTACCTGAATGGGGTTAGTATCACCTTGGCCATCTTTTCTTAGGCCTTTTCCATTAAATCCCATTTTAACAAGTAATTTTTAACATATTCCTTTTTTATATTGTTCAAATTTACCAAAATCATTGTTACTAGATTCGTCATGGGAAGGAAAATCAATTGATGACTTACATGCACTTACAATTTTTTCATCTGTCATAGTGCCTGCATTTATAGTGAAAGGCAAATCCTTCACTTGTCCACCATTTTGTAGTTTTTCCATGAGCTCATCCTTGGATCGTAACTCCATTTTCAAATGGGCAATCTCCTCATCCAAGGAGTACAATCTTGTTCTCAGGAAAGCATTCTCTTCTTGGATCTGTTGGTTATATGCTTCAAGCTCATCAAGCAAGGCTTTGTTTGACAACTTGCCCATTGCACCTGTCAAATCACAAAAATTGAAACAAATGCTGAAATAGAAGCAAAAACAACAACCAACTATTAAATCTCATTGATCAACTACTTTGATACCAATTCGATCCGTAAACTCCACTGATAAAACTTAAAAGTGAAAATTTAAAAGTATGTATTCTGAATTTCTCAAAATAGACAAATTCTCAAAAATACTCAAAAGAACTTGAAAATTGTTTGGCAAAGTATTCTCGATTATCAAATTGGATTAGAATTGTCAAAAGACTAATATCTTCCATTCACCAATAAAAATTGGATTTTGTTTTTAAAAAAATTATATGTCGTAAATTGTCAATTTTTCAAATATTGCATGAGTTCTTAATTAATTAAAAATTAGAATATTGAAAATAAAACATGCAATAAATGACAAATTACCACATGAAATTGATAACGGAGTTTGAAATTTATTGCCTACGTCTCCGAGTCTGCCCAATAGTGAGGACCGTTTCTATTAAATTTATGCAACAAATTTTTTGAAACATTTACACAACTTCCCTCAATTCTGATCTCTGTCCAAGAATTCCACCTAACTGATATACTCAAGATCGGTCACACAGAATCCTTCCTCAGTCTTCAACCCCTTTTAAATGTGCTTTGGTCCCTTCACTTCAACTATTGGTTTATCCAAAATAAAAATAATAACATTCTCTTTCAATTAAAAAATAATAATTGAAAGGCTTACCCTGTATATAGAGGTCAAAAATTGGATTAATATCCGCTTACTAAAGCCATCTCCAAGCTTATATCTAACTCTCAGCCTCTTAAAAATAAAACATAGTCAGAAAATTGATACATAACAAATAGAAATTCATGCCTTTATACTTAGTTCGAAGCCCGTGGTGTAATGGCTAAGCCTCCTAGCTTTTTGCCACAAGGTGAGGGGTTCAAAACTTCAGCCTACTTAGGTGCTTAGCATCTTATCTTATTATCCCACATGTGTGGGTCGAAAGGATAAAGTCAAGGCTTATCAAAGCCTTTAGCCGCCATTTCCATCGTGGGTTTATCCCACATGCCGCGCTTGGAGATAGAATAAGGCTTTAAATAACCTTCAATTGCCTCCTTTTCACGTGGCTTTGGCCACACGGCTCATTTTCCTTGGGCTCAGGCCTAGGCCTATGGATTCTCCAAAAGACTCGCCATAAGACACTATGAATTTGTCAACAAGTTCTAACTGCTCCCTCGAACCATTCGCCCTCAGGTTTGCCTCCTTGCTCGGGCTTCATAGCTTAAAGTCTTTTTTGAACTTGCCACATGGCTTGGTCAATGAGCTTAATCATTCCACATGTCAACCTCTGATTGGTCCACTTGTCGCATGTAAATAATGCCACATCACTTGTCGACACTCGTTATTTCTCAGTTGCAAGAAAACTTCAGTGGCTTATAACTTGAGCATACGGTGTCCATTTTGCAAATCGCGAAAAGCATCATAAATATCTTGACGAGATCTACGTTGTGCAATCATTTTTATTAGAATATGGAAACTTTATTTTTTTCACAAATAGAGATATCCTCCTAGATCAGAATCATTCACAAAATATAAATAAAAAAGTCTACCTAATTCTGAGAAATCTCTTGATAAAAAATTTCAAGTAGGTATGGCTAAGATTGAACCTATGCAAACTAAAATCTATTTTGATCTATGAGAATATTCAAAATCTAAGCCTCCACTAGATTCTCAAATAAGGACATTGAATCGTTAACTTTTCTTCTAAAAATTTAATTGTGAACCACCAAAAAAAAGGAAAGAAATGATTCATGCAATGATAACTTGAACCATTGTATAAATTTATAGTCTTAAGAAAGATCCCTTCAATGTTAATCAACAAATTATAAATGGATTTATATTAAATATCAAAGAATGGTGAGATGTTAGTGGTCCAATGTTTCATAAAAGTATATACACTCACCCAGATCTATTTTTGCACTCTATAATGTTTTACTTTCTGAATTTGTTGACACACTTGATAATGATAAAGAAGCAAATGAAGTAAAGTTTTTTAAAGCTCAATTATGTGATATGATTAGGCTAAATGAATATATGTGCTATATGGAGAATCTATTATATAATATTGATAAATTTTTTAATTCAACATATAAGATTAGGTATATACAATCATTTTTTGAATATTTTGCTACCAAATATAAATTTGATATGGATGATGATCTTCCAACTATGTCTTTTGAAAGGATAAATCAGAATATTAAAGCAGTAAATGAAAGGTTATGTGCAAAAAAAAAGGCACAAAAAAAACTATAAAATTTCACAAACAGATTGGTGCAAAATTTTATAATTCTATTGATGATAATTTTGGTTGTATAGATGTGCATAGATATAAACAATATAAAAAAAGAAGAAATCTCATGCTTGTAAATGCTTCTCAGAGAAATAATTTACTTATATTAAGCCTTGAAAGCCTAGATACAAGTTTTAAAAAAAGAAATTTGATCCTAAAAGGATATTCAGAAAAAAGAAACATAGATTTTGAAAGAAGCCAGTCAAATGCTTCATTTGTCAAGGTGATCATTATGCAAATAAATGTCTTGATAAAAAAAAATGTAAGAAAATTAATTTTATGAATAGCCATGGAATCAATGAAGATGAATATATTTTAGTTTCAGATGAAGATGAACTTCAATATGAGTTAGATATTTTATGAAAAACATCAAATAGTGATAAATCTAATAATCAAGTAAATATGAATCTTGTTGACATTGAATCAGAAGATGGATCATCTGATTATGATTATGATATAAGATTTTAGATTCATATGATTTCAGCTCTTTTTTCAGATATATTAAGCCTATCCCAACAAATATCTTTCCTCAAAAAAAAAATTTAAAAACTCTTGCATATATGATCTCTAAAAAAATATTTTTACAACAATAAATTGTCATTGTTGAGAAAAAATATTCTCTTTACTTAGATCAACAAAAAAGACAAGAAGATATTTTATCCCAAGACAATCAATCTAAGCTCCATAAAACTCTTTTGGTTGAAGTTGCCTATCAACCTGACACTTATGATAAAGCTACTTGACGAAAGAAGTGCATCTATCAACTACAACTCTTCTTAGCTAAAGCTAAAATTGAATTGCAAGATCTTATGAAAGAAGAAGCTCTTGCTGATAAACATAAACAACTCTTTAAAGAAGAATTGCTTCAAATCATTGTTGAGATAGAATCTCATTTTGAGTGGGAAAAACCTCTCATAACAATATAAATATACATCAGATATCAGTGTATAATACTAATAATTTAGTATGTGAAATTTAGATTAAATGGGATGGTTTTAAATCATATAGCTTGGATGTCTTGCTTGACATAGGCGCTAATATTTATCTTGCTAAATATCATTCTATTCCTATTGATATATGGAAATTGATTTTCATAAGTTGACTTTTAATATAAAAACTATAGTTTCAGATTTATCTGCAATTATTTTTGTTATGTTTGGTGACCCTATCTATTATTTTAAGGTAGTATAACATAAAATGTCAATGTATGACATGATGATTGATTCAAATAACTTGACTATTTTCTATCCCATTACAATTCAGCTGCATGAAATAATTCTTGCAGAAAAATATTCTTTATACAAGAAATCCAAATATGAATGTAAAATTTTTATGAAAGAAAAGCCAAAGAAACCAGTTGATACTAGATGGATACAACAAAAGATAAATATTTGTCATGCTAGTATTAAACCAATAATTGTAAAACTCAAAAAAGATTGTTGCTTTGAAATTTTTTTATGAATAAAATAAACTTTTGAAATGCTAATGAAAGCATCATATACGTATAATATATGAATGTCAATGAAAGCTTCTAATGATCCTATTGTTCATATCCCTCTAGATCAAGTGAGAAATATAATTATTGTTTTAAGGATACTTTTCAGGTTTAAATTTAAAATATTTTCAAATTTAATCATATTATATATTTGGCATTCATTGTAATATGAATTCAAATTATATATATATATATATATATATATATATATATATATATATGTAACCTTTTGGAAACATTTCATCTTTTAAATTAATGACTATGTAGGCATTTTGATATATCTGATATATCAAACTTAAAATTTAATGATAATATTTTCTATATCAAACTTAATTCCTATATCTTATAAGTTAATGATATCTTATAGTGCAGGACTAGGATACACTTGATTCATTTATAAAGTTTGTATGTCTGTAGTGGTATTAGAGCCATGTCAATATTCTATCAGGATTATGCTCGAAACATGTTGCTTTTGTAATATTTCTCTGATATATCAATAAGTTTTTTCTTTCATCTTTTGTTATCTATATCTTATTATGGCCTATTGTTTTCGTATTATCTTCAGACAATAAAAAAGGGAATGATCTCAATAACATAAGATATATATATATATATTGGAAATATTTCATCTTTTAAATTAATGACTATGTAGGCATTTTGATATATCTAATATCAAACTTAAAATTTAATGATAATACTTCTTATATCAAACTTAAACCCTATATCTTATAAGTTAATGATATCTTGCTGTGCAAGACTAGGATACAATTGCTTAATTTTCAAAGTTTGTATGTATGTAGTGGTATTAGAGTCATGTCAATATTTTGTCAAGATTATGCTCGAAACATGTTGTTTTTGTAATATTTCTCTGAGATATCAATCAAATTTTCTTTCATCTTTTTCTATTTGTATCTATCTTGTTGTTATTATGGTCTATTGGTTACGTATTATCTTCAGATAATAAAGAAGGGAATGATCTCATAAAGTTGTGAGGAAGGCATGATTGAGGATTTGTATAGTACCAATGATACGAAGACTCTGGATGCATCAAACCAGATAACTCTAAATACTACAGGTACATCTAATATATGTACTCTCTCTGATATATCTGTTGGCTCATTCTTTTCTACAAATGAAGCAACTATAGAATTTAATAAAAAGAATCATAGTTCTGAATGGAAGCTCCCAACTCTTAAGGCCATAGATGTCTATCATAAATTTTTATCATTTCATTTAATTACTAAAACCGTCATAAAAGTTTTTTAAAATGTTATCCAAGTTAAACAGAATGATGATTATAAATACCACTTGAAAATAGTTGATGATAAAACTATCCTATAGTTAAAATTCTAGTATAAATATAAGTTCTTACATATTGAAGTTGTTACTATTGGTGTTTTCTCTTTATTCAGAAGATATCTGAATATCAATATTTTAAGATGTCTGCTTGATAATATGCATACAAACTTTAGTGCTTGCTTAAAGAATGTTATTCAAACTGGTCTTCATGATGGTCCAATTTTTATAACTATTTATTCAAATTATTCGATAGACATTCATCAAGAAGAAAACTTAAATAAAGTCTTAAAGCTTTTTCTCCAAACTCATGGATTATATATGATTCTTGAATCTTGTCTTCTTGTTGTTAAATATTAGATCATGTATCACCTAATTAACACCCTACATCTTGCAGTAAAGCACACTCCTACACAAGGCAAAAGCATGGTGTGTCGAGCCACAGAAAATATTCAGATAATATCAGCTAAATCAATCTCTTGGTCTGATCTTAAGTTTCTCAAAAAATAGATTGTAGACACAGACTTTGTTTAGAAGTCTAGAAAATCTTTATCATTTGCCACATCTATAAAAGACTTGCCAAATAAATCTATTATCAAGTTTGACTCTTAAAATGATCTAAAAGATCATATGCTAAATATATAATTGTAATAACACTCGCCTCCAATAAATCTTCACTTTTTGCATCTAAAATAAACCCATGACCCTCAAGTAGATTCATATTACTGTATTGATTGTCAAAAAATCATAAGTCATCTAAATCAATCTAGTATTCACATGGTTGAATGATATTTAACTTTAGAAAGGTTACTTGAGAAAAATAAAAAATTACTTGCTAAAGCCAAAAGGATTAATATGGAAGAAATTTTTGGAGAAAGTCTACAAAGGAAGAAGAAAAAGGTCATATATGGAAAACTCCTTTGGGAGATGAATCATATACAGAAAAAAGATTTCCAAAGCTTGTTGATTTCAATCAATACTTATCAAATAAAAAATATATAGCACATATGTATTATCTCAGATCCATTAATAAGAGTCTTGATCAGTCTATAGAAGTCAAGCTTATGAATTGAAATAATCTTGCTACTAAATACTTAAATAATAAAGTTTAAAAAATGCAACAAAGTCTTGATCAAGATTCTAAAATGTTAAAGAGCATTAAAATATATCATAAAAGAGAAATTACTAGAGCTATTAATGTCTTGATTGATAATACTACTACCCATCACAATCAGCGTATCCAAAAAATAGATAATGAGTCTAGCAGTATTAGACTACAACAACAATCAGTTAAAACAAAGGTAGATGATATGATTATAAAAGGAAAGACTATTAGTCAAATTTAAGATCAACTTAAGACTAGTATGAATTTAATTGAGATAAATTTAAGAAATCAAATTGCTAATATTGAAATAAGGTAGGAAAAAGTACATCAAAAAATCAAACAACTATCTTTAACTTCTGATAGCATAGCTAGAGAAATTATAAACCAAAATTTTAGATTATCTTATATTTTTGATATTCTACATACATTGAAGGATAAATGACAATCTTCTCAGCAACTAGAATTTATTTATCAATAAAAAATTGTTGTTACAAAATATATTGATTACAGTCAAAATATTCACTCTTGACAAAATATATTAAAGCTACAAAGAGAATCATTCAAATCAAATCAAAAAATATATTTGATTCTGAAAGATCTTTTGATAAAATATTTCAAGTAGGTATGGCTAAGATTGAAACTACTCAGACTGAAAGCTATTTTGATATAAAAGAATATTCAAAGTCCAAACCTCCACTAGATTCTCAAATAAGAACATTGAATCTTCAATCTTTCTTCTAAAAATTCATTGTGAACCACTAGAAAGAAGGAAAAAAATAATTTATGCAATGATAGCTTGGGCTAGTGTACAAATTCATGGTCTTAAAAAAAATTCCCTCAGTATTACTCAATAAATTGCAAATGGGTTCATAAGAAATATCAAAGAATGATGGGATGCTAGTGGTCCAATATTTCATGAAAGTATATACACTCATCTAGAACTATTTCAACAATTTACAATGCTTTATTTTTTGAATTTATTAGCACTCTTGATAATGATAAAGAAGTAAATAAAACAAAAAAATTTAAAGCACAATTGTATGATATGACCAGACTAGATGAATATATGTGTTATATGAAGAATCTTTTCTATAATACTAGTAAAAATCTAGCATATAAGATCAAGGATATAGAATATTTTCTTAAATATTTTGCTACCAAGTATAAATTTGCTATGGATGATGATCTCCCAACTATATCTTTTGGAAGGATAAACCAAAATATTAAAGTAGTTAATGAAAGGCTATGTGTAAAAGGAAAGGCACATAAAGAAACTATGAATTTCATAAACAAATTGATGCAAAATTCTACAGTTCTATTGATGATAATTTTGGTTGTATGGATGTGAATAGATATATTCTAGTATAAAAAGAATAATAAATCTCATTCCTATAAATGTTCATTAAAAAAATAATTTACTTAAATAAAGTTTTGGAAGCCTAGATACAAATCAAAGAAAAGAAACTTTAGTCCTATAAAGATATTCAGAAAAAAGCAACATGAGTTCCAAAAGAAATCAGTCAAATATTTCATCTGTCAAGGTGATCATTATGAAAATAAATGTCTTAATAAGAAGAAAGAATTTAAGAAGATTAATTTTTTGAATAGCCATAAAATTTATGAAGATGAATATGTTTTACTCTCTGATGAAGATGAAATTCAATGAGTCAGATATTCTATGAAAGAAATCAGATAATGATGAATTTGATAATCAAATAAATATGAATCTTATTGACATTGAATCAGAAGATGAATCCTCTGATTATGATTATGATATAAGATTTTAGTTTCATATGAATTATGCTCCATTTCTAGATGCTTTGAGTTTATCTCAACAAATATCTTTCCTTAAAGAAAGATATGCTAAAACTCTTGCATATATGATTTCTAAAAGAATATTTTTATAATAACAAATTTTAGCTATTGAGAAAAAATATTCTATATACTTAGCTAAATAAAAAAGGCAAAATGATGCTTTGTCCCAAGAATTTCAGTGTAAAATCCCTAAATTTCCTATGGTTAAAGTTGTCTATCAACTTGATACATATAGAGCCACTTGATAAAAGAAGCGAATCTATCAACTCTAGATATTCTTAGCTAAAACTCAGATTGAATTACAAGATCTTATGAAAGAAGAAGCTCTTGTCGATGAATATGAACAACTCTTTGAAGAAGAATTGCTACAAATAATTAATGAGATAGAATTTCATTTTAAAGAGAGGAAGACCTCTCATAAAAAATTAAATATATATCAGATATCAGTATATACAACTAATAACTCAGTATGTAAAATTCAGATCAAATGAGATGATTTTAAACCATATAGCTTGGATATCTTAATTGATACAGGTGTTGATATTTCTCTTCTTAGATATCATTTTATTCCTACTGATATGTGGAAATCTGATTTTCATAAATTGACTTTCAATACAAAAATTGTAAATTTAGCATTGTTTGTAGTTATTCCTATTATGCTTGGCGATTCTATCTATCATTTTAACATAGTACAACATGAAATGCCTATGTATAGCATGATGATTGATTCATATAACTTGTCTACTTTTTATCTTATTAAAATTTAGCTACATAAAATAATTCTTGCAGAAAAATATTTTTTATACAAGAAATCTAGATATGAATGTAGAATTTTTATGAAAAAAAAGTTAAAGAAACTAGTTGATACCAAATGGATACAATAAAAGGTAAATCTTTGTCATATCAATATTGAACTAATAATTAAAAAACTCAAACAGGATTGTTGCTCTAAAAATTCTTTGGTATTTAGAAATAGAAAAATACATGAATATAAAATTCAACTAAAGATGATAAAGGATAAGAATGACAATGAAATAGAACTCAAGTTCAAAGCACAACATTCAGGTATGTTTCCTCTTAAAGAATAATGTTTTTAGGAATTAAAATAATTAAAGGAGTAAGGTTTGATAAAAGATTATAATAGCCCTTAGGCTTGTGAAACATTTTATGTGAATAAAAGATCAGAACAGATAAGAGAAAAAAAGTTAGTCATAAATTATGTTCCTCTTGTTAAATATGTTTTACCTATTCAGCATCCAATCCCTTCAAAAAATGAAATCTTGCAAAGAATAAGTGGAAGTAAAGTTTACAACAAGTTTGATTTAAAATCAAGATTTTGACAGATATAGGTAGTAGAACAAGACATATATAAGACTACATTTGTTACTCTATTTGAATAATATGAATAAAATGTCTTACCCTTTGGCTTAAAGACTGCTCCTAACATATTTTAGGAAATAATGAATAAGATGTTTTCTTTATATTCTAATTCTATTATTGTTTACATAGATGATATATAAAACATCATCTATATATATAATGAAACATATATTCTGATTCTATCTTTTCAAAATCTCTTAAAGATCATATAAAACATCTAAAACAATTCTATCAGATTGTGTTTGATAATGGTTTAGTTCTATTCGAGAGAAAAATATCAATTTTTAAAGATGAGATTGAGTTCTTAGGTGTTACTATAAAATCAAGAAAAATTATAGTTCAAAAACATGTCTTGAAGAATATTAAGAACTTTTCTAATAAACTCAAGGATAAAAAAATGTTACAAAGATATATTGGTTGCATAAACTATGTAGCAGGTTATTATTATAATATTGCACATGATAGAATACTTCTAAATAAAAGGTTATTAAAAAATCTTTTAGCATTGTTAGATGAGATGACAAAAGCAGTTCAGAGAATAAAATAGAATTGTCAAAATTTGTCACAATTAATTTTACTTGGTAATGGTTTAAAGATAATTGAAACAAATACCTCAGAACTATATTAGGGTGCAATTTTGAAAGAAAGACTATCAGATGATTCAGAAAATTTTTATAGATTTGCTTCAAGATATTTTAAACAAGTTCAAAAAAATTATCATTCTACTCATAAAGAAATTATTGTTATTATTAAAGTTATTCAAGTTTTTATGTTTTTTGTGATATCAGAAAAATTTATTGTTAGATCTGATTTAAATAATTTTATAAGTATTCTTCATTCTACTGATAATCTAAAGAAAAAATCTGTGAGAAGGTTAATCAAGGGGATAATATTTCTGTCAGATTTTGATTTTTTGGTTGAACACATTGTTGGAAAAAAGAATTGCCTTGTTAATTTTATATCTAGAGAATTTAATTCAAAACAATCAGTTATGTCAATAATGGTTTCAAAATTTTGTGAAGAATTTTATCAGCATATATGAAGATCCACTTCATCTGTTGTTAATCATTTAACTCATGAGATCAATGCTCTCACAAGAAAATCTCATGAAGCTTCTGCAGAACTCAATAATATTTATTTGGCATGGATGTTTCAATTTTAAAAACTAAATGGTAAGAAATGGTGTTTAACAATAATGCTATATCATGAAGCTAATAATCCAAGGATTACTGGTATAAATAATACTTTTAAGAATTTTGTTTGTTGACATGGATTTAAATTCTTGATCTAATGGTCTACATTTTGGCTAAGTTTTAATCCTGTATTAAATTTTTTTATCATCTACTAAAATTCTAGATTATTTGTATGAATTCTTAGATTATATCATGCCAATATAAGCTTTTAATGATCTTGTTGTTTGTAACCCTCCAGCTCAAGTGATAAATATATTTATTATTTTAAGAATACCTTTCAAGATTAAATTTGAAATATTTTCAATTTAAAATTTTCAAGTCAATCTACATGTTGGTTTAGCTCCTACACAACCGTTAGCAGTTCTTTGGAAATGGTTCACTATAAGTCATCAAGTTATATTTTTTCCTACACCTGATAGTTGTATTCTGAGAATCCTATCAACTATGTATATGGACCACACTGACATTGATTCTGATGAGGATAACCATTATTCTTCCCAAGGAGACTACAAATTCAATGATGATGATTGAATTGATATAAAGATTAGTTACGGAGTCTATGTATAGCTGTGAATGTGGGCATGTTAACCCTCTTTTATTTTTAGTGGACCTCATCACTTTTATAAAAGGTGATAATCTATAGGTCGTGTCGATAGATTCATTTTTGTTTTATGTTTGATGGTGCGTAGTGGACCCATAACCCACTATATTTTAACATCTTACCTTCTGTCTATCGATTCAACATCTTTGTGTTAATCGTTGATCTTCTCATTTCACCTTATAAATATGAGGAGTTCTTTGTGTCATAAGCATCGAATGCCTAGAGTTTTGAGTTTAAGTTTTAGTAGAAAAAGTGTGTACTCTTCACTTGCCTACTTTATGGGATACTATAAATCAATTTTTTTTTAAAATGATGTTTATGATATGTTTATAACTCTGTTATATGTTGTAATAGCTTGTCTGTAATCACTCTTTGTAATCTTTAAGTGTCGATCTTGTCTGTAATGTTGTAATAGTTTATTTGTAGTCACTCTATGTAGTCTTTATGTGTCGATCCTATCTATAGACATGATCAACACTTAAAGATTACATAGAGCGATTACACACAAGCTATTATAACATATAGCAGAGTAACAAACATATCATAAACATCATTTTAGAAATTTTTTGATAGGATCGACACTTAAAGACTACATAAAGTGATTACAGACAAGTTATTACAATATATAACAAAGTAATAAACATATCATAAACATCATTTTAGAAAAAAAATCTGATTTACAAGATCCCACAGAACATCCAAGTGAAGAGCATACATTTTTTTTACTAAAACTTAAACACAAGACTCTAGGCATTTGATACTTACGACATAAATAACTCGTATTTATAAGGTGAAATGAGAATATCAATGGTCGACATAAAGATGTTGAATCAATGAACAAAAGGTAAGATGTCAAAAGATAGTGAGTTATGGACCCACTACACACCACCAAATACAAGTTAAAAAGAAATCTATCAACATGATCGATAGGTTATCACCTTTTATAAAAGTGGTGAGGTCTACTAAAAACAAAAGAGGGTTAACGTGCTAACATTCACAGCTACAGATAAACCTCATAACTAGTCTTTATATCAATTTAATCATCATCATTGAAATTATATTCTCTTTGGAGAGAATAATGATTATCCCTATCAAAATCAATGTCAGTGTGGTCCATATACATAGGTGATGGGATTATCAAGATATGACCATGAGGTGTAGGAAGAAACACAATTTGATGATTTATAGTGAACCATTTATAAAGAGTTGTTAACGGTTGTGCAGGAGTTAAACTAGCATGTAGATTAGCTTGAAAATTTTGAATTAAAAACATTTCAAATTTAACCTTGAAAGATATCCATAAAGTAATAAATATATTTCTCACTTGAACTAGAGGGATATGAACAACAAGATCATCATAAGATTTCATCAGCATGATATAATCTAAAAATTAATACAAGTAATTTGAAATTTCAGCAGATGATTAGAAAATTTTTAATGCAAGATTAAAACTTGATCAAAATATAGATCATTAGATCAGAAATTCAAATCCATGTCTGTAAATAATTTTTTTTAAAAGATTATTTATACCATTAATCCTTGAATTATTAGCTTCATGATATAATATTATTATTGAACACCATTTCTTGCCATCTGGTTCTTGGAATTGAGACGTTAATACCAAATGAGTATTATTGAGTTCTGTAGAACCTTCATGAGATTTTTTTGTGAGAGCATTGATCTCATGAATTAACTGATTAGTAAAAGATGGAGTGGATCTCCATATATGTTGATGAAAATTTTCACAAACTTTTGAAACCGTTATTGTCATGACTAACTATTTTGAAATAAATTCTCTAGATATAAAATCAACAAGATAGTTCTTTTTTTAGCAATATATTCAACAGAGAAATCAAAGTCTGATAGAAATGTTGTCCATCTAGTTAATATGCTCATAAATTCTTTCTTTATATTATCAATAGAATGAAGAATACTCATAAAATTATTAAAATCAAATCTAACAAAAAAAAATTATGATCTCACAAAGAACATAAAAGTTTGAATAGCCTTAATAACAGCGAAAATTTCTTTTTGAATAGAATAATAATTTTTTTGAGCTTATTTAAATTTTTTTGAAGCAAATCTACAAAGTTTTTCTGAACCATCTGATAGTATTTCTTTCAAAGTTGCACCCCAATACAATTCTGAGGTATCTATTTCAATAATATTTAGACCAGTACCATGTAAGACTAATGGTTATAAATTTTGACAATTTTATTTTATTCTCTGAACTGCTTTTATCATCTCATATAACCATGCTGGAGGATTTTTTGTTAGCTTTTTATTTAAAAATATTCTATCATGTTCAATATTATAATAATAACCTGCTACATAGTTTACGCAACCAAAAAGTCTTTGTAACATTTTTTTATCCTTGAGTTCATCAAGAAAGTTCTTAATATTCTTCAAAAAATTTCTTAGACTGCAACTTCTTATGATTTTATAGTAACACCTAAGAACTCAATTTCATCTTTTAAAACGGACATTTTTTTCTCAGATAGAACTAAACTATTGTCAAACATAATCTGATAGAATTATTTTAAATGTTTTATATGATCTTTAAGAGATTTTGAAAAGATCAATATATCATCTATGTAAACAATGATAGAATCAGAATATAGAGAGAAAATGTTATTCATCATTTCCTGAAATATGCTAAGAGCAGTCTTTAAGTCAAAGGGTAAGACATTCCATTCATATTATTCAAATAGAGTAATAAATATAGTCTTATACCTGTCTTGTTTTGCTACTTGTATCTGTAAAACTTTGATTTTAAATAAAAATTAATGTAAACCTTACTTCCACTTATTCTTTGCAAGATTTCATCTTTTGAAGGGATTGGATACTGAACAGATAAAACATATATATGAAGAGAAACATAATTTATGACTAACATTTTCTTTCTTTTTATCTGTTCTGATCTTTTATTCACATAAAATGCTTCACAAGTCTAAGGGCTATTAGAATCTCTTATCAAACCTTGCTCTTTTAATTATTTTATTTTTTAAAAACATTCTTCTCTTAGAGAAGGAAACATACATGAATGGTGTGCTTTGAACTTGGTTTCTATTTCATTGTCATTCTTATTCTTTATCATCTTTAGTTGAATTTTGTATTCATGTATTTTCCTATTTCTAAATGCCAAAGAATTTTTAGAGCAACAATCTTTTTTGAATTTTTTAATTATTAACTCAATGCTAACATGACAAAGATTTATTTTTTGTTATATCTATCTGATATCAAATAATTTTTTTGGCTTTTCTTTCATAGGGATTCTACATTCATATATGAGTTTCTTGTATAAAGAATATTTTTCTACAAGAAATATTTTATGTGGTTGAATTGTAATAGGATAGAAAGTAGACAATGTTAGGGACCCCTTATCCAACGGAAGCACAATTGATTACTTTCTTATAAGCAATTAAACACGGAATTATACCAGAATGATAAAGTAACTAGAAACTTGAGACAACAAAGAATTTGAGAGACAATACACACTCTTGTATTAAATATTACTAGAAGAAAATACAATAAAGAAGATGCCACTTCTTCCTCCACCTCAAAGGCTTGCCACACCTCAAGACCTTCTTCCCTCTCTCTCTTGCTCAACCAAAACAACTCTACAGCCTGAGTTATTATCCCTCCTTGAATGCTTCAGCTGATCTCCTTGACCTTACACCTGTAGATCTCCTTGACCTTGCTTGCTTCAATGCTTTTACTTGCTTGCTTGATCATTACAATACATGCCTCATGGGTCTTTAAATAGAATCCTATGATTACAAAAATAGAAATCTAACTACAATAATTAGACACGTAGCTCGTGACTATAATTAGTCATTTGACATGCAAACACTCGCTTCAATTAACTGACTGTTCATCAACAGTAGTTCTGGAACACACAGGCGACCGACGCTGGTCCCTGCTTGCCTGGTGCTGTCGATGTCGGTCGACTAGTTGCCGTCATCGGTTGCCTTCTGCACTGCATCTGACTGACATTGGTCATGCTGCCGACGCTGGTTCTTCTGGTTCTTCAGCAACCTCTTCTTCATGTTTGCAAACAGTTGAAGCTTTTAGCTCTACACCCTAACAATATCCCACTTGGAGATAAACAGCTGCTACTGTACCTGTACCTGTACACCATCTATTTTGTTCCTTTGGCTCTATATCCCTCTTCAAAGTCACTCTTGAAGACCAACCACCACACAAAACCTGTGATGCTATATCTGTCACTTATGCCGAAAGAATTTTGCTGCTCCCAAATTCTTCATGACATACTTCTGAACCAACTCTACTCTTAGCTCAGAAAACTCTTTGTATATGAAACCCTGCAACAAGTAACACAATACAGTAACAGGATAATGTAGCTAATATTATCCAACCTGGTAAAGATAAAATACAATGGTCAAACCTCCATTGCTCTGCAGCCTAATCAAGACCATATACCATAGACTTATGTCTCATGTGTCCATCCACTCTCTTCTTTAATATGGGAATCCATCCCTCTATCCAGTGCTTTCTTCCAGCTGACAACTCTACCAATAAATACCTATTTGGTTCTTCTCCAAGGACTCACACTCCTCATCCATGCCAAGCTCTCACTGTTTCTGGATTCTACCTGCATTATTTCTTCCATCTTCCTAGTTCTTGACTATCAGTAAGCAATATAAAGAAGGTGAACAATGAATATGAGGTTCACTTACCCTTTTTGACCTCCATATGGGTGATTGAGACTCCTTGACAGCTAACTGTCCACCCATCATCCGTTCTAGTGACCGATCTCGACCATCTCTCAGTCTGCTCCCAAATGATGTCGGTTCCCTACACTGACCCTGACTGTCGACGTCATTTCCCTGGCCAACGCCGGTGTCCCCCCTACTGACGTCGGTCCTGCTAATCGACGTCGGACTTCTCCTGCCCGACCTACCGACCCTGCTGGTCTGCACATGACCGATGCCGGTATCTGGCTGACTGACGTTGGTCCCAAGTGACCGACATCGGTGTTTGTGTGTTCCTGTAAGTGATGAAATCTTCATCCGCGAGCTCATCTTAGATCAAACCTCTGTCCATACTGCCCTGCTCAAAATTAATCAGCCCCTTTGACTGATCTCTGTCCATCATCTCCTCCGTAAACACCAAGGCTTCTTTGTTCCTGTCAAAAGCATCAAATTTCCTTTTCCTGCAATGAACTCTATCTATGCTTTCTAAATCTGAACACATACCTTTTGAATCAAGAACGTCCATTCCCTTCCTATTCATGTGACCAAGCCTATTAAGCCACATCTTCGAATCTACAGCTGAAGTAGATAAACCAGAAGTAGAATCAGCAATACAAGTAGATAGATAAAGAGTATCTACTTTCTTACCTCTTGCTAGAACAAGTGCACTCTTGGTAACCTTCCAAGAATCCGCTGTGAGGGTTATTGTGCAGCCCTCATCACCCAACCTTCCTACAGAAATCAAACTCTGCTTCAGAATTGGAACATGCATGACCTCCTTCAACACCCATGTGTTGTCAATCTGCAATCTCAACTGCACTTTTCCTTTGCCAACTATCTGACAAAGCGTACCATCTCCTAAATAAAGCACTCCAAAGTCTCCCTGTTCATACTCATGGAACAAATCTCTGTTTGGGGATGCATGAAAAGATGAACCAGAATCTAAAATCTATGATCCTACCTGACTATCCAAAGAAAGTATGAGAGCATCTTGTACCATGATATTTGCATCCTTTGCTTCTTCAATACCTGCATGTTGATTATCTTTATCTCTCAACCAACACTCCTTCTTTGTATGTCCTTTCTTTCCACAAAACCATCAGGTAATACCTTTGGATTCGGATCTCCTTCCCGACCTTGATTTCCCTTGCTCAACCTTCTCCCTTTGCCTTCCCCTGCTTTCTGCACTTAGAGCATTCCCTGATGATTCACCTGTGCTTCTCCTGCGTATTTCCTCATTCAAGATCACACTCACAACATCATCAACTTTTAAGATTTTAGAAGCAGATGCATAATTACTTACTGCCATAACCAAACTGTCCCAACTTTTAGGCAAAGAACATAAAATCAAGAGAGCCTTTACCTCATCATCAAAAACAATATTGATTGAAGCTAACTGATTTACCAAACCATGAAAATCACTGAGATGAGTATGTACCGATCCACCTTCCTGCATTTGCAAAGTAAATAGCTGTTTCATAAGATATACCTTATTAGAAGCCGAGGGCTTTTCGTATAAATTTGCCAAAGACTTTATCAACTCTTCCGTTGTCTTGCACTGTGATAAGCTGGAAATCACAGACGATGCAAGGCTCAACCTTATGGAACCGAGAGCCTTCTAATCAAGAACACTCCATTCTTCATCCTTCATATCTGTGGGCTTACATGCAACCCCACCCAACAGTAAGTACAAATCCTTTTGATACAGATAATCCTCAATCTGCATCCTCTAATGTTGATAATTCTTGCCGTTAAACTTCTCCATTCGTAGCTTACTTTCTTCTGCCATTACTGAACTCCCACTCAATCAAAAAACCTTGTGAATGACCTGTAATCAAAAACAATACCCTGCTTCCTGCAAACCGTAGCTCTGATACCAACTGTTAGGGACCCCTTATCCAACGGAAGCACAATTGATCACTTTCTTATAAGCAATTAAATATGGAATTATACCAGAATGATAAAGTAACTAGAAACTTGAGACAACAAAGAATTTGAGAGACAATACACACTCTTGTATTAAATATTACTAAAAGAAAATACAATAAGAAAGATGTCACTTCTTCCTCCACCTCAAAGGCTTGTCACACCTCAAGACCTTCTTCCCTCTCTCTCTTGCTCAACCAAAACAACTCTACAGCCTGAGTTATTATCCCTCCTTGAATGCTTCAGCTGATCTCCTTGATCTTACACCTGTAGATCTCCTTGACCTTGCTTGCTTCAATGCTTTTACTTGCCTGCTTGATCATTACAATACATGCCTCATGGGTCTTTAAATAGAATCCTATGGTTATAAAAATAGAAATCTAACTACAATAATTAGACACGCAGCTCGTGACTATAATTAGTCATTTGACATGCAAACACTCACTTCACTTAACTGACTGTTCATCAACAGCAGTTTTGGAACACACAGGTGACCGACACCAGTCCTTGCTTGCCTGGTGCTGCCGACGTCGGCCGACTAGCTGCCGTCACCAGTTGCCTTCTGCATTGCATCTGATCGACGTCGGTCATGTTGCCGATGCTGGTTCTTCTGGTTCTTCAGCAACCTCTTCTTTGTATCTACAAATAGTTGAAGCTTTTAGCTGCACACCCTAACAGACAACTTATCTGAACCAATTATCATGTCATACATAGGTATCTCATGTTGTACTATCTTAAAATGATAGATAGAGTCATCAAACATAACATAAATAATTACAAATAATTTTTAAACTATAGTTTTTGTATTGAAAGTCAATTTATGAAAATTAGCTTTTCACATATCAGCAGGAATAAAATAATATATAGCAAGAGAAATATCAACACCTATGTCAAGCAAGACATCCAAGCTATATAGTTTAAAACCATCCCGTTTGATTTGAATTTCACATACTAGATTATTAGTAGTATATACTGATATCTGATGTATATTTGAATTTTTATGAGAGGTCTTTCCCTATTTAAAATGAGATTATATCTCATTAGTTACCTGCAACAATTCTTCTTCAAAAAGTTGTTTATATTTATCGGCAAGAGCTTCTTCTCTCATAAGATCTTGTAATCAGTTTGAGCTTTAGCTAAGAATATATAGAGTTGATACATTCATTTTTTTCGTCAAGTGGCTATATCATATGTATCTGGTTGATAGGTCGCTTCAACTGTAAGAACTTTACATATTTTAGACTAAAATTTTTAGGACAAAACATCCTATTACCTTTTTTATTAAGTATAGAGAATATTTTTGCTCAACAACTACAATTTGCTATTATAAAAATATTCTTTCAGAAATCATATATGCAGAAGTTTTAACATATCTTTCTTTAAGGAAAGATATTTGTTGAGATAAACTCAAAGCATCTAGAAATGAAGCATAATTCATATGAATCTGAAATCTTATTTCATAATCATAATCATAAGATTTATCTTTAGATTCAATGTCAACAAGATTCATATTTACTTTATTATCAAATTCATCATTATCTAATTCCTTTCATAGAATATCTGACTCATATTAAATTTTATCTTCATCAGAGAGTAAGACATATTCATCTTCATTGATTCCATGGCTATTTAGAAAATTAATCTTCTTAGATTATTTCTTCTTATTTGGACATTTATTTACATAATGATCATCTTGATAGATGAAACATTTGACTAGTTTCTTTTGGAATCCATGTTTGTTTTTTTAAAATATTTTTCTAGGGCTAAAGTTCCTTTTCTTAGATTTGTATCTAGGCTTCTAAGGTTTCATATAAGTAAATTTGTTTTTGATGAATATTTGCAATAATGAGATTTATTTTTCTTTTTATACTGTCTATATCTATGTACATCTATACAACTAAAATTATCATCAATAAAACTGCAGAATTTTGCATCGATCTATTTATGAAACTTCATAATTTCTTTATGTGCCTTTCTTTCTGCACATAACCTTTCATTAATTACTTTAATATTTTGGTTAATCCTTTCAAAATACATAGTTAGGAGATCATCACCCATAGCATCTTTATACTTGGTAGCAAAAAATTCAAGAAAAGATTGTATATACTTGATCTTATTGGTGGATTAAAGATTTCACTAGTATTATAGAACAGATTCTCCATATAAAACATATATTTATCTGGCCTGGTCATATCACACAATTGTGCTTTAAAAAACTTTGCTTTGTTTGCTTCTTTATCATTATTAAGAGTGTCAACAAATTCAAAAAGTAAAGCATTACAGATTGCTGAAATAGGTTCTGAATGAGTGTATATACTTTCATGAAATATTGGACTACTAGCATCCCACCATTCTTTGATATTTCCTATGAATCCATTTGTAATTTATTAACACTGAGAGGATCTTTTTAAAAACTATGAATTTGTATGCTAGCCTAAGCTATCATTGTATGAATCAATTCTTTCCTTCTTTCTGGTGGTTCATAATTGAATTTTTAGAAGAAAGGTTGAAGATTCAATGTTCTTATTTGAGAATCTAGCGGAGGTTTAGACTTTGAAGATTCTCCTATATCAAAATAGCTTTCAGTTTGACTAGGTTCAATCTTAACCATACCTACTTGAAAGATCTTATCAAGAGATATTTCAAAATCAGGTAAACTTTTTGATTTAGATTTGAATGATTCTCTTTGTAATCTTAATACATTTTTCTAAGAGTGAATATTTTGACTATAATCAATATGTTCTGTAATAATAATTTTTGGCTGATGAAAAAATTTTGATTGCTGAGAAAATTATCTTTTATCCTTCAGTGCATCTAGAATTTTAGGAATAGAAGACAAGCTAGAATTTTGGCTTATAATTTCTCTAGTTATGCTATCAGAGGTTGAAGATAGTTGTTTGATTTGATGTATTTATTTTTACCTTGTCTCAAGACTAGCAATTTGATTTCTCAAATCTGTCTCAGTGGAAGTCATACTAATTTTAAATTGATCTTGACTTTAATTAATAGTCTTTCCTTCAGCAATCATATCATCTACTTTGTTTCAACTGATTGTTACCGTAGTCTAATACTGTTAGACTCATTATCTATTTTTTGGATAGGTTGAGTGTGATGGGTAGTAGTATTATCAATCAAGACATTAATAGCTCTAGTAATTTCTGTTTTTTGATATAATTCAATAATATTTAACATTTTAGAAATTTGATCAAGACTTTACTGTATTTTTGAAACTTTATTATTTAAGCATTTAGTAGCAAGATTATTCCAATTCATAAGCTTGACTTCTATAGACTGATCAAGACTCTTATAATGGGATCTAAGATAATACATTTATGTTATATATTTTTTATCTGGTAAATATTGATTAAAATCAACAAGCTTTGGGAATTTTTTTTGGTGTATGATTCATTTCCTAAAAGAGTTTTTCATATATGACTTTTTTCTTCTTCCTTTGTAGACTTTTCTCCAGAAGTTCCTTCCATATTAATCTTTTTGGCTTCAAAAAGTAATTTTTTATTTTTCTCAAGTAACCTTTCTAAAGTTAAATCTCATTTAACCATGTGAATATTGGATTTATTTGGATGACTTATGATTTCTTGATAATCAATATAGTAATATGAATCTACTTGAGGGTCATAGATTTTTTTTAGATGCAGGCAGTGAGGATTTATTGGAGATAAGAGTTGTTGCAATTATATATTTAGCATATGATTTTTTAGATCATTCTAAGAGTCAAACATGATAATATATTTATTTGGCAAGTCTTTTAAAGATGTGGTAAATGATAAAGATTTTTTGGGCTTCTAAACAAAGTCTATGTCTACAATCCATTTTTTGAGAAACTTAAGATCAGACCAAGAGATTGATTCAGCTAGTATTATCTGACTATTTTTTGTGGCTCGACACACCATGATTTTGCCTTGTGCAGGAATGTGTTTTACTATAAGATGTAGGGTGTTAAGCGATACATGATCTGATATTTAACAGTAAGAGGACAAGATCCATGGATCATATCTAATCCATGAGTTTGGAGAAAAAGTTTTAAGACTTTATTTAAGTTTTGTTCTTGATGAATGGCTAATGGATAATTTGGATAAATAGTTATAAAAATTGGACCATCAAGAAGACCAGTTTGAACAACATTTTGTAAGCAAGCACTAAAGTTTGTATGCCTATTGTAATGATAAATTTAGGTGAATATATATATATAATGAATATACAAAAAATTTATATATGTAGCTTTATTGTTTGAATAGCATCTGCACACAGTTTATATATACACGATTTCTCAGCTTGTAACAACACATACAATTTGATATTTTGATTATCTTTATACAAATAGTCCAAACTTATTCATATTTTTTTAAAAGTTTGTAAAACAAAAATACACAAAATTTTGCCTAATTCCACACAAGATTTCAACAAAATCACCTACCTTGCAAAAGTGTCTGAAATGGCACGATATAGAAAAACTTCATCCCTTCACCCTGCTCTCTCTCATCTCTTTGCGCTGCTCTTATCTTATCCAATTTGCTCTACTTATCTTCTTTTCTAATTTGCCTCTTTATCATTACTCCTCATGCAAGCAAAAGCTCCATATTTTTCATTTTTCTCAAAGCTTTCATAAGCTGCCAAGCTTTCTTTTTTACTTTAATTCACCCCAAAGTAAAAAAAGCTAAAAATCTTTGTTTAATTTCCTGTATGACGCTTTTCCTATATATATATATATATATATATATATATATATATATATATATATATTGTTTGAATAACATCTGCACACAGTTTAGATATACACGATTTCTCAGCTTGTAACAACACATACAAGTTGATATTTTGATTATCTTTATACAAATAGTCCAAACTTATTCATATTTTTTTTTTAAGTTTGTAAAACAAAAATACACAAAATTTTGCCTAATTCCACACAAGATTTCAACAAAATCACCTACCTTGCAAAAGTGTCTGAAATGGCATGATCTAGAAAAACTTCATCCCTTCACCCTGCTCTCTCTCATCTCTTTGCGCTGCTCTTATCTTCTCCAATTTTATCTACTTCTCTTCTTCTCTAATTTGCCTCTTTATCATTACCCCTCATGCAAGCAAAAGCTTCGTAGTTTTCATTTTTCTCAAAGCTTTCATAAGCTGCCAAGCTTTCTTTTTTACTCTAATTCGCCCCAAAGTAAAAAAAGCTAAAAATCTTTGTTTTATTTCCTGTATGATGATTTTCCTATTTATATATATTTTTTATAACTTTATAATAACAATTAACTCATTAATCATTAACTTTGGATTAATACTATTGACTCTGTATTCCAAACAATGTCTAGGTTTAGTTTCTTAATTAACTTAGGATAACAATATAGTTTTGTCACTAACTTAGTATAAATAAACAATCATAATGACTTAATAACAATACAACTAATATAACTTCGATGATATTTTTTAACATTAATTGGTATTTCGAACAATTATTATACCAATCCTAATAGTATTATAACAACGTAATTGTTGTTATTACTACATTATTTACATAGATTATCTAATGTATTTTGTTATCTATATATATATTAAAGCGTTAATTCATATAATGATATTTATTACTATCATAAAGATGGCTAATTAAAGTTCTAAAACATTTCAAAGACATGATGGTTAGTCTACATATAGTAGTACCAGATACTATTCACGCAAGTTTACGTTTTCAAAAAATATTAATAATCATAAATACAATAACATGAAATAAACACAATAATATTATACATCCAAATATACTTATAACAACTACAACGTAATCACATGATATTAATTTCACATAAGCATTAAATTGAGCTAACACACAACTAATATGCATAAATAATTATCTAAATGCAAACATAAAAAAAAATGTACTAACACTAACAATTCAAATTATACATATAATGTGTACTATTTAACATGGTGTGTGTATAGGTTCTAGCCATTCCTCTGTTTCCCCCCAACACCTTCATCTACGCCATCCTCTCTGATGATGCTCTCCCTCCATCATGTTCTGAGGGGTGAATCTCTCCTACATCAAACTCAAGACAAGAAGGTAGTTAGCCCATAACATCATGATATATATTATAAAATACTATTGTAACAATAATCAACATGATCATAATGTAAAGATTATGCAATACAACTAAATCGTAACAATGCAATCATGTGATCAAAGCAACATACAAATGTCCCATATCAACATATGACTTAGAACTTAGTTAAATAATAATCAAATCAAATTATCAAACATAAAAATTCATGGATAATCAAGTAAATTTGCTTAGTGAGAAATCAGGATGTAACACTTTTTCTTTTAGTTGATTCTTGGTTGCTTTATTTTGTTCATGTTTTTCAATCATTAATCCAATGGTCATTTGCATATTCGCTTTCAACCCCAGTAGGCTTTCTAAGATGTATTCATGAGACTTGATAATCACCAACTGCAACTTCTTCCTTGGACTTGTTGAGAGGAGGAACAACGACTTTAACATACCATTCCCCTTGGCCATTTATAACTATGCAAGATTTTTTTTACATGAGGGGTTGGTGCGATGAGGGTGTTGAAAACAACCTCCAATGACTGAACTATCTTCTTCCTTTTCTTCCTCACCTTGTTTAGACATTTAGGCACCTGTGTATTAGAAACCTCCCATAGAGGTCTAGATTCAATCTGAGTTTGAGATTTAGTAGATTAAAAATAATTAAAGCTTTTTATATCACTAATTTAGCTTATTTTTCTCCTTGATGAAGAGGTGTAGGGTCTTCCTCTACCATATTTTTAGGCTCAGGTTTAGAACCTAGAGTAATTTTTAGAGTTTCAATTATTTCTATTGGTGTAACTTAAGGAAGCAGTTTGGTTAACTCAATGAAAGGCAAATGAGCTCCCATTGTAGAATAAGGAGCTAATAAAATAACCAAGGAAGGATCTACTGACATAAACTATAGTGTGGTGTTATTTATTAGTCATTTAGAATGGACTACTCCTTCAGAGGGCTCGCCTAACTTTATCGATATTTTAGGGCTTCCTTTGCACCAACTAACTTTATGATATTAAATTTCAATGGTCTCTTTACTATCTCAAGTTGAGGATCTTTGGCCTCTTTCTCTCCTTCCTCTTCAATCATAATTGTATATGTGGCAACACTAGAGGGACTAGTGAGGGTCTTTCCTTATTAACCCTATTTTAATATCTCGATAGGTTAATATTTGCCACTCTTAAGAGTGGCAGGAGTCCAACATTTTCAACATCAGCTTCTTTTCTCTTCAGCCATGTAAGAGTTATGTTGAGCACTCCTTGGGGCTATCCTCTAAGGATATTGAAACTATATTTCCCTAATATGTGTTAGGTAGAGGCCTTACTTTGATATTCTATATAAATAGGCGAGATTCACAATCTCATCATCATTTTTGAAATCTTCAGAGATATAGGCTATGTTGAATTCAATTACTTGCTCAAGTGTGAAGTGAGACTAATCCATAAGCTTGACTTATTTTTCATCATCATAGTCCATCCAATAATCTTCATATTACTGGACATGCTTATATTTGGAGATCAAAATATTCGAAAAGGCCTAAGAGTGACCTAAGCCATTTCTATCTCAATAAATTTTACTTTATGCAATGTATCACAAGTATATATCATAATGGAAATTGGGAAATGAGCCCCAAACTTATGTTTGATGGTGAAAAACTTATGCGTTTTAATTAGCTACCACACCATATCCATAAGGGCCCACCTATCATCAACAAACATTGGAAGCATATATGGGGCAGTCTCACATCTGTAAACTTTGATATAGGAGAAGGTACGTAATTGAATGAACTATCCTCCCCACCTTACTATTTTTGTAGTGGATATAACAAAGAAGTTAAGTTTGTATGGTTTAGCTCAAACATGTGTATGATGTATTACAAGAAAGTGTCAATAACTTTGCGGAAATGCTTAGTGCTAAAAACCAATGTCAATTGAAGATAAAATTCATAAATGCATGAGGATGATATTTGATTAATTATGCTCAACCCATTGTATATCCTTCTCTATGCTACCACATAAACCAAATACATGGTCATGTAAAATTTATTGGTTTGATGCAACTCACACAACTGCTTATGAATCAAGTCATTGATTAGCTTGGCCCAGTTGATAAACTATTTATTTTCATGAATGATTTGCATGTACATGTACATCTACTCTTGATATTCCTTGGATGTAAGATTTATGATTAACCCATTTAAGAGAGTAGTGATATAATTGATCTCTATCTTAAATTATTGGCTGGCAATAGTCTTGGGGACTCTCATTAAAGAAGCCTTAATATTTAATAGTCAATGCTTATTTAAGGACCTAGCATGAAATTATATTTTCCTCCCAAAATTATCTTGTTGACTCTAGTAAGAGATATACAAAGGATTCATGGTCTAGAATCCATAGCATATCTTCAATATATTTTATCCTAAACGCAAGACATCTTCATCCTTAAAGTTATTCATTTCCATGTTTTCCTTGTCATAGTGGGTTTTTAGTGTCAATATCTATTCATGACACTAGACTGATATCAGAAAAATGGCTACTTGAGGTAACCTGCTGTCATAAATGCTTTACATCTAGTCAAATTTGTATTCTACATTGGCCTTGGTCTAGAAGTTTGCCATGTCAATATGCCCAAGGTTGGTATCAGTAATTTGATCCACATTGGATTCTAGATTAGACTATGAAGTGACCTCATGATACTGGTATGTTATGTCCACCCCTTCTTCTTTGAAGTTATTGACATATGAAAATTAGACACACAGGTTGGAAAATAATAAGTGAAGGAGGTGGAAGTAGGGACATCAAAAGCAGGGATGGCAAAAGTAGGGAGGGGGGAAGCAGTTGATGGTGGAAGTAGTTATCAAATTTTGATGGGTCAGAGTCATAAGGGTGAGGTCCATTTCTACTATGTAGGCAATGCTCGATTACATATCATTTATGGGGTCAACTCGACCACTTTCATTATCTTATTCATGTATCTTCATTCCCCATTCCATTTTCTCCCATCTTGGGGGAACTATAGCGGCCTGAAGTCCACATGGACTATGTAGGCAACACTTAGTTATGTCCAATTTTTGGGGTGAACTCAACCACCATCATTCTTTCTCTATTCAACATTTTTTCATCTATCATTCCTCATTCTATTTTATCTTATCTTGGGGGAACTACAATGGCCTAAGTTCCATTTGGACTATGTAGATAACTCTCAATTACATATCATTTTTAGGGTTAGCTCGACCACTTTCATTATCTTATTTTTCTATCTTCATTCCTCATTCCATTTTCTCCCATCTTGGGGGAACTACAATAACCTAAGGTCCTTTTGGATTATGTAGGCAATACTTAGTCACATGGAGTTTGTAAGGTCAGCTCAACCACCATCATCATTCTTCTTCTAATCTAATTAGATTATTCTTCAATCATTATTCTTTTATTACAATCATTATCCTTTCATCACTTTATGCATCTTCATGTGCTTGGATTGTTTGCAGCTTCTTCATTTTTTGAAAAGTTATTATACCATTTGCACATTCATTTACATCATTCAAATCATATTTCATCTGTGTAATAAGTCAAATACTTGAGCTATGTTTGTCAATTAATCAATTAAACTAATCAACGATCAAATCTGCCCTTTTGGGCCAAATCATTTAGCCAATGATTAAATCCACCCTACTGGGGCAAATAAATCAATCAAGCAATCTCCCCCTTTGGGGAAATTCAGTCATACAGTCTTTTTTCTAATTTCAAGCTTGTAAATTTTACCCTGTTTGGGGCAAAAAAAAGTGTGAACTTGTTTCAGGATAAATAATTCCCTAAGTCTATTTAATCCCATCCATGGGTTAATTTCACTCTTCTTCTAAGGAGGCTTGTTTATGGCTCCTTTGTCCATTTTATTCCTTTCAAGACCTTGTCCATCCATCTTATTTTTTGGCCACTCCCTTGAGGGGGAATCATGGGTATCCCAAATGTCATTTGGGGCATCATTATATCATCATGACCAAATCATTTTAATGACTTTTTCATTATTTGAAAAGTTGTTGCTTCATCTAGTGTCTCACAATGCCTTCTAAAACATGGGCAAAATGTAAAAACTCCATTTTTATCACTTTCATATTGAAATTACAATTAGAATGATTTATAGCAATGACACACAAATCACTGAAACACCTAAATTAGTCTACACACTTAATGTGCATATTCTAAAAGATATTGGGGCCTCCCTAGTTAGAGAAATGCATTATATCCAATTATCAGTTTCAAATAATTCATCTCAAGCCAGATTATAACCTTGTAAGGCATGTTTTGGATTAATTAAGTTGAACATTTGTTTGATTTTTAAAAGTCACATCACTTTACATTAAGTTAATTAACCTTTGCTAATTAAGCTAATCTTCCTCCAATAGGAAATTCCATAGATTTTGGAATTACCCATTTTATTAATTTATTAGTTAAATTATTTATCCATTCACATGGCAAGTGGATTTAAATATCTATAGCATTGACATTGTGCCAAGTGGATGCAAATATCAACAAATATAAAAAATAGAACACATGCTTAATGAATGTCAAATGTTTATTGTATTTTACCATCAAAGTGTTGCCATTTTGGAGATCCACTCTCATTCATCAAGCTTCACCTTTGTTCTAATTACTCAATAATCACTCAATATCATAAGGGGAGATGACATCAGAAGCACTACAACATGGACAAAGATGTCAAGCTCTATATCTGAGCACAAAAATGCATGTATACTGAAAAGAAGTGACATCCATGAGGAAGGTAATCATCTTGATGTACTTTTTATTTGTTTGTCTCGTTTAGATCTTTCCCAATTCGAGGACCATGCCTAAGAAGTTATGTTTCATATTATTTTATGCTTGTTATACATTCTAACGAGAGACTAACCTCTTTTTAAATAGTGTGTTTATATTATGAATGCTTCCCCCAACTAACTTTGGAGAAAAGTAACAAACACTTCAGAAGAATAAATGATGCATTCACAATGCGAATAGTACAATCTCTTGATGAAAATTGGGGAAGAAGAATGACTAATGAAGTAACTATTTTTATCAACCGATATGGTAGCTATTGTATTCAATATCAAAAGTTAACTTACATTAAGGTTGAAGGATTTGAAGGCTATCCTCTGAGGATCCTAATACTGGCCAATGATAAGATCATACTAATAGAGTTATGAAGATAATTGGGAGCAATGCACACACATTTCAGAGATAGACACATCTTGGGTGTTTCTTTTCCAATTTCATTGGAAAGCTTCTCATGAAAAAAATGGCCAATGCTTAGGACATCAAATCAGTAATCTCCCAATTCAATATCCATTCATATGACAACAAATATTTTGTTGATACAAAAAGGTATGTAAAGAGATGTCTTGGCATTGGCTTGCATACGATCATATTCCTCACTTGGGGGATTGTTGGGCAGATTATTTGACAAGGGAGATAACATATACATAGGGGAGAACAAAATTCATATAGTTCAGAATGAAACAATGATTCAATAAGAAAGTAACATAAGTAACTAGAGTAGGTGGTTATATAAGATCAAAGGATCCAACCCATCCAAAGCATATACCTGCACCCACTCCAAAGAAGAGCAACACCAGTGTGATGATTGAAGCACCTAGTTATTCAATATTTGAGGATGATGATAATAAAGACCCTAAGCAAAGAAAACAACCAGGAAGGACATGTGAATAAATTCCTGATGTGGGAATAAAATTGAAAATAAAGAAGTCTATAATGCTAGAGTCTTCTTCTTCCACTCTTAGCAACCCCACTCTTCTCATTCCCAACACAACATAGTAGTACCTTATCTCTACTCAAGAGGAAACTTAATAGGTACTTGATAAGGAAGATGATGTTTTAATTATTTTATCCCCCTTAGCCTTTCTTAACATTCCTACACCTCTTGAAACTACTCCTCTGAAGTAGCCTACGTTCCCTCCCATTGGATCCCAAATGACCGCCTTTAGTAATACATTATTCTAATGGATGAAACCAATGCTCAGTAAATAAAAAAGGGTGGTGGAAGCTAATATTATTGAATTTGATGTGGTGGTTGACCTTCTCAAGGCTCATCCTCCCAAAAAGGCTAAAACCACTTTTAGATTGGTGTCAGATCCCTTTGGTGTAGAATTCATTGAAATTACAGAGCCTAATGTGGAGAAGGATGTTGGAGAAATGTATGCGAGTGAATATAATCTGTAAGGGATATCACTTGGAGAAGCAACTAGGGAGAGTGATGTTCATAACCTGTGTGAGACCACAAAGAGTGATAAAAATGTTAGATCATGATGAGCTCACATGAACTCACTTCGGAGCAACTCCAGGACTAGATAAAATAGTTGGTGGGATATGTCAACTACCTTCTCAACCTAGTTGATACACCTATAGCATCTCAAGTTTATGCTCATTCTCAAGTGCCAGGTATAAGTAAAGAAGCCATAATTTTCATCATCCAGTGCAATTCATATGCAAAAAATTTGAAGGCATAGGTAGATGGAGTATTATTGAGTGGGATGAAATACATTGAAGAAATGATGAAACTAGTTGGAACCATTGATACAAAAGTTATCAATATGAATCAATAGATCAAAACTCACAAGAGTGAGCAAAATGTATAGGAAAATATAAAAGATGATGTCTGTGAGATGATTGATGTTGAGACATTAGTAATGGCCAAGGCTAGAGTCTTCAAAAAAGTGAAATATGATACCTCCTACAAATGGTCTAAATGCATTTTCTAGAAGATTGAGGTCCTGAATTGAGCAATAGAAGAACCACATGATTAAATAAATATTGTAATAGAAAAGTAGAAGATGATCACTTCTAATATAAATGAGATACATTGTGACCTATTCAAATAAGATTCAATCACACTGCAGATTGTATATGAAGTAAGGGCTTAGTTCAAGAAAGTGATAAATGATAAATTATTCAAAGAGAATACTTTTAGTGTAGCCTCCATGTCTATGATCAACGAAATCCACATTTCAATTGAATAAATGAATAATAAATTGATTGAAGTGGTGGAAGTTTCAATGTTATATTTCTAGTTTATGAAAGATGGTTGATCCATTGCAAACATGTGATAGTCCTGAAATGGAATGACATCACTAAAGTAGTAAAGAAATTCAAAAAATTCAGGGCAACCCAGGACAAAGAACAAGTCAAAAGCTCCCTAGCCACCCTAGGTTCTTCAGCACTAGCCACCACGTTGAAGAAGATTTCCTAATGAAGTCTATTGATTTTTATTTCCATTTTTGTCAATCTTCTATTTTAAGAAAGTCATATTTTATTTTGTGCAAATGTGAAAATTATGGAAAATAAAATAGGACAAAATATGGAAAACTAAGAGTCATTTTGAATGTGAAGGGACATACCATTCCCTCTTGCACTATTGTAAAAGGGATTTTTGATGTCCATGAGAATTTAATCTTGAAGAGGAACTAGAATGAAACTTTGTGTTCAATATTTAATTGAGAACCAAGAAATTTTAAAACTTTGCATCTTGTTTTCCTTTACGAGTATGTATTGTTCTTATGTTAATGCATGTTTCATAGTTCCAAGTAGAAATCGTGTTAGATATAAAATAATCATATTAATTTCATTTAGTTTTCTCTCATTGCATGGTTGAATGAAATCTATGTTTGCTTGTTCATCTACAACTCTTCGCCTTCTATTTCTCCATTTTTATTTTCAGTTGAATGTCATGAAAGCACCCCCACTCAACTTGTAACTACTGTAAAAATGTTTAGATTAGTTTTTTATTAATTTCAATAAAGAAAACCTCCCCTTGTAATAGAGGAGAGACTTTTCATCTCCTTCATTGTTGTGAAATCTAAATTTTCCATAAGTACCAAATATTTCACCAACACAACTAATTTATTTCAAACTGTATTAACTTTTTGCAAACTATAACTGTATGAAAAGACATGTAAACACATAGATGTTACAAAAAAGTGGCTTGTTATTTATTGGGACAAGTTTATAGTTAGGAGTGGAGTGTGTTGTTGTATATGCAATGTAACTTTGTCTTGTCTGACTATGCACTAAATTTAAAAATATGGGTTTGTTCACCTGCATCTATATGCAACCTATTTTTAAGTGGAGTCTGAATTGATGCAGGAAAGACGTATAAAATTAGAACCCTAATCCTGCACAAGTATACAAAACGAAATCAAATGTAAAAGAGGAAAAATATGGGGGAAGTGGAAATGATCGATCTATCCTTAGAAAACCCTTTGTTGATTGAGTGTTGCCTACATAGCCCAAAAGGCCTCAAGTCGATGGAGTTCTCCCCTTAGAGAATATCATATAAATAAAATCAAAAAATTTGATTGGATATTTGACAAGGGATGACCTTGACCTGCAATAAACAATGTTAGACTTGGCCAAGGATTATAAAATTATAGCAGACTTGCTATAGAGATTTTTACTTAGAAATAGATGTTTTTGAAATTAAAAAGAGAGATGCATTGTAAGTGATTTCTAGGTCCCCTCAAATGTGACCCTTGATGTGATTTTATAGAGATATTCAAATGTTTTTGATAACTAACTTATTGACATGCGTGGGAAAATTGTTAATAAGCAAGTCATTTTAAAAAGATAGTCATTACAGTGTAGGAGACACATTTGTACTATTAGATAAGTGTAAAGTGCACTCATGTTTGTCTGGCGTGCACTTATCCTAAAAGGGTAGAGGCTTTTGAAACAAGAGTGATAATAAAATATATACTGAACATAGATGAATAGGGATAAACTAGGGATGTTCAGAAGATGTTATTAGTAATTACAAGACTTTGAAGGCTTTCTTAGAGATTGCAAGTTATTAAAATGGTGAATTGGCTAAGCAAGGTAAAAATGTCAAGAACAAGCATTGTCAACCATTTATTGGTTAAATTTCAGTGTTTACATCCAAACATAATTGTTTTTAATTTTGTGTCAATAGAAATAGAAGAACATATGTGTATAATGGTATGGTCAATTTGAATAATGTCTTTTTTTAAAATGAAAGTATTCACAGAGTACACAAGCATGGATGTGTATGTCTTTAAATGCTTTTAGATACATGTTAATGGATTTTTTTAGTTTTGTCATTACATTGTTTTGGTGTATGCAACTTTGATTTTTTTTTGCATATGATTATGTTCACCGAGTGTAATGATATTTGGTATTTATTCTTAGATTAAAGTATATTTGCAACAAAAAAATGATTTGCATCATGTTCCATAATAATATAAAATATTGTTTTTCATTTCAAAATCTTTCAAAGTGTCAAGACTTAATGGAATTATGTCAATGTCGTAAGGCATTTCAGATCTAACATGCATGTGTGACATTATTTTTAATGGCTCATAGTGAATATGAGTTGTATCTATTTCAAATCAAATTATATTATATGTTTTTTATGGCTGAGGACAATTAAAATACATTTTGGTAATAATTTTGGCTTTTATTGACCATATTTGAATTTTAGTTTATAGAATGTTTACCATCCATATGGCATTCCAATCATTACAATATATGTTTTCTAATCAGAAACATTTTTTTGTGTTATCTTTAATTAGTTATTATTTACAAACTTCCAAAGATGCCACTAAATTACTATTAACCCCAACAATTACATCATAAGAGGATTGAGCCATATATTGTCGAAGAGTGTGACCGTTGAATTCTTGCTCGGTTAAGTAACTAATGACATTGAATAAGATTTTTACACATTTTGAGTGGAATGATGTTATTCTATATAGGCCATGTGCTTCTAGTTCATGAACAATGGCATTCTAGTAAGGAAGAAAATTGTTACAAGTATTTGACAAATTTATATCAAAGACAAGGTAATTAATGCATATTGTTTTACAAAATAATGGTTCGCAGTGGCCACATGTAGGGTCTCTACCATGAAACAAGATTGTGTGCAATATAATGGAACTATCTCTATTGAAATGAAAACATTTATTTTTATTTTTTAGAGACAAATAAAAATTAATATGTCCAACCATTTGGATAGTCACTGGGTGCAAAATATGTCATCCCAAAGGATGCTTTCACTTTGATCTGTAAACTCTTTTATAAAAATTCTTATTATACAGAAATATGTATTTATGTCATGTATATTATACAAATCATATAACACACTTGACTAAAATTGATGGGCATATGAGTTTATTATATGTGTCACCATTGTTCTCAATAATTATGAAATAGTCAATGATCTCAATTCATATCATATTATATGAGTAGCAAAAGTGTAAAAAAACTTGAATTGTGTCAAAAAGGCAATCACCAATAACATAATTGAATGATTCAATTCTAAAATATATTCATGATTCAGAGCAACATGAATGCTAGAAAATCATTATTCAGTTTTTGGCTTGTATGTTTCTACATCAATTTAAATTTGTATAACATCTGCTACAAATTTTTTATTTGTCTTTTCAAAATTTATTTGTTTACAGGGTCATGCAGGAATATTGGTCAAGAAGTCGAATGCAAAGATCCACATAGCATAAACTTCCTAACACTTTTTCATTTTTATTTCAAAAAAGAAGTTGCAATTGCAAAATTGCATATTGGGGATTTTTTGAACATGTTGTCTAATCTAATTTCAATTTGTTTCAAAATCTATTTTTCTAATGGCATAAACATAACAATAAAAAGTAGTTTTTGTGTGTACAAATAAAAAATATAGCTTCAAGCATGAGAATTGGTTCTAATAGAGAATAAACAAGTCTAAAACTAATACGAGAAGTAAAAAAAATGTAATTCCCTGATTGTTATTGTTTAATATTCCAAGCTTATATTGTAATCTCCTTTTTTGTTTTCTTTTTCCCCAAACATAAAAAAAACTTTCAAGATTAGAAATAAATTATATATTTTTTACATACATGAAATTTAAAGATTAGAATAAAAATATATATGAAAAGGCTTCTAGAGTCGGAATCCATAATGCAACAGGTCCACATATTTGTGAAAGAATTCATAGGATTCACAAGAAACTCAACACTAAGTTTGAAGCAAAAGCCTAATATTACATTTATATTAAAACCTAAAGTGATCACAATATTCCTCCACATAATCCTTAATGATTTTGCGTATAAATACTTATGACCCCCATGAAATTCAAATATACTAAACCATCAACTAAGAATCCATGAGTTTGCAGATTCACGCACCCCACAGAGTTCACTCATGGCAATGGCACTGTATTCTAGACAAAGAAGGGCCACATGTTTCATAAATAAATAAATACACACACACTAATGAACCCGAATACTATCAAGACAAGAAAACACCAGTAGGCCAAGCTTCTAAAACAATAATCTATATTAATTCATATTGAATGATTCAAATAATTACAACCCATGCATAAATAAGTCTCAACTCATAATTGGAGTTGACATGCAAAATTTGGAGCTCCTAAAAATAATAAAACTCAACCTGTTATTTTTATCAACTGCTATTTTTAGTAAGTTTCGCATGCAAGCATGCACAACTCTAAAAAACTCTAAAAATAAACTAAACACTAAAATTAACTTATCAGGCAAATATCAATTGAAGTTCAAGTCTGGTTACAAAAATAGACAATTTATAAAATTAGAAAAATAGCAAAAAAAATATTAAAATGTAATTCCAGACCCTCAAATGGTCACATATGGCCTCCAAAAAATATTAAAAATGTCCATAACTAGATAGGTTAGGTTATGGCCACACCAAATTTTTTGAGATGGTCATTTTGGCATGAAGATGGACTCAAACGGAGCTACGGATCAAAAGTTATGGCCTTTGAAAGTTTGACCTTTTTTTCTACATCATACACACACACACATAACCCCCTTTGCACATTAAGTGCTACCACAAGCCCATGTGACCATAGTCCATAATGTACTTCAAAAGAATAGACCATGGCTCACATTTACCCAAGACTACTTATAGACTTGCTTTGAAGTATATCATGTGAATGCAAGGCCCCAAGACCATGACACATGGCATGATTTCAAAGGGTCTCCATTGTAGTCTATGTTTAGGCATTTGGCCTCATGTTCGAGGAACAAGGTCAACGAGTGCACCTTAGCCATGTGCCTTCTTTTGAGGCATAGTGGTCACTTAGACACAGTGAAAAATATTATGGTGTGGCAGTGTGGCTGCATATATGAGGTTAGAATTAACATGAATAAAATCATACTGTAGTGGCCAGCCGATTATATTATATACTATAGTGGCCAGCTGATTATATTATAATATAATCAGCTAGCCACTATAGTATGATTTTATTCATGTTAATTTTAACCTCATATATGCAGCCACACCGCCACACCATAATATTTTTCACTGTGTCTAAGTGACCACTATGCCTCAGAAGAAGGCACATGGCTAAGGTGCACTCGTTGACATTGTTCCTCAAACATGAGGCCAAATGCCTAGACATAAAATAGAATTAACATGAATAAAATCATATTGTAGTGGCCAGCCGATTACATATATATATATATATATATTATATATATATATAATGTGTCTAGATTTGAAAGGTCATGTATTCACGTTTCTAAGAACCCAAAATAAAAACCAAGGCGACTTTGTGTTTATAACGTAGCTATAAGGAAAGGATTGGGAGTAATCACAAGTGGACTAACACATGAATTTAATATTATACAAGGATCCTAATTTCATATACCTATTCACAATGACCGCATTCACGTTTCTATAAACTTGACATAAAAATCAAGGTGATTGTGTGTTTACAAGGTGGCTAGAAGGAAAGGATTGGGAGTGATAACAAGTGAACTAACACAAAAATCTAATATTACACAAGGATCCTAATTTAATATACCCGTTCATAGTGATTGCATAATGTAAAAAGAAGTAGAGTGACTTAAGCGTCACACCTTGATCAAAAGGGCCAAACAACAAGTTACACCAAGGTAACATTGAAATGAAGAGTGAGATGCTCAAAACACCATTATCCAAAAATAAGAAAATGTTTCATAACATGACTATCAACAGATACAAGTGCCCTTGGCTTATTAGAGTTCTAAGTGGCTTTAAAGTCACTTATTATATCGAGTGTTGATCTATCAAATAATTGAACATGACGACATACAGATTTGAAAAACACATATTCATATGTTTATATCATATGTAGTGAACACTTATGGGTTTCATTTTACAATGATTTCATTATTGTTTAAACATAAAGAACAAGTGTCAAGTGTGACCAGAATGATCACTACGAGAAACATTATTAAACGACATTCACTATGACTTAAAAAATAATAATGATAGGTTATTCTTTTGTTCTCCAAAGTATTTTAGATTTTGATAATGCTTGTGCTTATGTTATCAATAAAAAGTAACTGCTAAAATAATATATATTTTATGTACACTTAATTTTCTAAAATACTTTTGCAATTGATTTTAATTGAAGTTGAGTTTCTCTATTCCTTGAAAACACTTTTCTTCCTTCATAAATGTATAGAGGCTTTGTAACTCTGAGATGACATAGTGACAATGAAAACCAGAAAAAGTGAATATGGAAAAAAATCAACAACGAATTATTAATTTGCAAAGCTTCCATAGACTTCCAAAATGGCTTGGGCAATTGAATATGCACATTGGGTCAGTGTGGCTATTTAATGTGTGATCCAATATTGAGACCATTAAAATCTAAATCACAGTGAGCACCGTCAACCATTTAATTCGTAGTGGCAATAATATTAGAATTGTGACAAAATTATAAATTTAAGTATTATTTTTATCTATTTATTGCATAGGGGAGTCATTGTGAGAATTAATTTTTAGTTAAAGAATGAAACAATGATACAAAAAAGTCAACAAATTTGATGGACTCATTTTATTTTTATTTTTTTGGGTTTGATAAAAACTTGAATTTTCATAGGAAATTTATTGTCATTGACCTCTAACCAATAAAAATGCTGGAAAAATAAGCTTTTTCAAAATTTCTCTTTCGAAAATACAATATACTTTGCAAACCTAATGTCAAAACTTTAGAAATGAGTTAAATATTACGATTTGAACGCTTTAGTATATCTTATTATACAAATAATAAAAATATAGAGGGTTACATAGCAAAGTAGTTGGTTGATATTCACAACGCAAACTCTTGGCCAAAGGATAAAACCCCATCTCAGATTACGACCCCAAAATACATGAAACAAACAATTACGCCCGATAAGACACGACAATCAAAACACCATTATAAAAACTTTAGATGAGAATCAAGCATAAGGCACAACACTCGAAGGAGGGGGAGGATCGTCCTTGGGTGGTAGAGTAGTCCAAGTGGAAGGCTCTACCGAAGGGGGATTCGGGGCCACCCAACTATCCATGAGGTCCAAAGCTAAAGTCATATTTATCTCCTATCCATCAATGCGCTGAAGTTGAGTTACAGTCCCAGAAGGATTAGCTACAGAACTCCTTCGGGTGGGCCTTGTATCAGTCTTTCCATGTGGTCTGACAAACTCCATCCCCCTCGATGAATGTGGGGATAAGTGATAACGACTACAGTTACAGAAAATGTTTCAATATCTCTTAAGAGGCGGAGGTGGTGATGCTAGAGGTGGACTATTTGAAAGAACGTAACTCACTCTACAAGGAACACTCCCCTAATACTCCAATAACTCCTCTTTTCAGAATTGAATCTATATATAAACCAATGATATCATACTTGCACATTTTCTTAAAACAAAAAAAACCGAATACAATAAATACCCCTCTAGCCGTTTCTAAACTCAACCCTTAAAACGATAAATAAATGAATAAAAAGTTTAAGTCGGCTTGCTCCACCATGAGAAAGTTACAGGTTTACACTCTACACAACGGAGTAAAGTTGCAAATTGTATCGTCATAATTTAATCAATTCTTCTACAAGCCCTTTTTCGCAACAAATGATTTTCATTACTCCAAACTGACGATGCTGGGTCCCGATCTCTTATTTAATTTCTTTGAAAGTGACCTGTGTTTGCTCTATTCGAGTAAGTTGCAACAGGAAGAAATTATATTATGATCATTATCAGTGTTATATAAGGATTGGGACTTTTAAGAATATCCACAGGAACTGTGCAAATTCATGTTGGAAGGGTAATGGAAGAGGTGGTATTGTGTCCACGGATTTACAGTTGTTGCAATTGCAGATGCCATATCGCCGAGCATGATGATATCATCTCCAAAGCCTTTCAGGTCGAGCAAATAATATAAAAATGTTCATCTCTTGTTAGATGTAGAAAACAATTTATTTATTTCAATCGTTTTTTTAACGGTTTAGAAGAACAAACACGGAAGTTTTTTGTTTATATAAATTGTTTAGGAGAACACCCACAGAGGTTTTTTGGGTATTTAAATTGTTTAGAAGAACACGCATTGAAGATTTTTGGTGATTTAAATTGTTTAGAAGAATACCCATAGAATGTTTTTGTCTGGTTTTTGATCATTTATAATGGCTTAAAAGAACACCCACAGATTTTTTTTAATTATTATAATTATACACGAATAAAAAATCCCATAAAAATTAATATCTAGTTATTATAATTGTTCAGAAGAACACCCACTGAAGGTTTTTGATAATTTTTTATAATTTAAAAGAAGAGGAACAAGCCCAGATCAAACTAATTTTATGTGGGTACCTTGTTCTAATGTCCTAAAGCTTATTTTTTATGTCTGGAACTTAAGGGATTAAGTGATTAGGATGTTTATATGCTGATGCCCAATTTTCAGAGATCTAAACTATGAATATGGGATGTGAATTATGGATAGAAGCATTTTTTTTTGGTTTGAACTGGAGGTGTGCTTATAAGTAGGGATTTTCGACCCGATTTCTTCCAAACTGGATGTCAGATAGCAATATAAAGATCATTGTAGCGTGTATTTTGTTCAAGATGCAGTGGGTGTACTTGCGGGAAATTGACGTGTCCTGTTTTGTTTGGCATATTTTGGGAATCGGTAAAATGCAACACTCAGCTGCCCTTCTTCAATTGGGGAATGCACTATCAAGCTTAGAGTACTATTAAGCTTATAGAAGCCACATCCGAGGGGTTTCTATTGGCAGTCTGGGTTTTAGAGTTAACATGGCTGTTTAACTCAGGGAGCATGTCCAGCAGGGCTTGAACCTGGGTCATCATCATGGCTATCACTCTGGTTTGCCTTGTTTTGATTGAACATTCCTTCAATAATTTATTATTTTTTCCACCTTAAGCTGTGTCTTGGTGCTGTATATTCTGTCATTACCAATCATTCACTGTCTCTTGAGTTTTGTCAAATATGTAGTTTTTAGACTTTCTTCATTCAGGATATATGTAATTGTTTGTGTAGATTCAACATCCATTGTCATTTTGGATCTATGTTATCTTGGACTGTGATGAAAATGGTGGAAAGAGAGAAGGAAGGCGCACGGGGGAAGGAGGGCGCGAAGGGGGAGAGCGCAGGTCGCAGCTACAGGGCGGCGTTGGGAGTGCAGCAGTCGGCCCAGGGAGTGCAGCAGTCGGCCCAGACCCTGAGGAGTGCTGGAATGGTTTTCCCCCCTCTGTTTCCAGGTCCATGTGATGCTGAAGAGCCAATTGGCATGAGACTTCTCAAGGTCAATGGATGCCTGGAAAGATGCAAGGAGAGGCCCAAATTGGTCATACCTATGGACATGATTGCTGAGGATATCGAATATTATACAAATCATTCTCTGTATTGCAATTTTTTGGGGCTCAGGACTTCGTTCAAGTTCTTGGAAGCGTGGGCTCAGAGGACATGGGCTCCGGAAGGAGAAATGGATATCACAATGTTAGCCAACAGTTATTTTATGGTCACTTTTACTTGCTTGACTGACTGTAATAGAGTCTTCGCTGGAGGTTCATACTTTCACAATCAGGTGGGGCTGTTTATCAAGCCGTGGCATGCTGGTTTTATACCTTCAGAAGAATTGCCAAACCGTGTTCCAGTGTGGGTGCGGCTGACTCGCTTTCCGGTGGAATGCTGTCGTGAAGATACCATGCAATTGCTTGCGTCCCTCCTGGGAAGGCCAGTCGGTTCATCAATGTCAATCCTTGGAAAAAAGGTAATGACTTATGCCCGCATTTGTGTTGAAATTGATCTTAGTAAGCCAATACCTGATGCTGTTGAAATGAGTGCGGGACCCTTTTCCGGGATACAACAATTGGATTATGAAACTCTTCCCTTTCGCTGTTGTCTTTGCCATGCTCATGGTCACTTGCAACGATGGTGTCCCAAATTTAAAACCTTTGAATCTCAGCCTGCTCAACCTGCTCGTAATCCGCCTGGAACTGACAAAGGGAAGGGCCCGATTCCAGGTGAGGCGCCATAAATCGATGGTTTTATCCCGGTTAAAGGGCGATATAGAAGCAGGGGTCAAAAACGGTTTTGAAGGAAAGACAGGCAGATGACTCGCTTAACAGATTTGAAATTCCAGATGACCTTAACCAACAGGAGGTGAACCCAAGGTTGATGATTTTGGATCAACAGATTGAGGGCCCAGCCCAGGAGAACAATGTTTCAGTTGATTTAACTGAATCACAGGATGTTGGGGATGGGCACATGGATATGGACCAGCAGATGTTGATATCGGATGTTTTGACTTCCTCAGCTGTTCCCTCTAAAGAAGATGGGAATTTATCTTTAACAGGGAAATCTGGGGAATTAGGAGCAGCAAGGAGTAGTAAATCTTCTCCTCACTTGGGACTTTTGCAAAAAAACCTTAAGAAGGGTGGGGGAGAGAAATCGGTCAAGCTTGGTAGGAAAAAAGACCTGAAAAAGATGAAACTAATGGGAGAGACTTTGGTGGAGTCGGGGTCAGTGAAGACTTTGGATGCTCACTTTCTAAATCCTTTGAAATGATTGTACTATCTTGGAATGTAAGGGGTTTGAACAGCAGCCCTAGACAAAATGATGTTCACAAATTGATTAGAAGTCAAAGACCTGATGTCCTTTTTTTGCAGGAGACTAAGCTTTCAGTAGATGCTATGTCCAGATTAACGCCTAAGTTGTGGAGACAAGGGGACTGTCAATGCATTGGGGCTACCGGATCTTCAGGGGGATTAGCTTGCCTTTGGAACCCCCACAAGATCGGCCTCATAGGATGGTTGTCCTCTAAGTTTTCCTTGACTATGATGGCTTCCAGCTTTGAGATGGGGGAAGTCATTCTTCTATCCAATGTCTATGCCCCTACGGACTGGCGGGGTCAACAATCCCTATGGGGCCACATTAGTTTTGTCCATAGCTTGGCTCCCCTCCAACCTTGGATTATGGCTGGAGATTTTAACGCTATTTTGGATTTGACTGAAAAACGTGGTGGTATGACAAAGCTTGACCCCTCTGCTTTGCTTATGCGAAATTACATTGAAGTTTTGAATTTAGTCGACATTCGGCCCAACAACGGACAATTTACTTGGAACAATCGGAGGACTGGCCAACATTGCATTATTGAGAGACTGGATCGTTTTTTGGTTTCTGGCTACTGGGTCGGGGGTATGTGGTCTACAGGGTCTGAAATTTTGGACTGGAGAGGATCGGATCATTGGCCTATTAAGCTTAACAGTGTTTCAAAGTACCGTCGCTCTCCTTCCTTCAGATTCCAACTCATGTGGCTGCGAGATCAGTCATTGTTTGAATGTGTGGCCAACTAGTGGAGGTTGGGCAGGCCTGCCCATGGTACGGCGATGTATATTTTTGCTAAATCGTTGCAGTTTGTGAAGTATAAGCTTAAACAGTGGAATCATCAAAGCTTTGAGAATATTTTTCATGCTAAGGCTGATGCGCAGGCGAAGCTTGATGGTATCACGAGAACAATTAGGGAGGAAGGATTGACTGAAATCTTACTTCAAGACGAAGCTCAGGCTGTGAAAGACCTGGAGGAATGCGAGCTACGGGAGGAAGTGTTTTGGAAGAAGACAGCTTGGATAGAATGGCTCCAAGAAGGTGATAGAAATACTTCTTTTTTCTGTCAATCGTCCAAAGCCAGTAGGCACGGCAACTCTATCTCGGTCCTGGTCAATGAAAGAGGTGAGCGACTTAATTCCTTTCCTGCAATGTCAGAGGAGGTGGTGCAGTATTTCTCTACTCTTTTTAGGGAAGATGCGAATGAGGAATTACCGAAAGAAGCACAGGTTTTCTACTGCATTCCGCCCCTGGTGACGCGTGAAATGAATGAGAATTTAATGAAGGATATCACACTTGGGGAGCTTGAGGCGACTATTTCCCAGATGAAAAAGGGGAAAGCAGCTGGTCCTGACGGCTTCTCGGCTGAATTCTATTAAGAATTTTGGGATATTATCAAATTGGATCTTTTAGCTGTTGTTCAAGAATCTCAGCGGAATAAGCAAATGCTTAAGGCTTCAAATGCGACTTATCTCGCCCTCATACCGAAATGCGAAGGAGCTGATAGGCTAAGTCAGTTTCACCCTATATCTCTTTGTAATGTTGTTTATAAAATCATATCTAAAATCATTGCAGAAAGGTTAAAAATTGGGCTCAGCGATGTGATTTCTGAAGAACAGAGTGGTTTTGTGAAAGACAGGCAAATTCTTGATGGTATTGTCAAAGCGGTTGAGTCCATTCACTCCAAGGCCAGCTCCAAGGATAAGGGAATGTTTATTAAGCTGGATATGGCCAAGGCTTTTGATAGGGTCAGATGGTCATTCCTATGGAAGGTTCTCAAAGCTTTTGGTTTTGTGGACAAATGGACCCAATGGGTCATGAGCTGCATTTCCTCGGTTTCCTTTTCGGTGCTTATCAATGGGGAACATACGGATTTATTTGGTGCCTCTAGGGGGCTGCGACAAGGAGATCCCTTGTCTCCGTATCTCTTTCTTCTTCTTGCTGAAGGCTTGGGGAGGATGATCAGAAGGAACAGAGAAGATGGGCATATTCAAGGCTGGCGATGGGGGGTGAACTATTGGCGCAGTCTCACTTGCAATTTGCTGATGACACTGTTCTGATGGGCATGGCCGCAATAAGTGAAGCCGCCAATTTGCGCAGGGTGTTGGATGTTTATCTAACGGCCTCGGGGCAAAAGGTCAATGAAGATAAGTCATCCATCTTCTTCTTTAATACACCGGTTCCCATACAGCAGCGAATTGCTCGAACTATGCATTTCCAGATTGGGACTCTCCCCTTGATTTATTTGGGTATTCCTATTACAGCTGGCCGTATATGCAAAGAATCATGGCAGAATATTTTGGATAAATTTCGGGTGAAGGTGAATCATTGGACTCACAGGTGGCTTTCTTTTGCGCGCTGTGTTCAATTAATTCAATCTGTGGTGCAGGGTTTGCCCATTTACAGATGTATGCTTCAGGTTGCCCCGGTAGGAATTGTTAAAGAATTTGACTCGGTTACTAGGCAATTTTTATGGGCTGGTATTTTGATGACCTCAAAATGGAGCTTAGTTAGATGGGAGATGGTATGTAGCCCCAAACAACACGGGGGGCTTGGCCTAAGGCAGATGGACTTAAATGGAGTTGCTTTGGCAGCTAAGCTTTATTGGCGCTGATGCAATGAACAAGACAAGGCCTGGGCTAGAATTCTCTCTCAGAAGTACTATTCGAGGGCCACTCAGAGTGATATTCCTCATTATCCACTCATTGGGAAAGGCTCAGCGATATGGAGGACTCTCAAAAAAGGGGCTGCTCTTATTAAGGAAGGCTTATTATGGATTTGTAAGCGGGGATCCAAGGCTCTCTTTTGGATTGATTCTTGGGACGGTAACCCTCCCATTATTTTTCAGTTCCCTAATCTGTCGAACTTTTGCCAGAGATTCCTTGATGTTGGTTGGTCTCGGGTGAGTGACTTTAAATCATACATTTTCTGCGGACAGCTGGAGGTGGCAAAATGGAAAGCGCTTGAGGTTTGGCCAGTTGTTGGAACGCAGGAGGAGCATGATGAGCTACTGAACCTCCTTTCCAGACGCCGATGTAGCTCCCTCCAGGAGGAAGATAAGCTTGCTTGGTCTCCCAATCCTAAAGGAAATCACACAATTGCTTCTGGATATCAGGGTTTATTATCTCAGAGATTGGGCAGGGGAGAAGTTCAATGGTGGAGACAGGTCTGGAATAAATTCCCATGGCCAAAATGCAACTGCTTTGTTTGGTTGTTGGCTTGGAACAGGTGCTTGACCTGGGACAATCTCCGAAAAAGAGGCTTCCAAGGCCCGTCCGTTTGTGTTATGTGCGGAGCGGTTGAGGATTCTGCTCACCTATTTTTTCGTTGCTCCTTTGCTTTGCAATTCTGGCATTATTGGTGGGACGCATGGTAGCGCCCCTGTCTCCATGTTTCATCCGTGGTCGATTTTTGGAGTGGCGTGGGAGAATCCCCCTCAAGGATGACTTTTCTGCAGAATGTTTGGTTAGGTGGCCCATCTTTTTGCTGTGGTAGCTCTGGTTGGAGAGAAATAGGCAGATATTCTGGAATGAGAGGATTATGGCGCAACAAGTATGGCAGAAAGTCGTAGGGATGATTCAGGAGATTGTGCAGGCCAAGAGTGAGGTTTGTCTCCCTTTGTCCAAACAGGACGCTGAGGTGGTGGCGCGCCTAGGATTCCAGCGATTTGCAGGTAATTTGGCTTGTGTCAGGAGAGGTCGACAGGGCAAAGAGAAGATTCATAGGGACGGTCAGTGGCAGTACCCTCCCAATGGGTTTTTCAAGATCAATACGGACGGCTCTTCCAGGGGCAATCCCGGCCTTGCGGGTACTGGTGGGATAGGTAGAGACTCTGAAGGTACGGTGATTTTTCTCTTTGCGGTCCATGAGGGGACGCAAACCAACAACATGATGGAAGGCCAGGCTATTCTCTATGCTCTTGAAAAGGCTCAGGCATTGGGTTGGCGTAGGATCATTTGCGAATCGGATTCTCAAGTCGTGATCAACCTGCTTGTTAAGAGGAAAGCGCTGGATATCAATTGGCAATTGGCTGGGATTGTGCAACAGATTTTGAGGATTAGCTCGCTCATGGATACAATTAGGTTTGTTCATATTCCCCGTGAATGGAATAGAGCAGCGGATTGTTTGGCAAAATGGGCGTTCGAGCATTTAGATGGTGGTAATTCTGAGGATTGGGAGTCTCTCTCCCCGGAGCTTTGCTTTAATCTGGAACGTATTTTGGAGGAAGATAGGAAGGCTCATATCAACATATAGGTGGGTTCGTCCCTAGTTTTTCTGCGCTTGTTTTCCTTTGGGGATTTTGGTCCCCCGTTCTTGTAATGCTCTTGTTCTTTTATTAATATATTTTTACCCTTTTTATTTTAAAAAAAAAACATCCATTGTCATTTTTTTTAAGCCTAGTTTCTTTGCAGTGTAATATTGTATAAAATTCTTCTGGATTCAACTGTTTAAAATTGTTTTTGTGCAATGTTCTGGATCCTTGGAATAAAGAAAAAATCCATTGCCTTAAAAACAAAAACCAATTTTAGGCATTTGAATCCTGAAAATTTTTATACATCCATTGTCATTTCTTGTTTTCTGTCTACTCTTTCTTTTAGATGCGAGAATAATCACATGTAAAATCAAGGCATCTTGTTCACTTCTGCGACAAGGTGTTCTTTGAGTTTTCTAAGAATATGATTGGTTAAAATGGTTGTTTTTCTTATGGAAAAAAACGAATTTCAATATTGAACTATTTTTCATATGTTTTGCACAACGCTTGTGCAACCAGCTATTCTGAGCTTCGTACAGGTTATAAAACTTGTTTCTTTTACATGTTTTCTTAGTCATTTATATGATTCATCACATTTCACGAAGATACACAAAATTCACAAGCATACAGGCAATTCTGTAAGCTGTGGCAAGTTTGATACCAGAGGTGGCCTTTGGAAGTGTGTATGCAATTAAGTATCCTCTATTCATCAAATGGGGTTTACCAATCAAAAAGCCTAAAGGGCCATTTTTTATTTTTTTAGGTTCACGAAATTTGGTTCATCCCAAATATTGAATATAGTTGAAATAATGGTTTGGAATGCCAAATATTTCATTTGAACAAATATCATAGCTGATTTTGGGCCTCACTTGGTCAATGATGTAACACTGTTAGTGCTGTAGAGGGAAAGCCCCTAGGGACTTAAGAAAACATCAGATACTGAAATTACACATTATTGTTTATCCATGTAAAAATATAACTGAAATTTGAATCTGATGTGAAGAAAGAGGCCCAAAAAAGCTTTTTATAAGAGGTAAGTGTTTTTTCCTGTTAAGTTTTACATGTTTTTGTTTTTTTGCCCCCTTATATTTTTATCTCAGAGTGTATAAGTGGGTTAAGTCAGAAAAATAGCAACCGCACCAGATTATGGCTCCCTACGGCATCCCAGCCATATCCATTTCTGGAGAGGGCTGCCTACTTTATCCACCCTGTATATCTGTCATAGTGTACCCGTATCTGTACTTGATGCATAGATACATGTATCTGGAAAGGAGATTGAGCATCCTGTAATTTAAGGAAGGATATGACCTGAAAATCCCAGAGTTAGGTATGGCCACTGAATTTGAAGTCTACTTGATGTGTATCAACATATGACAGTTATGAAGGTGTAATTGGGAAAATTGGCAGAGACAGTTAGCTGCTAATAAATGACCAGATAAAAGATAATGCTTTCTAATACAAAGAGGATATACACTGATGCATAAAAAGTTTATCTATTGGTTTTGATTCTCAACTTCTAAAATCGGAGTAGTTAATTGAGGAGATTGAAGCCTTTCATTTGACTAGATCTCAAATTCAAGAGAGTGGGCTTCATGATCCTAAAGCTGTGAAGGTTTGAAATAATAATTGTATAACATGAACAAAACGTTACACGCATGGATACAGATCAAGTGGTCAATATCTCAAATATGATGAAGTGCACATGCATTGATTTCTACAAACAGAAGGACAAAGAAGATTGAAAGGAAACCTGCACCTCAGCAACATGTTTAAAGGAGGCTATTAATAAACATATACAGAAAAAACTATCTTAACATCAGAAGAAGCATAAAATAGAGCTTCCAGTTCCCTAAATGTAGATGTCAACCTGAGCTTTTAAAACTGAGGTGAATAGTTTTTAAAATTAATTAAGATTAGTATACACATTTCAAGAATTTGGGTATTAATCTACAATCAGTCCAATGTAATGAATGGCTTTTTATTTAGAACTAACCTTTCCTTGTGTAACCCCAAATTGAATGTTTTACAGAGCTAAAGTGTCATGCACAATATGATGAATCTGTAATATGAACTTTGAATTTTTTAGGAAAATGATGATAGCGTAGCACACACTGGTTTTTTGTAGGAAAATAATGATGGGGCAATAGAAATGAAGCTAAATATTTCCATATTTTTTTGAAAACTTGGAGAAAGGCATTTCTCAGGGACCAGACGAATGTTTATGTTCATGCAAAAAATAGGGCTGTATACTTCAAATAATGCTTTTTTTTTTTTCCACTTTCTCTTGCTGCCGCCACCCTCCCAACAAAAAAAATGCAATGTGGCATAAAATGTCCATTAAGAATACTGATGGAAGCAACACACTTGAAACCTATGTACTTTTGTATTATAGGTGTAACTGAAACTGTGAAACTAAAAGAACGGGTTGAATACAGTGGTTTGGGTCACAAGACAATACAATTTCTGTGTCACTGCTGGTTGGGATCATGAGCTTCACAACTTCATCCATTCGTGGGGAAGCTTAGTCAAAATCTTGGTGTCATTGTAGGGGTCTCCTTTGTATTATTAAAACTTTTGATTTTTAGAAGCTAAACTGTCTAAAAGTAATTGATTAGTGCATCATTTCCTTTTATATTTTTTGTATTCGTTGAGGACAATTCGGACTTTGCCATAGAGGTAACCAATATCCTGGCCACTCAGTTAGCCAATATGTAGCTTCTGGAATTTTTGGGTCAATTTTGATTAAGGGATAATAATCACAGTGATTGACTTGAGGAGAGTATAGTCAACCTCGTCTTTGCTACTTGAAAGGTAGTTATTTGTGCCAATGAAAACAAGATGTAGGGTAGAGGCAAGCGCCAAGCAGTCCATCAGCTGTGCAGCTAGGCCTACATCATATCGAGGTTCATGTTATAAGTGGACATACTAGAGCTAATGGAAAAATAATATTACATATGTTTATAACAAGATAGCGTTTTGCTGTGTGTTAGGTGATCTTCATGATCAATAAAATTTATAAAAGATGTGTGCCGTGCAACAGATTGCAAATATTTGCTGACAGGTGTACTCAAACTAATGAGCCGCCAAGTTCATTATTTGATAAAGATTCCACCATAATCATTTAGTCATTAATCTCTCAACCAGGTCGATTTTATGTCAAGGTGGACCTAGAGATCTCTTTTTGACCATTTCTTTACAAGGTTGAGATTTTGCCAATGAAAGAGGTAACTAATTGACAATCAATTACATGGTGCACCCTGAGGATTTGGAGGAGAAATGTGAGAAGTTATGATTACGAAGCATTAAGAAACCGGTACTCGGTAATTGGCCAGCTTACCATAGGTAGTGGAGAACACATTGTGACTGACATTTGATTTTCTCTAAAGATGTTACTGTTGTCAACTTGGAGTTGCACCCTGAATCGAAGACGTGCTGAAATGGCTAATCCTCGCTCCAGTTGAAACAATGGGATCTTCTCACGAGGGTGGGTGCCTTAATGATGAGAAGAACCTCCAGAGAAGGCTGGTTCCTGTAAGATGTATCTATGAGGATCTCAACTTCTATGTTACAAACTGCTCGGGGAAAAGGGGAGAAAGAACTCGAAAGGAAATCCTAGCTAAAATGGTGATACACTTAATTTGCTTGATCCACTCAAATTGAGTTTTTGAGAACACTCTTTCAGACAAAGAAGAGGTAGAACTTCAACTCCAATTGATCAATACACATAAGTATTTCACGAAAAGTTTTAATCTAATGATCTAAGCTTGAGGGAAATAGAAAAATAGGCTTGATGAAAGTCACTAAACAACCACTAATATCCACTATAAGCTTAGCAAAAGACATTTAAATACAGAACGTGACTTGCATAAATGACTAGCTAGTAACTAGGTACGAATCTAGATTTGACAAGGAAGAAGGAAAATCTTTCACTTAAGCAAATCTATAACAAAAGTACACTATACCAGTTGTTGGAAATTGAAAAAACACAGTCCTCGTCTTATTGATTCTGAAAAAGGTTACAGCACAAACTTTGGCAGAAGTTTTTTTGTTAAAAGAGGGATCATTTTTACAAGGTTGAAAAGCTATTAATATAGAAAAATACAATAGCCAAGAAGTGGCGCTGAAAATAGAAGAGGAGACAACTCTTTTATTAGCCCAAGTCCAATTTGTGTTGCATGAGCCTTCCAAATTTGTCTTTTCTATGTCTTTTGTCTTGAATGAAGACTCCTTGGCGTTGAAATGGATGGTGGCTAATTTTAGGATGTTAAACTCTTTATCATGCAAAAATGGTACGCCTAGCTCCAACTATGGACTTCCTCTTGAGTTGTTTGAATGTTTGAAAGTATGAGATAAACAAGAGCACTTGAAATCCACGCTATGCTAAAATTAGAACTCCAATTGAAACATTGGAAGCTGAGTTGGAACGTTTGAAAGCACGAGTTTGACCAAGAGATGAGCTTGACTTCAACAACCTGTCAATTGAATCTTTGACCAGTCAACCAAAAATAGCCTTTGCTTGCATGGATTTTCCTCTTATTTTGGTCTGCCTGTTCGTGTCTATTTTCTGCGGACTTCTATTTTCTGCCCCTTTTCGTTGACTTTACCTTGGTCTTTTCATTTCTTGTGGACTTTATGTTATGCGGATTTTATCTCCTTGGCTTATCTTCTTCGGATCTTTCATTTCCCGCCCAAGTCCAGTTATTCCTTCGGAATTCTGTCTTGCCTTTGTTTTTTTATTATTTCCTTTTGGAATTCTTGTTGGCTTCTCTTTCGGATTTTTCCTTTGTTCGTTGTTTTTTTCCTTCGAAACTTTATGCTCTACCCCTTGAAATCTTTCAGAATTCTTTGTTTCTTGCCCTTCTTGTGGACTCTTGTGTTATCTCCCATTGGCTTCTATTTCCCTCGGACTTTTTCCGTTGACTGGCTTTACCTTGGTCTTCCTTCGGAATTTTCATTTTGGTCCATTTCTTCTTCGAAGTTCTTTCGGACTTATGTTTATTTGCCTTAGTCTTGGATTTACTACCTACCAATCTTGAAGGACTCCTTCTGAATTCTCTGTCTTCTTTATTCTCTCGGGCCTTTATTCTTTTATGCGGAAAAAATGTCCGTCTCCTTTGGATTTTCTGTGGTTGACAATTATTCCGAAGGAATCCTTCAGACAAAAAGTCCGAAGGATTTCCTTCCCTAAATTTTCTTTGCTTTGTATTATTCCAAAGAACAGCGCTTTAGTTTTTTTTATAGGGCACCCGGGTTTTTTGTAGGGCACCCAGGCTTTTTGGAAGACTCTCGGGCTTTTTGTAGGGCACTTGGGCTTTTTGGAAACCTCCTTTCCAAAGGGTACATTGCCCTTCAGATTTTTTAATTTGTCCTTTGAACTTTTCTGAAGGAATTCCTTCAGGGTTTTTGTCCGAGTCTATTTGTTTGTTCTTCAATGTCTGCAACTTCGGATTCTTCACTGCTTATTATTTATAAATAGAGATAAGTAATTCATCCTGAGAAACCCGAAATGCACTATCCTGAATAATTCAGGTTTCTAAACCCGAATCACTTCTATTGATAAAACTTTCATAAGCAAAGCACTTCTCAAAACCCGATTTGCACTGTCAAGAGTAATTCGGGTTTTCCAACCTGAATTACTTCTCCTGATAAAACTTTCATAAGCAAAGCACTTCTCAAAACCCGATTTGCACTGTCAAGAGTAATTCGGGTTTTCCACCTGAATTACTTCTGCTGAGGGGTTTCAACTGCTGATTACTCATAAAGTGAAATAAGTTGTCTCTTGTAAAACCTGAAGACTTCTCCTTCCAAAAACCCAAAGTCTTCTGCTGTGTAAAACCTAAAGTCTTGCTTGAATGCCCACCCTCTCACACTTGGGCAAAATTTTGGTATGTAGGCCAAAAAATGGCCAACATTTTTGGTGACTTGCAGGGAAGCATGCCTGCTATGCTTGATAACTTAGACCATATAGATACTATTGAACTCCCAAAACAATGATAAACCTGATTTCTGACTGAAAATCTCCATTGATCATGGCTGAAGTAACCTTCCTCCTTCAAAATGAGAAAGGAAACACACGAAAGCAGAAAAACTAACTAAGAAACAAATGTGCAAACAAACACTTATTGGAACAAAGTTGAAAGAAACTATTGTGCCTTAACAACACTTGGAGGAAAACAAACAAATAAGGAACCTAGCTAACCATGACAAAGCATGATCCAACTGGATCAAATGGAAATTCCTGAACTCATTGCTTCCAAGAGATGGTACAAGTTGCAAAGCAGGATGTTTATTAATCATAACCTTTGATGAGGCATTTTCCTTGTCCACCAATTGTATAAGCATCTTCTCAAATGAGTCATCAACAACAAATCAGTCACCAACAAAGACAAACTCATTAAGTACCTCTTGATCTTTTTGACATTGCTTGTCATCTACCACCTTGTCAAGTGATATCTCATCTATGCACTGTTCTTGAGTGACCTCATCTTTCTTATCAACTGCTGCAAGTTCATCCAGCGCTTCAAGGAGCTTCGAATACGCAAACCAATCTGTATTATGATCTTAGATAGTTGATTCTTGATCAGATTTTTCGTAAACGTGCCCTTCAATAGACAACATATCCATACAAAGTTCTTCAATCTCTTGAAGAGATTCAAGGTACAGCTGCCAATCATCTTTTTGTTCCTCATTTTGATCTATAGAATCAGCGTGAAAGCTATCTGGATCCTTTTCAATAGGAGATACCTGTAACTCATGTATTACTTCAATTTGTACCAGCGCCTCTTGAAGTTCCTCTACATCAAGATTAGTCATCTCACTCTCAACTATAATTGGATGCCCAACTACAACCTCAAGTGAATTATCAATAGGAAATTCTTTCTTAAACAGATTTGAAGCATCCTCTACACACTCTACAAGAACTTGCCCTGTAGCTGCAACCTCTTTCTCAATCCTCCAAAGAACAGAGTCCTCCTGAAGAAGGGAGGCGGTGGGAGGGTGATGAAATTCATTTGTTTGAGAGGAAAAATGAAGCATGGGAGGTTGATCATGATCAAGTTTTGGAAATTTTGAAAACAATGGAATTATCTAGGGAGTTTTGGAGAGGAGGAAAAGAGAAACTCGTAAAGATCTCTACATTCTGCTCCTTTCACTTGGCCATTACCTCATCAAAGTCTGAAATCTCCTTGTCCTCATGGACAACTTGTGCTTGAGAGATGGGTGGTGAAGAAAGGGGACTATAAGAAGGTTTAGGCTTCTGAATAAGCTCTTGAATACAACTAGGAAGCTCCCTTGGCACATATTGGGCATGATTAAGAACTTCATGAGAATAAGGAACACAAGGACCCTTTGTAGACAAGTGATTCAACTTGATTTTCTGCCTCTCCCAAGCCTCCATCTTCTCCAATACCAGAATACACAGCCCATTTATCTCTTTTGGATCATTGGACACATTTTGGAATAGACCATTCACTTCTTCATACTGAGAGTTTGAACAAACTTTTCTCTCATATTCTAGAATTTTGAGCTCTATCTCATCCGTTCTTTCTTGGAGCCAACGCTGCTAATATGACAGATATGGCTCAACATAGCTTTGATAACACTCCTGATAAGGTTGATTAGGCTCATAAAAAGGCTCATAGGCATCATGATAAGGCTGGTATGATCCATCATTGGGATGATAAGGAAACATAGCATAGGAATTCTCTTCATATACAACCATCAAAACTCATTCATGATAATGCAATACTTACATGGAAACTGTGATTGGATTATTAGAAGCAACCACCTGAACTTGGAATCGCCAAATACTTCTTGAAGAATGCTGCTGCAACTGCAATTTCATTCAAACCAGCTCCAAATGGGTCCCATCGGGCGTGTCAAAAACTGTTGTCAATCTGGAGTTGCACCTTGAATCGAAGACGTGCTGAAATGGCTAATCCTCACTGCAGTTGAAACAATGGGATCTTCTCACGAGGATGGGTGTCTCATTGATGAGAAGAACCTCCAGAGAAGGCTGGATCCTAAGATGTATCTATGAGGATCTCAACTTTTACGCTACAAACTACCTGGGGAAAAGGGGAGAAAGAACTTGAAAGGAAATCCTAGCTAAAATGGTGATACACTTAATTTGCTTGATCCACTCAAATCGAGCTTCTGAGAACACTGATTCAGACAAGGAAGAGGTAGAACTTCAACTCCAATTGATCAATACACATAAGTATTTCACGAAAAGATTTAATCTAATGATCTAAGCTCGAGGGAAATAGAAAAATAGGCCGGATGAAAGGCACTAAACAGCCACTAATATCCACTATAAACTTAGCAAAAAACGTTCAAACACAAATCATGACCTGCATAAATGACCAGCGAGTAACTATGTACGAACCCAGATTTGACAAGGAAGAAGGAAAATCTTTCACTTAGGCAAATCTATAACAAAAGTACACTATACTAGCTGCTGGAAATTAAAAAAACATAGTCCTCTTCTTATTGATTCTGAAAAGGGTTACAACACAAACTTTGGCAGAAGTTTTATTGCCAAAAGAGGGATCATTTTTACAACGCTGAAAAGCCATTAATGTAGAAAAATACAATATCCAAGAGGTGGCACTGAAAATAGAAGAGGAGACAACTCTTTCATTCGCTGAAGTCCAATTTGCGTTGCATGAGCCTTCCAAATTTGTCTTTTCTATGTCTTTTGTCTTGTATGAAGACTCATTTGCGTTGAAATGGACGGTGGCTAATTTTGGGATGTTAAACTCTTTATCATGCAAAAATGGTACGCCCAGCTCCAAATATGGACTTCCTCTTGAGTTGTTTGAACGTTTGAAAGCGTGAGATAAACAAGAGCATGCATGAAATCCACGCCATGCTAAAATTAGAACTCCAATTGAAACGTTGGAAGCTGAGTTGGAAGGTTTGAAAGCACGAGTTTGACCAAGAGATGAGCTTGACTTCAACAATCTGTCAACTGAAGATTTGACCAGTCAATCGAAAATAGCTTTTGCTTGTATGGATTTTTCTCTTATTTTGGTTTACCTATTCGTGTCTATTTTTTGCGGACTTCTATTTTCTATCCCTTTTTGTTGAATTTACCTTGGTCTTTTCATTTTTTGCGGACTTTATGTTCTACGAATTTTTATCTCCCTGGTCTTATCTTCTTCAGATCTTTCATTTCCTACCCAAGTCCAATTATTCCTTCGAAATTCCTTCTTGCCTTTGTTTTTTTATTATTTCCTTTTGGAATTCCTGTTGGCTTCTCTTTCGGATTTTTCCTTTGTTGGTTGTATTTTTTCCTTCGGAACTTTATGCTTTGCCCCTTGAATTCTTTCGGAATTATTTGTTTCCTGCCCTTCTTGTGGACTCTTGTGTTATCTCCCATTGGCTTCTATTTCCCTCAGAGTTTTTCCGTTGATTGGCTTTACCTTGGTCTTCCTTCGGAATTTTCGTTTTGGTCCATTTTTTCTTCGGAATTCTTTCGGACTTATGTTTATTTGCCTTAGTCTCGGATTTACTACCTGCCAATTTTCGCGAAGGACTCCTTTTGAATTCTCTATCTTCTTTATTCTCTCGGGCCTTTATTCTTTTTGCAGAAAAAATGTTAGTCTCCTTTGGATTTTCTGTGGTTGACAATTATTTCGAAGGAATCCTTCGGACTTTTTCCTTTGGACTTTTGTCTGAAGGATTTCCTTCCCTAAATTTTCTTCGCTTTGTATTATCCTTCGGATTTTTTGGTTTCGACTTTCCCGTGGACAAAAGGTTCGCAGGATTTGTTCCTTCACTTTCCAAAGAATAGCCCTTTGGTTTTTTTTGGAGGGCACCCGGGTTTTTTGTAGGGCACCCGGCATTTTGGAAGGCACCCGGGGTTTTTGTAGTGCACCCGGGCTTTTTGGAGGGCACCCGGGCTTTTTGGAAACGTCCTTTCCGAAGGGTACATTACTCTTCGGATTTTTTAATTTGTCTTTTGAACTTTTCCGAAGGAATTCCTTCAGGTTTTTGTCCGAGTCTATATGTTTGTTCTTCAATGTCTGCAACTTCAGATTCTTCATTGCTTGTTATTTATAAAAAGAGAAGTAATTATACCTTGAGAAACTCGAAATGCACTATTCTGAGTAATTCAGGTTTCTAAGTATGAATTACTTCTACTGATAAAACTTTCATAAGCAAACCACTTCTCAAAATCCGATTTGCACTGTCAAGAGTAATTTGGGTTTTCCAACCCGGATTACTTCTGCTAATAAAACTTTCATAAGCAAAGCACTTCTCAAAACCCGATTTGCATTGTCAAGAGTAATTTGGGTTTTCCAACCTGGATTACTTCCGCTGAGGGGTTTCAACTGCTGATTACTCATAAAGTGAAATAAGTTGTGTCTCTTGTAAAACCCGAAGACTTCTTCCAAAAACCCAAAGTCTTCTGCTGTGTTAAACCCGAAGTCTTGCTTGAATGCCCACCCTCTCACACTTAGGCAAAATTTTAGTATGTAGGCCAAAAAATGGCCAACAGTTACATGCTTAAATATGATTTTGAATTCAGATAAAACTGACATTAAATATTGTTTCAAAGTTGATAAGGTCCCAAAGAGAATTTTGAATTAGGCTGTTGGAGTTGGAAAAGTAAATCTTAAAAATCCTTAATTCAAACTCTGATTTTGAAGTTGGAAACAACCAACATCAAATATCGTTTCAAAGTTGATAAAGACCCAAATAGAATTTTGAAAAAAGCTTTTGGGGTTGGAAAAGTAAATCTTAAAAATTATAATTCAAACCCTCATTTTGAAGTTGTAAACAACTAACATCAAATATTGTTCCAAAACTGATAATGTTCCAGAGGGAATTTTCAAAAAGGCTTGTGGGGTTGGAAAAGTAATCTTAAAAATTCTTACTCAAATGAGGATAAAAGTTTTTAAATGTGCAATTTGAGTAGTTGAAAAGAATTGAAGTTGGGAGTGCATAAAATGTTCGTTGAGATTTTGAAGGCAAAGGAAACCTTGAATTCTAGACATTTGTTAGTTGCCAAGGGACGTTTATTTGTTTGAATCCAAGGACAGCAGGAATTTCAAAACCCCAATAGTTTATAGGCAAAAAGAAGTATTTTATTTGTAGAAATTGAATTTGATTCAGCTTCTTAATAACTAGCAATCTTTAGCGATTTGAATTGGGGTTCAAACATGTTGGGTTTCTGCAGAATTCCCAAGAACCAATCTTTTGCTTAATTAATAGCGGCAGTGTGGAGGCTTGAACCTTTGTTTGAATTAGTATATTTTTGGGTGCCTTAAATTTGACCTTTTGTTATTGTTTAGTGATTGGCATGTTATTTATTTCATAGTTGAGATTGAAGGACTGGCTAGCTTGGATTTATAGATTTTTATTTTAACCGTAACAAAAATAATTCTTTTACCGTAACAAAAATAGTTCTTTTATTATAAAATACAAATGTATGTGTTTGGATCCCCAATATAGTGGTTAGAAAAAATCAGGCCTCAAGAGCCTTGGTTAAATAGTCCCCGCCCCATGGCAGATGGATTAAATTTAAATTTAATGAGCCTGCTAAAGGTTACCCGGGACCAGCCGGAGGGTGTGTGTTCAGAGATAGCACAGGATGTTTGAGATAATCTGAGATTGGTATGACATAGGTATAGTATTAGTGTGTGTGAGTTGTAGTAACAATTTGCTAACTAGAAGGAAGTGTGACAAGGATAGATGAGTGTATGCAGGAGAGAAAAATGAGGTTTGACTCTTCATATGTAGGAGATCGAACTTGTACAAGAAACACTTTGTTAAATGAATAATATTGAACCATTAATTTACTTCAGTTGGTATCAGAGCAAGCTTTTGTGGACTGTAAATTTGAACATGAATATGCCATCAACAAGTCAACATTAACTCTGTACTCTTTTATCTTGAGGTGCTTCTGAACATATTCAATGGATTTATCTTCCTACACGGAAATAAACAACCATATCAAAAATAGTCAATGGATTGATCTCAGCGTTTTTGGCCTGCATTGAAAGTTATTCTTCCTCTCATACAGCAAATTCTCATTCTGATATTCATGGGCACCTTCAACACAGCAAAAAAGACTGAAATAAAATTAAAAAAAGGCCTTTGCTACTGATTAGATGTTTTTACCTGCTAATTTCATCAGGTTCTTGTTTTAATTTTTGGGCACTGCAAATATTTCTCTTTTTTCTGCATCAAACAGCTCACTTGTTTTAAACAATCTCTTTAAATGCTTTCTGGGTTTTGTTCTCCTCTGAACAAGGTTTCAAGAACATTTTGAATCACTGAATTTCATTAAGAAACGAGGAAGATATGGCAGTTTTAATGAATTTTTATCCAGGCTATGTGCCTCCTGCATATTCTTCTGAATGGTTACATTCCTCGAGTGCTCCTTCGACACAAATTAGTTGGTGTGCTTAGATGTCTTTCCAATGCTTGGATGCCTCTTTGCACATATTTAAAGATTCAAATACATGCACCTCATAGTTACTTGCAATATTAGCTCTTATGCAAGAATCCATATAAAAATCTTCTTTACTATCACAAAATAAACTCTATCCAACAAAGCACTCAGAAAATAACTTAATTTAAAAAACTTTCTCATAGAAAGATTTCATAAATGGGGGTTATAGGAAAGCAAAAAACTTTAATAGAGTTTCCCCTTACCTTTCCTTATCCTTCCATCATAGGCATTGGATCAATATTGCTTTGATACTACATAATGTAACTAATTTTGCTTATTTTATTCATTGAACTGAGAGCTTCTTATACATTTGCTTGATCCTACAAACTAGGGATCAAGAGCCATCTCCTCCTATCTTCTCTTCTTCACTCACTCATCTTTATGAGTTGTATAGACGCAAAAATAAGAAATATAAGACTTAGTACATTATACACTACGTATGTACTAATCCTAAGTATACTTGATCCACCAACTGATCTCGAGTGCGTCACTAACTCTGAGGTTGCCGAGTGTCGTAGTGACAAAACCGATTATGCCCAAGAGACAATACAATGGAAGAGTTGTTAGTCATCAAAGACACTGATGATGTGCTCTGCCTATAGAAGATTTAGAATCCTACATCAAACTGACTAATGCCAAGAATGGTGCCCAGTGGCAGTGGTGACCATTTTTGCTGTTCCGGTTCGTGATCATGTGGCAATGATCAAGTATTGGTGGCTACAAGTGTTAGGCTCAGTGAGTGGACGACACCTCACTGAAGACATAGTAAGGATCCACCCCCACCATCTCTATGTTTGTTTGATGTGTTAGTGATGGTTTACTGATGATGTGTTCTCACCGAAAATAAATCTATAAACAATAGATTATGTCCTTGTTTGAGTGTGTGGCGTATCCGTGATGATGTGTTCTCATGGGAAAATAAAAATTGTAAACAACAAAGTGTGTGCTTGTTTACGTGTTTTCACGGGAAAATAAAAATTGTAAACAAACAAAGTGTGTCATTGTTTACGTATGTATAACTAGGCCTTGACGAATAGCTGAGTGTGTTCCTATTCGTGCATATTGATGCATTTGTAACGAAGCCATGACAAAGAGCTGAGTGTGTCCCTATTCATTCATTGTTAACGTATAGGTGTAATCAGGTCATCACAAATACTAAGTGGGTCCTATTTGTGCATATTTGATGTGTGTAGTGTAAACAAATGTGTATGTTCACATAGATGTGAAGTATGAACTTAGAGTGTATCCTAGTTTATACTTGGATTGGTGATGTGTTCCCATCCATCAAGATTCAATGTGTGTGTTGAACTACATGTTTGTTTCAGTTCATGTGTAGCGTTCCCTTTCTCTATGCTTGCAGATAATATGAGATTAGTACAACATAGGTATAGTATTAGTGTGTGTGAGTTGCAGTAACAACTCGCTAACTAGAAGGAAGTGTGATTAGGATAGATGAGTGTATGTAGGAGAGAGATGAGGTTTGACTCGTCATATGTAGAAGATTGAACTTGTATAAGAAACACTCCGTTAAATGAATAATATTGAATCATTAGTTTACTTCAGAGGAGAATATTACTAGCCTATGCAATCAACTTTGGGAGAAACCTCAAACAATTTGGCTGATGTGAGGACATTGTTTAAGGTGTCCAATTGGCCATGCAAAATGGTTGGTCTAGATTGGACATTGAAGGATACTTTGATTATAGTGGAGCAAATGCTATAGAAGGAATTCCCAACTGGCAACTCGATTCCATAATTCAGGATACGGTCAGGGCCCTAGATGATACATAGGACTCTATAATATCTCATGTTGATTGTGAAGGTAGCCGGGCAGCAGATCTTGTGTCAAATATGGGAGTTGATCTTATTAGGACAGATGGGATTGATAATATTTTCCTTGTAGATGAATATCCCTTTAATCTCACAATCATGATAAAAAGATGGCGTGCAGAATTAAAAAAGTTATTTTGGAAGTCGTCAAACCTAGGGGATATGCTCCCCCCATTCTGGTGGTGGTGTTGAAAATTCCCGTGGTAATTTGGACCCCATTGTGGGAGGGAAGAGTAAGTAGAAAGAGACTGGGTCTGATGTTGGGAAAGGAAACAGTCATTTCCCATATTCTGGACACTATGCTTCCAGTGAAGGCTTCTCAGGGAGAACCTCATTTTTCTGTTCTTGAGATGATGGGAGAACCTGTCAAAAAGGCAAGGAGAACTTCAGAAACGTGGACAGTAAATTCAAAGCGAAGCTGAACTGTCAAGTGTCTTTGGAAGCCCTCAAAAAATGGCTGATGTGTTCATGTTTTGGGGTTATAAATGAGAAGAGGAAGGCTGAACTCGATTTGAAGAAATTGTCATTGAGGCTTGGGATGATTATGGTGTGACTAGAATCAGCTCAAATTATCACATTGCTACTATTCAAGGGATTGCTGTAGCCTCCATTTTGTCAAGCATAGAGATACTTATTTTCTGCGGAAGGAAGTTCCTAACATTCATGATTATTTCTTCCATGAATCTAGAAAAAACAAAAAGAGGAAGAGGTAATTCATTAGGAAAAATGCTGCCATAATTGGCTGGCTGAATGAGGTGGCAGCTGCCAATAGAATTGATATTCAGTACGAGCTTATGCGATTGGATTTCTCCAATTATAAACCACCTACTTGGGATCCCAACTCTGAGAACGAAATGGTTGACTCAGGAGAGTGCATCATCATTGCCCTTGATGATGAAGCCCGATCATCAGCATGTCTTCTTTATTTTGATATGATTTCAATCATGCTCAGTTTAGTTTCTTTTGTTTGTTTATCGTTTCCTGCAGATGATTTGGCAACTATTGGATATACTAACAGTTCCTGTTTTAACATTTTGATTTCGGTTGATGAAGGGTATAGTTCAAATCCCATTTTATGGTTTTTCCTTTGTATAGGGGGCCTGTCCAGAATAGCTCAGTTAGAGGAAATTACAAAATGACCACAAAAAAGAAGCAGGGAACCTGCCAGACAATTGATCCTGTTTCCTTTATGCCATTCTTTATTACTTGTATAATGCTCCAGTTTTGGTTCAGTTCTTTGCTCAGGACAGAAAGAGTGACGACATAGCCACCCTGATTTTACTGTCTACAGACTTCACCAGCAGTTTGACAGGGCAGATTCTCAGCATTAGACAATCTCACTCGCATCTGTCATATACTGCATTTCACAGCTTATGATTTTGGCATTGCTTGGTCAGTGGCTATGCGATTTTATGGAAAAGATATGTTAGGGCTGCAATGGTATATTCTATACTGGGTCTATAGTGTCTTGGGGTCTGTGTTAGTGTCAATCAGTTATATAGTTGGATTTGTAATACAACAGTCATGGTTGATTTATGTCTTCTATCACGGTGATTGCTTGGGGTGTCACTGTTATTTTGTGGAAGAATATCTCCTAACTCTCCATTCATGATGGACTTCTGTTTTGCTAAAGGGATGGTTCCTCTGGGAGACGTCCCCTTATAATCCTTTACCTATAAAAAAAACGTGCGCATTAGGGCTTTAAGGTCTTGTACAACAACATTGAGAACGGTTCTCAAGACATTTTACTTCTAACTTTTTTTCGCTTTATAATTGTTGAAAACCTGGATGAATTGCTTCTGTCCCTAGGTATCGAAGCTCCTATCCATGTTTGTCAAGTGGTGGATGTCTTGTTTGTCACCTCCTTTCTTTCCTCGAACTGATATGGGTCTGTCTTTATCAGGGAGATATTCTTTAATGTCATTCATTGAATGTGAAACTTTGCAGGGTCATTCTCTAACATTGGAACTTCAAAACTAATCTCCACCTTCCCTTCAAGGTTTGATCATCCTCCCTTTGCTTTCCCATCGACATTGATTGCAGATTTCCTTTGTGTCCAGAGTGATTTCATCGGACTAAGAAACTTCCCTCATTTGGTGCACTTTAATTTGTTCTATCTCATACTTTACCAAAGGTTCTTTCCTGTTTCATCAAAAAATTGGAAGGAGTTTGAGCATATCATATTGTTGTCTTTTGGTCTTGTTTTGATCCTAAATAGCTTTTACTTTTCTCAACGAGTTTTTGGCTTGCCCTTTTTTTGGTTTTGGTCTTCTTGTTTTGAATATTATTTTTTCCTGTCAGTCAATCACTGTCTTCCTGCTCCTGCTTTTTTGGACAATCTCCAGCTAAATTCCCATGTGAAAGCAAATTCTGAAGTTGAATTGGATATTCTGATCACCGAAAGGTTGTGTATTTTAATGATCATAGAGCAGTTACATCATAGCAGCAGGGAGCCCTGTATATAATACAAAGTCCGTGCAACACATTTAATACTGTGCCATTTCCCATCTTTGGTAAGCTTATAGCTTTGTATCATTTCCCTGGTGTGTCTCAAACCAACTCAACGACTCTCTCACCCTTAATCCGGGGGTAACACAAAGATCCTGACCTAAGCAGGGGCAGTTGAAATTGTCTTGCCTGGAGAATTGAGTCCAATAGTCTAGTATTTTAAAAAGTGGTGTGCTTTCCCCATGAAACATGGGTCTCTTTCATGGCCATAGTCTCGATGACGAGGATCTGAAAAGTGCACAACAAAGTATTTTCTAGGAAGCGAGGTGATTTTGTTTGCCCCTGTAGCTTCCATTTGTTTGAAATCCATGTTATAATGGCTGTCATGTGTCGGCCAAAGACTGGTGAACCTGCTGATAAGTGCTTTATCTTGCAGACTGAATATCTACTCAGATAAGAGTTCAGCTGCAAGCTTGATAACACAGTAATGGTTTGCATGCACCTCATTAGCTGCAGCCTACCGGACTAGGGGTGAGTTTCGGTTTACCTTTTTCTTAAGAAAGAATTTGAGATTGTCAATAGATGTCTAGGACAGAAGGGAGCAATCTTTTACCTGGAGTGGGGCATATCTAAAGAGATTACAATCTAGCTATCACATCCATGTACAATCACTCAGTTCTTTGTAGAGTGTAGAATGTTTACTCACAGTCTTGTGGGCGCATTAATGGCCATGGTGGGGAAACAAGCAGGTTCTCTGTGCCAAGAGAGAAGATGCCTGAATTACTCCACAGAGCCCAAACAAAGAGTGAAACTTTGAACAGGGACATCAAAGGGCACCACTGATCTCAAGGAGAGGTTTGAGTTGCAGGGGTGGCAGGAGAGGCTTGTGCATAGGGTGTGCAGCTGCCACCAAAAACACAAGCGAATAATATCCAAAAATACCTATGCCACTTTGAAGCATAAATCATCAATTTTTTCTGGCTTGACGTTGAAGTTGCTGTGATAGTTTGGGAAACTTTATGGCTGGAACATGATGGAGTTTAGCAATCTGTATCTTTTAATTAGAGCTCACTGGTAGAGAACTTTAGAAGAGACATGACACAAGTTAAGGACTAGTCATACATGGATAGGATAGCTTCTATTAAGAATGGCCATTGAAGTCCAAACACCCATTTGGTGTTGAACCAGACAACTGATTCAGCATCATCATAAACTGAACTTGAATGGTTGTAAGACATAAATTTGTTTATGAGGAGGCTATAGCTGCAGAGGTGACAAACTCGATTATCTTGATATTTGTTTGTCATTCTCAAAGTTGAGAAGAATGCAGTCTCCATTAAAATTGCTTTTCATTTGGTATGTTAAATGCACGTGATTTTGTATTTGCTTCTTGTTTGTAACAGTTTGTCTGTGTCTTGATGTTGAATTCGTGCATGTTAGGGCATGGGCTTGATATCCTCTACTAAAGCTATTAAAGTTCAGATGAGATGGTCTCTACCCATTAGAATTTTATTTAATACCATTTTAACAATTATGTCTGTAGCTTCTTGATTTTTAGGTTGTGTCCTACCTACATAAATTTAACGTTCCGAATTTTCTTTTTCTAACCTCTGTTGGAATGCCTGATTGTTCTTTTTAGGGTTAATTTACAACTGAGATCGAGACCTGACTTGTTCCATGGAGTTCCTTATGAATGATTGCACTCTTAGCGAATCATTACATTCCAATTAAACATGATTTTAGTAATTCCCAATTTTTATAAAAAGATATTTCATTTTTCTCTTTTTGAAAATTAGTCTATTTAATTTAATTTAATTTTTTTTTTCAGTTTGGCCCCTTTTTTCTAATTAATCTTTTGGGATCCTTGCTGATTAAATTGGCCACAACTCTGGTGATCATATCAACGATGATGCTACTTACATTAAGGCATTATATTGCGTTGCTATTTAAGTTCTTGATAGTAATGTTGCATCCTAAATATCTGAAGCATGCCATTCATAGCACTTTCAGCTTTCAGATCCATTTGCAAGTTCTTTGATTTGAATTTATCCAATAATGCTGACATGGAAGAAAAATATAAAAAGTTAGTCACAAAACAATGATCAGGCTACTGCTAAAACAAGCGTATTTATCTGCAGGGAAGGAATGGGAGAGCATACTTGTTTGGGCATGTTGTAAATGTTTTGACAGGTCCTAGGGAAGACAGGCAACTCACGACAGGCCTCCATACTGTGGCTGATATTTCTTGTTTTCAATGCCGAGAAGTGCTTGGTTGGAAATATGAGAGAGCTTATGAAGAATCCCAGAAGTATAAAGAGGGAAAGTACATCCTCGAAAAAGCAAAGATCATGAAAGAAAACTGGTAATGCTCATAGTCATGATGGACTTCTACTTGCAAGTATACCATCGCATTAAGTTCTCTGGATTCAATAGGCTTCTCATTTAAAACGTTTGGGTTGGCTTCTTGGTTGTTCTTCTCCAACTGTTAGGAATCAAGATGTGATTAATAAGGCTGATTTGTTAGCTGTTCTGATTGATTTGAAGGAGGTTAAGGAATTGTGTGATATGTGCTGTGATAAATGTCCGTTGGTGCTGTAGTTTGTGGGCTGTAAATAGATGCTGGAGAATTGGTTTTCATGGGTTATTGGCATATTGCCAAAGTACCACCATTTGGAGTTGTAATTTATTTGTCAGCTGCTCTGAAATCAATCAAAATGTAAATAATTTGTGGGGCTGTTCTTTTGTACAGTGCTCTTGATTTTGACAGTCACTATGCTTGACCCTGATCTGCCCATCCTTCTTCCTGATGTTTCACACGTTCCATCATTTGTTTGCTCCATTAGTTGCTTTCAGTGGATGGTCGACTCTTTTCTTCTATTGTATGGCTGGGTCTTCTTACAAGAATATACTGGTCAGGCACTAAGGAGCAGAAACTAGATATTTCATTTCATATCTGTTGATGCCTTATCCAATTTTGCAGGTTGATATTCTTTTCCTCGATCCATCTGTATAGTGTCATGAAATCTTAATATGTTAAAGCTTTATTACTAGATATGGAGTATTCTTTTCAAAATGAAAAAGGGCAATTTAAACTTTAATGAATAGAACATTTATATCAGCTACAGCTACATCGATAGTAAAATACCAAATTCAGGACTACTGAGCCTGGCTTCTGCAAAACCCCTTTAACTAGGGACCAGTGTAATATTCACTGTTACTAATATACGTAAGGGTCCAAGAGAATGACCATATGGAGATACAAAATATTATTTTTATGCTGCCTGGACGACCAGTTTCAGCTGACATTAGATTCCATAATTTTTTTTTAAAACATTATATAGACAGCCAGCAAACATAAAACTCAAGCGCAGAGATGGGCACTCTTCATGTGGAAAATCGACATTACTAGTGTAAGGTTTAGGGCATGCACCAACACCCAATTCATATCCACAGAAACTGTAAACAGCTAACTCTAAACTAATAGACAGAAGGCTGATAATCGATCTGCAATGTCAAGTGAAAATAGGATTAGGAATTTGCTTCAGTTGGGGCATCACCTTCATTGTTCATAGTCACCGCTTCACCATCTGGCCATATGTTGCTTCCATGTACCGCCAACTTAGGCAAGGCCTTGAGCTTCCTCACAATATCGGCCTGGTAGACCATGTGCGCACCTTTTTGACTCCACCTTTGTAGCCTAGTTGGTTAGGGTAGTGATGATTTCATTTTCGAGCTTAAGAATGAAGGTCTTCAAATTTTGTTGAGATGTGCGTAGGGTGTCCAATATCTGCCCCAACTAACAACCTGTCAAGGTCCTCCTCCCCTTCTTGATGTGCATTCATTGCTTGTATTTGAGAACCAACATGAAGATAGATGATTTGTGAAGCTTATCGCCCATCTTGTCTAGCGTATAAGCCACTGCAGTAATTGAATATATGTTTCATTGTGTTAATAGAAAATTTGACATCGATGCTTATCCACAACCTATGACCAAGTTTGTTTTGTGAAGTGATAGGATTTCCCACATCTAAGGCATGGCATCTTGGAGTTGAGTTTACACTATTTGGAGAAAGTCCATGGTCTAAAAGGTGCCAAAATCCTGTTATTGTCCATGAACCAGCCATGACTTGAACCTATCTCCCATTGCATGTTGGGGTGCTCTACAGCTAAGCTACCAACCCTTTTGTGACTAGTGCTTTTTGGTGGGCTTATTTTTACTATTTGAGTTTGGTTCATTTTCTACAACACCCCCCCTTGAGCCAACTTTGGTGCTTGGGGCCCTAGTCTACATTGATACAATTTTATTTTCCAAAAACCAGCTAGGAATTGAACCTAGGACCTCCCATTACATGTTGGGGTGCTCTACCACTGAGCTATTGGCCCTTTTGTGATTGGGGCTTTTTGGTAGGCACTTTGTTACAATTCAGGGGTGGCTCATTTTTCCCAATAAATCCACAATGCTCCAACTTGAAGCATGGAGGTTGAAGCCTTTGGTGTTCGTCGACTCAATGTTTTGTTGTGGAGAGGGTAAATCCTCTCCGCTTCTCTAACCACTTTGTAGCATGAGGGAGTTATCACTCCATGCATAGATTCAAATTGTTCTCTATTTACCTTCTTTCCCTACCTTTGATCAAAGGTGTGTGAATCTTTTCCTTAGAGATGATGTCATGTTTAGGCAGAAAGGGGACCCCTAGAGGTACCAGACTAATTATCTCCTTTCATCTAATCACAGTAGTTAGGGGCGCTAAGCACCCTTTGGATGTTGTCAATTCCCACACAGAGGTAGGTGGATAGCGAAGGAATGCAGGGAAGTAGTGAAACAACACTTATCTTGGATGTCACTACTATAAGGTATCAAATATACTCATTCTCATTCTAGGTATCGTGGATCTATTTCGTTTTGGTGTTGAGGGCATTCCAACTGCCTTGGCCCACAAATTAGGGCACATGGACAAGCACACACTACTAGTTTCTTCTCTGCCACAAGACATTCATCAAACGTGGGTGTTAGGCAAGGATCTAGAGGGAGTATTCCACCTCCTCATGGGATTGTCCAACTTGGATCCATTAGTCATAGACATTATTAGGGCTTGCATTGACCCTTTTACAATGGTTGATGATGGTGTTTTTGGTCCTTTTGACCCAGCCTTGTTGTAGACGTGACATTGATGGTTGCCATTCATGGTCTCCCACTTTGATCTTCATTGACGTTATGTTTTATTGAGAGATATTTCTCCCATGTGGTGGTTCTTATACTTGGATCTTAGGTTTGGGATTTAACTACGCATGGTTTAAACTTTTTTGCTTTGTTTCTTTGCTTTTAGCTTTTAGTTTTTAGTTACTTATTATGATCTATTGTTCTTTTATGGTACTACTATTGTAACTATATGTACTCTTGAGCTCCATTTAACTCCTTTGGTCATTTGCCGACATAATATAATATCAAGTTTTTTTAACCAATTCCTCCACTATTGTCTTAGTGAAGAACGGTTGCTTTCTAGATGTGGGGAGGTGTCATTTGGAAAAGCTAATCTACCATTTTTGTTCGGGGTTGGGAAGACCTTAAATTGCCCTCACGAAATGAGGAGTTTAACACAGAGGAAGTTCTTGTCTTCATCCCTCATCCACATCTATCTTTAAGGTAAAGGAGTGCCACATGGCATACATTAAACTCACATTCCATTCAAATGATTTGGAATTCATTTGTCAAGGTAAAATGTAAGGGTCTGCCGCTAGTATTCTATTCCTTAGAATCTCACATTGCTTCTAATAGGGGTCCAATTTTACCCAAAAGAGTGAGATTTGCCATCCTATTGTCCATGTGTTGAGAAGATTCGTAGAAGATTGGAAGTCCTAATGATATCTTTCCAAGGTATTTTTTAACATTGTATCTCTGTAGTAGAAGCAATTGCTGATCTCTGTTATGAGGGATTTGTAACTTAGAGTTTGAGGTTGTCACTCGTAGATGCAAAACCTTGAGGAAGCTATTTAGATTCAGTCATCTACCATAATAAAAGCAAATAAAATAAATCTTTTGTGTGCATTGGTTTAATATTTTTTCTTGGGGAATTATATTCTCTCTTATTTATTTTGAAGAGAGATCTATAGTATATGTATGCAATGAGCTATGATTAACTTGCAACCTATCCTATCTAAGAGATTCGGATTCGCAGAAGGTAAATCAAATAGAGTCCATTGATATTTAATGTATCGAGATATGACCAAATAGATCCCCTAAACTTAGCAAAAGGAGCATTTATCACACATCAATGGAGAGGGTTCCAAAGCCCCCTAGGCAATCAATAGAATGTAATAACCCTAACTAGGTCTTCTAATATTATAATTAATCTAATCTAGTATTGCCAAGCTAACAACACAGATAAGGGGGATGGTTAAAAACAAACCAAAAAGGGTAACGGACCATGGTAGGCAAATGAGGGCCTAGGTCACTCAAGGTGAGAAATAACAAGTTTGAAAAACCCTATAGCCACATTAAGTATAAATGTAGATGAGATTGAAATAAGGAGTTATACATTCATTCAAGATAGTAATTATACTACTTATATTTATCAAAGTGAAAGAATTAGACGCAAAATGTACTTACCTTGAACAAACTTGTCGAGCCTCGATTCCCCCTTTGGTCAATGGTACTTTACAAGAGATTGTTGTGGTTGTAAGGATCATAAAGGTTGAACCAAGCTCTAGGCTAAAAGGGGTTCCTTCTATTGCATTTAAGACTCCACAAGACAATCTTTTTCGCTCCAAGACAAGGACTAAGCAATGGCTTCTCCAAATGTAGACTTAAGTAGAATTGCGAGCAATGACAATGCGAAAATGAATGTTCCTCCCTATTGAATTGAAATGGAGACTTGTATTTATAGTGATGGATGATCCTAACCCTTCCCAAAGTTTTAGTCGATGCCATCGACCAATGTTGATGTAGTTGAAAGTATGATAGTTTAATCTCAAACTAGGTCAGATAGGGTCGAATTAGTTTTAAAGCGTCTGTCGTAACTTTTAGACTACGTCGACATAGGGCGACTTAGTTTGGGTGGGAGTTAGGAAAACTACATCGAGTTGGGCCAATATAGAAATATGGGTCTTGTTATAGTTAGGGGTCATAAGGAGGAAGATTGCTTTGGGGATTAAGTCTGGGGGAAGTATAGTGGATATAAACATGATAGATAAATAATAATGACTCTCATGAAGCATCATCGGTCTGCCCACCCCTTTCCCAGTGCACCCTTTAAGGCGTGCACTCAAAGAGATTAAAACTTGATAGATTGTTACAAGAGAAAGCATTAGTGAATGTTAAAATTTTAAAAATATTATGTATACATATGTCCCATTCGAAGTTCATCACGTGTCAAAAAAAATAACACACTATTTGAATTAACAAATTGCAGTAGAAAACGGAAAATAAATGAAAGTAAATAATTTGTAAATATGTACTTTCAATTACCTTGTGGAAAAGAAACTGCATGTGAAGCAGATAAAGAGAGGCGTCCAGTGTGCAAAACAAGAGACGAACTTGCAAAATAAGATAAAATTCAAACTTTTTGCAAAAATATGATGTTAGCATTGAAAAGTTATCTACTTTGTCAAGATTGAGCCTTCTTTCCGTTTTTGAAAATGACTTACAAAAACAAAGTTATGAGCAAAATATGATTTTTTTTGGTAAATAATTGAAGGTTTAAAATTTTAGAAATTTTACTATAAAAGGGGTGAATTACTATTCATTTGCACATTTGCTATTTTTGAAAACTAGAGCTTTGTGTATCCAAATTTAGCAAAGAGATACGATGCCCTGAGCTCAAGGAGGTGGATGGGTTGGAGGACAGATCGTAGTGACAATTGGTGTGGTCTAGGTAAATGGTGCATTTATTGTGAAATTTGACAAAATTTGAATTAAATGAGTTAGATTTTAAAAAATAAGTGCCAAGGCAAATCCATGTAGTGAAAATTTCTCCAAAATATCTAGTAATAGAGTAAAAATTAAAATAGGAAATGGGTAGGAGACAAAATACCAAAAAGTAGGTCAAGGGTATTTATTATAACCTAGCGAAAAATCGTCGCCTAAATAAGACGATATCGACCATGGCGATGTAGTTGGAAAGGATGGGTTTTTGTATTTGACTAATGGAGTATGCAGTGGTTGATATAGTTTTAAAGAAAGTGGTCGATAATGTGGTAGATCGCTGATAACGTATAAGCTAGTTGATGGACTCTGAATGAATGGCCGATATAGTACATAAAGGCCGATAACGTAGAAAAATTTAGATGACCAATGTAGTCTAGTATATGGCCGATAAAGTTGAGTGTAACATATGGCCGACGTAGTTCTATACCTGGACGATATAGTTATAAAGATAGAATAGGGCCGATGAAGTAGTTAATTTGATTTTTTTTTGTTTTGAAATATAATTTATGTCAATTTTGAGGTAGAGATCTGATTAGTGCTTTTTTGTTTGGCATTTTTGTAGAAGTAATGGAGACTATAGAGACTAGTAGATGCACTACGGTTGTTAGATCAATTAACGAGATTATATGTCATGGATTGGGCGCAACTTATTGCACTTGGTTTAGGTAGGATCATAGAGATGAGATGGATCCCATTGAATGTAGAATTAGTCGCCATGTTCTTAGGGACATATGAGAGATTGACTAATACATTCCTCTAGGTGGTGAATGTGGATACCATTGAGGTGGCTATCACCCTAGAGGATGTGCATGCATTGTTAGGATTATCGATTACTGACACACCAATCATGTGAAATAATCTAAATTTGACGAATGCTAGGAAAGCCTTAACGTTGTGGGAAACATGCCAGAGAGATATGACCGACCTAGGTTGGTGGTGCGATTGTTTGATGTGTATGTTTTGGCTATTTCGGATATCCGGAAGGCCATTATTGAACTTGTGATAGCTCGAGTGATCTGTGACAAGTCGAATGTGAAAGTCACATTATATCTTATAGATTTGTGTCAGGGGATGTTAGAGCACGACACATTATATGATTTAGATTCTGTTATTTGGGTGTAGTTAGTGCATGATTTTTATAGTATTTTATCCAGGGGCCAAAAGATGATAGGGCCCATTGTGTTTTTTATTAGATGGATTTATAAACGAGTTCCTATGTACAGTCGACATGGTTACTTCATGTTGTGGATGACGCTTTCTAGGATCCAACACACCCCATTCTGAGGATTGCATAATGGGGACCCTCTTGTTTAAAAAATGTGATGTAATTATGCTTTCGTACACTGTTTTCAAGTATTATGGGTGCGCAATGCACCTTCCATTTGTTACCACTAGGCATTTTTCAAGCGTAGTTTTGTAGCATTAAATGAAGTCTATTTCCATGAGAATTTTGCATGATGATAGTTAAATGTCATTATAATGCTTGGTGAAGCAATTCACAACAAATACCTTCCCTAAATGTGATGCGCAATGATGAAAACAAGTTTTTGCACAAACCTCTGTTTTTTCTCAGTGGCCAAATTTTACCAAAATGCACTTTTTAAAAAGTATTTTGTAAGGTCAACCAAAGTCAAATTCAATGCAATTTTTTCAATGTGATAGCCAAATGTCATAAGAGTGCAATGGTCAAGAATTTGTGGAAAAAATCCATCCTACGTGCTAAGTGCGTAGCCATCAAAACAAGTTTTTGCATTGTTTTCTGTGTTTTCCCAGTTGTCAAATTTGTGAAGTGCGCACTCTCCAGACCTAATTTTGAAGGGTCAAAAAACATTTGGATCTCTTGAAAATTTGTTTTGTGATAGCCAAATGTGGGAAGAATATGAAGTTGGATAAATTCGTATGAAAATATTTTCCATGTGCCAAATTCGTAGCACTCAAAACCGCCTTATTTGTTGATTTCTACATCTTTCCGATGTTCAATTTGACCCTACAAAACACTTTTTGGATGGCAATTCGTTCGGTTCAATGAACTCAAATTATTTTGAAATCTTTTCCAGAAAGTACTCCTATGTGGGAAGAAGTCAATGGTATAGAAATTATCATCAATTTCATTTCAAAATGTAAAATTTGCAGCAATCAAAATCACCTTCTGTGTTGATTTCTACATTCCCTGTTTTCAAATCTAACCAAAAATCACTATTAGGGAATAATTTTTCACAACCAAATAAGTTCTAATAATATTGAATTTTGACATGCTGATATTCAAATGTCAGAAGAATATGAGAGTGAATAAAGTAAAAAAAATTCATTTCCACGTGTCAAATTCACAAGGATAAAATTTGGTATTTGTGTTAATCATTTTGTATATCTCCCAATTTTCAAATCTACCCAATGCGCACGTTTTAAACCTATGTTCTCAAGACCAAATGAGCTCCAAAGTACTGGATTTTTTTTTATGATAGTACCCTGATGACATGGGAATGTAATCTAGTTGATTTTGTAGTTATTTTATTTTTGAGTGAAAAGATATTAGGATGCGAAGTGACCCTTCTGAGAAGATTTTTAACGTAGTCAACTTTCGACCATAAAACATTAAAATGGTAGTGCACAAGGATTAACTTGATTGTTTCAAAAAACAAAAAATATCATTTTGAGGGTCTTTTCAAGATATTTTTGGGGATATAAGATATGATGAGTTTTTCTCATGATTGATCCTACGATTTTTTTGTTTAGTATTTTCTAAAGGCGCTGGTGTATGCACAACTAATATTTTTTTTAGCGATATCTTTTGATCCATTATTTCATATTTGATGCCTCTTATTGCATTGAAAAGTTGATTCTTCTTATTTACAATTATGTTAATTTTAAATAGGAGAAATAGAATATTGAAAACCTGTCAATGCTTTAATCACGAGACTGTGTTGCTTCTAGACACTGCGTAGTTATAATTTTATTTGATATCTTTCACCTTTGCTAAGGAAGTAATATGTTATGGTTAATATTTTCACAGGTTGAGGACAAGTGGAGTGCACTGATCAAAGCCAAAGGAGTTCTCCAAAACCCAACATTTGTAAAAGTGGATCAATCATTAGTGTTTTGTCATGCAGCACTTGTGAAAGTATGTTTTGTCATCTAGTGCTTTTGGAAGGTGCTATTATTCGTTGAAGTTGAGGATTGGTAGGTGGAATTAAATACAAACAAAAGCCAAATATCTGAATTCATGTGCCTAGTAAATGAACATTGATCTGGAGCTACTTCAAAGTCCAAGGAAAGAGGTTGCTACAAGTATCTTCATAATGATTACTGAATATATCCAAGAACATGTAAAGTTTGTGGAGAAGCCAAGTAGCAGAGAGAGAAAGACATTGGCATTGGGATAAATCAAATGATTGTGTAGACCTTCATGGAGACAAGAGCTAGAGAATATATTCAATTGCAAATTACTTCTGGAAGAAGGAAAATGTCATATCTGAACTAACTGTAGTAATGACAAGCTGATTCGATCAAATTTGCAATAAAGGGTAGCCTTGGAATTGTAGTTTCAAATATGATTTTATCAATTCCCTGAAACTGAATGTAATCAATACCCACGAGCTTGAATTAGTTTATTTAAGTCTAATGGTTTTTTTATAGATGTGGAAGGGATTTTGCACTAAGACTCTGTTTAAATGCTGTCAGGGAAACACTTGCAATTGTGACTTTGTGTATGCATTGTTTATCTTCCATTATTTGAATGCAATTCTAGTTGATGTGGTAAACATTGTTATTGCCTTGAACTGTTAATGAAATACAATCAAATTGAGCTTTTTCTAATTTGATTAAGTTCATGCTCCTTATCTATTTAATATTGAAACTATTGTTGGCTTACGTGTGTAGTCTGCTACTTACCAAATACATGTTCATCAATGTAAGGATTGTGAATGAAGTGTTTCTTATGTTGCTCCCTTAGAAGCTTGCCTGTTGTTTCACTTTGGTTTGTACATTAGTTGAACTAGTGTTATAGTGGTTTGGTGCAACCAAGTAATGATTTCATGCATTTATAGTATTAATTAGTTTTGCTCATTTAAACACCAATCCCTTTCCTGCCTTGCCTTGACTCTCCCTTTATTTTTTTTATGACACCATTTCTGATTTGTTTTGCCCCCTTATGTACATATGTTTTCCAGTCTGAACCAACTTACAAGATACTGACACAAGTGAAGTAACAATTAAGTGTGAGCCTCTGGTGGAACAATTTATTTGTTTGCCCATGCTATGTTTATTTGGTGAAATATTGGCCCTTCGATCACCAACATATCCTAAAAACAAGGGGACTTTGCCCTACTGGGTTTGATCTCCAGGTGATTTTTCTTAGAATGTTCAATCCAATGAGTAATTTTTGAGGGTGAGTTACTAGCTGAGACCAACACTTACTGGGGCTAGAAGGAAGGCCTTGAGCTCCAAGACATCAAGATTGTCAATAGATTCTAGTTGGTTAGGATTACTTTTGTTTGGTTGGTTAGTTTTGGTGAATGCTTAGGCTTCATGTAACATGTTTGGAGTAGCATGGTCTTTTTGATATTGTTAGTGTGCTTCAAGTTATTTCAAGTTTGGATGAATTTCATTACTTTCTCTAGTGTGGTTTGTCATTCCAACTCCTTCCTGAAATACAGTCTACTAGTAGATCGAGCTCTAGAAGGTTGATTTTCTCCCCCTTCCGAATATATAGAAAACTAAGATCAGGTCGAAGTAGACCAAGACCTAGAAAATTAACCTTCCCAACCTCGGTGCTTCCCCACCTTGTTGTCCACAACCTCATACAAATGGTTGCAACTTGGTTGGTAGGGTTAGCTACAAATGTGCCTAGTGATGTTCATGGTTTGTGAAGAAATCCAGAATGCTATCTTCCAAGGTTCACCCTTAACATGGGCATAACCGCAGAAGAGCATATTATCGCCTATAAGACATTCCTAAGACTGTTGAATGTTGAACATGAAGATGTGGCATGTAGGTTATTCCTATTTACATTTTTGGATGCAACATACGATTGGTTTCTTAATCTCCTATCGGATTCCATTACTAGTTGGGACTAGTTAAACACTACATTTCTAGTCCAGTTTGGCCAAGTAATATAGTCTATCAACAATTTACTAGCATGAAGAGAGAGCCAAATGGGCCCATTCAAAATTTCATTGCCCGATTCCAAAAGATGTATGCCTGAGTCTATAAGCCCAATGCTCAACTTGCCTTAGAGATGTTCAGAAATGCTCTTGAATCATGGACTGCAATGTTTATTCGTAGCGACATGACTATGATCACTCTACCACTAACATATTCAAAAGTAACTAACATGGATAGGCATCTCAATCCTCAGGGGCATGTGTTCAATCCCCTTCCAAACCAGATGCCACCTATCCCTACTCTTAATGTGATTCTAACCGTTCAATAAAATATTCCCTTGCCCCAACATTTCTCAATCATAATTCAGCTGCCATTAGCTCAAGTTGCTCCTAATCAACACATTGGTTTCTTGAGTCCCTAGTGAATTAGTCTACACCACAATCATATACCCAAGCTATGGTCTCAATTTTATTTAATAACACTCAGACCGTTCCCCAAGAGCAACCCAAACCTAATTTGGATGCTACTCAAAGAATGGTCCAAAGGCTTTCAAATTACTTTCTCAATCTACAAAGACTAGTAGGAAGCTCAACTGGTGGTAATCCCTCCTCAAGCTACACTTACCAACACAATTTTAGACCTGCTAATAGCATTGGGAAACAAATTGAGTCAAATGCAAACAAGCTCCCTGAGATACATTTGCTAGAGATTGCTCTCCGTAGGGTACATAACACAACCCAACATGAAGAGCTGGACTGTGTCAAATTTTGCCATGCTTTTGAAATATTCCAAAAGGAGATGGATGAGTATGAGATTGTTCCCAAAAGCTCAAATCCCTTAACTCATACTAATTCCCCTAGCTCCTCAAATTACCCTAGCACTGCTATGGTTCTAGAGACTATGTAATTACCAAAGGTAGAGGACAATGAATCGAAGGAGAATGTTAACGATGTCCAAGCATTTAAATAGTGTCAAAAGTATAACCATGACTTGAGGAACAAGACTTAACAACCTTTAACGACTTCAACTCAACCTAATAATCATGTGACACCCCCAGATCCAAAGGCAAATAACAATCCTCCTCCACCTAAGACCAATGATAGTCAGCCTCCCACGAGCAAGACTAGGTACAACATAGTGGAGGACATGAAGAAGATTAAGGCCAATATTCTACTCCATGAGCTAGCTTAGATAACTGAACAAAAAGACTTGCTCCTCAAATCTCTCAATGATCAGAGCAACTAGACTAAGCAAAAGGGTCCAACCAATACCAATGTGGTCGTACACAAAACTAAGATAAAAGTGCCCCCTTTTATGCTCATTGTCTGAATCTTTGGAAATAATGTGGATAATTGTTTAGTTGATTTGGGTGCATCTACAAATGTCATGCCTTTAGGAGTGTGTAAAAGGCTAGGTCTAACTCCTGTTTAATCTAATAAGATCACAGTTCAATTAGATAAATATAAAGTCAAGGTCATAGGCAACTTGTTGAATGTTCATGTGCAATTGAAGGTTGAGCCTCATGTTTAGATGATTATGGATGTTCAAGTGGTTGGCATTCCTGAATGATGCAGATCAAAGACACAATTACAAATAACTTTATACTTTTCCACTTGAAGCACTTGTCTAACAATAATACTTGGTTTCACTTCTCATAAGTAATGCCAGATTTCATATGATTCTCATCTATCTATCTAAGCTTTTTTCATGGTTTTCATTACCCTCTCAATCCCATTCATCTCTCACAATACCTTCCAAGACTCACAAACACTTTACAATCATCGATTTATATCAGCAATAGACTCACTTCTTGTATTAGAATCATGCAATATAACTAAGTTCTTCTTGCCTATATTTTGGGTCTAATGGTATTCAATATGCTTATGAGGTTTTTATCAACCCTCTATGTCCTTCTAATAACTCTTTCCACACTTTCAAACTCAACTCTTTCTTTTTCACAACTCTACCCCATTAACACAGTGCTTGTATCCCTGTCAACAATCATTAATGACTGGTATGCAAAGAGTAATATTATTCAGAAGAAACCATAAATTTTTCTAGATACCGTTTTCCAAATTCTAACTAGCCCCAAAGTTTTAAGTTCAAACTCAATCTCTAGACCACTTTGTTTGGCTGGTTTAGTTCACAATTACCCTTAATTAGGTCTCTTAGGGTTCCCTATGCTAATAGTCTTCAAAATCCGTACTTATAAGTATGGTACCACAAAATAAACCCTAAAATATTTTCAAATACCTTATGCCTAAGCTTTCCACATAGTTTCAATAAAAATTGACAGTGTAATTTCCTATCCCTTTAAAACCCTAGGTTAGGGTTAACTTTGTCTTAGTCTAACCCGAGAACACATATAAATTGACTGGGAATGATTCAAGTGGTTTCGAGGATTCTAAATCATTCCCTAGGGTCTGTAATGACCTAATACAATCCTTCAACCATTAGATACAAGCTTTTAATTCACTGTCTTTACCGTCCATCTCAAAATGTGCTTGACTGTGTAAGGAAAGTGACACTGCAGATGTCTATCTTAGGGTTTATAGACTCTAACTTGATGCTTGATACAAAAAATATTAAACCACATTCAAGGAGTTCCAATTAAATTACCAAATAATTCTTTAGCTTCGTATCTTGATCCTTTACACAATCTTTATAAGAATTTTGAAGCACAGTCACTGCCAACTAATGCAACAATAGAAAACAAGGGTTTGTTCAAGAAAAGGTTTGATTATACGTTGGTCTAAACACCATTGCATACAAAGTATGAGCTCAAAAATGCATTCTACATTCACTTAAGAACACATATAATAACTTTCACGAGGCATTTACAACTATCATCAAGTTGCCCTTGATCAACTTTCATTCAAGAAACATTCGTACCCTGAATACATCATTCATATAGAATTCTGTGTCAACATATATCTTATCACCAATGCTTGATTATCATTATTTATCAATATGTACTCAACACACATTCAAAAGGCCTTAAATATCATAAATAACTATTATCAAACACCATTCAGTCCTCTTTATAGGAAAATACAGTCTGTATATGAAAATAAACAAATTTCTAACAGTGATCTATAATTTCTCTTTCCTTGGCAAGGACTTTGCTCTCTTTTATTCCTTCAAGTCTTTCTGCAATAAAAAAAACATTAGCCTATAGACACACCATGGAAACCAATGCAAATACTCTTTCTTTAACAAAACACAATGCAGTTTTGCAACAATAACAATGACCACAATAGGGTTTGCGTGAATGTGGGTTCTCATACTCAAAATCCCCTTTCTTACCAACTTGTCTTCCAAAAACACATACATGCTCCATCCTCACTCGAATGGAATTATCTCTTTACCCTAAAACTAACTCTACCACCTTTTTCAAGTAGCATAACTGATTCTTGGAAGTTTCCTACGTTGGGTTATTGAACTTACATTACATATTTTTATGTTTTCCCACTATATGCAATTTATGCCATGCCTATAGACTCAATATGTTATTTAGGACCTTTACATAGCCTTAAGGCCCCTTATACATGATTAAATACCTTGCCACCTTCTTGACATGCTTGGAAATCTTTCAACAAGGTTCAAAATTTCAAAATTTCACATAGTGGTAGTTTTAGAGGGAAACTCCACAAATCAAATCCTATGCATTGTATGGCTACCTGGACTCCACAAAGGGACTATTTAGAATCTATAGAAAGTATATGACAACTAATAGACTACCAAAAGACAAAAAAATGGATCATTCTTGGGGTCCTCATCGGATGCCCTGGCATCACTGAAGGATACGTCATGGTACTAAGCAAAGACTGGTCCATATCCTTAAATGTATACATGGCCACTGATTTCTCTCACATGTGGCAGCCATGGTGGGGAGTTTCCAACCGAATTCATGTTGACCGTGAGCCACAAATGAAATTCATGATTAACAAGTACAATGCTATTAATGAACAAGTTAATTATACATCTACTGATATGGGTGTGTATACCTTAACCACCAAGGCAACAAAGAACAAAACTATAGATTAAAATCAGAATTCAGGTATGTGGTCTCTCTTCTTAGATGGAGCTTGATCAAAGCAAGTTTCAAGTGCTGGTATTGTATTGATTACCCCTAATGGCAAAAGGTATATGAAAGTATTTAGATTATAATTTTTGTGCATAAATAACATGGTCAAATATGAAGCTTTAGTCTTGGGGCTTCAAATTGCAGTTAGCCATCATGTGCATATGTTAAGGGTCTTCACTGATTCTGAATTAGTTGTTTATCAGGTACACAGTGAATTCCAATGAAAACTCTTTTATTTGAAGAAGTAAAAGTATCAGGCATGGGATTTGATTGATGCTTTTAATACATTTAACATCTTGGTTATTCCCAGGGAAGAAAATGCTATAACCGACTCATTGGTTGTCTTAGTTGCAAGTTTGACACCACTAGATAGTTCTGATTTACAAAGATTCTTCATTAAATTAATTTTGGCTCCTTTGGTTCCAAAAAATGTATAAATTTTTCAATTATTTGATGATGACAAGCAAATTTTAGACTTCATGACTGATTTTGATGTCTTCGATGTGTAGATAATTGATGAGGAAAAGCTTGATTTAGATGAAAATCAATTAAGTCATGAGGGCATTTTTCACCTAAAAGTCAATAGAATCCCAAAGGGTATGTTATCCTTAGAGAGGCTCTTTGACCTTAATAACATCACAATTACCTTTTAAAATAAAATTCAGCCTACTTAGCCAACTCGTGTGCTTAATCTAGGGACTACAGACAATCCTAAAAAAATAATGGTAGGACCCCAATGCACTAGTGAAGAAATGCAAAAGCTTAAGAAGATGCTTATTCATTACCAATACATCTTAGCATGGAGTTATAATGATCTCAAATCCTTTGATCCTCACATCATGACCCGTAGTATCCCCTTGAAGCCTGATCAAAATCCCTTCAGACAAAGGCAAAGACTGGCCAATCTCATCCTAGACCTACTCATTCTTAGAGAAGTGTATAAAATGCTATCAGTTGGGATCATTTTTCTGGTAAGACACTCAAATTGGGTGGTTAATTTAGTGCCCATAAGGAAGAATAATGGGTAAATCCCCTCGTGTGTAGACTTTAGGAAACTCAATTGAGTTTTAGACAAAGACAATTACCCTCTGCCATCCTTGGACGAGGTCATTCAACAAGTGAGTGGCTTCAGGATGATGCCCTTCTTGGATGGATTCTCAGGTTATAATTAGATTTTGGTTGATGGAGTTGATGGCATCAAAACTTCTTTCACCACTAAATGGGGCACACTTGCTTACAATAAGATGACATTTGGGCTACTTAACATAAGGGCTACTTTCCATCGAGCAATGGACACTGTGTTTAAAGGTTTGATTGGAAAGTGTATCGTAGTTTACATGGATGACTTGATCATATTTTCTAAGTGTAGGTCTGAACATTTAAATCATTTATAAAATATCTTTAAATGCTACAAATGATACGGTATATCTCTTAACCCAAAGAATTGTATGTTATGCGCTATAAAGGGTAAGTTACTAGGCCATGTGATCACGAAGAGAGGTATGTCCATTGATCCCAATTGTGCTAATTATATTTCTAAGTTGTAGCTGCCTAAAATTAAAAATGAATTAAAGTCTTTATTAAAAAAAAAAAAACTTTGTACGCAAATTCATTTCAAAATTTGTAGAGATAAATTGGGAATTAAATTAGATTGGAATGTTGCTGCAAAGAAAGCATTTCATGAGATTAAAGATGTAGTGATGCAAGCTCTTGTGTTATCCAACCCTAATTATGCAAAGGACTTATACCTCTACTCATTTTCCTTAGATCACACCATTACAATAGTATTGATGCAAACATTTGAGGATGGAGAGCATCTAATTGCTTTCATGAGTAGTTACTTGAAGGAGGTAGAGTTGATATACCCAAAATTGGACAAGCAAGCTTATGCATTGGTGAAAGCAACAAAGAAATTTTGCCATTACATTCTATGAAAAAAAGTCTATGCTATTTTTCCTAATCCTATAGTCAAATAGATGCTGGGGTAAATGAGCTTGGTGAAAGGAGAGGATGTTGGGTTGTCGATTTGCAAGAATACAATGTAGAGGTGAAGCCAACAAAAGTAGTGCATGGCCAAGGGCTTTCAAAATTGATGACTGAGGTTGATCCCAACATTGATGTTGCAAATATGAATGAGCAATAGATTCAACCTAGCTTGTGTTATGATCCAATCATACACTACTTGCTCTATGTGATGCCACCTATAGACCTTGACATAATGCAACAAAGAGCTCTAACGTTGAAGGCTGCCCATTTCATTCTGAAGAAAGGAATTTTCTATAGGAAGAACCAAGAGGGGATTTGTCTTTGTTGTTTAGCTAAAGAAGAGGCAACAGAAATTATGAGTACATTTCATGAGAAGTTGGGAAGTGGCCATCCCTCAGGCAGTGTCATTGCACACAAGATCCTCAAAGTAAGTACTATTATACCACACTATTCAAATATGCTCATGCTCATGTATGCACATTCCATATGTCAAAACTTCACAAAGAGAGAAATTCACCCTGCCATGCCACTACAATCCATCATTGAAGAACATCCATTTGCCCAATGGGGGTTGGACTTCATTGGGGTGATAAATCCCAACTCTTTAGTAGGACACCATTTTATTATCACCACTACAGACTACTACACAGGGTGGGCAGAATCCAAGGCCATAAGGAATAACACTGCTGAGGAGGTCATCTCATTCTTAGAAGAACACATTTTGACTTGCTTTGGGAAACCTCTTGCATTGGTATGTGACAATGAACCTTCATTTAAGTCTGCTGAGTTGACCAAATGTACATATACAAATGGGATTATTCTTAAGTTTTCTTCCAATAGATATCACCAAGGCAATGGTCTTACAAAATCCACTAACAAAATATGCTTGAATCCATTAAGAAGGCAATTGAACAAAATCCATGTAGTTGGCATGCCTTGCAGAAGTATGCTTTATGGGTAGATATGACCTAACACAAGAAAAGTTTGAAGAGTTTGCCATTCTTACTAGTCTATGCAAGGACCCCATCTTCCTTGTGCAACTCAAGAAGCCCACTCATTAATTTACCATAGACTACCTCGAGCCTAATGAGACGACTCAGTCCCTATTGTTGGAGATGATTCAAATGGAAAATAGAAGGGATGAGGCTCTACAAAACTTAAGTAGGTCTTAGATAATAGCTTAGAGATAGTTTGATTGATCATTCCAAGTGAAGAGCTTCAGATTCACAAACCTAGTCCCGTTATGGGATAAGGCACATGAGAAGGGGGGCCAACATCCCAAATTCAACCCATTGTGGATTGGTCCATATCAGATCTCCAAGCTATTTGGGGCTAATGCATTCAGGCTCAAAGATATTCAAGGAAACAAGTTGCCACTCCCTGTGAACGAGCAATACCTAAAGCATTATTTCATGGTTGCCCCTTCAGATGTCACCCTTGAGTGATTAAGCATTCAATTTTTGTAAATAAGTGTATATAGTTTATTTATTTCTATATTTTAGGTTGTATATATGTTTCTTTTCTGTATTTGATGTGATTTGTTCCCACTCTGTTGCCTCCTTTCTTGTTGTGTTTTGTTTCATTCTTTTTTATTTCTTTATTGGGCTCGTTGCCCATGTTTTGGTTCCATTTTTGTGTTGGGTACAGGTGTCTCAACCTCTCATCTTTAATGAAAATTAGTCATATACCTTTTAGACTACGTGCTTCCAACAGTAGTGCTCTCAATGACAACACTAATATGGATGTTTATGTTTTAACACTAATTCTATGAGTAGTAGCCCTTTGTGCTTTGTTGAATTCGATCGTATAACAAGTTGTTGTCCTTTTGAGTAATTTTAATATAATATTCAATATTACAGTTTATTAGTTGGGTTCTTTGGACAATAGTTATGTGATTAACAACCCCTTGCATGCCTTGTCCTAAACCAGTGGTAAGACTTGTTGACTAATGTCTTGTGTAGTGATTATGTATGTGTTTTTCATCCCAGTCAATCCCAATTTGTGTTGGTGACTAATCTCAAAAGGTAGAAAGAAGACATTAGTCTGTTAAGATGGGATATCCTTGTGTATAGCTTCAAGATAAGGGTGTTTGATTCTACCAATTGGTAACTGATGCCCGTGAATGTTGTCCTAGCATGATGAGTCTAGACTGTGGGTAAGAAGATTGGGCAAAAGTATATAATATACTTATTCTTGATGCATTATTGAAATTATGAAGGTTCACGATCCTTAATAGAGCATGGGGATGAATATAAATATGGATTCTTCTATTCCAAACCTTCCAATTACACTTGAAAACACATCTTAAAGCAAAATGAAGACAATGGGTTCATTTAGGTTCGCTGAGTAGTTGTGAGTTTTTTGAGATCATCATTTGACTCATGGTTTGGTTCCTAAACCCTTAGTGGAAAGACTTTGTAAAATTCCTAACAAATAAATAAATAAATCTAAAAGCTAAGTCCTAAAGTTATCCACATATAGGGGTGATCTAGGCAACTCCATTGTAGGCTTTCTGGCTTGGCTGGCAATGGAGTAAGGCCTTAGAAGGAGCCAAAACCAACTCCATTGGGGATATGGATGCCTGACTGGCAACATATCAATACTCATGCCACTTCCCCTCCAATCCAATTAACCTCAATTTCCATCTCAAAGACTCAAATTTCTCATAAAGACCTGATGGATTCCATTTGGATTCAGAAAAGGTAGTAACTAAATTATCACTATACACACACTAGAGGTATGGACATGAAATCAACTTATTATGTCCCATGCTAATGTAGGATTTATCACTTTCATGTTTTGGTTTTGTATTGAGAATTGTGTTTGGTTTATGCCCCTATTTTAGGTTTGAAAATTCATGTTCTAGGTTTTGATTGCTGAGCAACACTCTCCATGTATAGGTCATCATTTTTTGGGATTCAACATGCCCCATTCTGAATATTGCATAATGGGGACCCTCTTATTTTAAAAATGTGATCTAGTTTTACTTTCAACGACTGTTTTCAAGTATTTTTACTGTGGAGTGCATCTTCCATTTGTTACCACTAGACACTTTTCAAGTGTAGTTTTGCAACATTAAATGAAGTCTATTATTGTGAGAATTTTACATAAGATAGTTTAATGTAATTAGAATGCATTTGTGAATCAAGTCATAGACAATCTATTCACCAAATGTGAAATGCACAACCATGAAAACAAGCTTATGCATAGATTTCTGTCTTTTTCGTCACTAAATTTTACTAGAACACACTTTTTAAAAGGAATTTTGTAAGGTTAAGAAAAGTCAAATTTTATGATTTTTTTTCATGGTGATAAACAAATGTCATAGGAGTGAAATGGTCAATAATTCACATAAAAAATCTATCCCATGTGCTAAGTGCAAAGCTATCAAAACATGATTTTGCATTATTTTCTGTGTTTTTCTAGTTGTCAAATCTACCCAATGTGCACTCTATAGACATCCAATTCCTAACACCATTTATGTTGAAATTGTCAATATTACTCGAATTTCACTCAAATACATATTTTAGGTCAAAATACATAAAATGCCCTAAATGGTTCAAACTTGTCACTTACAAGTGCCAACTTAGGTCAAAGTATCCCTAAATAGGGCAACACATTTTATGGGCCAGCTAACTTTGATCAGATCATTTTGAGTCAAAATGACAATTTCGTCAGTTAGTGCTCCAAATCACTCTTTTCTTCTAATTCATTGGTACACATCACTTACCTTTGCTATTTGGTGTTGGAAACATCCTGAATGGGAATATAGGTCCAACGCATCTAACATCACCTTCTAGTTCCTCTCCAGTCAAATTATGACCTAGTAATATGACTTTCTAACCATTTTCATTAATTGTGCACCAGTTTTTAAATAATTGCAAAATGTTGATTAACCTTGTTTAAAGCTAATTAATCCAAATCAAGAGCTTAAGTGGATTTTCCATGAGAGTTGTTGAATATTTCTTTTTGAAAATTGATTCCTATTAACTGCATCATCATGTCACATCATTTCTTGGAAAGACATCCCTAGGCCATAAATGCCATAAATATCAGGATTATGGGTCACCCATGCCTAGTTAATGCCTCCCATGCCTCTTCAATGCCCCTTCTTCCAAGGTCATGATGAAGATAATTATGGATTTAATTCTAAATATTAGGATTATCCATGGCCACACATCTCAATATTAAGACGGACAGTCATAGTTGATCCTGACCAATCTCAAAAATCTATAAATAGAGAGGCCATGGACATGAATTTGAAGCTTGAATATTGTAAAGTTATAATGTTAAATTGTTTCCTTAATACTTTGCATTAGACCATTCATTTTATTTGCAAGCTTCATTGATAGGATAGTTTAGTGATTTTGAATCATGAGCCTAGGTTTTAAGGAGTGTTCTTGAGACATTGGAGGAGTTTGCCACCTTTGTTGACAAAGACAAGGATGCTTGATCAAGAGAGAACATGCTTTTGAGCCACATGGGTATGGTGAATCCATTTGGGAAGGTAATATAATGTTGCTTTCTTTCATTTTGTTTCTTGTTATCTTTTGTAATTCCCATAGGAATAAATAGGCTTAGTTAGTTAGTTCTTTATGCATTTTTCATTATTTATGGATTAATGTTTGACTAACTTGCTTTGTAATCCTCTCTACACACTCTTCAGACCTAATTTTGTAGGGTCAAATAACATTTTTTTCTCTTGAAAACTTGTATTATGATAGGTAAATGTGGGAATAATATTATGATGAATAAATTCACATGAAATCCTTTCCCTTGTTCCAAATTCACAACAATCAAAACCACCTTCTGCATTGATTTCTACATCTTTTTAGTTTTTAATTTTACCCTGCAAAGCACTTTTTTGAATGCATTTCGCATGGTCTAGTAAAATCAAATTCTTATAAAATATTTCATGGAATTACCCCTATATTGGAATAAGTATAGGGTATATAAATTATTTCCAATTTATTTTCAAAGTATGAAATTCACAATATTCAAAACCACCTTCTATGTTGATTTCTATATTTCCCAGCTTTCAAATCTATCCAGATATCACTTTTGGGGAAGAATTTCACATAACCAAATAAGGTCAAATAACATTTAAATTTGACATGCTGGTATTAAAATGTGAGAATAATATGAGTGTGAATAAAGTCAGAGAAAAGTCATTTCCATGTGTCAGATATGTTGGGATAAAATTTAGCATTTGTGCTGATTTTTTCATTTTCTGCATCTCCTAGTTTTCAAATCTTCCCAATACATGTGTTTGAAACCTATGTTATTAGAACCAAATGAGCTCTAAAGTTCTTGAAATTTTGTATGATAGTAACCTGATGACATGGAAATGCAATCTAGTTAGTTGCATAGTTATTTGAGATTTGGGTGAAAAGATATCAAGGTGCAAAGTGACCCTTATGAGAATATTTTTAACTTAGTCAATTTTTGTCCAAAAAACATTAAAAGGGTAGTGCACAATGATTAACTTGATTGTTTCAAAAAACTAAAAATACCCTTTTGAGTCTTGTTTTAAGAGCTTTCTATGGATATAAGATATGATGGGTTTTTCTCATGATTTATTCTATGATTTTCTCTTTTACCATTTTTTGAAGGTGCTGGTGTACAGACGATTGTGTGTTGTTTTCTTTAGCCATATATTTTGTTCTGATTATCTATTTTTAATGCCACTTATTATGTTGAAAATATGATTTCTTCCTCTTTACAATGATGTTAGTTTTAAATTATAGAAATAGAATATTGAAAACCTATCAATGCTTTAATCATGGGATTGTGTTGCTTCTGGACATTACATAGTTATAATTTTATTTGATATCTTTCACATTTTCTAAGGATTTAATGTGTTATGTTTAATATTTTCACAGGTTGAGGACAAGTGGAGTGCACTGTTCAAATCCAAATGAGTTCCCCAGAACCAAGCATTTGCAAAAGTGGATCAATCATTGTTGTTTTGTCATGTAACACCTATAAAAATGTGCTTTGTCATCTAATGATTTTGGAAGGTGTTGTTATTTATCAAAGCTGAGTATTAGTAGGTGGAATTTAAAAAAATAGAATCCAAGTGCTTGAATTTGTGTTCCTAGTAAATGAACACTGTTCTAGATCTATTTCAAAGTCCAAGGTATGAGGTTGTTGCAAGTATCTTCATAATGATTATTTGATCTATCCAAGAATGTGGCAAGTTTGTGGAGAAGCCAAGTAGCAGAGAGAAAAAGACATTGGTATTGTGAGAAATCAAATGACTACATATAACTTCATGGAGACAAGAGCTAGAAAAGACACTCAACTACAAATTAATTTTAAAAGAAGGAGAATGTCATATCTAAACTAAAAACAGTAATGAAAATCTAATTTGATCAAATTTATAGCAAAGGGTAGCCTTGGAATTGTAGTTTTAAATTTGATTTTGCCAACTGCCTGAAGCTAAATGTAATTAATCCCTATGAGCTTGATTTTGTCTATTAAATCCCAATGGTTTTTTTATAGAGGTGGAAGGAATTTTATACTAAGACTCTGTCTAAATGCTGTCAGGAATACACCTATAATTGTGACTCTGTCTATGCATTGCTTATCTTCTATTGTTTGAATGCAATTATAGTTGATGCTATGAACATTGTTACTATATTGTAATGTCATTAAAATACAATAAAATTGATCTTTTACTAGTTTGATTAAGTTCATGCACATTATCTGTCTAATCTTGAAACTATTGTTGGCTCATGTGTGTAATCTACTGCTTGCCAAGTACATGTTCATCAGCTTAAAGATTGTGAATGAAGTGTTTCTTATGTTTCTCCTGTTATCAATAAAATTTGCACCCTAAGAGGTTTACTCCATTCTCCTTAAATTTGATGTAACATGGAAACATCTCTCAAGTTGTGGGTGATGTATGGGAGAGATGAGTCTCTAGATTGAAGGGCTAGCTCCCTTGCATCACACCTACAACTAACCACTAATATAATTTATTTAAAAGAAAAGGGATATAAAGAATTAACACTAACCTAACATAGGTGATTCACCAAGATTAACTCCATAAGACTACCATGAAATTACACTATGAATGGCAATTTATAAAACTGATCTCAACACCCAAGGTTCCTCTAAAAAAAATATTTCAACATGAAGATAAGATGCCATACATTTATAAAGGTAGATGAATATAAGGTCTAGTTATAGACACTAATACCCTTTCTTACACTTAAATACACACAAAAACAACTAACTACACTTCATGTGACCTGTTATAAGATATATTACTTGCACAAAGCATAAGAGAGTGAGATGAACACAAGGAGAGATAACTCTCACTTGCCATTCAACCATGAAATACTTCACACACTTAGACAAGAAGTTAAGACTTAAAACCAACTTGAAATATTTTATTCAAAGGCAAAATCAATACTCGAACTAGCAGGGCTTCATCATACCAGATGTGGATAGTTTACAAGGCCAAAAGTGGCAACTTATATAGAGAATTGAGGAAGAGAGAGAGGGTTGTAGAAGGAGAAGATTTATTGGTGTACATGTGAGAGTTAAACAAAAAAGAGGATTTATGAATAGTATAAATAGTCTTCCAAATCCACGTGTCTCTCTTCTGAAGATACTCCATCCTCCAAGTGGCATAGGAGTTAGAACTTGGCTTGACACCTTGATCATCTTCTTGAAAACTTCCCTTCCTTACATAATAAGAGTGAAAAATGGACTTATAAATCAAAAATTTGCCATGAATCAATTTATAACCTATAATTTAACACTTTACCTTCACTTAGAAACCCCTCTGATATGATATTTCATCATTTATATGCCTAGGTGTCTTGAAACTCTTCATTTCTCAAGCCTAAATTTGTCCAAGTGGTTCAAAACTTGAGATCATATTCTCCAAGGCACTATATATCCATGGATGGCCTTAAAATATCTTATCAAACCTAAAACAATCCATTTTGGTTATAAAATAACTCCCAAGACTCCATTTTGCTCCTCAAGCTCTCATTAAGCCTATTTTCCTTGTAGCCCTAAAAACTTGTAAACTTCCTTGTGTAGGGAAGTATACAGATGATATTGAAAAAATAAGGGCATATTTGAAGACTCAGTATGGATTTACAACTCCATGCCAAGTTTCAAGTCCTAAGAGTGAGTGGAAGTGCCTTTTTCTGCCTTTCTTTCTCCTCAATTAGGCCTCCTTGCCTAAAAATTTGTTTTTTTGATTCAGACCTCTCCCACACATGTGAAATCACCCAAAAGTGTGTGATTTAGTTTTCCTAGGATACCGCCAACATCCATGTCAAACTTAAGGCCCTAAGACCTTGTGGAAGTATGAGAACCATGAAATGGCCTTGCCACCTAGTCTCGTTTTAGGCCTGTTTGAGACTGCCTTGGAAAAAAAGCTTTGTTTGATCACTTATAAGATCTATTATGTATATTTTTTGGATTTAAAGGATTAAATACATATCATTTGACCTATTTCAATGGTTTTTAAGTTCTCTTTTGCTCAAAACCCCTAAAAAATACCAATAACTATGTAAAATAATACATTTATTATAGTTTCTATAGCGGCATGTACCAAAAAAGTACTCACAGAGAAACTATTTGGAGTAATAAATAACACCCATGATGTTTTATAGTCAAAATAGGTCATGTCATATACTTTATAGGTTTATTTCTCTTGACTAGTCACTACTAGGGTTTTAGGAGGGTTTAGAGTGGCTTAGGTTCTTAAGGATTGTTCATAAAGAACATATCATATTTATATCTCTTAATGCAAAATTTTTTTAGTTATGTGACCCATAAATCACATACAAAAACCATTGGGTCCCATTAAAAACCTCATGAAATATCTGAGTGTGAGAAGTTGACTCTCGGGTTGCAAGCAAGCCATTAGAGAGGGGTTTGAGCTCTTAGACTTTGTTCATGTAGGTTAGAGACTTAATATAACAATTTATGACATAATAATTAAGTATGTGTACCTTTATAACTCCTTTTAAATCCATTTATATCCATGCATTAGGTTTAAGTTACAATAATTGAGAGAAAATTATGTTTTGGATGATAATCTTGCATGAAGTGAGCTTGAGGTGGTCTTGAGAGCCTAAATGACACTTTTATTGATTTGATTTATTTGTGAATGATCCTCACAGGTATTTATTATTCCTATAAACCTATCAAAACCTTAAAACAATCACCTTACCTCCAATAGGTCACTTCATTCATTACTGTACCTTATGGCCTGTGCATGGTATTAGGCTTGTTAGCCTTGAATAAACTCTTATCTTCATTCTATCCCTTGTTGTTAGATATAAGGGTTGATTGGAAATATGTCATAAATTTTTAAACATTTATCAAATGGTCCACCCTCCTCTTATACCGCACACAGACCCTTACCTCTCTCTAGACAAGCAAAAATTCTCATGAACCTGACATCTCTGTGTACCCATTTGACTGTGTGGCAGGGTTTATAAATATTTTTAGATAGTCAACTCTATTGAACTTTATTTAGGTCCATTTAATTTTAATGGTTATTAAAACTTACCTATCACTTCACTCCAACTCTCATATCACTATCTGTAGATGACTTCCTCTTATCAAGGCAAGCAACCTTCTCCTCTTAGTAACCTGTAGGTGGCTATTAAATAATTTGCCTGCATTCTTTATTTAGGACCCAAATTTCACACCAATGATAATATAAATGACTCTTGAACTTGTTTTATAACCTCAATTAGGCTCAAATTCTCCCTTTACACACTTTACCGTTTCCTTAGGCTTGAAACTAGTCTGTTCCTATTAGCAACCTCTAGGTGCTCATAAACTGGAGGGTTAGATTGAGCTTTGTCTAATCATCTTGATCTATACCTTATTTAGGTCTCTATGAAATCAAATTATTTGAGAACTCACCTATCTATTATTCTAAGTTAAACCCCAATCATTTTCATGTATTCTATCTTCTCTTTAGATTGATATTGGCCTACTCTTGCTTGTACCCTGTAGGTGCTCATAGACAAGTTTGACTGTACTTGAGGGTTTAAGGTCTTCACTCTTCTAAAAATTAAATCTATTCCATAACTATTATCATGTTGTTGATAGTTTAGGACCCTCTCAATGTCTTGAAACTCTATACTTCACCAACACCACTGTTAAAGATAACCTCCTAAAAAGGTGGCTGTAGGTGGATATTGGAGAAGTCTGAGCATAAGGTTTAGAAGCTGACCTTCTCAACCTTGTCATGGCCTTGAAGATATAAAAACCTTATGGAATGTTCATTCTCACTGTCTCACAAAGTCTAATGGTTACTTCATGACATTTTCAACCTTTACGATCTCAATTTCATACACAAACCTATGTATATGCATTAATGCTTGTGAACTCTATCTTCTAACCATATCTTGACTTGCAAATGGTTTGGGTGATTCCAATGGTTTGTGTCTTCTCTTAATCTTACATTGAAGTCATGTTTCCTATCTGCTCTACTTGATATGTGTTGACGTAGTGGATTGCACCCGAGGCAGGAGACCGAGCTCCTGCCTTCCACACACAACAATGGAAACTCCCCTCTCACTTGTGGGACCGGCGAAGCTGGAGGGGAGAGTCTCTAGATAAGGGATAGCTCCCTATGATGTATCTTTTAGGCCCTGGTTTCTCCTACTGCTAACAAATAAAATGAAAAAAGGGGGGGATGAAAAGGGAGAGAGAGAAGCTGAAAACAGAACCTAAGCCTAAAAATGAAAAGGTGATACACTAGAAAATGTGACCCACCCAGCCCGAATATACACTTTTCACCAAGAAGAAATGCCCATACACTTCATCTGAAGTGGGAATCTCTTCTACAACAGTTAACTAGGGGTCCGTGAAAACACAGGGAGGAAGAAACTACCAGAGGTGTGCTCAGACACACTTATGGTAGCCTATTCACAGGCACCTATATTCTTCCTGTGGACACTTCTGGCAGACCTGCAGAAAAGAGACTTCACAATGCACGGACATACTATAATCGATCTATGAAAGCATGAAATACAATGACTTAACACAAAGGAGAAAATAGACACATACTTTAAAGTGCAAGTCCATATAGAGGTAAAAAAGCTAAGTCCTGATTCAAGGTAAAATCTGGCAGCTTTGCCTTACAAACCTCGAGAGATTTTTGGGCAGAGTTTTGCCTTAAGGCTAAGAGAGTGGATCCTTCTAAAAATGAGAATTTTTACAATATATATAAAGAGGAAGAGAACTTGGCATTTTTTGGGAAAGATTTTGGCGCTCTTTTTGCAAGCTGGCCCATGTGCGCTCTAAGCCTTGGGAAGAGGGAGCCGTTTGATTGTCGGTTCTTGCTTTGACTTTGGCATCCCACATTAATGTGAAAAACATGGCTACACCACTTTTCTTCAAATAGACTGCTCTTTTCAAGGCATTTACATGACTTTTTTGCTTATAAATGCAAACTGGAAGAAAAATAGGCTGCACTGTTTGGTGACCATCTGGCAATAACTCGCCTCCTCTTTGCCACTTGAACTACTTTGTCTCTTTTTACACCTTTTCTTCTTCCTAGTTTTGTCTCTTTCTGCTCCTTTGTCTCTTTCTACTCCTTCAGCCCTCAGGGATGGTCTTCTGGCGGGTCATTGCATTCCTTGGGCTCTTTTCATGGTTGGCACTCAGGCAATTCAAAAGCAAATGACTATTTCACTGTCTTAAAATTGACATCCGCACACCTGTCATCGCTTAAAAATAATGGCTAATCTATCTCTTTGAAATTGACGGCTTCCGAGACGTCATCGTCCTTGGCAAATTCCTTTGGGCCTTTTCTGCGGGCTTTTTTCTTGCGGGCTTTTTTTTCCACAAATAAAAAGTCCACGAGAATTGTCTCAGTCTTTTGCTATTCCTTCGAGTTCTTTGGCTTTTTCCTCTCCTGCGGCCTCCTCGAATTTCTTCAAACTTTTTGTTTGAAGGAATTCCTTCAAACAAAAAGTCCAAAAGAATTCATCCTTGTCTTTGCTTTTGGGTTTCTTGTTATCCTTCGACTGCCTTCGAAGTGCTCCCTGCCCTCCACAAGGGTTTTTAAACCTAGAACTGCCCTCTGCAAGGGCACTTGTCCTTCAGCTTTAGGGCGCTCCTTTGAACCAAGCTGTTGAACCGACTGATTGAACCAAAAATGGTTCAACGGTTCAACACTGCGCACCATTCACTTGAACTGTGCCGCTTTAAAACAAGTCTTTGAGCTTTTCCCATTGAACCGCTCCTTTGAACCAACCATTGAACTGATTCAATGGTTCAAATAGCCATTGAACCAAGGCGCTAAACTGAATGCGATGAACCATTGTGTTGAACTTTGCCGATTGAACCGAGCATTGAACTTTGCCGATGAACTTAAACATTGAACCAATCCATTGAACTTTGCTGTTTGAACCAAGCGTTGAACCTAGTGGTTGAACCAAGCAATGAACCAAGGCCAATTGAACCAAGGCATTGAATCGGTTCAATGGTTCAAAGATGCACACCTTGTGAATTTCTTCAGACAAGAGCTCGAAGAAGCCTTGTAAAACCTAACACTCTCTGAACTGATTCTTCATGCACAAAAAGACTAAACTACAGAGTCTATAGAAAAATCTTCCTTGTAGAATCCATAGAAACTTCTCCTGCAGAGTCCATAAAAATAGACCTGCAGAGTCCGTAGAAATAGATCTGCAGAGTCCATAGAAATAGACCTGCAAAGTCCATAGAAATAGACCTATAGAGTCCATAGAAATAGACCTGTAGAGTCCGTAGAAATTCTCAGACTTGTGCAAAATCAAAAAATGAATTGGCCTAGAATAGCAGGGGAAGAAGGGGACCAATTTTTGGCCTGTTGGGCAAAAAATGGTCAACAAATTGGTGACTCCCAGGGGAAGCATGCCTGCTATGCTTAGAGACTAGTTGCCTTCAAGTCCATTGGGCACAGAGTCAGATGTAGCTTTGAAAGAGTTAGCAACTGCCTTGATAGATCCAAGAATCAAACATGAAGCCTTTTACCTCAGACAAAAGGGAAAACACACACAAGACTAAAAACACTACTTGTGCAAACTGCACTTAGGGAAAGCAGGAAAGGAAACTGAAAACAAACTACTATATACAACTAACCAAGAATATTTGCCTCCCTCCTGGATCAAAGGGAAAACTTCTCAAGTCCCCTTCCTGGCAAGAAGACTTATGGTGCCAGACAAGTGGCTGAATGAAAAGGAGATTTGGTGACCTGCTCCTCTTGCTTGTCACCTAGATTGGCTGGTATCTGAGTGGATTAGATTCAAACATGCTTCCAACATATACATACTCTGTTCATTCCTGGAATATTGTTGAATGCTGGTCCTTCATGTTGGTGCATATCACCAAGAAATCTGTGGCTGCTGGCTCATCACCATAACCCCTTTGATCTGCACAGTCCCTTTGCAATGCATCATGGTCTGACCCATTTATTTTTGCTTCATTGAAGACTCTGTCAGACTCATCCTCTACTTCCTCTTGGCCTTCTTGAAGAAGGGTGACTGTTGTGATGTCTGAGCAGGAATCATAAACTGATTGCTCATCCCACAGAACATCACTTCTTTGTTCAAAGCTCTCTGCTTCAAGGTTTTCCTCAAGGAAGACAAACCTCTCCTTTTCCTCCTCAAAGGTCCAGATCTCTAGATGTTCAAAAATATTCTCATGATCCTCTTCCAACTCTAGCTCTATGGCATGATCATCTTCCTCATCGAAGCAACAAGGAAGTTCATCAAACAAAGGGGAAGAGAACTCACCATGCTTATGTTCCTCTTCATATTACTGGAACATCTGCATGTATGCATGCCCTGTGTCTTCTCCATTACTGATGAGGTCTTCACAAGGAGCATCAATGATGATTTCTTCTTCGTTGTCGCTTATGATAGCCTCCTAGAAAACTGTAGATTGGATCTTCTGTTCCTCACTTGCTTCCCACAGAATAGGTTCCTCCTTGAGAAGGGGTGAAGTGGGAAAACCATGTGGAAGAGGAGGCAGTCCTTGAGCTAGAAACAAATGATTCTCCTCCTTCCACTTGGACAAAACTTCATCAATATCAGGTGTGGCCTAATATCTCTCTTGGAAATGTGTAGGTGGGGTGTGTTCAGACATGGAATGTGCCATTGGGTCTGAACCGTCCATCACACACTGGCTGAGGAATCTCTCTTTAGATTCCAACTCTGCAATTCTTCTGACCATATTCTCTTGGAAGAGCCTTTCTTGGAGGTCACCAACATCATCATGAGTAGGAGCAACCTCATCTTCTTCAAGGTTTTGAGCAAAACCTTTGCTCTCCTCCTTCTCGCCCCATGATTCTACTATTTTCTTCTAGTTCAGGATCTCGAAGTTGGAATTTTGCTCCTGCAAACAGGCAGCAACTTTGTTTTCTCCAAGGTCCTGGGGCTCCTCCACAAGGTCTGGAAGTTCTAACTCTCTTTCATGAAGTAGTCTCATCTTAGCCTCTAAATCTTCAATTTGCTTGGCTAGATTATCCTGAAAGAGTCTTTCTTAGAGGTCACCAACATCATCATGTTGAGTAGGAGCAGTTTCGAGAGAGATGTGCTGGTTCATAAGGTTTCCCCCAAAAGAAGATTCATGATCTAAGGAGTTTAGAAGGTTCATCTCCATGGGAGGTTGTTCTAGTTCCCTTTAATGCTTGAAGGCTAGGCGTACGGGGTTAAGAGCAGGGTTGATTGATGCATCAGATGAGCTGGAGTGAGCAAGTGCCATGTGATAGAAAGGATTTGGTGTATAAGAGGGGGCTTTCTTTAGGATAGGAGGGGGAATGCAAGGCTAAATGCCTTACATGAATGGATTCCTCCACTTTGCTACCTCCTCCTCCGTGGATTACAAGGCCTGAGCTTGCCTAAACAAACACACCTCTTTCTACATCAGGTCCTGCTGATAACCATACTGCTCATCCAGTCTGTCTATTTCCATTACCTGCTTCTCAAACTCCAGCGCCACCTCCCTTATCATTGAAGGGAAACTAGGAGAGCTACTTGAGGGGATTCCATAAATTTTTTGAGTCTGATCAAATTCATATTAAGGAATACAAGACCCATGATTTTTTGCAAAGGAATTATACATACAAAAATGTGATTTCTGATGGCACCAGGCTGCTTAACCAGCTGATTCAACTCAAAGTCGCCATTGGTGTTGATGAAAAAGCCTCCAAAGGCTGGTTGGTCAAAGAACACACCAAAAATTCTTCAACTCTTTAGACAAAACTTGTCCTAGTTGGTCCCACCGGGCGTGCCAAAAACTATTGACGCAGTGGATTGCACCTGAGGCAGGAGACCGAGCTCCTGCCTTCCACATGCAATAATGGAAACTCCCCTCTCGCCTGTTGGACCGACGAAGCTGGAGGGGAGAGTCTTTAGATAAGGGCTAGCTCCCTTTGATTTATCTCTTAGGCCCTAGTTTCTCCTAATGACTAGACAAATAAAATGAAAAAAGGGGAGGGGGATGAAAAGAGAGAGAGAGAGATGCTGAAAATAGAACCTAAGCCTAAAAATGAAAAGGTGATACACCATAAAAATGTGACCCACCCAGCCTGAATATACACTTTCCACCAGGAAAATAAGCACCCATACACTTCATCTAAAGTGGGAAGCTCTTTTAAAATAGTCAGATAGTGGTTTTTGGAAATACAGGGAGGAAGAAAACTACCAAAGGCGTCCTCAGACACACTTATGGCAGCCTATTCACAGGCACCTACATTCCCCATGTGGAACACTTCTGGCAGACCTGCAAAAAAGAGACTTCATAATGCACTGGACATATTGTAATCGATCTATGAAAGCATGAAAGACAATGACTTAACACAAAGGAGAAAATAGACATATACTTTAAAGTGCAAATCTAGATAGAGGTAAAAAAGCTAAGTCCTGATTCAAGGTAAAATCTGGCGGCTCTGCCTTACAAGCCTTGAGAGATTTTTGGGCAAAGTTTTGCCTTAAGGCTAAGAGAGTGGATCCTTCTCAAAATGAGAATTTTTACAATATATAGAAAGAGGAAGAGAACTTGGCATTTTTGGGAAAGATTTTGGCGCTCTTTTTGCAAGCTGGCTCATGTGCGCTCTGAGCCTTGGGAAGAGGGAGCTATTTGATTGTCGGTTCCTGCTTTGACTTTGGTGTCCCACATTAATGTGAAAAACATGGCCGTGCCACTTTTTTGCAAATAGACTTCTATTTTCAAGGCATTTGCGTGGCTTGTCTGCTTATAAATGTAAACTGGAAGAAAAACAAGCCACACCGTTTGGTGACCATTTAGTAATAACTCACCTCCTCTTTTCCACTTGAACTACTTTGTCTCTTTTTGCACCTTGTCTTCTTCTTGGTTTTGTCTCTTTCTACTCCTTCAACCCTCGAGGACAGTCTTCTAGCAGGTCGCTGCATTCCTTGGGCTCTTTTCATGGTTGGTGCTCAGGCAATTCAAAAGCAAATAACTATTTCACTGTCTTAAAATTGACATCTGCACACCCATCATCACTTAAAAATAATGGCTAATCTGTCTCTTTGAAATTGATGGCTTCTGGGACGTCACCGTCCTTGGCAAATTCCTTTGGGCCTTTTCTATAGGCTTTTTTCCCACGGGCTTTTTTTTTCGTGGACAAAAAGTCCGCGAGAATTGTCTCAGTCTTTTGCTATTCCTTCGGGTTCTTTGGCTTTTTCCTCTCCTGAGGCCTCCCCAAATTTCTTCAAACTTTTTGTCTGAAGGAATTTCTTCAAACAAAAAGTCCAAAAGAATTCATCCTTGTCTTTTGCTTTCGGGTTTCTTGTTATCCTTCGGCTGCCTTCGAAGTGCTCCCTGCCCTCCGCAAGGGTTTTTGAACCCAGAACTGCCCTCTGTAAGGGCACTTGTCCTTCAGCTTTAGGGTGCTCCTTTGAACCAAGCCATTGAATTGACTGATTGAACCAAAAATGGTTCAACAGTTCAACGGTTCAACACTGCACGCCATTCGCTTGAACTGTGCCACTTTAAAACAAGCCTTTGAACTTTTCCCATTGAACCACTCCTTTGAACCAATCCATTGAACCAGTTCAACGGTTCAAATAGTCATTAAACCAAGGTGCCAAACTGAATGCGATGAACCATTGTGTTGAACTTTGCCGATGAACTTAAACATTGAACCAATCCATTGAACTTTGTCGATTAAACCAAGCGTTGAACCAAGCGATGAACCAAGGCATTGAACTAAGGCATTGAACCGATTCAATGGTTCAATGGTTGAAAGATGCCCACCTTCCTTGTGAATTTATTCAGACAAGATCCTGAAGAATCCTTTTAAAACCCAACACTCTCTGAACTGATTCTTCATGCGCAAAAAGACTAAACTACAGAGTTTGTAGAAAAATCTTCCTTGTAGAATCAATAGAAACTTCTCCTACAGAGTCTGTAGAAATAGACTTGCAGAGTCTGTAGAAATTATTGGACTTGTGCAAAATCAAAAAATGAATTGGCCTAGAATAGCAGGGGAAGAAGGGCACCAATTTTTGGCCTGTTGGGCAAAAAATGGTCAACAATATGATTGTTGGTTTCAGCGCAAAGTGAGGACCTACATGCCTAGGGCTTTTAGGTATCTATTTGCTTGCACACGTTGTTAGAGAGTCAAATTATTGATTATTAGTATGTGAAGATGTATCAACTCTTGTATTCCTCAAATTATCTCTTTAAGAGGTCTTTGTAACTCCAACTAGACATCAAGTCTTCTCAAATTTTCCTTTTAGATGCGTAGGACTAAGCATACCGTGGTTCACGTATAGGGATTTATATGTGGGAGTTGGGGTATCTTCATTCACTCATACCTTATTGGTGATCTTGAATGGAATCAGTTAGAGTTGAATGAGTATCAAAGAGTTCAAGGTACACCTCATTGTTATCAAGACATCTCCAACATAGATTTAGACTCATAAATGTCTACTTGTAGGCTTGTAGGCCTATGTGTGATTGAAACACTTTATGACTCTTATTTGAGGTTATAATTAGATAATTATCTTAATTATTCCATACTCCCAATGGTAAAATGGTGTCTTGGAACCTTTTTCTATGATTTCTCATTGATATTTGATCCAAATTTGGCAATCAAACATGTAGAGGACTATTCATACATTGACAATGTTTCCAAAGACCAAGATACTTGAAGAATATGGAAAAGAATCAAATATTAGGGGAATAGTACATTAATTATATGAGGTTGAGGTATATTTCATGAATGATGAAGAATTTGGAACCTCTAAAGGTGGTAAACATCTCAGACAAACCAAAACAAACTTGTAGCAGTATAATATGCCCACATAGTCAAGACACTTTTCCTTTTGTTGAAGACACTTCATGGAGATCAATTAGATGATAAAAAATAAATTTAAAAGAGATATTTTATCTCTGAAAACATCCCTCAAAACCATTCTTCTCCATCAAATTTTTAAATGGAGAAACATGCGAAAAATTAGACCCTGCTTAGATGGATAAGGCATAGTGACCTACTATCACTCTTAGCGATTGTTCATAAAGGAGGGGCCATGAATTTACAAACCAATGCTACTAATTTCAATATTATTAGGACCCATAATAATTTCCAAAGTTTTATCTACCAAATCTCTCTCTTTCCTAACTGTACCATCCTCTTGAATTTTGCCTTTCTAAGCTTGTGAAGGCAACAATAGAGGAGAGAGAATGTTTGAAGCATCTGTATGACTTACAATTTGTCCCAAAGCTAGAATATGACTTTTGGAATTCCAAGGGATAATATTAAACCATTTTAACCTAAAAATAGATATTTCAAGGTCATACAAGTACCTAAAAGTGATTTTTTATAGGTAGTTTGCTTAGTTTAAGCATTGAACTATAGATTTTGTTAGTCTCTAACCATTATCTGACTTACTTATGACATCAAGTATGTTATGGGTATTCTTGAAATGTTTTCCTCTTTTAATGGTATGTACAACTCCTCCAAATTAGCCAAAAGGTGACAAAATGACTTTTTAGCACATATCAACATTATAGGAGGTTAATGCATTAATGTATTACTTCTAGAACACATTAATAACCTTTTAAACTAACTCTAAACCATGTTATGAGCTTGACCACACTTTACAACATCAAAACCTTATAAATGACCCCTAGGACTAGATAAGTCATATGAGACCAAACTTTGGACAAGGTTAGACAATGAATAATATGATCACATAGAGAACATTTAGGACCATTTAATACTATGACAAGACTACATACAAGTTTTGACAACCTTATGAAAGTTTCAACCTAGAGTGGTTGACCAATTTTGACTTGAGGTCAAAATTTGGTTAATAACTCCCTCAGAAGCTTGCCTGATGTGGTCTTCAACCACATGATGGATTCAGTAACCCATTTTGAACTCAATCTCATAAAGAACACATAATTTATCCACATAAAATCATCTCAATTTTCATTAACTCAAAAAAAATCACGTACACATAATCAAAACTTCAACAAGATTTCTGTCAACACTTAATAAAAACTTGGAATCCCAAGCTAAGGAGGCTTTACAAGTTTATCCCCAAGATTCTCTCTACCACTATCCTAACTAATAAGCAAAAGAATACATGATTTTATAGATTTTATGAGGAAGAATGAAAGAGAGAAAAAAATCCATGCCCCACATGGATGAATCATGACAAGAAACAAGGAAATCCCACACCACATGCTCCATGGGGTCATTTTTAACCAAGCACAAACACCTTTGGAAAATTGGCACCACCTTCACATGTGAAAACACTATAGATGAATAGTGAAAAGCTTGTCACATGTCAAAGGTAAAAAAGAAGAGCATCTTCTTTAGACAAGTTAGACCACCACCATGTGCCTCCATGTGACTCTATAGAAATGCACCCCCATTCCACATGTGTGAGAAAATCCTCCATGCCACATCAATTTCCTACATCATCTTCCACATCTTCATGAATAGTACTTATGAATAGTACCAGTGAATAATATTATATGAATAGTTTTTTCTTACTACATCATTACCTATTATTTCACTTTAGTTTGTGCATTAGTTGAGCTAGTGTTACACTAGTTTGGTGCAGCTAAGTAATGATTTCATACATTTGTAATATTAATTAGTTTTGCTTATTCAAACACCAATTCCTTTTTTGTCCTGCCTTGACTCTCCCCTTTATTTTTTTTATGACACCATTTTTTATTTATTTCCCCCCTTATGTACATACATTTCACAGTCTGAATCGATTTGCAAGATAATAAGACAAGTGAAGTAACAACTAAGTGTGAGTCTTTGGTGGAATAATGTATATGTTTGACCATGCTATGTTTGTTTGGTGAAATCTTGACCCTTGGATCACAACTAAATCCTAAAAATAAGTAGACTCTGTCCTACTGGGTTTGATCTCTAGGTGATTTTTCTTAGAATGTTTGATCCAATGAGAAATTTATGAGGGTGAGTCACTTGTTGAGACCAACAATGCTCTCCTACATGTGGGGAGGTGGGCACATGACCATGTGGTATGTGGAGTGCCACATGTCCTAGTGTTATAGACTATCACTTGGGGTCAGATTATTTGGCACCATATCAGGGTTCTGTAGATGTTTGGCCCTCATGGCCAAACACTAGACAAGCACATGGCCATTTTAAGATTACAAGACATTATCCTTAGTGGGTATATCCCCATCTATTTCATTGTGTACTAGGGTAGTGTTGAAAATTTTGCCCCACAGGTCAAATTGTCACCCCTACCATTCAAAACTCTATATTTCATTCCAGTTTGTCTTGTGAATCAGTTTTGGTCCTAAATAATCCAAAGGAATGGTTCAAGTTTAAATGGTCACTTTATTTAAAGAGAATTATCTAAGTATAAATCTAAAGAATAACTTGAAAATTTTTGAAGGGTTCAAATGCTTCGAACATTTTGTCTGAAGGGAAGGAAAAGGTTCACTTGGAAAATTCTGAAGGACACTTGGCAAAAAGGCTGAAGGGTATCTGCCCTTTGGGAAAGTTCACTTCACAATTTTTGTAGGACCTTTACATTTTTTTCAGGGATCAATTCCAAGAAGATGAATGGCACTTTCCCTTCGAGAAAGTCATTATCAAGAAACCCATGAAGAAACAATTCCTTTGGACTTTTGTCCGAAGGAAATGAATAGAGCGAAGGGACCATTTCAAGTTTTCTGAAGGGCAGGTGGACTTTATAAATAATGTCAAAGGTCACTAGAAATAAGTCCAAAGGGGTTGTTTCCTTCAGGAAGTTCTTTTCAAAGGTAAAATGGGGAACTTTTCAAAGAGGAGGACCATGTCAAAAATCTCGAAGGGTAGTTTTAAAAGCCCATAGGGAAATTTACAAGGGTTATATTTACGAGAATTCATTCAGACTTTTTATCTGAAGGAAATAAACAAAGAGAAGCCTGAAATAATTAAATGAAGAAAGGAGTGGTTCTAAAAGAATTCCTTTGAAATTTTTATCTGAAGGAAATAGAAAGGAAATGGACCAATCAGAAAGGATGAAGAGATAATTCCCATGGACAATTTGTCCATGAGAAAGTGACAAAAGACAAAGAGTCTGAAGATATAATTCCTTCAAACTTTTTGTTTGAAGGAAATAAATAAGGTATAAATCCATGTGAAATAATCTCAAAGGAAAATTCCAAGACAAAGAGCCCAAATGAATGCCGAAGGAATACATTCATAGTATGCAAAGTGGCCTAAGAAAGATTAGACGCGTCTAAGACAAGTAGGAACATGCAAAAATCTAGTAAAGTATTATCTTTTCCATCTATAAGAAGATCTACAGTCTGAGACTGCAGTAAAGAAAATGTCAAATGATAAATGAAATAGTCAAATCATTCAAAGACATATAACTACCTTCAGGTATGAATCTTTCAATTCTAAAATAGAGACTCAAATGCATGAAAGGCTTGAGGAGGTTAATGGTGGAAGGCTATTTATATTTGATTGGTTAAAGCTTCAATTGACTATTTGTTGAAGCCATTCTTGTCTCTTAGTCATCTCTTGCATGCAATGGTCCATCTCAGATTCAAGTTCACACTTTCAACGTTCCAGCAGTTCAAGTAGAGTTCTAAATTCAATTTTAGTGTAACATCATGCAAAGACCCATGCACGTTGATCAATCTTGAAGAATTTAATATTTATTCTAAATAAGGATTATGAAATGGGCTCTCCATCACTTTCAATGCTAAAGAGATTTTCATGTAAGGCATAAGATAAAAATAGATTTTATTTGAAGGTTGTGATAACACAAGTTGGACTGAGTTGACCTCCTCTTCTATTTTTAGCGCTAACCTCTTGACCATTGTTGTTAGGATGTGGAGCTAAAAGCTTCAACTTGATGCAGATGAAGAAAAGCAGGTTGCCAAAGATTTAAAAAAACTGGCGTCGGCAGCATGACCGACGTCGGTCGTGACCAGAGCAGAAGGCCACCGGCGACGGCAGGGAGTTAGGCAACGTCGGTAGCACCAGGCAAGCAGGGACCAGCATCGGTCGCCTGTGTGTTCCAAAACTGTTCGTTACATGAACAGTTAGTTTAGTGAATGAAGTGTTTGCATGTTAAGGCTATTTCGAGCCTTAAGCTGCATGGATAATTATAGTAAATTAAGAGTCTAAGTTATTGTTCAAGTCTGGGATCTATTTATAGACCCATTGGCATGTATTGTAAACTTGTAGCTAGAGAGTAAGAGAGCAACAAGCTTCTTCTGAGAGAAGAGAGCAATGGAGTGTTCCTCCTAGTGCCACAGTACCAAGGTGGATACTGGTTTAGAGAATCAACATGGTTCTTCATATTTGTATGATCTTAGTCAGCAGGTTAACATGGCTTCTTTTAGAGATCTACAATGGTGAGTAAGGTCTAGTGATTTGCAGATAGCAGGAGATCTACTTGGAGTACGATTGTGTACTTGACATACTGGCATCGTGTTACTGACTAGTTGGAGAGGTGAACATCAATTCTGTATTGGAGTTGATTGTTGGGACCGAGAGAGAGAGGGAAGAAGGTCTTGAGGTGTGGCGAACCTTTGAGGTGGAGGAAGAAGTGGCATCTTCCTTATTGTATATTCTTCTGAGTGATTATTAATACAATTGTGTATTGTCTCTCATATTCCTGTGTTGTTTCATTTTTTTAGTTACTTATTGATTCTGGTTAAATTTCGTGTTTAGTTGCTAATACAAGAAGTAATCATATGTGCTCTTTTGGTGGAGCAAGATCCTGACACGTGGTATCAGAGCATGTTTATTGTTCTAGGTTCCTGACAATTGGTATCAGAGCCTTGGTTGTAGGTTCAAGAGCTGATACCATCGAGTGGTATCACAGCTTTTGGTTGGGTTGACTAACAGGTGGTTTCAGATCTGGTAGTGTTTTTGATTACAGGTCACTCGCAGGGGTTTCAAATTGAGTGGGAGTATAGCAATGGCAGAAGAAAGTAAGCTACGAATGGAGAAACTGAATAACACGAATGGTCTGATTGATGAAAAGAAAGAGTAGGTAAAAGGAGATTGTTGGTCGACAGAAGATCAGCGTGTAGAAGCATATCTTGCAGGCGATGTTGCACAGGATGTTCTGGATAAAGTAGAATCTTTGTTTACATATTCTTTTGCTTCTTTCCATGCAACCCAAAATAGAGCATCTTTTCATGGGTATGTCTTTGGAAAGATTTATTTAGGGGTTGGAGAGCCTTGTCAGATTATTGACGAAGGGGAAGTGAAGCTGAAATTGCAGGCGGATAACACACGAGTGGTGAAGGAAGTCATGCAGGTACCAGTCTTGGAGATTAGTCTAATTTCTTCAGGAGATTTGGGTGATGAGAGATGCACTGTAACTCTCACAGTGGATACACTTGAATTAGATGGTGGTAAGAAAGTAGGTATCCTTTATCTATCTACTTATATTATTGATTCACCTTCTATTGCAGAGATGTGGCTTCATAGGCTTGGTCACATATGTAGGAGGGGAATGCAGGTTCTTAAGCGAAAGACATATGTTTTTAACAAGCTAAAGAACTGGAAAGCCTTGGTGTTCATGGAGGAGATGACGGATAGAGATCAGGTGAGGGAACTAAATTATTTTGAGCAGAGCAGGGTTGATTTGAACAGGGTTTTGATCCATGGAGAGCTCGCGGGTAAAAAGTTATCACTCACAGTCGAACACAGGTACCAGCATCGGTTATACAGTAACTAACGTCGGCAGAAGGAAGATCGACGTCGATCATGAAGGAACTGACGTCGGTAGAAAGAATATCGGCGTCGGCTAGGGAAACGATGTCGGCAGTCAGGGTCAGTGTAGGGAACCGACATCGGTCGGTTGCAGACTGGGAGATGGCCGAGATCGGTCACTGGAACGGATATTGGGTAGATATCAAGCTGTCAACAGGTCTCAAATGCTCATATCAAGGTCAAAAAGGGTAAGTGAACCTCATATTCATTGTTCACCTTCTTTATATTGCTTATTGATGATCAAGAACCAGGAAGATGGAAGAGGCAATGCAGGTAGAATCTAGATACAGTGGGAGCTTGGCATGGATGAGGAGTGAGTCCTTGGAGAAGAACCAAACAGGTGTTCATTGGTAGAGTTGTCAGCTGGAAGTAAGCACTGAGAGATGGAATGGATTCCCAAGTTAAAGAAGAGAGTGAATGGATACGTGAGATGGAAGGCCAAGGTATACGGTCTTGAGGAAGCTGCAGGACAGTGGTACAGGTTTGACAGGTGGATGACTAAGCATGGCTTTAGTCAATGTCAGTGTAACTATTATGGTTTTGTCTTACCAGGTGGATGATGAGTCGCGACATTATCCAATTACTGTATGTGAATGGTATACTAGTTATAGGTTCAGAGATACAGGGATTTGTTGAGCTAAGGGTAAGGTTAGTTCAGAGGTATGTCAAGAAGAATTTGGAGCAGCGAAATTCTTTGGCATAAGAGACATGGAGATTTTATCTCTAGTGGGAGCTGGTGTGAAGACGGTGTTGGCGGGGTTCATGATGCAGGATGCAGAATTAGAAAGCACACCAAGGGCTGGACAGTTCAAGCAGAGCTTAGAACAAGTGTTTGAAATCACATGAGGTCTAGTGTAGACCTGAGTTTTCCCAAGCAGTGGGAGTTGTCAGAAAGCTTGGAGCCAATTCGGGAAAAGAAGTATTGGAGGGCAATTCAGTGGATTCTTAGAGGGACCAGCAGCAGGTGCACATGCTATGCAGGGTCAAGTTCTTTTCTACAGGTGTTCATAGATGCGGATGTGGCAAGAGATTTGGATGATAGGTTTTACACTACAGGTTTTGTGGTGGTTGGTCTTCAAGAGTGACTTTGAAGAGGGATACAAAGCCAAGGGAAAAAACTAGATGATGTACAGGTACAAGTACAGTTGCAGCTATTTATCTCCAAGTGGGAGATTGTTAGGATGTGGAGCTAAAAGCTTCAACTTGATGCAGATGAAGAAAAGCAGGTTGCTGAAGATTCAAAAGAACCGGCGTCGGTAGCATGACCGACGTCGGTCGTGACCAAAGCAGAAGGCCATCAACGACGGTAGGGAGTCAGCTGACGTCGGTAGCACCAAGCAAGCAGGGACCAGCATCGGTTGCCTGTGTGTTCCAGAACTGTTCGTTGCACGAACAGTTAGTTTAGTGAACATAGTGTTTGCATGTAAAGGCTATTTAGAGCCTTGAGCTGCGTAGATAATTATAGTAAATTAAGAGTCTAAGTTATTGTTCAAGTCTGGGATCTATTTATAGACCCATTGGCATGTATTGTAAACTTGTAGCTAGAGAGTAAGAGAGCAACAAGCTCCTTCTGAGAGAAGAGAGCAATGGAGTGTTCCTCCTAGTGCCACAGTACCAAGGTGGGTACTGGTTTGGAGAATCAACAGGGTTCTTCATATTTGTATGATCTTAGTTAGCAGGTTAGCATGGCTTCTTTTGGAGATCTACAATGGTAAGGTCTAGTGATTTGCAGGTAGCAGCAGAGAGCAGGAGATCTACTTGGAGTACGGTTGTGTACTTGACATACTGGCAGCGTGTTACTGACTAGTTGGAGAGGTGAACATCAATTCTGTATTGGAGTTGATTGTTGGGACCGAGAGAGAGAGGGAAAAAGGTCTTGAGGTGTGGCGAACCTTTGAGGTGGAGGAAGAAGTGGCATCTTCCTTATTGTATATTCTTCTGAGTGATTATTAATACAATTGTGTATTGTCTCTCATATTCCTGTGTTGTTTCATATTTCTAGTTACTTATTGATTTTGGTTAAATTCTGTGTTTAGTTTCTAATACAAGAAGTAATCATATGTGCTCTTTTGGTGGAGCAAGATCCTGACACGTGGTATCAGAGCATGTTTATTGTTCTAGGTTCCTGACAATTGTATCTTTTTCTATAAAAGTTGGCTTTTCAACCTTGAATTGTATCCTCTTTTTGGCAAGACCATACTCTACCAAAAATTAATGCTATGTAACCTTTTTAGATTAATAGAAAGATAGTTTTTAGACTCTAAGGTGCTGGTATAGTGTATTTATGTTAGTGATTTGCATATATGATAGAATTTTCTTCCTTGTCAAGTCCTAATTCTTACCTAATTATTAGCTGATCAAATTATGCAAGTCATGTTCTATGTTTAAAATCTTTTAGTAGAAGTTACAGTGGATATAAGTGGCTGGTTAGTGCCTTGAATCAGTCCTATTCTATCATTTCCCTCAATATTTGATCACAAGATAGAACATTTTCATGAAATACTAATGCATAGTGGTTAAAATTTTAGTTTGTTTATTATCTGATCGGTGTTTTTAGAAGCTCAAATTGAGTGGATCAATCAAAATTTAGGTGTATCACCATCATTAGGTAAGATTTCCCTTCAAGTTTCTTTTTTCTCTTTTCCCTGGAAATTTGTAGCATAGAGTAGAGATCTTAATCGATACACCAAAGGGAGATAGCCCTTAGAATCTAGAGACTTAATCCATTGATTAGGTCACCCACAACCTAGGATTATTTCTATATTTTAGCAGATTGTGAAGGCCTGAAACTACCTTCACAAGGGTGTGAGTTTGATTGACAATATTTTTTTGGCATGCCCAATGGGATAACAAAGAAAACTTAATTGTATCTGAAGAAAGTTGGGAGTTAAGGAGAAGCTTTTGCAGTAGAAGAGAATATCTATCTTCATCTCAAGCTAAATATTCTTCAAATTATAAAGTTCAGATCATCATTCAGGCAACTCTTTCATGCCAAAGGTTACCACTAGGTGAGCAATTAAAGGTATTCCTTTTGAATTTATATCTTATAAGAGATCAAGGTTCAGGAGGGAAAAACCATATCCTTGAAATCAATATTTTTGTTCTGATTATCTTACTATTCTAATCACTACAACCCCCACTACCGAAATGGCCATCAAAAACCAAGTGTTTGTTCCATTCAATAGAGATATCCCACTAAATTTAGCCCAATTTGATGACATTTCAGTGTCTACCCTCAAGAGCATCCCATTATTCTCAAGAGAAAATCAAACAACCTTTATTGAACATATCCAAAATGTAGCTAATCTCTATTCAGTCCATAATGTTGTTGAAAATAATATTACTATCAAATTTCTTACTGCTTCCTTCAAAGGAAAAGCATTGCAATGGTATATAAATCTCCCACTGAACTCCATTTCTACTTGGGATGAATTGGGTGCAGCCTTAGTCAAGCAATTTGAGGATAAATCTGATCACCTATCTTTAGTTAAGCAATTGACCGCCATAACAAGGGATCTTCATGAGTTCATTTTTGATTTTAACCTTAGATTTTAAAAGACATGGACTAGGATACCTATGTTGATTAGACCATTTAAAATCCCTTAACTCTGACATTAGTGTGATGATATAGTCAATGGGTGGTACTACTCTACTAGATGCTTATGAGGTTGCAAAAAGGGTATAAAATAGTTTGATACAAGCTAGTAATCTTTCTCTAAGGCCTCCAATGCCTATATTTCTAGATATGAATTCTATATCATCCCCTCAAGTTCCTTAAATCCCATCCTTAGCTCCTATTCCAATACCTCAAGCTCAAAATACAACCCCTACTAGTCAAGCTAGTGAGATAAGAGAGTTGAAAAGCTTGTTACAATCTTTTGAGAATGAAATAGTGAAACTCAAAAGACAATAATATCAGTCTAATAGGCCCTATCAACAACAAAATCAGACCACCTATCAGAACTTTAAAGATCAAAGGCCTCTTTATCATGGTTTCAAAGAGAATAGACCACCTTATCAAACACATGGATCCATAAGTCTAGTTAAGTAATATGTTACCCTTGATCCTAATGCTCCTTCCACTTGAAAGGCTATTGTTCCCACCCCACCTCAAAACAACTTGATGCATGATTCAGGTTGGCATCCCTCAAATCTCAATGATGCTCAAAACCAAGCCTTGGTATCATAGAACATCACTATGCCACAAATGATACAAGAAGGGTTTTATTTTCAAGGAGTTCAGTACCAAGATACAATTTTGGCATCACAAGGAGAGACTCAACAAGTTGAAGGGAATCCTATTGCTATTAATGTGAATTGGCAAGTGGATGATCATATTGCTTTTACGCAGGGTGTTGAAACTAACAATACAAGTGGTCAAGTTGTAACTATAACTAGAGATAAATAAGAGCCATTGATGAGGTGCAGGAGATGAAAAATACTTTGAGTACTCCTCATGTTGTTTCTAGGAGTATAAAAGAACAACTCACTACCCTTACAACTCAAAAAAATTAGAATATAGAGGTTAGTAAAGTTCAACAAATACCTCTAGTTCATGAGCAACCAGTGTTTCATAAAGTACAACCAAAGGTTAGTGGATATCATTTTAGTATAGTGGATCAAATGAAGAAATATAATATCATCATTAGTATGTAGGATTCTCTTTCCATTCTATGACAAAAAGATAAACTCATTTAAGAGCTTTTAACTCTAGAATTGTCTCCAAAACTGGTTGAGAAAGAAGGTGTTGTCTTAACTAATTCAGTTCAGCCAACTACATAGTAGGTATAAAAATTTAATAAGATGGAAAAGGTGGAAAAACTAAGGTAAAATCAAAGAAAACTCCTCTTTTTTACCTTTATTTGATAGTAGGTGATACTTTGGTTCATAATTATATGGTGGATAGTGAAGCTAATAGTACAGTCATGCCTAAACAGATTGCAGACAAGCTCAGCCTTGTTTATGAGTCAAATACTAAAGGGATATTGCATTTGGATGGGTCACCAAAAAATATAATAGACATCATCAAAGATCTAAATTTGATGTTACATGCTTGTCCCAATGTTACTATTCAGCAAGATGTTGTTGTGGTAGACTTACCTCCTTACTTTGCTATGTGCCTTTCAAAGGACTTCACCTCAAAGATTGGGGGATATTTATAAATTCATTGAAATTATTTAATGTTTATAAATAGGTATGGTACCAAGTTAACAATTCATTCTAAACCTATTTCACATTTTTATATAGAGCCATATATTCCAAGTGTTGTGAACACTAACTGTATCATCTTGAATGAAGTACTATAAACTAGTGAAGTAGAAAGTGAATCACCTTTGGATGGAGTTCCAGATTTATTCCTTGATGAGTGGGATTATAATTTGCATGAGCATGATCCTTATAAGATGATTGAAGAAGAAGGACTTGGTGTGTATTGCCTTGATGAGAATGATGCACCAATTCCAACCATGGTTAAGGATGATGAGTCTAGTGAAGGTATATGGAAATTGTACTTTGATGGATCAAGGAATAATCATGAAACTAGAGCTAGAATGATGTTAGTTTCTATAACAAATAAAAATTATTTCTCTTCTATTAAATTTCAATTTGGTTATTCAAATAATGTTGCTAAGTATGAAGCACTAGTTCACAGTTTGTAACGGGCTAGGAAGATGAAAGCCAACACCTTACAAGTCTTTGGTGATAGTGAACTTATAGTTCACCAAGTAAGAGGTTTGAATATATGGAAAAATTTGTTGCTCAAGTCTTACAGGCATAAAATATGGGACTTAAATATTTTCAAGCTTTTAACATTCAGGCAATACCAAGAGGCAAGAATAAACACGTAGATAGGTTTGCTGCCATTGGATCATAATTTAGTATCCCAATTGATGTAAAAAGTGAAAAAATTTAGTCACATATAAAGGTGGTTGTAAGACCTTCTGTTTTAGATAATCATGAAAATTGGCAATTGTTCGAAGATGATAGTCAAATTGTGAGATTCTTGCAAGAGGAGGTTGAGTTTTCTTCAATAAACCAATCAAAATATTTGTAGTAGTATGGTGATCAGGTTGTGTAAATAAAAAAAATAAGTTTCCCAAGCGATTGGTCACACTTGAGAAAATTTTTAGTGGTGATGACAAGTTAAGGAAGGATAACTCATCCTTGTCAACAAAGGAAGAACACTATGCCAATGTAGAGATTATAGCTGGTAAGATTTTGAAGTTGGGTAAGGTATGCACTCCTTCACAAAAAGAGGATTTCATTGAGTTATGCATAGGTTTTGTTGATATATTTGCTTGGAAATATAGTGATCTCAAGGGGTTTGACCCAAGTCTAGCTCAACCGCCATTGAGTTAGAAGCTAAAACTAAACTAGTCAGACAAAGATAAAGGCCCATCAATCCTAAGCTTGAGCCTTTGATGAGAGTTGAGATTCACAAGCTCATAGAATCAACTATTATACTTCCAATCAAGTACTCAACTTGGGTATTAAATCTTGTCTCGATATGGAAAAATAATGGTGAGATTAGATTGTGTGTTGACTTCCATGATTTGAATAGGGATTCACTTAAAGATCACTATCCATTGCCATGAATGGAACAAATTTTACAACTATTTGCAGGTTCAGAAAGGTTTTCTTTGTTGGATGGATATCGTGGCTACAATCAGATTTTGATCAAAGAAGAGAACCAATTTAAGATAGCCTTCACAACCAAGTGGGGGATGTTCACATATATAAATATCCCATTTAGTTTATCTAATGCTAGAGCAACCTTTTAGAGAGCCATGTATATGGCATTCCAAGGCCTTATTAACAAGTTTGTACTTGTTTATTTGGATGATATAACAATATTTTTAAAGAAATTAGGTGATCACATGGTTTGTCTCAAACAAGTCTTCAAAAAGTGTAGACAATTTGGGGCATCTTTAAATCCTAAAAAGTGTGTCTTCTCAATTCATGAAGGTAAGCCTCTTGGACATGTTTTAAAGCATGGTTTAACCATAGATTATGAAAGGATAGAATCTATTCTTATACTCTCTTTGCCTAAGCACAAAAGGGCTATGCAAAGCTTCGTTGGGAAGATCAACTTCATAAGGAGGTATATTTTAGATTTTGCCATTTTGGCTAAGCCACTTACAACCATGCTAAATAAGAATCAGAGCTTCAACTAGTTTAAAGAGGGAGTAAAAGGTTTTGAAGATATTAAAAAGGCCATAGCTAGTGCTCCTACACTTATAAATCTAGATTTTATATAATATTTCATTTTGTATACATATGCTAACATGGACACCATTTCAGGTATTCTTATGCAACAAAATTACGAGGCTTTGGAGCAGCCAATAGCCTTCTTTAGTCAAGGCTTCGAAGAGTATGAAAGAAGGTACTCTTTTGTTGAGAAACATGTACTTTTAGTTATAATGTCTCTTAAAATTTTTAGATACCTATTGTCTAATAAAAATATACACCTAATGGTGCCTCACCCAAGCATCAATGAGTTCCTTTTGAACAAAGATAAAAATGAGAAGAGAGTTGGTTGGATAACCAAGGTAATAGAATATGATGTGGAAATTAAGGTGACAAAGCTGATTAGAGGCAAAGTACTTTGTGAGCATCTAGATCAAGACTTGAAAGAGACTAATGTGGCTATTTTGATGTCAAATGATGAAAAAGTTGTAGTTTGTCTTACCTCACCTTCCAACTTGTTTCATGACTTGATAATCTATCTCAAAGATGGTATTTATCCCTCTCATCTAAATGCTTCAAAAAGAAGATTTTAGGTTGCAATCAATTCCATTTTTGCTTAGTGATGGTGTTTTGTTCAATAAATATATTAATGGCATGTTGCTAAGGTGTATAGAGCCAAGCCAAACTCATAAATTACTTGAAGAATTCCATGATGGACATGGTGGAGGCTATTGTTTTGTAGAAACTATAACCCTTAAGATCATGAGAGGTGGGTACTATTGGCCTAGTATATTTGGTGATTGCCATGCATGGGTTAAGAAGTGCAAACAATGTGCTATGTTTGTTGGAAAAGTGAAATTTGTAGCCTTACCTCTTCAACCAATTATAGTGGATCAACCCTTTTTCCAATGGGAATTGGACTTTATTGGTCTCATAAATCCTCCTTGAATTTTAGGACATAAATGGATTCTAACTGCTACATATTTCTTCACATGTTAGACAGAAGCAGTGGCATTGAAAGAAGCAAATGAAACCAATGTTCCAAATTTCTATGAAGGTTTGCTTACTAGATTTGGAGTTCCTTCAACTATTATTTCTGATAATACAATGGCTTTTATGGGATCTAGGATCAATTAATGGGTTGTCCAGCATGGAATTTATCTTAGTACTTCATCAAACTATTATCCAAAAGGCAATGGCCTTGCCGAGTCAACAAATAAGAACCTATTGAAGATCATAAGGACTATGGAAGATAATCAGAGATCATGGCATCTCAATTTGAAGTTAGCTCTATGGGCTGATATGATCACCTATAAAAGATCAATATCCAACTCTCCATACAGGCTGGGATATGGTAAGGAAGCAAGGTTACCCATTTATCTTGAATTTATTGCTTTGAAATTATTATATCAACTTGAGTTGTTGGAGAATGAGCTTATGGAAATCAGGGATGCTGAGCTTATGGAGCTAGAAGAGATAAGAAATCAATCCATGCTGGCCATGGAAATTCATCAAGCATAAGTAAAGAGAGCTTTTGACAAAGGAGCTTCTTCATGAAGTTTCAAAGAAGGATATTTGATCCTCAAGTGGGATGAGGATAGAGCTAAACTAGGAAGGCACACAAAGTTTGATTCCCTTTGGAGTATCCCATACACAATCTCCAACTGCAAATCCCACAATTTCTTCCTACTTGCAAAGATGGATGGTGACGAGCTTCCGATCCTAGTAAATGGGATACATTTAAAATGTTTATATTGAAGAGCAAATCTCCTTGTACATAATTGATTTGTTTGCTTTCCTCCAAGTGTTGTTCAAGCACATTAGTTTCATTCTGTTTTGTTCCAAATAAGTGCTTGTTTACATATTTGTGTTTTAGTTAGTTTTCCTTGATTTGGAGGATGCAAGTTATCTTTTCCAAATAGAAAGGAGAGTTTGTAGTCATGGACCAGATTTATTATTGTTTTATGGGTTCAAATTTTAATTATATGTTTTAATTTCTTAAGCATAAAAGGCATGCTTCCCAATTGAGTCACCAAAATGTTGACAATTTTATCCCAAAGGTCAAATTGTCACCCCTACCATTTAGAACTCTGCATATCATGCCATTTTGTCTTATGAATCAATTTTGGTCTTGAATAATTCAAAGGAATGGTTCAAGTTTAAATGGTCACTTTCTTTCAGGAGAATCATCCAAGCAAAAATCTAAAGGGTAACTTGAAACATTTTGAAGGGTTCAAATCCTTCGGACATTTTGTCTGAAGGGAAGGAAAAGGTTCATTTGGAAAATTTTGAAGGGCACTTGGTGAAAAGGCCAAAGGGTATCTGCCCTTTGGGAAAGTTCACTTCAAAATTTCAAAGGATCTTTACATTTTTTTGAGGGATTAATTCCAAGAAGCTGAAGGGCACTTTCCCTTTGGGAAAGACATTATCAAGAAACCCATGCAGAAACAATTCCTTTGGAATTTTGTTCGAAGGAAATGAATAGAGTGAAGGGACCATTTCAAGTTTTTCGAAGGGCAAATGCCAAAGGGTCACTAACAAGAAGTTTGAAGGTGTTGTTCCCTTTGAGAAGTAATTTTCAAAGGCAAAATGGGGCACTTTTCAAAGAGGAGGACCATGTCAAAAATCCTGTAGGGAAAATTTCAAGGGTTCTATTAATGAGAATTCCTTTAGACTTTTTGTCTGAAGGAAATAAACAAAGAGAATCCCAAAACAATTAAATGAAGAAATGAGGGGTTCTAAAATAATTCCTTTAGAATTTTTGTCTGAAGGAAATAGACCAATTAGAAAGGATGAAGAGATAATTTGCACAAATAATTTGTCCGCAAGAAAGTGACAAAAGACAAAGAGCCCGAAGATATAATTCCTTCAAAAATTTTATTCGAAGAAAATAAATAAGGTATAAAGCCATGGGCAATAAGCCTGAGGTTAAAGTCCAAGATAAAGTGCCCAAAAAAATGCGGAAGGAATACATATAGAGCATGTAAAGTGGCCTAAGCAAGATTAAATGTGTCCAAGACAAGCAAGAACATGCAAAAATCTAATAAAGTATTATTTTTTCCATCTATACGAAGATCTATAGTCTGAGACTGTAGTAAAGATAACGCCAAATAATAAATGAAATAATCAAATCATTCAAAGACATATAGCTACCTTCAGGCACAACTCTTTCAATTCTAAAATAGAGACTCAAAAGCATGAAAGGCTCGAGGAGGTTAAGGGTGGAAGGCTATTTATAGTTGATTGGTCAAAGCTTCAGTTGACTATTTGTTGAAGCCATGCTTATCTCCTAGTCATCTCTTGCATGCAATGATCCAACTCAGCTTCAATTTCAAGCTTTAAACATTCTAGTAGTTCAAGTAAATTTCTAAATTTAGTTTTGGCGTAACATCATGCAAAGACCCATGCACGTTGATCAATTGTGAAGAATTTAATCTTTATTCTAAATAAGGATTATGAAATGGGCTCTCCATCACTTTAAATGCCAAATATATTTTCATGCAAGGCATAAGACAAAAATAGATTTTATTTGAAGGTTATGATAAAACAAGTTGGACTAAATTGACCTCCTCTTTTATTTTCAGCTCTAACCTCTTGACTGTTGTATCTTTTTCTATATAAGTTGGCTTTTCAGCCTGAATTGTATCCTCTTTTTGGAAAAACCATACTCTACCAAAAATTTGTGTTGTGTAACCTTTTTAGATTAATATAAGGATAATTTTTAGACTCCAAGGTGCTGTTATAGTGTATTTATGTCAATGATTTGCATATGTGATAGAATTTTCTTCCTTGTCAAGTCTTGATTCTTACCAGTTACTAGATGATTAGATTATGTAGGTCATGTTCTATGTTTAACATCTTTTGGTAGAAGTTATAGTGGATATAATTGGTTGGTTAGTGCTTTGAATCAAACCTATTCCATCATTTCCCTCAAGCTTTGATCATAAGATAGAACCTTTTCATGAAATACCGATGTATAAGGGTCAATTGGGGTTAAAATTTCAATTTGTTTATTGTCTGATCAATTTTTTTAGATGCTCAAATTGAGTGGATCAATCAAAATTTAGGTGTATCACCATTATTAGGTGGGATTTCACTTCAAGTTTATTTCTTCCATTTTACCTAGTAGTTTGTAGCATAGAGTAGAGATCCTAATCGATACACCAAAGGGAGCTATCCCTTATAATCTAGAGACTTAATCCACTGATTAGGTCACCCACAACCTAAAATTATTTCCATGTTTCAGCAGACTGTGAAGGCCTGAAACTACCTTCACAAGGGTGTGAGTCTAATTGATAATAGGTAGTTTAGATTACCACACCCAATGGATTTTATAGTGTTCCCAAATTTTTGGGCTCGACATGTTACATAATGTTATGGTGTGGGAGGTGCAGGGACACCAGTGGAGGTTCTCATTATATGGCCTTGTCGAGCAAAGGCTATTAAATGGTGACACTGGTAGCAATGAGGAGGGGATGCATTAGTAATTATGACATAATAACATAGACTATAGTTTCCATCATGGCCATGGAGATAGAGACAAGCTCTAGCACCACCACCAATAAAGCCATAGGGAGATCTAACAATGAAACCTGTATTGAGTTAGTCTATTATGCAATGTATACATAGTGGGGCATGATATGTTCCTATGATTCAATGTGACCAATATAGAGGTTTTGTATGACCACAAAACCATGGTATGTAGGAGGTGTTTGGTAGCTTAGCGGATGGAGTTACTATTAGTGAGTAAGATGTGTTGTATAGTGATTATTTCAAGATTATATAAATAGATAAATATATATATATATATATATATATATATATATATATATATCCAAAATGTCATGGTGGGTTATCTCCACCAAGGTCCTTCATCAAGCCTCCTCTATCGTAGCATCTACAAAATGCAAACCAAAATCACATCAGATCATATATATATATATATATATATATATATATATATATATATATATATATGATCTGATGTGATTTTGGTTTGCATTTTGTAGATGCTACGATAGAGGAGGCTTGATGAAGGACCTTGGTGGAGATAACCCACCATGACATTTTGGATGATGTGCTACCATAACATGATACAACATAATTGATTGATCCATTTGTGCCTTCATCCTAGGGTTATGTTGAGTGGTTTAGATTGGTCAGGTAGGTTTTTTGAGAGATACATAGATTATCAACAAGGGTCCAAGCTAAAATACCACTAGGATTTGGTTAGGGGGAACAACATGCATGATAAATGCTGACTCAGGAGAGATCCATTAATTTGACTACATTTAGGTAGGTATTGAGGTTACAAGGCTAGGTGGCCAATCTATAGGGATAAGTGGATGGACTAAGATCACAAAAATAGTCACTACAACATACTGTATAGAGAGGGAAGTCTCAAGCCTTTTTGGGTAGTGTAGCACATCCTTATGATGGATCACAACCTTAAAACTATTTTTGTATTATGTATCATTGTGTATCATGATGTATATAAATTTTTTGAGTCATATATGTGTGTGTGTGTGTTTCATTATGACTCATGGATGTCTATTGATGTATTTTATTTCAACACATGATTATGATTTCTCATGCTATAAAAAAATCTATAATGTTTGTTTTATTCTTTTCTATCAAATGTGAATAAACGCATGGTTAAAAAGAATGTACAATGTAAAATGATGAAAAATTGTAAGTAGTTAGAAAGTTTTTAAAAAACAATCAATAAATGGTAAAAATGAAAGTAAAACACATCACAAATAATGAGCTATTAAAAAATTGTAAGGAAAATGAAATCAAAATGATAAATGCCAATCAAAGATGTAAATGTAAACCAAAAAATAAATAATTAATGAAAACATAGAGAAACTTGAAATAAATAATGTAGATTTAATGTTGATGCTAGCATGTGATGGAATAAAGTATGATCGTGGAATGGCATGTGAAAGATGGTGATTATATGGTATGAATACATGTTTATGAGGTAAGCTTGGTCATATCCAAGGTCTTACACTACAAATAAAAAAGTAATCCAATAGGCATGACAAAGTGAGTAATTTGTGAGGAAAGCCTAGTTATATCCAATGTTTTACACTGCAACTCACAAAAAGGAAAACCAAAAGATATAGGTAGAAACTTTGATCAAGGATGTCATTAGCTAGAAGCAATATCCATCAATGGGAATATCAGGGATAGATAGGAAATTAAAAAGGGGGAGTGAAGTGTTATATAGGTGATATATAAATCATTATAAATAATGAGACACATTAAACAAGTGTGCTAGTGCCAAGAATTATTAACAACAAGGACCTAGGACACTCCAACTAGTGAACATAGAGCTTGGGGTAGCAAAATAAGTACATAGATCATTTCATGAAGGCTATATACAATAAAATTAAAATGGACTTATCTTCCCATAATGTGTTCCCTATTCCTCAAGACCCCTTATAGAGTCATTAGTCTATTGTGAAGATTGGGTATTTGCATGAGAAAGTAGGTGACACTAGATGATAAAATGAGACCTCCTATCCCAATCTATTATCTTATCACACCCCAATGGACCTCAACCCTATTATGAGGCCAACTGTGGAGTTAGAGCTTCACCTAGGATATAAGATGTGGTAAGAGATCACATCTTTTAATGTGATCTAAGTTTTAAGATTGTAATTGCCTTTTATTTTATTTTATGATCTGGATTTTAAAATTTTATGGCATTTTATATTCCTTCTCCATATATAATTATAATACCAAACATAAGTTAAATACATGACATGCATAAGATAGCTTACACTTGGTTGTTAGAGAAGAGTACCAAAGATCGTGGGATCTAAAAGTTCCTATACTAACTCATGGGTAAGTATGCTATCTCAAAATTGTCCTACATATGTTTCTATTAAAGGGAAATAACAAATAAATATGGGGATCATAAAGGATCCTATCATTTAATGAGTGTTACAATGATGGATATACTTGTATATAATCACAAATATGTAAGGTAGTGTAATGGCTAATGAGATGGGCTATATTGAATATATCCAAATCACTCAGAGACTATACTATCTTACCAAAGTGCTAGCACAATTACTTATGAAATTAATAATTATCTCAAACAAAGGGGAAAATAAGGAAGTGAAAGTGAAGCTTTATAAAGAAGACCCAAAGGTGTATATTCAAACTGTAATGTTTAACAACAAAGATAGTAAATATCATGAAAGAAATCATAATATAAACATGATATCATAGATGTGAATTAAAATGCAATAATTGAAATAAAAAATGATATAAATGAGATATAAACCACACAACATCACCAATACTCATAAAAAAATGTAAACATCAAATCCAATCACATGATAATTTGAAGAATAATATGATATGTCACACATATATGTGCTCACAAATGCTGATAGATATCCTGACCTACATCATCAATAACATCTAATCAATCATTTTGTATATGTCATCTAGCTCTGATCATGGTCTCATTGATATTTTCAAAGAGTCATGCAAGGAATTATTGATGCATGAAATCTATGGAGAAAGTAGGAGACTGGGAAGAATGAGAAGGCAAATGTGGTAGCAACTGTAAGGGATAATAAATGTGAGGAACTTGTAATGGTGTTCGAATAATATCCTCTGATCTATGAGAATGTGTGGGTATAGGAGAAGATTGAGCCTTCATCCAGGAAAAAAATGGGTGACATTTCTATGAATTAGAAGGTGTAGGCCTTAGAAAATCATGGAAATGCTACTAGATTACTCTACATATATCTATATGATGTGTAGGACACTGATGCCAAAGGCAATAGACTTCCCCATGTTTGAGAATATATTATAGAGATATATTATGTGGTGGTAAACTCTTAGAATGTTATGTCATGGTAATAAGGTTGTGTTGTGTTAGGATGAAGTGTATTAATGTCATGTCAAAGTTGTTGGTAGTGTATAGAAGTATGTGTATTCATGACATGGAAACAACAAGTATGCCTAGGATTAACTGAGTGATGAGGTCTATTAACTACAATATAAATAGAGTTATATGTTTGATGATGTGTTAAGAATCTTTGGTATGCTCAACAATCTTTGGCCCAATGGCAAAATATCTTATGAAACTCACAATATGTAGCTGTAAGAGATAGCCTCAACATAGGTTGAAGTAATATACCTAAAATCTTTGGGGGAAGGTTGCTTGAAGGATCATAAAATATAGTAAAGTGATAAGGTCCTATCATGCCATGATCTAGAAGCATACATCTATATATCTCAAAGATGATTATATTCAAGAGAGTAGAGGTTGATAGTTGCTCCATCTCAGACTTGTGAACATCAATATAAAAATAAATAATGCTAGGTGTAATAGGGTAAGAGATTATATGGATCTAGTGAATACTATGTACATGTAAAGTAGACTCATAAGAATGATGTAAATAAGATATATAGTGAAGAATTTTTGCATCCTTGGTTTGAACATAACTAGCTAAGAATGGATCATCTCAAGAATAACCATCATCATAATCATATGTATGAAGTTAAATAGTGCAATCATCAATTATTATATTAGTTCAATAAGCATGAGGGTTGGATTGTTTAAACCTAACTATTGAGGCAATAATTTCATCTGTTGGCTTTTGACGAGACCTAGGTCGTAAAGGAGGAGGTAATTAAGCAAGTATATGTAAAGGGAGATTGAAAGTTTTTAATTTTAAATTGATTTGATTAGGTTCATCATTGTTATAATCTAATAGGTTAGGAGGGATGTTTCCCATGAGTTTGGGGTGCTAGTTGTAACTACAATTATAATTGATGGGATAGTTAAATTGTTGATATTAATGAAAGGGGATATTAGGCAAAGGTTCAAGGGTATGTATTTTAAAAACACCATGATCTTGGAATTGCTCAAAATTATAAGGATTAGTGTCTCCTTGAATCTTATCTATAACACCATTATGGGGAAATTTCACACATTGACATGCTAATGAGGCAATATCTCTCATGTGATGTGTCCAAGGTCGATCGAGTAATATGTTATATGATAGAGGGACATTAAAATTCATAAATTTAACTTGAACCATGATAGGAGGGACTATGATTAGAATCCAAATATAGCCAAGGGGAGGTATTTATCTTTGATCATATCCTTGGTACGTACTTTGGGTAGATTTAAGATTATATTTAAAGTATCTAAGAGTCTTAATGAAGTCAAGGGAAACAAAAAAAGTGTCAGATCCCTCATCTATCAAGGCACATTTGAATTTAATATCACCCATTTGGATACTAATGAATAAAGGAGGATCATCTGCATGAAATACTATTTCATACAAAATCATTTAAGTGCTATGAAGTATCTACAGTTTTGTCAACATGTATAGACATTTACTCACATTGATAAAGACTACTATCCTCAGACATGGACAAGGTAGCTTCTTTCCCCACATGTGGAGGTCGAGGAATTCTCATTTCAAATAAATTTTACATTAAATTTTTATAATGACGAGGAGTACTCATGAGTTATAGAAAAGGAATTTGATATGCGAGTCGATAGAGTTCAGTTATAGGATCCCATTCATCATATCCATTTGGAATCATGTCAGATAAAGGTGCATAATGCTAAAGTAAGTTTGTTGAAGGAGGAAAAAAAGTGAACTTAAATTGATGATGATTGGGAGTATGTTTTTTGGGCTTAGTCGACATAGGTTGGCCAGGTGGATCAAACTGCATTAAGGTGGGTGATGCCATGAGTGGAGATGTAGGCACAAAAGTAGATTGATTTTTAGATAGTTTTGGGTGGAGAGATATTTATGATATCTGATTACTAGATACCGTAGCAATGGAAAAAAATTGAGAATCACATTATATTGTGTTTTTTGGTATAATGTGGACATATATTAAGGGACTAGAGTGTGTCACGTGTGTACAAATGGGGTTATGAAGCATTTTTGAAAAGAATATCTATGAATTGAGATGGATAAGTATCTTGAATGGTGCATAAAGTGGGAAAATTATTATAATTAGAGTGTGAATAGGGATCAATATATGATACTACATGCCTCATGTTGTTCATGTTGACTACATTTTCATCGTTGGTTAGTGAATTAGGGTTGAGTGAATTTTATAAAACATTAGAGGTAGGAGGTTGATTTGTATTAAATTGAGGATTGAGAAGTGGATATTTATATATAGTAAGGTCAAAATTATCTTGATTAAGAGCTTAATGTTTGAACTTGGAGTCATAGGATTTATCTATCTTTTCATATGGTTTTTTGACATTCTCAAATCATAGTTTTATGATTAAAATTAGAGCCAAGGAGAAATTTAATATCAAAGTTCCTAAGATATTTGTAGGTTTCATGAGAGTGGCATCCACTTGTATGATACCAATAGAATTTGTGTGGATCATACCAATATTTGGTAGGGAGATCATGGTCAAGTTCTCTTGTTAACAATTTAGGAGCACCTATTTGGATTTATACCATGGAAAGATGTTTTTGAACATCAACATTATTTACATATAATGAATATGAGGGAGGTGGCTAGGAGGAATGTTATATGAATGGTGGGGAAGGAGTTGCCTTGTTAAATCCACTAAGAAGAATAACATTAATGGCATGTATAGAATCATAAGTGTTGGTACATGTTTATTTTTAGATCTCATAAGCATATGAGTTCCTATTGGATGTTGGGAAGACATTAATTATCTTATGATAAAATAGTGATGTTTAACTTGATCGAGTGCTTATTATAAATATTTTTAGAGAGAGGCCTAACATGATGTTAGAGTTTGGGATGAAAATAATTAGTGAAAAAATGGAATAGGTTATCTTCTGACATGTTGTGTTTAGATTTATTAGATAAGGCTTTCTATCGTTTAATGAAAACTTGAACAATTTCAAAATTTATCTAGTTACAATTAATAAAATGGGCTAAACTATTTTTTAGGTAGATCATTGGTTTGAAATTCTTGAACCAATCCATTAACTAAGTCTTATAAACAAGAGATAATATGAGACTTAAGTTGATTTTTCCAATCTAGGGCATCATGTGAAAAGTTTTTGGTCAGAATTTTGGTAGAAATGAAGATATTAAGCTTGATTCAATCTTTGTAAATGTTACCAAAATATTTCAAGTGAAAAAATGATCAGTGAGATATTTTATAAGTGATAGTAAGAGTAATACTTCATTATCTATGTTAGTGATTTAAGAGTTTAGTGGTTCATTTTGAAGATTATTGATGACCCTGTTAAGAAGTGGGGTTTGAGGAATAAGATTACCCTATGCATATCTAAGGGGGAGTGGAGGGAGTTGGATTTTCAACTCGCCATTAAGGTTATTGAGGATGACTTTGCAATTTCAAGAGTTTATTTTACATTTGCATTATTTGGTTGGCATAATTAGTTTGAAAAGTATCCATTTGATTTTTGGCTTGAAACAATATCTGATTAGTATTTAGAGTTAGCCGAATAGTAGAGGCAACTTGAGATGCACTAGTTGTAACATTCATGTGAATAATAATATAGACACTTTGAATAGACTGAGTAGAGGAAAGTCATGCCAGAGTAGTGGCTATACCTTGCATAGTGGAAGAGGAATAAAGAGAAGAAGTCATGTATTGACTTACCCCAAATCCTATCAAAATGGTATGTGTAGGTGATGGGGGACCTCCAATGTGCACAAATAACTATATCGATGTTGGCTGATGTAGTTATAACAAACAACACAGATCTATATTGATGCTAGACACTACAATATTCAATACAAAATACAATAACAAGTGTAAAATTAAAATTTTTATTTTATTTTCTAACTATTTATCCAAAATAAAGATCATGTAGATGTACTAAAAGGATGTGATTGATTTTTAATCTCTCAAATATACGTGCTCATCCATTGAATAGTATTGGCTCAATATTTTAGAGCATTGAATATGGAAGAAATACCATTCCCATACCCTAATAAACTCAATTTTAAGGGTAAGATGAGAGTAACTTCTTAATGCTAACTAATAAATGGTTCACTATAAAATTATATAGATGGTTGTCTCCCTAAAGTTTAATAAAAAGGGAAATCTTAAGTATTTCTTAAACACCAAAAGGTACATGGAAACTATATTCCACATTTAGCTCTATACTACGGCTAGGAGTATTAGGGCAAGCCCCTCATACCATAGTGTTTGAAAATAATAGACAAGGATTGTAAAAATAACACCATGTAACCCTTCATGATAGTAGCTAAGTAATTTGAAAATTGTCAGAATACAATTTTTAGGGAAAACCAAACAAAAATAAAATAAAATTAGAATATCAATGCCAAAAATCAATTTACAATATTTTGTGAATTGAAATAAACAGGTGGTCAACTTGAAAGGAAATGTTTGGTTAATTACTAAAAATAAATGTTGATTTACATTATGCTAAAAAATGAAAACACATAGAACTATATCGATGTAGGCTGATGTAGTTGTTCACACAGTACAAAACTATATCAACACAAGTTGATACAATCTATGTAAATATAGATTAAAAAATAATAATAAACTAGATCAGATAGGGTTAATATAGTTTGTTAACAAGATGTAAACACAAAACTATATCATTATATATCGATATAGTTTGACAAAGAGATAAAATAAATTTATAATAAAATTGGACATGGTTGATATAGTTGTTTGAGTAAAGTAAATTTGACATAATTAATTTTTTTGATATAAATCTAAATCTAGTTGCTTAATTAATTTGAATGAAAAATGAATAAATAAAACTATATTGGACTAGGTCGATATAGTTAGGCATAATAATACCTGATAAATAAAATTAGATCAACCTTTATTGATAAAGTTAGCTAACTAAATAAAACATAAAGATATGAGTGTAAGACTGTATCAATCTACGTCGATGTAACTTGTTAAAAAAAATATAGATAAATAAAACTATATCGATTTGTACCGATGAAGTTTCTTAAAATACACAAATATTACATTGGATCGACCTATGTCGATGTATCATGTTGAAAAAAAAAAATTGTATCGGTTTGCACTGATGAAGTTTCCTGAAAATACATAAAGATTAGATTGGATCAACCTGCATTGATGTAGTTTGCTAAAAAATATAGAGCAATTTTAAATTATATCAACTCACACTAGTATAGTTTTTTGAAAGAGAAAAAGTAATGGTTAGTTCATGTTGGGTTCACCAGAATGTATGAAATGAACTAGGATTGACTTGCAACTTATCCTATCTAAGAGATTCAAACTTGGAGAAAGTAAATCAAATAGATCTTATTAATACTTAATATATTAGGATATGGCCAATTTTTTGTGATAAACCTACAAAGAGGAGCACTTATGACACAACATCAATAGAGAGGGTTATAAAGCCTCTAGGAAATCAACATAATGAAATAACCCTAACTAGGTCTTCTAATATTAAAATTAATCTAATCGAATATTGTCAATCTAAAAACACAAATAATGGGGATAGTTAAAAATAAAATAAAAAAAGGTAAGGAACCATGGTAGGCAAATGAGGGCCTAGGTCATCTAATCTGGGAAATGACAAGTTTGAAAAAGCCTATAGCCACACTAAGTATAAGTGAAGAGGAGATTCAAACAAGGAGTTAAACATTCATTCAAGCTAGTAATTATACAACTTTTATCTATCAAAGTGAAATATCTAGGGTTAGAATATACTTACCTTGAACAAATTTTTCAAAGCTCAATCTCTCCCTTGGCTAATGGTGCTTTGCAAGAGATTGTTGTGGTTGTAAGGATCATAAAGGTTGAACCAAAATCTTGGATAAAATGGCTCCTCGTATTGCATTCAAGACTCCACTAGACACATTTTTTCCCTCCAAGACAAGATCCAAGCAATGACTTCTCTAAATGTAGACTTAAGCATAATTACAAGTAAATATAATGTGAAAATGAATGTTAATCCCTATTGAGTTAAAAAGGGGACCTATATTTATAGTGATGGATGATCCTAACCTTTCCTAATAAGTTGATGCCATCGACTAACCTCAATGTAGTTGAAAGTGTGATGGTTTAACGCCAAACTAAGTCATCTAGGGCCAACTTAGTTGTGAAACATCTGTTGTATATTTCAAATTAGTTTGAAATTTGGTAGGAGTTTAGAAAATGACATTGAATTAGATCAATATACTTAGAAAATATGAGTCTTATTATAGTTATGGGTCATAAGGAGGAAGATTGCTTAGGGGATCAAGTTTGGGGGAAGTACAGTGGATATAAGAATGATAGATAAACAACAATGTCTCTAATGAAGCACTATCAATATGCCCACCTCTTTTTCAATGCACTCTTTAAGGCATGCACTCAGAGAGATTAAAAGTCACTAGGTTATTATTGACCAATTTTGACCTCCAAGTCAAAATGGTCAACCCTTATAGGTTGGAACTTTTAATAGGGTTATTTAAGCTTTTATATGGTTGACATGGTCTTCTACTGTCCTCATGTGGCCATATTGGTCCTTGTCTAGATTTGTTTGATGTTTGGTCTCTTATGTATTTGTATAGTCCTAAGAGTCATCCATGAGTCAATGAATTGTCATGTGTGTTCAAGGTTTATCATGAGATTGAGTCATTATATAAGGTTTTCATGTGTCTTGAGAGCTATATTGTCATGTAATAACCTTTTATTACTTTCCTATGCATCATAAAGTCTTTTATTCACCTTTTTTAGGCCAAAATGGATGAATTGTACATATTATGCTAAAGGAAAAATATTTCAAGAAGTGTTATAAAATCCATAATGTCAAATAAGGGATAGATATGGTTAGATCATGATAAACTTGCAGTTTAATACCTAAATTGAGAGAAATACTCCTTTGTAAGCAATTATGAGCATTTGTATAGATTTGAAAGATCTATTTATAGGTGAAAATGGTTCAAAGGAGTCTTTTAGATCCATAGGTTAGATTAAATCTTGGGACCGATTTTCAGATCTTAGAGATGCAAATAACTCTCTCTCTACTCCATCACTCCTTTCACAAGCTCATAAAGGCAAAATTCAAATGCATGGTACATCCAAGAGAGATAAATTTAGAGGATAAATTTTTGGGAAATGTGAGGGGTTATAGTAAGATTAAATTTTGTGGCATTATTTTTTAGATTCAACCCCTCTCATTTATGAATAATTGTTAATACTGCAAGGAGGTCACTATATCTTGTTCATTCAAACATGGTATGGTTTTGTTCTTATTTCTTCACTTTAAATTTCGATGGAGGAGAATGGATTTTGTGAGATTTTTTTAGAGATAAAATTAATCTTTTCAATGTTATTTTCATCAATCAACTCAACCTTATGATGTGTATTCAATAAGGAAAATAGTACCTCAAGCATGTGGTACATATCACCCCTACTGCATGTGTTTTAGTTGGTTTGAATTGTTGTCACCATCATAAGTTTCCAAGTACCTTATTGTTCATGGAAAACCCATGAATATTAGATGATTCAAGTTCCATATCCTTGAAAAATGGTCTTTTTAGATAATCCTTAAAGTGGTGTCATGTTCTCACTCCTTGGAGGCATGGTATAGTTCATGAGTAGTCTTCTAAAGGCCTGACTATCAAACTTGGCTCAAATGGAAACGAGAAACCAATAATAGCATATTAATATGGAATAAAATATGTTAGATGATAAGGTTATGAGCATGAGTTTCAAACTCAATCTTGAATAAAGGCTTGGATAGGTCTTATCCACCCACAAGTCTACACACCTCTAGGTGGACATTCATAAGTCACAAATTCCATATTGAGTATGTTAAACTAGTAAATAAGACTTGGTGTAACCTCCTAAACACTCAGTAGGAATTGAATGATCTAATTTCATAATCAAAGGGTATTAATGAACTCATGGGCTCCAAATTTCATATATAAGCCTTGCATATGAGCCAATATCATAAACAAACCTATATATATACATAGGCAAGTTTGGGATTATATAACTTTTAGTTGGAGATCTATAGGTCTATTGAGAATATGATAGGAATATGAGATGAGTTGATATAATGTCCATTAGTAGAGGACCCAATAAGATGTTTTTAATAGTTTATCTATTCAAAAAGATAGACCTATAGTATCTAAACTTGTAGGTCCTCGTTTTGGACAAAAACCAATTGTGAAGAGAAGAAAGATAGGCGTAGAAACATGATTCAATATAAATATGAGAGAAGACATAAAAAAATGAAGACACCTAAACCATTTTAAATCCAAAAGAGAGTTGAGTTGACTAGTCTAAAAAATTAACACTCATACATAGACTTGTGTATGAAGGTAAGGGAAAAAGTTTGTAAAATGATATGAAAAGGTCAATGAAACTTGTAGTGAGAAGGAGCTTCCAATGAAGTTTGACTACTTTAAAGGTGTCAATGATATAATTGAGAAAGTCAAGTTTATGACTCAATGTTTAAAATATTCCTAATAATCACCTACAATCAGCTCTTAAGTGAACATGAAACACAGGGGTGGTCATTTTGAAGATATAAAACCATGTAGTAGACATGTGTAAGGAGAGAGAGTGTGCTTGTGGAGATATGAGTTTTCAGGAAGTTGAGAAGATTAAAAAAGATATTGATGTAATCAACACTATAGTAAAGAGTATTTAATATTCAAGAGTTTTTAATATATGTCTCAAACCCTAATAATACAATCAAACTTCATTACCACATATAGGTTGGTCTAGCCAACTCAGTCTAGTTTCAAGTTTGGAGAGAAGATAGAGTGTACATAAGGAGAATTGGAGTTTATATTAGGTTGACATATAAATGAATGATTTCATTTTAATATCAAAGGAAACATGAAAGAATGACCAAAGATATTTGTCAAGACAAAGTACATTTAAACCCTACACACACAACCAATTAAATACCTATAGGTCTGCCTGGTCATTTGTAATAAACTGCTTGTTCTGAAAGACAAAGGGTTTATTAAAGGAATTAAATCATATTGTAATGAATCTTTGATGCATTATGACCTCTGTAAAACCTTTAGACGTAATAAAAGTAATGTCAAAGCTGACAAGTCTATTTAAGCCTATGGATCCTAAAACCAAGAGCATAGGTCTATAGGTGTAGTCACGAGAGAGGAGGTTTGATCAAGGTTACATGAGAGATTGAGGGAATTAGAAAGTGTATATGGTTTTCAAATAACTTAAATAGACATAAATGGGTAGAGGAAGACAAGAAAATGATCAATTTGGCCTTTAAGACCTCCTTGAGCTCTCTTGGTGCAAGACTACAATTCAAGACCAATATTATCTCACTTGGTATGACCATTGAAACTATGCATGGATTAAAATGGATTTAATATATGGTGAATGGGTTCCTAAACTATAAAATTTTAGCATTGGTTGTTAGTTTAGGCTTTCAACCTTCATGAACAAAGGTTAAGAATGTAAACCCCTCTCTAATGGCTTATTTGCAACTCAATAACCAACTTATTGCAATTGGATATTTACGGATAGGATTCATGGGATCTTATGATCCTAGGGAAAATTTATGGGGTTAAATTACTTGAGATTTTTGGCATTGGTTAAAGAATTAAGGGCCAAAGGTTTATGAATAATTGTTAAGAATCTAAGTCACTCCAAACCCTTCTAAAACCCTAATAAGGAATTGATGTGGAATATTGACCTCTAAAGTGCATGATATGACACATTTTGATATTTTAAACACCCCAAAAAAATTTTATACTCTCTAAAGGTCCTTACCATGAATTTTGTTTGTACTTGCAATTGTATGGACTGTATTTAATGCCCTATTTTTCAAGGTTTTTAGGTGTTTTGTAGGGTTTTGAGAAATGAAACATTTAAAAACTATTGGAGGGTGTTATTTTTTATGTATTAAAACTTTTAAATCCAAAAAATACATACAATACACCCTAAAAAATTTCAAACAAATCTAGTTTTTAGGGGCAGTCTGAAATAGGCTTAAAAAATGACTAGGTTTTGGGACCATTTCATGGTTTTCACACTTCCACATAGTATCAAGACATAAAATTTTACATGGAGGTTGGTAATATTATTGGTAAATTTAATCACACACTTTTGGGTTGTTTCACATATATATGATAGGTCTGGAGTAGAAACTCAATCTTCTAGGCTAGGAGGCCTAATTGAAGCCTAATTTGGGGAAGAGAAAAATAGAATAAACACACTTACACTCACTCTCAAGACTTGAAAATTTTCATGGATTTATAAAGACATACTAGGTCCTAAAATATATATTCAGTATCCTAAGGTCATTTGCACACTATCCTACACAAGGAGGTTTACATGATTTTAGGGCTACAAGGAATCGAGGCCAAATGAGAGCATAAGGTGTAAGATAGAGTCTTGGGGCTTATTACATGAACCAAAAATAATTGATTCAGGTATGATAAGGTATTTTAATTAATTTCATGGAGATATAATGTCTTGATGAATTTGAAATCAAAATTTGAGCCATTTGGACAAGGCTAGGCTTAGTAGACCAAGGAGTTTCTTGACACCCAAGGAGTTATGTGATGATTGCCCCTAAAATTTTAGAGAAAGGGAGTTTAAAAATGCATGATGAGTGTCAAAGATAAGGTATAAAGGTATTCATTATGTTCTGATGATGAATAAGTCCATTTGTCACTCCTCACATGCAAAGAAGGACAGTTTCAAAGAAGATGACCAAGGTGTCAAACAAGTAATCTAACTCCTACACGACTTGGATGATGAAGCATATTAAGAGGAGGAAAACATGTCATTATAGAAATTTTGAGACTATTATCTAACTCTCTTATTATTTTTAACTCATGTGGACACTTGGCAATCTCCCTCTTGTATACCCCCTCTCTCTTCCTCATTTCTGTATATAAGCTACCTATTTTGGCATTGTATATCATCCACATTTGGTATGGTGAAGTCCTATTGAGTTTATTAATTTTTTTCATTTGAAATAAATATTTCAAGATAGTTTATTTTCTCAAATTATTACATAAGTGTGTCAAGTAGTCTATGGTTGAATGACAAGTGATAGTTATCTTTCCTTGTGTTCATCTCACTCTTTCATGATTTGTGTAAGTAATCTACCTTCTAGAAGGTCACATGATATGAAATTGGTTGTTCTATGTGTCTTTAAGTGTAAATAAGATTAATAGTATCTATGATCATACCTACTATTCATCTACCTTGAGAAATACATTGCATTCTACCTTCTTATTGAAACATTTTTGTTAGGAGAACCTTGGGTTTTGAGATTAGTTTTATAAATTGTCTTCCATAGTGCAGGTTCAAGTAGGATTTTACAATTTATCTTGGTGCATCACATTTATTAGATTAGTGTTTAATATCATTTTATCCCTTTTTCTTCAAATAAGGTATGTTAGTGGTTAGTTGTACGTGTTGTGCATGGGAACTAGCCCATAATGTAGAGATTCACCTCTAAGAATTGTTACCCACAACACATGAGGTGTTTCAATGTTATCCCAAATTGAAGGAGGCTAGAGTAGCCCTCCTTAAGGTGAAAATTTAGCTGATAACAGTTACTACAAGAGAAAAAACATTAGTAAATAATACAGTTTTAAAAATATTGTGTGTATATAATCCCTAAAATATTTTGTTGAGATAAAGTGTAATTCTTATAAAAAGCTTATAACAAGCCATTATTAATCCATTTTTGGACCCCTATTAGCTTATTGTTAACATTAAAAAATTAAAAAAATATAATATAAGAAAAAAAGAAAATGAAAATGAATCAAAATAAAGACATTTAACTAAGGCTTAAGGATCTGTTTTATAACTTTTATTACAATACAGTTCCTAAAAATTATGTTTAGGCCTATGTTTTTATTTTTCTTCTTTTTTTGTTACTTAATAACTTATTAATTTGTTTTATCTATGGGTTAATTATGGGTTGATGTAATTGACCAATTTTTCACAACACCAACTTTATTTTAATAATAATCTCTATTTCATAAAAAAAAAATCACAAGGCTTCTGATCCAATAATTTATTGAGGATTCTACTCTTTATCATCTCAATGATTCAATATTTTGAATTAAAGTGCACCTATTTTCACTTGTAGGAAGGAAGGTACATTTTTATACCTATTTATGTACCATATTTTTATTAGTTACTAATTTTTGTTCTTTTTCTATCAAAAAGGCAAATAAAAATTAGTAACTTTCTTTAAGCACAATTCTTTTTGTTCTTTTAGTTTTAGTTACTTTTTCAATTAGTGTTCTTTTTACTTTTTAGCACTCCCATTTTCTATGTAACTTGCAGTTTTGAGTGCCGTTGACCCACTTTGGTCATTTGTGGGCATTAATATAATTTCTCTAATTTTATCAAATAATTTGATCATTGTTACCAAAAGATTTCAAGTGCACAACAAGATCAATAGATCCATTATAAGTGATAGGAGGAGTAATACTTGTCTATGTTGTGATTTGAGAGATTAGTGGTTCATTTTGAAGATGATTGATGACTTTGTTATAAAGTGGAGGTTGAGGAATATGATTACCCTATGCATCTCTAAGGGGGAGTGGAGGGGGGGATTTGGATTTTGCACTCTCCATTGAGGTTGTTAAGGATGATTTTGTAATTGTAAGAGATGAATTTGCATTTGCATCATTTGGTTGGAATTATTAGTTTGAAAATTATCCATTTGATTCATGGATTGCACCAATATTTGATTAGTTTTTAGAGTTTGTTGACTATTATAGGAGATTTGAGATGCACTAGTGGTAGCATTAATGTGAGTAGTAATATGGATAATTTGAGTAGAATAACTAGAGGAAACACATGCGATAGTAGTGGTTATACTTGACATAATGAAAGAGGAAGGAAGAGAAGAAGTCATGTATTAACTTTCCCCAAATCCTGTCAAAATGGTATGTGTAGGTGATGGGGGACCTCCTATGTGAGGTCCCATCATAAGGTTATTAATGACCGTATGATTTTTTCCCCTATATTGAGGGTTTTTATAGATGAATATTATCATTTCAACAATGTATTCAAAATAAATTTAATCCTCAACCATGGGCATGTGTGGAGGTTGGTTAAAAGGATCTAGAGATTAGGAGGTAGATAGTGAATCATTATCAGTTTTTATAGTAGCTACATGAATATTGACTTTATCTTGATTATTGATAATATTGAAATGAGATTTGGGAGCTTTATGAGAGTTAGTAAAATCCATCATATCATTTGTTTTCTTTGTTTAGAATGCCAAATATATACTGCATGATGCAGAGTTGAATTAAAAATTGTACCGATTAACTCAGTAAAGCATAAAATGTAATATATCGACTATGGTAGATGTAATTACATAGACAAAAATGTGAAAGATAGATTATATCGAGACTGGTCGATGTAGTTATTAAAGTGTACAATAATAAAAAACAATGATAAAAAATGTATTATATGGACTGTGGTCGATGTAGTTACAAAAATAGAAATATGAAAGACAAACTATATTGACCTTGGTTAATGTAGTCAATAAATGATATAATGATCAAAAATAGTGATAAAAAATGTACTATATCAACTGTGGTTGATGTAGTTACATAGATTAAAAGGTCAAGATAAAATTATATCAAACCTGGATGATGTAGTAACACAGATTGAAAAGTTGAGATAAAACTATATTGATCTGAGTTGATGTAGTTAGATATGGGTAAATTTAAATAGTATTATAAATAAATGATATCAGTCCTAGTTGATACATTTTGATAAATAAAGATAGAAGGAAAGTAAACTTAGTAGACTATGTCGAGTTTGATTGACATAGTATGTTTACACAAAAACAACTGTGTTGACACTATCCAATGTAGTTGTAACACACAACACATATCTATATTGATGCTGGTCGCTATAGTCTATAATATAGAATACAATAACAAGATTAAAATTGAAAATTTAACTATATTTTATAACTATTTATCTAAAATAAATATCAGGTAGATGTATTAAAAATATGTGACTAATTTGTAAGCTTTGAAAGATAGATGCTTGTCTGTTGAATAGTGTTGACCTAATATTTTAGAACATTGACTATGAAGAAAGTACATTCCTATAACCACTAAACCTAGTTTTAAGGGTAAGCTGAGAGTAAATTCCTGATGCTAACTGATAAATGATACACTACAAAATAAGATAGATGGATGACTCCCTAAGGTTCAATAAAAAGTGAGATCTTAGGTGTTTCTTAAATATTGTGAGGTACGTGGAAACTAAAGTCTGTGTTTAGCTCTATATGATGGCTTTGAATATTAAGACACACCCCTCATGCCATGATATTTGAAAATAATAAGCAAGGATTGTAAACAAAACATCGCATGGCCCTTCATGATAGTAACTAAGTAATTTGAAAACTATTGGAACATAGTTTCTAGGGAAAGTCAAACAAAGAGAATAAAAATAAAAAATCAATGTTAAAAATCAATTTAAAACATTCATAAATTAAAATAAAAAAGTAGTCAACTTTAAAGGAAATGTTTGATTAATTACTAAAAAATAAATGTTAATTTGCCTTGTTTATGCTAAAAAATGAAAGCACACAGAACTATATTGATGTAGGCTAATATAGTTGTTCACACAATATAAAAATGTATCGACATAAGTCAATACAATCTGTGTAAATATAGTTAAAATAAAAATAATAAACTAGATTAGATAAGGTCGATATAGTTTGTTTAAAAAAAATTCAAACACAAAACTATATCAACCAAGGTCAATATAGTTTGACAAAGAGATAAAATAGATTTATAACTAAATCAGACATGGTCAACATAATTATTTGAGTAAAGTAAATTTGACATAATTAATTTTTTTTATACAGATCTAAATCTAGTTGCTTAATCAAGTTGATTAAAAAATGAATAAATAGAATTATATCAAACTAGATTGATATAATTGGGCATAAGAAAACCTGGTAACTAAAATTAGAACAGCCTTGGCCAATAAAGTTGGCTGACTAAAGAACACACTAAGATCTGATTATAAGACTGTATCGACCTACATTGATTTATCCAATTAAAAAAATATAAAAAAATAAAAATGTATTGACTTGTGCTACTTAAGTTTCCTAAAAATACATAAAGATTATATATGGATTGGCCTACATTGATGTAACATGCTGAGAGAAATAAAATTGTATCAACTCATGTTGATGAAGTCTTTTGAAAACATACAAAGATTAGACTGGATTGACACACATCAATTCAATCTATTTAAAAATACAAAAAAAATTGAAATTATATCGACCCACACTGATAGAATTTTTTGGAAGAGAAAAAGTAATGGTTAGTTCATGCCGAGTTCACTGGAGTGTATGCGATGAGCTAGGATTGACTTAAAACTTATCCTATCTAAAAGATTCAGACTTAGATAAAGTAAATCAAATAGAGCCCATTGATACTTAATATATTAGGATATAACCAAATGGATTTGCTAAACCTAATAAGAGGAACACTTATCACACACCATCAATGGAAAGGGTTCCTAAGCCTCTAGGAAATTAATATAATGAAATAACCCTAACTAAGTCTTCTAATATTAGAGTTAATGTAATCTAATATTGCCAAACTAGCAACACAAATAAGGGGGATAGTTAAAAACAAACTAAAAAGGGTAAGGGACCATGGTAGGTAAATGAGGGACTAGCTAACCTAAGTTGGGAAATGATAAGTTTGAAAAACCCTATAGCCGCATTAAGTATAAATGTATAGGAGATTCAAACAATGAATTATACATTTATTAAAGTTAGTAATTATGTAATTTCTATCTATTGAAGTGAAAGAGCTAGGGCTAGAATATACTAACCTTGAACAAACCTGTCGAGCTTCAATATTTGCCTTAGATAATGGTGCTTTGTAAGATATTATTATGGTTGTAAGGATCACAAAGGTTGAACCAAAATCTAGGATAAAATGGGCTCTTCTTATTGCATCCAAGACTCCTATTGACCAAATATGACCCCAAATCAAATTTGGGTCACCCCTATAGATTGAAACTTCATAGAGGTGTCTAATTATTTTCATGGTCTTGTCATGGTCTCAAGTGGTATTATATAGTCCCATATGGTCATATGTGTCCTTGTCTAGCATTGTCCAAGTTTTGGTCTATGTTCACTTGTATAGTCCTATGGTCAAGTATAAGGGCTTGTATATTCAAACTTGGTAAAAGGTAATTTGGACATTATTTGATGACATATTATCATGCACTAACCTTTGTTTGATTCTCAATTGCGAAAAACCCCATTTTGGCCACTTTTTGGCCCATGTAGAAGAGGTGGAGATGAAATTTCAAGAGGATAACATTTTAAATGGATTAAAAACATACCCAATGTTATAGGTTGGTCAAAGATTGTTTAGGAGTATTTAGATTTTAATAGAATCTATGGTTCAACTCCTAATCTTGGAAAAATGACACTCTTCAATCACTTGTATAGCCTTTCAAGATCAATTTTCAATTGAAAATGGTTTGAAATTGACCCTTGGGATACCTAAAACCATTTTAAATCTTTGGACAAAGTTTTAGTTTAAACTGACATTCCAAACACTTTTTATCCTGTATCACTGCCTTCATAAGCTCAAGAAGGCACATTAAATGGTATGACTAGGAGAGAGAGAAAGTTAGGAGCTAAAACTTTGGAAATTGTTATGGGTCCAATTAATCTTAAAATAAATGGAAATTGTTTAAATAATGGTGACCTATTGTTTATGAACAATCACTAAGAGTGACAATGGGTCACTATGGCTTATGCGTTCAAGAGGGGCATGTTCTTACACCTGTTTATCTAACTCAAAAACTGATGGAGAGGAGTGATTTTGAGGGTGATTTTTATAGGTCTTATAGCTTATTTTGATGGTGGTTTCATCATTTAAATAATCTATATTAAATACTTTCACTTGAAGGAAGAATGTCTTAGTGTACAAGCTATTTCAGTGAATTCTGTTACAAGTCTTTGTTTTATCTTTAGGATAGTGATTTTTAGAGGTTTATTGTGCTTCATTGTTCATAGAAATTATACCAATTTCATGGATTCATTGTTATTTTTTCTTAGATATGTTATGGTCCATCTTATTCAAGTACTTTCTCTTTGGAAGAAATAGTTTGTGTTTGAACAGTCTAATGGAGGTTTAAAGTTCTAATTTGATTAAAATACCATTAATACATAATGGTATACATTTTGAGACCTTATAGCATCATTTTAATCATGAGAAAGACCATGATAAATATCCCAAACACACTTTCCAAGGAGAGTATACAATTGCTTCCTTCACATACATGTTGTACGGATTGTAAAGATAGGTGGGAGATGTTCAAGTGTTATGGAGAGGCCTAATTCATATCTCCATGCATTAAATGGTCTATAAACACCTCAATGCTATCACCAATTTTCTTTTAACTGACTATAGTCCCTAATTTTATACTCATAGGGTTTATGCATAAGCACAATTTGTACAAGACTATAAGGTGAGTTTTAGGTAATGAGAAGCATGGACATGAACCTTTGTAGACCATTGAGAAGTTTCTAAGAGGTATGAACTTGCTTGATGCACTTGATATTCTTAGCCACCTAAGAGTTGGCTTTGTAACCCTAAACTATCCAATAGTGACCTACATGCCTCAAACCTATAGGTCCTCATTTGGGCCAATGTCAACATCATCCAATAAATATAATTGATATTCAAGGAAAAATGTTCAAATAAAATTCAGATGTAGACAATGTCACAAACCTTGAAGAAGCCACTAGGTCGCTCATAGTCAAGATGACAATAAAACTGAGTTGATAGTCCTAAATATCCATATACAATACCCTATACAAAATGAGCAAGGACAAATGGTTTGAAGTGTTAGCAGAGGTGTTGAGACATGTTTTAAGGGTTATTGAACTTAATTGGATACCTCAAGAAGATTCAAGAGTGTTGAAAGGCTGATGATGTCAGATCAAGGTCTCAAGCATACAAGATGCAATCATAGCCCTTGAGCATCACCAACAGGCTTATTTGAAGGGACAACTCAATTTCAAACCTAAAAGAGAGGTGATAAAGGTGTATGGTGGAGGTTTGAATCCATTTAAGACTTAAACTAACTCTTATGGACCATTGGGAGGTTTTTAGTGTTGGATAAGAGGCCTAAAACACTTAATATAGTTAAGTAGACCTAATGAGTATCTATAGGTAGGAACTAGGCAATGGGTTAGAGCTAAGTTTAAATAATGAATGGATAGAGGTATGAAAGGTGATTGAACCCAACTGAGACTATGACTAGGTTCATGAACCTAGTTCAAGAGCATTTGGAGGCTAGTAATGACAAGGGCAAATACCTAAAAACCCTACATACAACCAAGATGATTCTAATAGTCACCTACAGGTGGTGAATCAGGAAATTGGTCTTAAATCCAAAGGAGAAAAGGAGCTAAGATCTGTAGAAGACCCTTGAGTCTAATTTGAGACTTCAATTGAGTCATGGATCATTTTAAAGTTAGCTTTGGGAGATATGAAGTCCTAAACATAGAGAAGGCAGTCATGTTCTCTTAGAAGTCACCTGCAAGTGGCTAATGGAGTGAACTAGTTTTGGGATTGTGTAAAGAGATTGAGGGTTTTGAAATTTTTTTGAACCTAACTTAAGACCTCAAATAAGTCAAGGCATTTTAGGAGATCAATGGTATGAAGGTAAAGTCTAAACATACTTTATGGACAGTCAAATGACCCCAAGAAAAACACCTACAGGTTATCCTAGTGACAGTTGGTGTTAAGCCTATTGAAGAGACAGAGAGGTTAGGAGATGATCTTGAAACCTATTTGGGACTTACATATAGGTTTATTAACTATTTATGAGGTTAATATTGGTGTAATTCTAAGATATTGATACCCTAAACACAATCAACATAACCTACATGTCTATTTTGAGTGTTTTGCTTGTTTTGAGAAAGGTGAGGATTGTGAGAGGTATGTAAAAGGGTGAATATTATTTGATATATGACTTGGTGATGCAATAATTTTTTTTTTATAACTACTCATACCTGATCATGAAGGTCAAAGCATAGTTTGAAAGATCAAAACTCAATCTAAGCCTGAAACCCTATAGTCACACTAGTAGACCCTCCCTGTCATGAGAGAAATTATTGTGTTGAGGAATATAAAGGCATGACCATGATTGAAAAATAGTATAGAGGGTTTTTATTAGTTTAATGATACATCCATGGCCTTCTTGAAGTTATAAAAATAGTGTAAGTACTCACTATTTTATTTCAGACCTTGCCCACTCCTTGGGTAAGGGGCAGTCAAGAAACTTAGGGGTACACTTGAGCTCCAAGGGAATGAAAAAAGTTACCAGACCTCATGAATGGAATTTTAGGGAATTTAATAGTCATATAATATATCTCCATACATTATCAAGTGGAAAAAAACTTTAGTGTTCACTCCAAGGCCCTTAAAGGCTAGCAAAAAGGATATTGGTCTTAAACTTGAAGGCCCCTGACCAGTATACTAGATTAATACAAAGGGGTAATGAACAATTAAATATAATTTATAGGTATTTTTAAAATGTTTATTAACTCTTACCAATAATATAATGAGGTTTTGAGACCCAGAACTCAAAATAGACCTATCTCACGCTCAGGTAACACTAAGCAAGCCACTCGAATAACAACTTTAGATGATCATACCATTGCTCACACTTTACATGGGAGTATAATATTTTTTTAATAGTTTAAGGAGTTTATAAATAAGGTTTTAAAAGTTTAATGAGGTAATTTAATGATATTTTCTTTATTAATAATCGTTAATACCCCAAACATGTCTTAAACTTCTCTTAAACCCTGATAGTAACTAGTCAAAGAGAAAAGGCCTAAAATGCACATATAATGACATATTTTTCTCTTGAAATATATTGGATGTTGTTTATTACTATAAGGAGTTTACTAAAATGTACTTTTATGTTGACGTCACTTGTATGGATTGGTACAAATACCCTATTTTTGTATGTTTTTGGTGTTTTATAGGTGTTTTGAGAAGGGGAGAGCTTAAAAATCATGGTATGAGGTAATTTTGGAGTTTTAATAGCTATTAAAATCCAAAAAATTTCATATGATATTATAGAGGTGATCAAACCAAGCACATTTTCCAAGGTAGTCTGAAACAGGCTTAAAATGAGACTGGGTGACTTGGCCATTTCTTGGTTTGCATATTTCCACAGGGTCTCAAGACCCAAAAATTGACATGGAGGTTGGTAATGGAATAGGTAAATTTAATAAAATTATTTTGAATTATTTAAACCATGTGGAAGAAGTCTGGAGAAAGAAAACAAGGTCCAAAGCAAGGAGGCCTGATTGAGGCCTAATTCAAGAGAGAGAAAGGCAAAAAAAAAAGGTTTACACTCAGAGTCTAAAGACTAAATTTTACATGGATATATAAGTAAATATATGGTCCTATAATATTCCCTTATTTTTTAAATATCATCGGTATAAATCCATACACAAGGAGGTTTATAGGTAAAAAGGGCTACAAGGAAACTAGGCCCAATGAGTACTTAATGAGCAAAACAAGTTTTTGGGAGTTAGTCCAAGAACTAAAATGGTGTGTTTTAGGATTTATAAAATATTTTAATACAATTAATATTTTTTGGACAATATGAATAATATCCAATTACAGTTTAGGTCACATGGACCAAATTAGGTGTGGGAAATGAAGAGTTACAAGTCACCTATGCACTTGAATGATGGAATGTCAGGTCATAGGAGTTTATTAAGACATTTAAAATGTTAAATGAGTTTTTTCATATCATTTAAAGGTGAATTACTGGTTTTAAGTTCCATTTGTCACTCCTTTCATACAAATAATAGTAGTTTCTAAGATGCTAGTCAAGGTGTCAGGCAAGTTTGTAATCCCTATGCCACTTGGAAGGTTAGACCAGTTTCAAAAGTGAGACACATGGATTTGGAGGTATATTGGAATGTATCATAACTCTTATTATTTTTTTAAATATCATTTAATTTTTTGAATCTTCTTCAACCACCCCCCTCTCTCTTCACCATTCTCTATAAGAATAACCACTTTTGGCTAAATTTGTATAATACACATTTGGTATGGTGAAGCCCTGCTAGTTTGAATACAATTTTTTTAATTTTAATAAATATTTGAATCTATTTTTTATTTCATAACTTATTGTATAAGAGTGTGAAGTAGTGCATAGTTGAATGACAAGTGATAATCATCTATCCTTGTATTCACTTTACTCTTTCATGTTTTGTGTAAGTAGTCTACTCTCTAACATGTCCAATGAAGTGTAGTTAGTGTCATTTTATATATCTAAGTTTTTGGAATAACATTAGTGTCTATAATTAGATCTCATGTGCGTTCACCTTAATAAGTGCATTGCATATCACCTTCATGTTTGAAATACTTATGTTAGAGAAACCTTGGATGTTGAATGCTAGTTTTATGAGTCATATTTCATAGTGAAAGTTAATGGTAGTATAGTGGAGATCAAATTGGTGTATCACCTCATTATAATAGGTTATTTTCATGTTCCTTCTATATCTTTTCATCCAAGTAAGCAAGTAGTATAAGTGATAAGCTATCAAAGACAAATCTAGGGAGCTATCCCTTCATTCCAAAGGTTTACCTCTGTTATAGGTAACCCACAAGCCTAAAGGTAATCCAATGTTTCAATAAATTTAGATAAGGCCAAAAATACCTCTCTAAGGGTGTAAAATTGAGTGACAATAACTCCACAAGATAATTTTTTTCCCTCCAAGACAAGATCTAAGTAATGACTTCTCCAAATGTAGACTTACATAAAATTACTAACAATAATAATGCAATGTAGAAATGAATGTTCATCCCTATTGAGTTGAAATTGGGAATTATATTTATAGTGATGAATGATCCTAACCCTTCCCTAAGTTTAAGCCGATGCCATTGGCCATCCTTGATGTAGTTGAAAGTATGACAATTTTACCTCAAACTAGGTCGACTGATGTTGACTTAGTTACAAAACCTCTGCCATAACTTTCAAACTACATCGACTTGGGATAAATCAATTTGAATTTTGGTGGGAGTTAGGAAAACTAAATCAAACCAAGCTATTATAGTAAAAAAATATGAGTCTTTTTATAGTTATGGGTCATAAGGAGGAATATTGCTTAGGGGTTTAATTCTAGGGGAAGTATATAGGATATAAGCATGATAGATAAACAACAATGTCTCTCGTGATGCACCATCAGTCTGCCAACCCCCTTTTTAGTGCATCTTTTAAGTCATGCACTAAGAGAGATTGAAACTCAATAGGGTATTTCAAGAGAGAATGCAAATGAATGATAAAATTTTAAAAATATTATGTATATAATTCCTAATATATTTTCTTGAGAAAAAGTGTAATTCTTATAAAAATATTATAACAAGCCATTATTAATCTATCTTTGGACCCCTATTAGCTTATTGTTAGCATTAAAAAATGAATTAATTCTAATAAAATAAAAATAGAAAATGGAAATGGATCAAAGTAAAGACATTTAACAGATGCTTAAGGATCTATTTTATAACTTTTATTATAGTACAATTCCTAAAAATTATGTTTATGCCTATGTTTTTATTTTAATTTTTTTGTTGCTTAATAAATTTTTAGTTTGTTTTATCTATGGGTTAATTATGGGTTGATGTTATTGAATAATTATTCATAACACCAGCTTCAAAATTTCAATCATGAGGCTTTTGCTCTAATCATTTATTGAGGATTCTACTCCTCATCTCAATGATTCAATATTTTGAATTAAAGTGCACCTATTTTCACTTATAGGAAGGAAGGTGCATTTTTATGCTAATTTATATAACTTATTTTTATTAGTTACTAATTATATTTTTTTTCTAAAAAAAGGCAAAAAAAACCAATAAATTTCATTAATGCATAGTTCTTTTTGTTCTTTTAGTTTTAGTTACTTTTTAAGTTGGTGTTCTTTTTACTTTTTAACACTCCCACTTTCTATTTTACTTGCAATTTTGAGTGCAATCGACCCCCTTTGGTCATTTACAGGCATTAATATATTTTGTTTTCTTTTTTATTATATCATTTTTTCATGGTTACAAAAAAATTTAGTCTATTTGGGTAAAAGAAAATGTTTTTTGCATGAAGATGACTTGAAAAAAGTGAAAATGACAGGTCTCATAACATGTTTACTATAGATTATTTGTTAAAAATGAAAGAAGTTTGACTCTACAATCCCCATCATCAGGGCAAGATGATCGATAAATTGTTGAGGCTAATTATGGGGGTGATGCACTTAGTTGGAGTTGATTCTTGAAGACAATAAAAAGGTGGTTTTTAGGTCATGTCCAAGCCATAAACTAATTTGTTGTATTAAAATTTCCTTATGGTGTTCATAATTTACTATCCTTAGATTTCAACCTCATGAGAAAACTCAAGATTAACCCAAAATTTTCCAATCCACGTATACCAAGAGTACCTAAAATGTTGTGCTATCATTGAATTACTTATAATATCAACATGGAGGAGAAAAGTTGAATTGGTAAAAAATGCATTGAGTTTATTGTTAGCCTTTTTCCATTTTACCTTGGAGACACATGGAACAATACAATTTTTTCTATATTGTTTTTGTGATGCTATTAATATGTCATGCTATTTTTTCTCTTATTGTCATGAAATTTTACATTTCATGACAACACCCATAATTGCACTCCTACATGTAATTTGAGGTGTTTCAATGACAAGAACAATAAATTTTTTCAAATCATTGTAGACACTTACTTCATAACTTGATGGAGTTAAAACTCCATAGAGCTTATAAATACATATTCAACTCATAACTCATCTCATTAAATCCTCACACTTCTCATTAATTTCAACAACATTAAAAACACTTGAAAATATCAAGCCAAGGATCTACAATATTTCTCAAAGTTTACACTCAAACACATACATAAATTAGCCTTAACATGCCAAGGAGGCTTTCAAAGCTTTCTCACAAAGATTTCACTCTTCTACCTCTAGCCTACTCTACAAATCAAATAATACATTTATTTATAGAATTACATGAGATAAAAACAAAGGAAGCTCACAAATTTGACCTCCTCCACTTGGAAGGACTATTCATCAATAATAAAAGGTGTTCCACCATGTGATCCACTTTAGTTTGGACCCCTCCAAGAAGTGGAATCTTCAAAAGGTGTTCCCCACTCCACATGTGCTTCTAAAAACTAGTGGAATCTCCTTTTGACATAACTTAAACCCATTAAATTTACTCATCACATAGAAGTCATCCCACTCTCATAATGGAGGTCAAAGCCAATTTTTTTGTGTGTTTTACAAGTAATGTGGTACCCCATGCCACCTAGACATCATGATTAGTGTCTGCCACCTCACCAATGAATAATGATTTCTACATCATCAGTGAATAGTGTCTACCACATCATCAAAGAATAATGATAATATGAATAGTGTTTTTTTGCCACATCATATACCAATAAATAAGGCTTGATTCATATACTAAGATCTGCACTATCTCTTGAGCTTCCAAATGGTGAGCCATTAAGTAGTTTTCAAACTAACATTGTGGAAGGATATGCATTTAAGGAGAATATTTTGGTCAGTCCTAATTTAGAAGTTATGATTCACAAAGTTGAGGGTGTTGAGGATATATCAACAATTTATGTTTAAAAAAAATAAGTATAGGTAATGAAGATTATTATTGCATATGGGATTGAGTGATATGTTGAGGGCCAATAAGAATAGAGGGTTTGATATCACTATTTAATCCTTCATATTTTTCATTTGGATAGAAAGGAAGTCCATGAGGAATTATACAAGGTATGTTATGCATTTGTTGTACCAATTTTTTAAACAATGGTCAATAAGCTAAAATGTTAAGTCTTTTGACTGTAAATGGTCAAGAAAAGTAAAAATAAGTCAAAGTTGGTCAAAGTAAAAATTCTTATTTTCAAGAAAATTCACCTTCATAAAGTCAAGATTTATCTAAAATGTAAAAGATTGAAAACTCCTTAAGTCCTTATGTTTTTCCTTGGAAAATTCAAAAAGTGCAAAAGACCATATTAGATCTTGCAACCAGTGTAGGTAGAGCCAACAAATCTGAACTCTTCTATCAATAGACCTATCAAACCTTGACAAGTGTGCAAACACAACCCATGAATCGGATGAGGCTTACCAACATAATCCTTAGAACCTGATATGTGTGTTGACAACACCCCCAAACCCTAATACCTATGCAGGCATAACTCACATAAATCATAAATAGTGTTGAAAATACCCCTAAAGTTTGACACCCTTGAAGGAAACCCTCTAAGAATTCAACAACCCCATTTGAAACTTTTCAAAAAACAATCTTTTTGATTGAACACTTTCAGAATTTTTTTTTCATCAGGGGTAATGAAATGCAAGGTCTTCATCTAAACATGAGGATTTCATCAAATATCAACTCAAGTATCCTATTCTCCACATAGGAAATTAGATTGTATCAGATGTCAACTTTAGATCCCTTGACAGAAGAAGGCACAGATACAAACTTTGGGCTCATAGATCTTGAAGTTTTATGGTAAAGAATAAATGTAGTGTATAAAATAGATTATGATCAATTCATTCATGATAATGGACTACATTAGGTAGTTCCTAGTACAAATTCAATGTGGTGTCCATATCTAGTCCTAACAATGGCTAAGTAATATGATGCAAATAAGAGAGAAGTCAAAAATTCATTTGACCTTATCAGCATTGGAGTGAAAATTTAAGGCAAATCAAACTTCTTAGAAATGTCTTGATTTTTGTCCTAATATGGAGACCAAATCTGAGAGATGAATTTTGACTACAAACACTTAGTATAAAAACTTCATCTCAACTTGATAAAATCAAGAGGGAGAATTTTAGCTCTACTATCATACGGGTCAAAATATGACATACTTTAAAGTAGAGGGGTCAAAACTTAACACCCTTGCAAGTAGAGGGGTTATAATCTGACACCCTGACAATTTTTTTTTGTCAAATTAGGGTCCAATCTCCCTCAGGCCATAACTTTCACATCAAAATTCTATTTTTGTTCTCATTCTATGTGTTGGAAAATAATTTGACGAAGAATTTTTTTCATTAAGGATACATGATGATAAAAATTCATTTGGAACTTATAAAATCAAGTAGGAGAATCATAGTTATCCAAGCATGGCATAATTCTATATTGTCAGACTTGAAATGCCTTACCTCAGCAAGTTCCTCAATAAGTTCCAGAAGAATCAAAGAGGAAATAAAAAGTTTCCTAAGTATTTCTCTTATCATAATTTGACACCTTTGAAAGCATAGGGTTTAGAGATTGACACCCTTCCAAGTAGAGGTGTCAAAAATTTAATACCACTGCAAGAAAAAAATGTCAAAACATGATCTAATCTCCCTCAAGCCATTGTAGACATCCAATTATTATCACTATTGTGCTAAAATTGTAAATCTGAGTGACATTCTACAATAGCACACAATCTGGACCAAAATCACTAAAATTCTCTAAAATATCCACAATCATCATGTACAAGTATTGATTCTCATTCATTGATCCCTAATTGGGGTAATGCATTTTATGAAATCATCATCTTTTCTTAATTCACTTTGAGTCAAATTACAACCTAGTAAAATGATGTCTTAGACCACTGAAATATTTTAATTTAGCTGCACACGTCACGTGCACATGTCCATTCACGTCTATAATACTCAAAATAGGGTATTAATCTATATGCAATTGACATCTTCTAATTTAACTCCAGTCAAATTATGACTCAATAAAATGACATTTTTAACTAGTTTGATTAAACTGCAACCAATTTCTAAAGAATTGCAAAAAACTAATTAAAATCATTTAAGAAAATCAAAACCAAATGAGGAGCTTAAGTGGAAAATCAATAAAAGTTATTGAATATCTTTTATTATAAAATCATTATTCAAATTGATATCACCCATGACATCATCATAGGGGTGTCATCTGCAAAACATTAATCGAGATTAAATATTTAGATTTTGGCTACCCATGCCTAATTAATGTTCCATTCTTCTAAATATTAATGACCATATTTATTGCTTGTCCCTCCAAAATTAAATCAATCCACGGCCACAAATCTTGATCTTAAGATGGATAGTCATGGTTGATTCTGAATGTTTTAGAAAAACTATAAATAAGTGAGCCATGGACATAAATTTTAAGCTTGAATTGTGTAATGTTATCATGAAAAAATAACTTCAAACAAGCTTCACTCATTTCCCTAAATTGACCATATCAAGGAACCAAAGCTATTGGTGAATTAAGAAATGATGGAGGTGCATGTTACACCACATTGATAAAGACTTGGATCACCAAATCTGGGGATAAACACGTTTATTGATCATTTTTGAAGGAGAGCCACTACTCAGAAGGTATTACTTGTCTTACTTTCTTAATTAGTTTCTTGAGTTTATTAACACTCTCCTCAAGGGAGTAAGCTTAACATGTAATATCCTTTATTCTTATTTTGGGTTTTCTCTACTAATGCATGGACTAACTTGCTTCATAATCATATTCTACATTTTGGCTTGCCTAGTGGGATTGCACATCTCACATACCATTTTATCCTTCTAAATGTATAATTGGACCCTCTTTTGAGGATGTTTTGATCTTATTTTATTCTAATTTTTACATTTTATGTCTTTTGGACCAAATAACAAGATCACCCTATAAATTATGAGGTCATCTTAAACATCGATAAGATATCTCTCTAGAACAATGAGATCACCTTGACCAACAATAAGATCATGTGCATAAATCATGAGATTAATTATTATGTTTTTTTTGTTCTCTGTGTTTTTTTTGTAGATTGACAAGATAAACTTGATGATTAGTGATATCAACCTATGGAATGATGGGGTCGTATGACCATCATCAAGATCATTTTTGAACCAAATTTATATTAGTATAACTCTGAGGAATGGTGATATTGCCCCATGGAATAGTGAGAATGCTCTATCAATAATGAGATCACCCTATAAAATGATGAGGTTGCTCTATATAATGATGAAATCACCTTGTGTTAAAAATCTAGAGAGTTAAAACAATAGGTTTTAAAGTTTATTTTGATATCCTACACCCTTGATGGACTACTAACACTCTATTTTTCAAGATTAAGACACTTCACTAGTTTACTTTTTACAACAACAAAGGTAAATAATCACATTTGAATTTGGGCTTAAGAACTAAAAATCATAGGAATCTTAAGAGTCTTCTCTTTTTTTTCATTTTTTTGTTGGCTAAAATAGTTTCAAAACTCTTTAGCTTGATTTTTATTTTATGTAAAATAAGCTTAGCATGCATGCTCTCCCCTCATCCCCTTTATGAAACTCAAGTGACCAAAAGCACTTCATTTATTTATTTTGTTGCTTAGTCCAAGCATAAAATGAATGTTGCAAAGGCACTCACCAAGATCCAAATGAATTTGTGATCCCAAACTGATCTTTAAAATCCTTTATATTTTAATTTCTTGCATCTTAGCTTGTGGGTGGGATTTCATCACCTCCCCATAAGTTATTTAGGGAAACATTGACCCAAGAATTCATCTCTCTACATTGTTTCAACCCCACTCCATAGTGGGGTATACAAATTGATCTGGTGAATCACTAAGATGGTAGTTTGAGTGGTTAAACTACTTATGTTAATGACTGATACCCTTGAAACAATGGCCTAATCTAGACATCACACTACACAAATCAATTGATGGATCTAGTGGTTTTAAAAAGGAAAAGACCTTTTTACAACAAGTCGATTAGCTTGGATCCAAATGAAATATTTCACCCTAGTATTAATCACACATATGGGACCATTTAGAACATGTAAAAATTATAGTTTTTAGATAAACCCCATTTGTTGCATAATACTATTGGTGTAGGGCGAGTAGCCTAAAGTTACATATCATCGTACGATCTATTGAGAGAAGAGGGGGCCTAAAAACCCTAATTTTCATATGCATCTAAATTTAATTAGATGTTAAAATTATTTCCTCTCAAGAAGGAGTATATCAATAGAATCTAAGAGTGCAAAATAAGATTATCAATTTTTAGGATAGGATGTACACTTCAATTTTTTTCTTGATTTTGTTTATTTACATTATCTTTTGAATATAAAACTATTTTTTGTGTGTGAATCAAAACACATCCAAAACCAAACACTTGTTATACACCATATTTTGAACAAAGAGGCATTATGCTATTTAAATCAATTCAAAACATTTTAGCCTTGTTAAAAAATGAATCAAATCATTTGTGTTTGTATTTCCAAAAAGCGTCATTACACTATTCATTTGATTATATACTATTCAGTACTTGAAAATCTAGAGTCCTTTAGCCCAAATTTGATATTTTACCTTTCTAAGTTGTAATCCAAAATGTGATTGGTCTACACCAGAGTCTTGGCTACAACTTGGGCTTGGGTGGTTCACCTTTTATGCCTGGTTTAAGTAACTTGGGTAAATTTTTCTGTTTGGTTTGAACGTTGTTGTCTAGGATTTTATTATTATATTATTATTTGAACTTAGGTCATCTTGTGTTCACTCATGCTCCAAGTTCCTTGACAATTCAACTTTATTTTCTATGGTGCATCATTGTGCTACCCATTTATTTTGGGTTTTATACTTAGGATTTTTTGTGTTAATTCACATCCTAAGTTTGTTTGTTTGCATCCTAAGCTTCTTGATTCAAAAAGTCTTATTTTAATTTTTTTGATCATGACCTACCACAATCACATTTAGATTTTTACTATATTAACATGATTTAAACTTAGGTTATATTGTGCTAGCCTGCACCCTAAGCTCTAAGGTTATTTTACCCTTTTATAATTTGTTAATTTTGACCAACCAAGGTTGAATATTTTCATGACTTATTTCTTATAATTATGTGTAATCATGTCATTTCCTTTATGATTATTGATCCAAATTTATAGTGTATTGTTTGATTGAATATTCCAAAAACACCTTTTAACATTTGTAAACCACAATTCAAAACACTTCACAAACATAAAAACCCATATTCAAACATGCAAATGTATACTTGTAGTGGGGTCTCTTATAACCCTAGTTACGAGCAAGAAAATTATTGTGATGGAGAAGAGCACTCCATCATGTTTGATGATTTCCCTACCATAATAGGATATAAATATGGTTACTATGAACAATAACCTATAGAGGACAAAGGCGAATCTCTCCTTAGATTAATGGAATTGAAAGCTAGACTGCCACCCAATTTCTTAATGGAAAAATTACATGTGCTTATTTGAGTAGAGGAGCAATAGATAGAGAAACCTCTCACTCATGTTACCAAATCCAACATTGCTTTTGATAGCAAGGGGAAAGAACCACTTGTGGACTCCTCCCCAACAGATTAAGATCTTGCTACCAAGATCCAATAAATAAGTTAGTATGATGATCAACTTGTCACAAACCTAACAACCTATTTAGATATGAATTTAATTAATAATACTAATTTTAGGGAACAATACTGGATATTAGACCAAATTTAGAAAGCCTTAATTAATCTTACATATATGGTAGACCTTGGGGTTTCTCCTGAATAAAATAAACCTATAGATACTGTTGACCAAATTTGACCCTACAAGTCAAATTGGGACCCCTATAGATAACAAATTGAATTTTTATATGTTTTAGGGGTCTAATATTTTTTCATGGGGTATATTATAGGTCTTTTGATGTAATTTGATGCTATATTAGTTGGTCTAGGTCATATTAATCCTTATGTCTTTTAAAGTCATTTTTGGGGTCATAAATGCAAGTGGCATGGTTTCCAAGGTGTCTAAGTGTCCTAAATTCCTTGAAAACATAAAATAAGTTATATTACTTATTATTAATGTTAGATCCATCTGAATCTTGTAGGTTATTTAACTGAAGATCAAGAAACCAACTAAAAAGAGGGAGTTTGGCACTTGAATGGCCCATGAGGGAAGGTGAAACATGGGAGAAGGTCATGGAATGTATATTAATATTCCTAATAATAAATTAAATGTTTAAAATTATTTTAAAGTGCAAATTATGAGCTAAACCATTCTACTCCTTTGCCTTTCTAGACACATAGAAGTGATTAACAGGTTTGTGCTTGGTACAAACAATTGAAGAGGTTTCAGGTAAAAATAATTTTCTAGGTGGTATTACACTTATATATATAAATTTACATAATAATAGTTTGATTATTGGTCAACCATGATTTATGAATCATCCTTTACAAGCTGACTGTGTTTTTCTACTCACTATTTCCTACATCGTATAGGTTTTGCTCCAATTTGGACAAGTCCATACAAAAAAATTGGTGATGTTGACTCCAGAGGATGTTGTCTCTCTTCTTAGATGAATTAAATGATTTTTTCAGGTTTAAATTTATTTTGGTGAGTAAATAATCTCAAGTTGGTAGATTAGTTGCATTTGAGATGACAGGTAATTTTCCACCATTTTTAGGATCTTCACACTTTGATGGTGACTTCAATAAGTTATTATAGGTTAATAATCATGTTTATAATGATATATTTACCAACATTAACCTTTAAATATCATTATACAAACAATATTCCATGGGTACATTTGATGCACTATGCATATGTAGGTAGCTCCTTGAATATACAAGTATCTCAAAGGATTCCATGATAGAAATGGAGCTCTGATAGGTGTTTCAAATATTTTGGAGTGGGAAGAGTGTAATTTTTCACTTGGTAAAGGTTTAGAGTGAATCCCAAGCATATATATCTTATACACTGTCCATACTACTACTCATTGCCTAAACTCATAGTCTCCTACCATTAATATGTACCTACAGGTGCCCTCACAGAGAATTCCATATTATGAGGAGTGTATTAGCTAATAAATGTTTTTATGGTCAGAAGTGTCTATTTTAAACCTTTATAAAAATACCAAACTTCATTAAATCTTATAAACCTTGTATACTATCCAAGTTTGCTTCACTGCCTACGTGTGAAAACACTCACCTATAGGTGACATTACATAGCTTTGAAGGTTCTTGTATGGGGAATTAGAGACATGGTAAAACCTTATTTTGGATTCCAGAATGTGACTTGACCATTTAAAACTTGATTGAGGTGTCTAATGGATAAATGGAAGTATGGATCACCCTCGAACACAAAATAACTGAGTATAGGGACATTTTCCCTAAAGAGTGAAAATAGAGGTCTGGTCAATTTTGCCAAAGTCATACAATAGGGTTAGAAGAACTTTTGATGCATCATAATATTTTTTATTGTAGTCATTACATATGAAAAGTAATTTTCAAGTTTTTTTGGGAAGGTGATTAGTTGAAATTAGTTTTTGTGAGGCCCAAAGTTGTGTTTTCATACACTAAACTTAGGGAGTGATCACCCACAGGCCGGAGCTATAAGAGATCTTTTCACTAAATGTTGAAATAACAAGGTATATTACCATGTTTAGAAGACATTATAGAGTTAAATGGATACCAATGGGCATGGTTTCCATTAGGATAAGTTGGTTAGTGATGTTTCAAGGTCTAGTGATCACCTACAGGTGTCCCATCATGCATATATTCACCTATAGCTTGTTGTGAATCTCTATACCATTTATAGTAGAGTTGTGCATGGAGATTACAATATTAGTTATTGGAAGAGGATTAAAAATGGATATAAAGGATATCAAGGGGTTTTTAATGAATATTTGTCACAGGTTTTGGGGATAAAAGCCACCTATAGGGTCCCCTACAATCCCCTATAGGTGACTGTAGGTAGACAGTTAACTAAGACAATGTGTCTAAGGGATGGTTTAGGATAATATATAGGTGAATAAATTATTAAAATATTTTTTAAATGGTAAATGAATATTTAGGAAAGGTTTTATACATTTTCTCAAGTCCAACTAAGTAAACATCACCTACAAGTATGGTGTCAAAGAGCAGAACACAGCCAAGGAATAACACTTAGTTTGACTAGGCAAAGAGTATGAGGAATATGCGTAAGTTTATAGGGATTATTTAAGGTTATAACACATTTATAATAATAATCATAATATCCTCATAACACCATAATAGTGGAGATAGAGCAGGGAGAAGGTTCTAATGATGCATCATATAGTTCACATAGTAGTAGCCTGCACATAGTGTCTTTACCCATAGTTTGTTTTGGTTTTTAATATTTTTGGAGGATCTAATATTGGGACCAGAGGTTGAAATTTTTTTTATAAGGCATATAAAAATATGATAAAAAACTAAAACATTTGGTTTTCTTAATAAAATAGGGGAAGTGCCCTCTGTTTTGTCTAAGACAGATGGTACTCCCTTGTGAACAAAACTGGTAGGTTTTGGAGAATAAGACAAAAGAGTAGAACATAAGCTATAGGAAATTTTAGGAAGGTGTAGAGAGTTAAAAAAAATATATAAAAACATGATGAATCAAGCACATAATGTATAATCTTAGAAAGTTTCCTATAACTCCAAGGTTATAGTCAAGCCTAAAGGGTAGGGTTTTGTCCTAGTGTCCAAATGGGGAGTAATTTTTACTTCAATCTTGAGATTAAAATTATAAAATATTTAAGTATGTTTATGGGGTCACTAAAGAGGTATTAAATCTATTGGAATGCAAATAATCCCAATTGGATGGCTTAGAGCACAAGGGTTACAACAGGCCTGTTAGGCAAGGTTCAAGCCTAGTGCCCAAATGAGAAGTCATATTCAATTATAGAATTAAGAGGGAATTATAATTTATTTTAGAGTCATTTTAGATGTGACAAAACTATTGGTATGTAAAGAAAGCATAAGGAGAGCCACTTTTGGATTTGAACCAACTTAGACCTATAGGGAATGGAGAAGCAGGATCAATAAGAGAAGTTTAGATGCTCATATATTCTTGGAGGTTGTGCATGGGGATATAAGGAGTTTGGGGAAGTTTATGAAGGTATTTAACTATGTTACAGTTTAATTTATTAGCAACTTCAATGTCAAAGCTTCATGAACAAAGCTTAAGAGCATAAATAGGCCTAAACCCTTGAAAGGACCTGATGAAGTAAATGAAGATGGAAAGCTTCTCTAATGGAATTATGGAAAATAATGATAATTGTATGTTTTATGGGATTATCTCAAGCTACTCTTATCACTTTTGGACTATACAAAATCTATACAGATAGGGTATAAAACTACTTTTCTTGACTATTTTATGCATTGTGCAAGTTCTAGGAGGTTTCAAGATATGAAATAAATTTTGGGAGAAATATATTGAATTTAAATAACTCATTATGGTTATTTAATTAATTTAAAAAATCTTAAGTGTTCCAATAAGAGCTCTCATCCTAGTCGGTCAAAACTAGCATAGTGAGTAGGATGGTGAGAGGTGTGAAAGCTTTAAGTGGATGTCTTTTTAAAGTATACCTAATGCCTATAAGGATATGGAGGGTCTTGAAAAGTTTCATACACTCAATTTTATGAATTTTCATGGAAAAATTATGCCTTTTTGGAGGCCAAGTGTGCAGGGTGTATGAAAGAAGAGTTATTTTGACTGTAGATGGTGACATCTCATTTTGGGAAGATTCTAGATGACTAGGACTACAAAAAATGTATGGAGAGGCATGTATGAAATCCTTACCTCTAATTCCAATCATAAAACCTATTCGTATTCAATTTTATGATGTTCAAATAGGGATAAATCATGAAGGAAAATTTCTAAGCTAGCAAAGGGAATTCCATGCCACTTTTCATGAGTTTCATGACTTGGAAAGCCACTTGTCTCTTTTAAACTTGCATGGTCCATTTCACACCCTATTATAATACACAAGTAACTCATTCTCTTAGCATGAAAAGTGTATTTGTGACCTTTGGACTTATTTCTTCTCCTCTCTCTCTCAAGTTCTATAAGAGCTAGCCATTTTGGACTTTATAAACTATGCTCCACTTGAGTATGGCAAAGCTTTTCTCATTTACATACCATGGATCAATAAAAAATATTGATTTTTCCCTCTTCCATGATTTTTTATAGTGTTTTTTAATTGGATTATTAATCTTGCTTAGTGATGACTTGTTTCATTAGCATGTTGTCTCATTCTCTCACCTATTTGTAGTTGGAATGCTTCTTCTTACAAGTCATGTGAAGTGTTCTAGGAAGTTTCAAGGTTGAGTGAGTTAGCCTATTCAATAGTGTCATTATAGACCTCTTGTCTAGTCCTCCTAGCTTAAACATTCACCATAACTATTGTCTCCAAATCTTGTATCATAGAAGAGGGTTGTTCAAGCCTCCTCCAAATTTAGGCAATTTTGGGACATTTCTAGGCCTGTGGGTGAGCCTATAAGTGGAAATGAACCTATAGGTTGAAAGGGATATCTCCCTATATTATATTTTTGTGTAATAAAACTATTAAACTAATTTTTATGAATGAAAAGAGTTAGAAGTTTGCATAAATGGGAAACCTAGTCTAAAATGGTAATACACCAAGAATTAGGATCCATGTGTATGCCCTATACTTATGCACAATACAATAGAATATAGTCTATACCTCAATCTCTATAAGATTCCAATATAAGTATTTCAATGTAGAGATAAAGTTGAATGAGATTAAAAAAAGTAAATGACTGAAAAAACAACCTTTATATTCCAAAAAAGGGTTACACATGCAAGGTCTCACACAAATAAAATGCATTATACATGACCTGTTGGATTGAATCTTTGCTCAAAATCATGAAGTACAGAGGATGAAAAGATAAAACATCACTTGTTGTCACTCTATATCTCTTTCATACCCAGGCAAATATCCAAAACTTAAAAAGGGGATGGATTAATGTTTCTTTTCTCAAAGGTAAGAAAATGGTAAAATTAGTAGGGCTTCATCGTACTATCTTTGGATGATTTAACAATACCTCAAGGGTCTTATTTATAGTAAAGAGAGAGAGAGGAGGGAGGCCTTTGGTGCCAAAAGAAGGAAATTGATTCTATCAGAGGTGACCATCCTTGGTTGTAACTGACCCTACCAAAGATGCTTATTTTGGCATCCTATTTGATCCATGTCACTCTCTCAAATGCCCTTTTCTTACCCCTCAAATATGTTTCCCAATGGCTACCAATAGAAATGAGATACTTGGGGAAGGCACCAAAAATGGTCATTATCAATGGATCCACTTGTTATAAATCTCATTTGGTGCCCAACCACTCTTCTTTGGCTTGTCAATTTGCATAATGGCATGAAAAAGTCACTTTCATTCAATTTGGCTTTGTCCTTCCCTTTTGATTGGTCCCCAATGAATGACTTAGATCATGGTTCTGAGTCATTGATTTGCTTGCCATGGATACTTGTGGATCATTCTCCATCTATCTCCATTAAGTCATGTGGTAGATTCTGATTTACTTGATCATTCATCATGAACCATGTCATTGGGCCAAGCTTGTTGAGATAAGCAACCTTGAAAGTCTGATTTGCATTTGTAGATCCACTCAGGCTCTGGGATTTCTTTAACTTGCTCTTTCAGGTTTTTAGATTTCTTCTACTTATAAAAGTTTATAAGTAAAGATATTTTGAAAACCTGATTTTGCTTTACTTAAGACCCTTTCAAGTTTTTTGAGTCCTTCTACTCCTTGCTTGATCCTTCAAGTTATTTAAGGCTCCTTACTTATACAAGTTTTATAAGTAAAGCCTTTGGTAAATCTTGATTTGCATTGCAGAGTCATTCAAGTTTTCTCAATGGCTTTGATTCTTGCTTGAATACTTTGGGCATGAACTTGATGTCTTACGGCATGTCACCAAGTTGCACCCCAATGGCTAGTTGGTCACCCTGAATTTGACATCCTATGGCAAGTCACATCTTTAAACCCTAATAGCTAGTTGGTTGCATCAAAATTGTTGTTCTATGACATGTCATGGGAATCCATTTGGGTCAATCTTATTGTTTTAGTTCTTTGGTCATGGAAATTTTCCTGAAGTAATTCCTTTAGATGAAAGTCTGAAGGAATTCCTTCAAGAATTTTAATTTCAGATTTCTCAAAGGACAAGGACACATTTAAAAAATCATGAAGGAATTCCTTTAGGATTTTTTCTATAGGCAAAATACATGGGGAAATGGTTAGGTTCATTTGGGAACTTTCCTTGAAGGACACTTAGGTAAGGGTACAAGGTTCCTTCGAAAAATTCCAAAGGGAATTTCCAAAGGAAATGGCCCTTTAGAACTTTTTTGAAGGGCATTTCAAAATGAAATGACCCTTCAAAACTTTTTTGAAGGGTAGGCTATGGACAAAGGTCCCTTCAATAAAAATCTTGAAGGTTAACCTTGGAGAAAATAGCCAAAAGTGAGCCTTCAGGAAAAATTTTGAAGGGCACTTGGAAAAAATATCCCTTTGAATAAAATTCAAAGGGGCATTTGTGAAAGACCAAGGCAAAAGTGCCCTTAAAAAAAATTTGAAGGCTCACTTGGATGAAAAGTGCCCTTCAAGAAAAATACGAAGGGTCACTTGGAGGAAGAAACAAAGTGAAGTGCCCTTAAAATTTTATTTGAAGGGTCACTTAGACAAAAAATGCCCTTCAAAAAAAAATTCTAAAGGGACACTTGGGGGGAAAACAAGGCAAGGAAAAGTGCCTTCAAAAAAATCTTAAGGGCACTTCAAGAAATACTTAAGGCAAAGGAAAACCTGGGAAAGACAAATACAAAGGACATCCTTCAGACCTAAGTCCAAAGGAAATGTTTGAGGAAAACAAGTTTGAAGGGCAAAGACAAATGAGCTTGAAGGGAAGAAAGAAGGGGAAGGGAAAGATAAAGGGAAATCTGGGCTTGAAGGGAAAGAAATGACTCGAGGGGAAAATAAAAAAGGCAAAATAGAAAAAACAAAGGGGATGAGGCAAAACACGAGAAGCCCAACATGAAGAAGCCAAACTATCTAAGGACAAAACTAAAAAAAAGGGGGGACAAAAATTGGTCAACATTTTGGTGATTTCCAGGGGAGACATGCCTACTATGTCATTAGACCAATTGCCTAAATCCTTCCATTAGGCATGGAGTTATGTAAGGCAACAAGAGTTAAAAGAACAAGCCATGGCTGAGGGCACATATTGGGAAAACACAACAAAGCAAAAGCAAGGAAAGGAAAACACTTGTGCTACAAGGCACTTAGGGAAAAACCAAAACAACAAGGGAAACACAAAAAAAAAGGTATTTACAAGACATGACCAGCAAGGTCTAGAAGCAAGACTTCAAATGGATCCCATTCACTAGAATAGGCAACTCTTTTCCATCCATCTTGGATAACTGAAAGGAGTTTCTTTACTTGCACTTGTTGATGATGTCAGGACCACTCCACAAAGTATCAAACTTTTATGTCTACCTGGTTTTGCTCTGTCCTCATCCCATTTCAAGACTAAGTCACCCTATTTGAACACTCTTGCCCTTGTCCTTTGTTAAAGGATTTCTTCATGAAAAATTGATGGTGTTCCAAAGCTTTAAGTGCATCATCTCTTACCTCTTGTAGTTTCATTAATTCTATCAATCTGACCTCCATGGGAGTGTTTTCAAGTAATTCCAACTACTGTGCAATTTCCAAGGTAGGGAGCTCTTGTGATATGGACATCTTAGCTTCTCTCCCATAGACAAGTGTAAAGGGAGAATTACCAATTGACTTCTTGGGAGTGATTCTATCTACCCATAAGGCTATCTTCAGCTTGCTATGTCATGCTCTTGGATTGGTTTCTAACGTCCTCTTGATTATCTTGATGAGGTTCTTGTTGGTAGACTCAGTCGATCCATTACCTTGAGGGTAGTAGTTGGATGAGGTTCTCAAATGAACTCTACTCTTTTCTGCCCAATCAAAAGTTTTAGCACTTATGAAGGTAAGTGCATTATCTGAGATATTGACATGAGGAACCCCAAACTTTATTACAATGCTGTCATATAATTCTAAGATAACATTTTCATTTGCCTCCTTCAATGCAAAAACCTCTACCCATCTTGTGAAGTAGTATATAGTAGTCAATATCCATTTGTGTCCAACACTTGATGGAGGGTTGATCATGCCAATGACGTCAAGGCCCCATTGCATAAAGTATTGGTCCACTTGAATAGGATTCAATGGAAGAGCTGCATGTTTTTTTTTGCCAACAAAGAAAACACATTGAGGACAAACCTGAGCCCAATGATAACAATCTTTAAAAAGACTAGGCCAATAATAACCAGCTCTCATTATCTTTGTATCTATTGTTCTAGGAGAGAAGTGACCACCATCTGCACCATTATGGAAATTTTCTAGTATCATATCAAATTGGTCATTTTTAATGCATCTTAACAACACATTATTCACATCCCTTTTAAAGAGAATGCCATCTACAAGACAATAAGGGATAATTTTCAGCCTAAAATACCTCCTTTGAGATTTTTCAAGCCATTGGGACACTCACCATTTTGACAAAAACTAATGATGTCTTGTGTCCAACTTTGATTTTGCATTTGATCAACTAGATGGTCTTGAACTTGATTTACCAAGGCTTGCTCTTTTGGTTCTTGAAAGTCAGATGCTAAGTGCTCACACAAACCTCTCCCTCTTACCAAGTTGGTTACCTTGATGTCAATGTCATATTCCATCTTTTTCATGATCTACCCAACTCTCTTTTCATTGAGATATTTACTTAGGAGAAACTTCTTAGTGCTAAGATGGGAAACCATGACATGGATCTTGTTTTTGGAAACCGTATGCCTAAATTTTTTAAATCTTCTAATAATGGTTAAATCTTGCTTCTGAACAAAATAATATCTCACTTTATAGTCCTCTAAGCCTTAGCTGAAGAAAGCAATTGGTTGCTCAAAATCTTCATCATTATTTTGCATAAGCATAGCTGAGATTATATCAAGGTTAGAAAAAGTATAAAGTATGAAATATTTATCAAAATTTAGATTTAAGAGAGTGGGAGATGTTACAATTGCTTGCTTGATTTCCTTAAAGCTACTCTTACCTTTCGTTTTCCAAGTAAAAACTTGGTTCTTTTTTAGCATGGCTATGATAGGCTTTACCACAATTGTAAATTTTGGGATAGACCTCCTTAAAAAGTTTATTTTCCCTAAGAATCTTTGCATCCCCTTCTTGTGTTGAGGAAAGGACAAGCTTAGAATAGCTTCAATCCTTTCAGGGTCAATAGATAAGCCTTCTTTTGAAAAAACACGACCCAAAAGCTTACCTTCATGGATAACAAAGATGAAGTTATTTGGATTGAGGGATATGCCATACTCCTTACACTTCTCAAACACTTTCCTTAGATGTCCCATATGATCAACAACATCCTTTGAAAAAATGGTTATATCATCAAGGTAAATAAGCAAAAACTTATTGATCAAACCTTAGAAAGCCATGTCCATTACCCTTTAAATTGTAGCTCCAGTATTGGATAAACCAAATGACATCTTCTTGTAGGCAAAGGTCCCCCACTTGGTGGTGAAGGTTGTCTTGAATTGATCCTCTTCATTTATCAATATTTGTTTATAACTTGAATAACTATCAATAAGTGAGAAACATTGAGAACCTAAAACAACTTACAGACTTTATTCCATAGAAGGGAGTGGATAATGATCCTTGAGAGACACTTTATTTAGATCATAAAAATCCACACAAAGTCTGATTTCTCCATTCTTCTTTTGAATTGGCACAAGGTTGACTACCTAAGTTAAGTGCTTGATAGGAAAGATAATCCTAGACTCAATCAATTTGGTTAGATCTTTTTTCATGAGTTCTTCTACCTTGGGATTGATAGGCCTTTTCTTTTGTCTTATCAATTTAGTTCCATGATCCAACTCAATGGTGTGATGAGATAGACTTGGATCAAAGCCTTTCAAGTACTTGTACTCCCAAGCAAAGATGTCATGAAACTATTTACATAATGCAATAAAATCTTGCCTTTCAGTTGAGAATAAACCTTGCCAATCTTTAAAAGTTTGTCTTTGAAAATTAGAACTCTCTCATAGTTCTCTTCTTTTGTTGACATGCTCATTCTTTGATTATTATTTTTATCATCCTCATTGAAGACACTCTCCAAGGTAATCAGCCCCTTGGGTATTTTATTTGTTTTTAGCTGTATAGTTTTCTCTTCATAATGATCATGTAACCTCTTTTTATTTCTTAAGGAGAGGCCTGCCTTATTTTGCAAGAAGTGTGCAATGTGTTCATCACTTTCCCTGACACTTCATTATCTAGAATGGAAGGTCTCACAATGGTCTTGATATGAGATTGATCATTCTCTTTTGCTACATTAGTAACTGAGTCAAAATATTATCCTATTGTAGCCAATCTATCAACATGCTTGTTCACGTCTCTTGGTGTGGGCTAAATGTTGAAGGCATCAAAATCTTCAATTAGATCCCATACCCTATGATTGTAGGACTTGAGCAAGGGGTTCTTGGCTGTAGCTTGAATTATTACTTGATGAATGACTAACTCACTATCTCCATAGACTTTCAAAAGCTTGATTCCTCTCTTCTTTGCCCATTGGAGACCATGAAATAGGCCTTCATATTCTACCACGTTGCAAGTGTAGCTGAAGTGAAACCTATAAGAAGAGTAGTAACAATTATTTGATGGAGAAACCAACATGATGCCAACTCCTACACCTACTTTTCTCTTTGAACCATCAAAGAACATTTCCCACATGCATTTAAGTTCATGATCTTCATTGGTGAGTGAAGGAATTAAAATGTTCTCTTCATGCATGCAGTAAACTCCCAAATCGGTCTCCTCAATGAAAGTGTAAGGATCAAGGCCATGTGTTTTAGTGCTGTACTTGTTAAGATAAAGGTTAGAAATACCTTCAAGGGGAGAATATGTTTCATCGTCCATGACTATTTCTTCCCCCTTGTTAATTATATAATTTTGATTTGACATTGTCTCCAAGTATGGCTCAATGTGGAACCTTGTTAAGGGCTAAGTCCTTATGGTTACCTTAGTTCCATACCTTGTCTTGAAAGATAGAAAGGACCAATCAGAAGAAAGGTATCATCCTATCTTGGCTGTAAAGTCCCTTAAGAAGCATATAACAAATTGTGTTGGAAGGTCCACCACCACAATATCTTGCATGATAGGGAAGCTTAAGCAGCCATGTAAAAACACTTTCAGACCTTTGACCAATCCTACCATCTTGGTTGGAGTTCCATCTAGTTGTAACATGCCTTTACTATGTGGCTCATAGTTCAAACCCAACTTATTAGCCACTACTTTAGGCATAATAGTAGTGCTTGCTCCACTATCCACAATATAATTGTGGACCAACCTATCTCCGACAATGAGTGTGAGGTAGAAGGGTGGAGGCTTTTTAGCTTTAGTAGAAGGCTCCAAAAGATGATTTGGAGAATTTTTGAGAGTCACACTATGATGATTTAAAGATTAAGGAGCCACATGCATGCTTGGTAACTGCTTAGACATATGTAGAACCTCTAAAATGGATATGCTTATCTTAGTTCTCTTTAATGAGTCCACAATATTTAGAGATAGAGCAATCACTTTCTCTTGCATTTTGAATAGTAATGAAGGCATTGTAGCCTACTATGTTACAATCTTGGTAGCCACATTTACATTCTAATTTTGTTGAGGAGCATGGCTTGTATAAGGTGCAACACTTTGATTGATATTTTATGGCCTTAGAGAGGCATCACTTGGAGCTATTCATGGATCTTGGCCTTCTCCCAATGATATCTTCTTGGCCCTTGTATTGGATGCAATTGACATGCCTTGAGTCAACACAAAATAATCTTTTACTTGAAAATTCATCATTCCCACTCTTGGGCTACTGCCTTCTCCATGACTATCCCTTTGGCCGGGACACGCTTATTTTATTGTCATGTAAGGAGTAGCTTCTTCTTGTGTAGTCAAAGCATAGTTCGTTACTCCATCATCATGTGTAAACTGACCTTAAGGCTACCCCCATTGGTCCACATGATCTTGTCCTTGCACAAGATTTTCATGAATTAGAACAACAACCTTTATAGGAGTATAATTTGGATTATATGCATTGGGATACCTACTATAACCTTGTTGATTTTTGTTAGTGTAGGTTTTTATTTTTCCCTATTATTTAATTAGGGAAATTATATATTTGTGCATACATGGAGTTTTCCTACATTTGTGGGATAGGCTAGCTTATGTGGAGATGTGTGTCATAGATGTGTCATAGGTGTCATAAGAATGTCATAAGTAACTCCTTTGTCTAGCTATTTCGGGTATGGGAGTTACTTCTCTATTCTTAGCACCCTGTCACCACCTTTCATGGAGGAGTTACAGTCTATTCTTGGGGTGCTTTTACCACCTTTTGTGGAGGAGTTACTTACGTGCTCTCCTATATATATTCTTCACTTTGGCCATCTCATGTAAATAGAATATTGGTTTTTCTCCAAATTGTCTATGCAATTGTCTCTTGTTTGATTTCATTTACTTTAGCATTTTGTGGTATTCACTTGCTTCGTCCCATGCAGCCACGACTCGTGCATCCTCGTTATTCGGACCTTGGCGAATCCTCTGATATGGTATCAGAGCCACCCTGGTAATTGGTTGTCTATTTTGCTATTGCTTTCATTGACATCTAGAGCTTTGTTAAGACATTTTTTTTTGAAATTTGAAAATTTTTGAGAGATATTGCTAGTTCTCCGTGCTATTGTTCCTTCCATGGCTTGTTTGGTCTCGCCATATACATGCAGGCCTGTGATCATGATCCTCTCAACACGGTGTTGAAAGTCTCACCGTGTTCAAGATCTGCATAAGAGTTTGTCTCAAATCCGAGTGTAGAAGTGTGGAGTTACAGCTTGGCGCTTTCAGCAGCAGCAAAAAGTTTTTTCCAACAAGTTGGTGTCACATTTTTTCTTCTTGCATCAAATCTGCATATTTTGAGCGGCTTGGGGACTCTTTATCCCACCTTGGCATCATTTTTTTTGCTGGAAAAGTGTTGTTTTTGGATTGCAGCTGGAAAATTTGCTGTTGGGCGTTGGGATCTATGTTGGAGGAGCGTGTGGAGATATGTTAAAGGCATTCTGTGATCTTGGATTTGGAAAGAGAATCTAAGCCTGCAAAACCCTGTGTTCCATTTGCACAGCTTGCTCGTGTGATTGCTTGCAGGAATTTCTGCCAGAACTGCTATTTTTTTGAAAATGGTGCACTTTTTCCCTTTGGCACCCTCTCCTTGTTTGGCGTCCCATGTGGGCCCTCAAATACTTGGAAATCCATTAAATTCTATCTTTTAATTTAATTTTTCAGTTAAAATTGACTTGTAAAAAAAAAAATCAGTCAATTTGACTAAGTATTGAGTATTTTAGACAATTTGTAAGTTTTGATAATTTGGGGGTTTAAATTTAAACTTGTATTTTCACCTGTCAAAGACGAAAGGTGAGGCCCGAGTTGGCAGGAGGCCAATTCCCCCTCACAAAGACCTCCTTTGGATTCCTCGCTCTGTACTGAGTCCAATGAGTGGTTGGAAGACCACTTTCTCTCTCAAAACAGGGATTTTTTTAATGTTTTAGTGTTATTTTTTTGCAAAAACACTAGTTTACGAGAAATTGAATCTTTAATATCTTGAAAATGGTAGCTCATATTCGGGTGCCATTTTTTTAAAAAGTATTTTTATTTAAATTATCCACAGTGTATGCTTGTTATATGTTAAAAATGCACTAGTTTATAAAGTGCCTAAAATTTGGGTCTCTCGGGACGCATTTTCAGCTGAGTCTGACGTCTTGTTTTCTTAAAAGTCTTACACTGATTGCTATAAGACACATTCTCTACTGAGGCCAATGTATTTTGAGTGTGCACTTGCATATTTGGGGGGGGCTCAACATTTCAGGGGGGGTGTGATTGCTTTTCAACACTTACAATCTTTGCTTTCATTCTCCTTTCTGCATAATTTTACAACTTGCAATCAACACAACTTCACCTAAATTCAGCTTAAAATGGATTCTTTTCAACTTAAACCTCTAACACCTTTCAACTATCAGAATAGAAGGTTAAAATGTCAATCATTCTTAGAAGTAAAAGGTTGTATAGGATCACCATGGGTACTGAAGTAGAACCCAGCACTGATGCTGAAAAGGTCAAGTGGTACAACCGTAGTGATGAAGCCTATGGATTACTGAGCTTGTCCATGTATCCAAAACTTCTCTTCCATTTATAAACCTCCAAGACTCCCAAAGACATATGGGACACCTTAGAAGTCTTATTTGGGAAGCTTGATGAGATGAGAGGTCATGAGCTCAAAAATGAACTCATAAGTCTAAGTCCTAGCAACTTTGACACCCTACAGGACTTCTTCACTAAGTTTAAAGCCCTTAGATTTCAATTGAAATAATGTGGGATAGAGAAGAAATTTGATCAACTCATCCTTTCTATTCTCGCAAAGTTAGGTCCAAGCTATTCAGTCTTTGTCTCCACTTTTCATGCCACAAAAAGTGCCCTTGACACTACACGAAAAATGCCTTCCTTGGATGTAAGAAATATAGAACATAAATCTCTAATAATACCAACTTGTCAGGATCCTAATCCTCAATAAGAGTACATATGATTACCTTGTATAAGCAACTAAACACAAAATTATACCAGAATGAACAAGTAACTAGAATTCACAAATAACACAGAATATGAGAGACAATACACAATCTTGTATTAATACTCATCCAGAAAGAAAATATAATAAATAAGATACCACACTCTTCTCACACCTCTATAAGGCTTCCCACACCTCAAGGGCTCCCAGTAATTCTCAATCAAGAGTTCACTCTCCTACCAAAAATGGTCCCAACACACAACTCAAACACAGAGTTGGTGTTCACCTCCAACCAGTCAGTAATAACACTACCAGTACACAAGTACTCAAAGTACTTCAAGTAGATCTCCCATGAACTTGAAACAACCTACAACTCAAATGATCTTACTTACACATGTAGATCTACCATGAACTTGCAACAACCTGCAATTCAAATGATCTTACAATTGGAAGGATCTACCTTGCCTTCCTCTATTGCTCTCAATTACAATACATGCCAATGGGTCTATAAATAGATCCCATACTAAAAAATAACTTAGACTTCCTAATTTATAATAATTAGACACACAACTCAAGACTCGAAATAGTCTATACATGCAAACAATCGGTTCAACAAACTAACTGTTCATGCAACGAATAGTTCTGGAACCACACAGGTGACCAACATCGGTCGCTGTCTAACTGGAGATGACCGACGTTGGCTAACTCCTACCGATGTCAGTTGCTTCTTGTTCACCCCTGACGGATGTCAGTTGGCCTGACCGATGCCGGTGACTGTGGCACTCAGCAACCTCCTCCATGTTTGCATACAGTGAAGCTTTTAGCTCCACAACCTAACATTGGATTCATTCATTGCCAACTTGACTAGGGAGAAAGATAAACTAATCAAAATGGGCACAATGAAGTCTACTCAACCCCAAGCTTTGATAGCTAGAAATGGTAAGGATAAGACTTCAACAAAGGAGAAGAAGAAAAAGAACAAGGACAAGGAGAAGAAGAAAGAAAACAATAATCTTGCCAAAAACAACACTGAGTCTTCCTCCTCTAATGCTAAACCTAAGAAGGAGAAGGTTAAGTGTGCCTATTGTAAGAAGACAAGGCATGATGAACACAAATGCATGAAGAAACAAATAGATCACCTAACTCATCTTCTAGAGAAGCACAACATAGGTGTTCCTGAGTTCATCAAGCATAATTCATCTACCAAAGATTCTACTAAGGCAAAAGGTAAGGGTAAGGAGAAAGAAAATGGCAAGGCCCTTATAGCTACAATAGCTTCTACATCTTCATGGGTCATTGATTCAGGTGCTTATCACCACATGGGCTCTTCACTAGTTGAGTTTTCATCTTTAGAGCCTTGTAGCATGACTTCAATTAGTTTGGGTGATGACACATCAATTTTTTTTGCAGGGAGATGGTCAGTTGAAATGGAAGGAGGAACATTCAATAATGTTCTAAGTGTTATTTATCTTTCAACCAATCTCCTATCAGTGTACCAAATCACTCACATTGGTCGGGGCATGAGAGTTGAGTTTTCACCAGATTTAGTGGCTATTAGTGAGTTGCATAGTAATACTATAGCGGCAGTGGGTAGGGCAGATCACGAAGCAAGGTTATACACCTTCTCACATTTTGCACCTAATTCTTCTCCAACAACATTGCTGACTCATTCAGATGGAGTTATAAAACTGTGGCATGAGCGGTTTGGCCACCTTAATTACCACTACCTTGAGCAACTATGTAAACATGACATGGTCATTGGCTTGCCTCGTGTCCAATTCTCAAAAGCACTTTGCGAGGGGTGCTCCTTTAGGAAGCATCCTAAAGCAAAATTTGACAAAAGCAAAGTTTGGAGGGCTTCACAACCTTTGGAGTTAGTCCAAAGTGATGTGTCAGGACCCTTTCCTAAACCATCTTTCACAAGGGCCAAGTACATCCTCACTTTCATTGATGATTTCTCTAGGTACACTTGGATATATTTTCTCAAACAAAAGTCTAAAGTGTTTGAAAATTTTCTAGACTTCAAGGCTCTTGTTGAGAAATAGAGTGAGAAATCCATCAAGGTTCTTCGAACTGATAATGGAGGGGAGTATGTCAGCAACAAGTTTGAGCAGTTTTGCACTACAGAGGGGATTGATTTGCAGTGCACAGTCACTTACAATCCTTCACAAAATGGGGTTGCAGACTAAAAAATTAGGTTCTTGAAAGAGATGGGTAGCTATATGATTCACTCCAAATCCTTAGCACCATAGTACTGGGCCAAAGCCATCAATTGTGCTTGCTACATTTAAAACAAGGTTCCTCATAAAGATTTAAAAGGGATAACACCCTTTGAAGCTTGGCATAAAAGGAAACCTGATGTTGAGCACCTTCGGGTTTTTGGATCCCCAGCCATGGCCCGTATACTGAAGAAAAAATGCAAAGCTATGGAATGTCAGTCCAAGCCTTGCATCTTTGTAGGATATCTAGATGGTATTAAGGGGTATCACCTTCTAGATCTGACCACTCATGAGTTGTTCATTGAGAGAAGTGTCCACTTTTAGGAGAGTCCTAAAGACTCAACACTTGGCACTTCTTCTCCCTCATTGGATCTACTTTTTCATGATGATTCCTCAGATTCAGATCAGCCACAGCAAGTTCTTGAGCCATAAACATCTTATTCTTCTTCTTCTTCAAGTTCAGACAGTGACGATAGTGATGCAGAGTCATCTACCTCTAGTCAGTCAGAGGATGAGGAGTTAGCACCAAACTCACCCATTTTCGGGCCACTTTGGGCCAGACAGACACTTGAGAGTGATAGCACTTGGGTAGGATATCCTGTAGATGACAGACGTACTAGAGGGGATTTTTAGAGAGATCCACATGCCTTCTTTTCCTCAGTTTCAGATCCACAAACTTTTTGACAGGCATCGAGAGTACCTGAGTGGAATAGTGCTATGGAGGAAGAATATTCTTCCTTAATCAAAAATCACACTTGGGACTTCACTTCACTTCTTAAGGGAAGGAATATGGTTCAATTTAGGTGGATATATCAGACCAAGTTTGTAGTAAATGGGTCAGTTGATAAGTACAAGGCGCGATTGGTTGCCAAGGGTTTCTCACAGGTGGCAGGCATTGACTACTCAGAGACCTTTGCACCCATTGCAAAGATGACTTCTATCCGACTCACCTTGGCTATTGCTGTAGCACATGGCTGGGATGTGCACCAAATGGATGTGAAGAGTGCCTTTCTTCACATAGAACTAGAGGAGGAGATCTACATGGAGTAGTCACCAGGATTTGTTCAGGATTCTTCCTTAGTATGCAGACTTAGGAAATCTATTTATGGCCTCAAACAGGCCCCTTGGGCTTGGTATGCCAAGATGGATTCCTTCCTTCTCACAACGAGTTTCACTAGGTGCCATTCTGACCCCAATGTCTACTTCTTATGGCAGGATGATTCGCTCTTGATTTTGGTTCTATATGTTGATGACCTTTTGATCACCAGGAGTTCTTCATCAGCTATTGCAGTGGTGAAGGCATCTCTCTAGGATAAATTTGACATGATAGACTTGGGTTTGTTGCACTAATTCCTTGGCATCGAGATCTCATAATCAGATTCAAGGATTTCTCTTGCACAACCTAAGTATGCTCTTGACTTATTGGCTCGGTTTCACATGGCTAATTGTAAGCCATCTCCGATTCCATTTCTATCAAGAGTCAAGCTTGAGGCTGACTGTTCTTCACCATTGGTTGATGCCACTCGGTATCGATAACTTGTTGGTAGTCTCATCTACTTGACTCATACCAGACCTAACATATCATATACAGTGGGACTTGTCTCTAGATTTATGCAAGAACCTCATGAGCTACATTGGAAAGCAACTAAGAGGATCTTGCATTACATAAAGGGTTCACATAGATATGGGATTCATTATAGATTTGGCATAGAGGTTGACTTGGTTGGATATATAGATTCAGATTGGGCTGGCGATTCACAGACTCACAAGTCCACTTCTAGTTACAGTTTCTTTCTAGGTTTTGGTCCTATCAATTGGTCTAGCAAGAAGCAGAATGCTATTGCTATATCATCCACAGAGGTAGAGTATAAGGGAGCTATTAATGCATCTACTAAGGCTATTTGGCTTTAGGGGATTCTTTTTGAGTTTGGCATTCTTATCAGGAAGCCCACCATCATTTATTGTGATAACCAAAGTACCATTCATATTTGCAAGAATTTGGTTCAGCACCAGCAGACCAAGCACATAGAGATTCACATGCATTTCATTTGGGAGCTTATTCATAGTCAGGTCATTGACTTAATCTTTTGCCAGTCTTCAGAGCAAGTTGTAGACATCTTCACCAAACCTTTCACCGAGAGCAAGTTCATTCATCTATGAGCTCTTCTTGGGGTGCGGTTTACATCTGTAACAACATCATCTTCAGGGGGGCCTTTTAGCCTTCTCGTTTATTTATATCTCTATTTTGGGGGGGAGTTTTTTCCTATGAGTTTTCTCCTTTTCTCTATCTTATGGGAGATTGCTTTTGTACATGGGTACCTCATCAAGCCTAGTTGTCGGGACCCATTTTATATTTCCACACTACCCACCTAAGCTACGCTTATGGGGGTGTTAGTGTAGGTTTTTATTTTTCCCTATTATTTAATTAGGGAAATTATATATTTGTGCATACATGAAGTTTTCCTACATTCATGGGATAGGCTAGCTTATGTAGAGATGTGTGTCATAGATGTATCATAGGTGTCATAAGAATTTCATAAGTAACTCCTTTGTCTGGCTATTCTAGGTATGGGAGTTACTTTTCTAGTCTTAGCACCCTGTCACCACCTTTCATAGAGGAGTTACAGTCTACTCTTGGGGTGCTTTGACCACCTTTTGTGGAGGAGTTACGTGCTCTCTTATATGTATTCTTCACTTTGACCATCTCTTGTAAATGGAATATTGGATTTTCTCCAAATTGTCTATGCAATTGTCTCTTGTTTGATTTTATTTACTTTAGCATTTTGTGGTATTCACTTGCTTCGTCCCATGCAATCATGACTCATGCATCCTTGTTTTTCAGACCTCGGCGAATCCTCTGATAATTTTATCCTTTCCCTTGATAATTGTATTGGGATGGAGTTTTATATCTTTATTGAGGATAGTATTATGGATTAGGAGGATCTCTTAATTGATATTGAGTTGCTTGAGCTAAGCTCTCAATGATACGATTTCTTTATCCTTGTCCACAATGTTATCTACCTTCTTGGGAAAGGCTCTTGGATTCACATTGGCATTGGGAACTTGTGACATGCTTGGAGCTTCAACTGAATTGTGAGATAACAAAGGCATGGGAACTCTTAGAGGAAGTCTTCTGACCTGAATTAAGCTATTCTCAACCTCAATTTCTAGATCATATGTACCTAAAAGAGTGAATCCTCCCATTGACTACAACATAACAACATCAGTACCAATCCCTTTGAGGTATATTAGAAACACAAAGCTAGGATGAGGTCTCATGATTGGTTGTAGCCTATACTATGTTCTTTGAAATCTCTCATTGAAATCTCCATGGATTCATTTGGACCTCTTATTACATTCAACTGATGTATTAGGGAAGCATGATCAATCTTGTTTTCAAATCTTGTAACCAACAGGTCTCCAAAGCCATCCCAACTTATAATGCATCCCCCTTCAAACTTTCTAGACTAGTCAAGTGCTTTTCCTTTTAAAGACATAGCAAGTAGCCTAATGGCTATGTTGGCCCTACTAACATTATGGAAATTACAAAAAATAGAGATGTCTCTAATATGTTCATATGGGTTAATATGACTCTTAACATTAAAACTAGGAAAATTTTTGGTAGCATTCAGAGGGATGGGGTCATATACAAGAAGCTCTATTGAGTTTTGGGTATTAAAATTAGGAAGGGTTGACATCTATCCATCTCTCATCTTTCCCCAATTTCTCTTCTTTCCCTTTGATCCTCTATTTCTTCCTCTTCTTCAACTTCTTCCTCTCCTTGAACTTCTTCAACATCTTCCTCTTCTTCTCCAAAACCTCCTTTCTAAGGATTTAATAGGGCTAGGAGTGGTTCAGGGTGTTGTTCTTCAAGAAGAGCTTTAAATAAAGGGGATTGGTTAAAAAATATTGAGGACCTTGTGAGGACCATATAGGATAATGTATAAAACTTGGTCTAGAACCAAGGATTCACACTCTTTTGAAGTCACCAAATGCTGGGTTAGGGGTATTTCTACTACTTTAGTCCTGTCAAGACCAGCATTCACCTTGACTTAGCAATAAAACTTGGTCCTACCAAGTGTACCAAAACTATTGTCTCCAAATCTTGCACCCTAGAAGAGGGCTATTCAAGCCTCTTGATGAGCTTAAAATATGGCTCATTATTGATATGTTATTTCCCTCAATTCATCTCTCAAGGATATTATCTTATGTAAATCTTAGATTTTTAGATAGCTATTACATAGAAAATAGATATTTGTCTTGTTTATATTAAACCAAAGACTAAACCTTTACTTTATCATTAATGTCTAATACATAGCATGTTTTAGTGACTTTTGTTGTGAAGAATGCTCAAGCAAAAGACACATGCAAAGTATAGTGAACATACAATTTTGATCTCCATCCAGTAAAACTATAGACTCTGTAGGCTTGATTCTACAGACTCTATAGGCTTGTTGCTACGGACTCTATAGGCTTGTTTCTATGAACTCTACAGACTTATTTCTTTGGACTCCATAGACTTGTTTCTATAGACTCTATAGTTCGTTCCTCCCGACTCTGCAAGATCAATTCTGAGAATTTTGTAAGGATGAAGCTACACATAGGGAAGCTGGTGGCCAGATAGGATAAGAAAGAATAATTTTAGCTAGAATCAGATAAGGAAAATAACTGCCTACTATTTTGTAGGATTTGCTTTTGATAAAGTTGTATATATATTTGGATCTTAGGACTATTATAGGATATGATATCTATTTTATCAGAATAATTGGATCTCTTGAAAATCCAATCTCCTATTTTTCGATGAATGGATTGACCAAGAAATCCTATTCCTTTGTATCCTATTTTGAGTTGATTATATTAGTATAAAATGTAAGATTTTCATATACAATTATAGGTAAATATCAGATGATAGAAAGTAGATAGGAAAATTTGTATGAGCATATTATAGGTTTTAGCTAGATTGTAATCATTTTAGTTTTATAAATTAATACTTTAGTTTCCAGTATTGATTAATCTTTATTCCTAAGTTTGAGAGGAGCAAGGGCCCACTCTCCTTGGAATCAGGAACTGTGTATGGTATTTATGTTATGTTTTACTAATTTGTTGTTATAATTAATTAGAATCTTGTTAATATTTACATTTATTCATAAAAATATCAAAATAAGTTTATAGTTTAAAACACATTTTTTATTCCAAAGTCATTTAAATTCTAAGCAATGTGTGTTTTATTTTACAGTAAACATGTGAAACAAATTTCCTTTTGTTAAGTGAAGAGTGTGATTTTACTTTCCACGCAAGCGTAAATAGGAGTGTGATTTTTACTTTCAGCAAAAGAGTGGATTGGTTTGATTTCTTCCTTTTCAACAAAAAAGTGAATCACATAATTTAGGACACATTTATTTCTTTAGTCAAAGTCAAACTAGGACAATCAAACACCCCTATAAGCAACCTTCTAAATATACCATCCCATACCTTACTGCAGACAACTTTGGACACCAGCCCTAGTTAATAAGACATCAATTAAATATTGATTAAATGAGGAGTTAAATGACACTCATCATTTTTGTCACCATTACTGAGGAACATAAGGTGTTAGTAAGGTAATAATTATTGGTCTAGAGTGAAAAATAGAAAACATTTTAAAATTCTATAAAATTCCATAAAAATTTAATAAATTGATGTACCATTCTAGAGATTCTAAAGGATGATTCATCCCAAAGTTTCCACCAAGAACACAATTTGACACTCCTTCAACATCTCTGATTTGTGAAATAGAAGTTATAAGTGAAACCTATCTACAAGAATCTTCTAAAACTTAGCCATTACCACAAGCAAGCCCCATAGGACAAATTCCTCAGGATCAATCTCTTGTAAGAAGACACTATTTAGAAGTTGCCAAGGATTTAGAAGAAGCATTTCAAAAATTTGTAACTGAAGAAAATTTTGATAATTTTGAACAACCCATAACTAATACCACAAATATTCAGTGGGAAGATCTTCTCGACTTTGAAACATCATCAGAAGAAGAAATGGCTGTCTAACAAAATCAATAACTTGCACAACTAGGAAGGACTTTCTTCTTTCCTATTATTACAGATCCTAATGATCAAACCCCCATGAAAAATATTTCACTAGCTAATCTACCAAATTTTTAGGGAAGATGTATAGAAGATCTTGATCAATTCTTGTTCAAGTTTAAGGTGCTATATCAAACCTATGATTACATAACAGATGGACAGAAATTAAAACTATTTCCCTCTACACTTAAAGATGTGGCTATGAGATGGTTCATGGGTTTACCTGGTGATGATTCTATTAGAACATGGGATGACATGGAAATAGAATTTTTGAACAAATATCAAGATTATTGCCGAGTGTGAGAAAGAAAAGAGGATTTCTTCAAAATCAAACATAATGAGGATGAATCTTTAGAGGATTATTTGGATAGATTCATGTTCACTCATAAAAGAAGAAATTATCCACTCACTGAAGACATTCAAAAATTGGTTTTCTTGAAAGGGTTGGAAGAAGACACTAGAGATGCCTTAAATCTGATGGGAGGAGGAGATATAAATAAGTTAGCTTTTGATCAAATTTTTGAGCTTTGTACCAACTACTCTCAAATGAAACTTGGAATTAGGAAAGGAAGATTTGGGAAATATAATGAAGTGGGTAAGTTAATGGAAGAATTTTCTAATCTAAAGACAGATATCTTAGTTACACTAAATAGTACTTTGGATGGCCTTCAAGCTAAGGCAAATGCAACATAACTCTTAGCAATCTATTGTCTTAAGTGCAAATAAAAACATGCCCTTAGAGACTTCCCCCTAGATAGAACCAATGTTTCATCATCTAGGATCTATGATACAACAGATCATGATACCAAACATTTCACCCTTTTACCTATTTTAAAGAATCAAATGAAAACATAAGTCCAATCCACTGAATAAGTAAATTATATTCAGAGACAAAACTTAGCCCCATAAAACCAGGCTCAAGGAAATTTAATGCAATAAATCTAGTTAATCCATGGATGGCACCATGGAATGATTTAGTTCCTTCACCATTTTGGAATCAACCCTAAATTCTATCAATTCAAAATCCATGGACATAACAAGATTGGATGCCAACAACCCCATAGATGGTACTACATCCACAGTAATAATAGGTACCATAGCAACAATGGATACCACAACCATATCAACAATGGAATCAATAGTGGAACCCACAGCCATAATTCACCCAACCAAGAAGACCACTTCAACTACAAACTATTATGCCACCCCTAGTTATTTAGCAATAAGGAAAAATCAATCAACCCTCAATGCCTGCATAACCAATATCAAATTTGAAAAATAAACAACCAACAATTATTTATGTTAATGAATAGGAAGAAACAATCAATGTTGGAGCTATTGAGTGTTTAGACATACATTTAAGATTAGGGAAAACTATACAAAAACCTCCAGTTCTCATTTTTGAAATACTTGATGAAAATGAAAAAATAGAATAATCTCAATTAAATATTGGAGAAGTCGAAATCAAAATGAGCCCTAAAGTAAACAAAAGAAACACTACTACACTAGTAGTTCCTTTTCTTGAAAGATTAAGAGAAATTGATATTAAACCAGAATCAAACTTGGTCTATGAGTTGTAACAGATCAATATTGAGGTACCCTTAATACAAGCTATTAGGGATATACCTAAATTAAACAAGATCATCAAAAACCTTTGTATCAAGACACCTAGGAGGAAAGCAAAATATCTAGGAACCATTCATGTTGATATAAAAGTTGCTGATTTATTAGCAGGAAAACTATTAGTTCCAAAATATGCAGATACATGAAGCCCAGTGATCACAGTCATAATTGGAGGTAAAGAAATTTCTAACATCTTGGTAGATTTGGGAGAAACAATTAATGTTGTGACAATTGATACTCTCCATGCATTATCTCTTATGAAAATGCAACCCACAACTACCATTCTTCAAATGGCAGACTAGTCTATAACTAAACCAGAAGGGATTATAGGAAATATTGAAGTACTAATAGAGTCTTGGGAGTATCCAGTAGATTTCATTGTCTTACAACACAAAATAAAGAATCTAAAATATGCCATAATCCTAGGTAGACCATGGCTGGATATTGTAACAACATTAATTGATTGAAGGTCAGGAGACATGAACATTTCTAATGGGATAAAGTCTAAATGCATCTCTTTGTATCCTCTTGCAAAACCATCAACAAATTGCATACAAGAACTTTGGGTGGATGAATCAAACAACACATTAAACAAAATTTCCTCATTAGCTATGATCATAGTTAAAAAACACTTGGAAGAATTTAACAGAGACATATACCTAGAATCTACGGACTCTACCAGTCTAAAATCTATAGACTCTGCCAGTCTGAAAGCTATGGACTTTGCCAGTCTGAAATCTACGGACTCAGCTAGTCTAAAAACTACAGACTACCTTAGTTTAGGATTCTTGGTTCAGATAGAATATTTTGAAAGCTCCACTTCTACTTCTTCTATTGTTTCTTCATCATATGATCATGGAGTGATTCAAGAAAGTGTGTGGAAATTGGTAGAATAATAATAAACTCATTTCTTAGATGCATTCCATTGTTCTTTAACAAGACTAATTCCTCCTGGAAAAGAGTTTGTTGATAATGTAAGCATGTTTCATAAGCTACTTCCTCATCCATGTCCTCTAAACTTATTGATTAGTGAGTTTAAGTAAATAGAATCCAACTACCTAGGTACTAAACCAATCATGGTATTACCTGGAAAGATTTTGAACATCAATAGTTGGTTAACAAATGAAGAGGAAGATCAACTCTTTGAAGTAATAGAAAGACATACCAAGGCTTTTGCTTGGGATTATACTGACATGAAGGGAATTCACCCTAGCATATGCACTCATCACATTTACATAGAATATGTCAAACTGGTTAGACAACCATAAAGAAGAATAAACCCAGCATTAAAGAAAATAGTCAAAACAAAAATCCAAAAGTTGCTGGAAGTTGGGTTTATTTACCCCATCTCAGACAGCCAATGGGTTTCACCTCTAGTAATTGTTCCCAAGAAAAATGGAAAGTTAAGGGTATGTGTAGATTATAGAGAACTGAACAAAGCAATACTAAGAGATTACTTTTATTTACCTTTCATTGATCAAGTTCTTGACAACTTGGTAGGAAAAAGATATTTTTCTTTCCTAGATGGGTTTAGTGGGTATAACCAAATAAAAATAGTAGCTGAAGATCAAGATTAAACCATATTTACCAACCCTTGGAGAAATTTTTCTTACTGAGTACTTCCATTTGGACTCTGTAATGCTCTAACAACCTTCCAAAGAGCAATTCTAGAAATATTCTCTGACCTTATAAATGATAATGTTGAGGTATATATAGATGATTTCACCATTTATGGTGGAACTTATGAAGAGGCTCTTACCAACTTGGAAAGAGTATTGATCAGATGTGAGGAACATCAATTATCTTTGAGCTATGAGAAATGTTTGTTGATGATGGATGAAAGAATAGTCCTGGGACACCATATTTATGTAAAAGGCATTCAAGTAGATCTAAAGAAAGTTGAAATAATCTCTAAGTTATCCATTCCACAAACACAAATTGAAAATAAGAGTTTTTTGGGACATGCTGGTTATTATAGATGCTTCATAGATAAGTTTAGCTAAATAGCTACCCCTATGTTTGTCTTGCTTGCAAAATATAGTACATTCGAATAGAGTGATAGTTGCCAACATGCCTTTGAGACCATCAAAGCTAAACTTGTTACTACTCTAGTATTGAGAGGGACAAATTGGATTAAGCCATTTCATATATACACAGATGCTTCCAATACAACACGAGGATCAGTCCTTAAACAAAAGGATGAAGAGGGTAACATGTATGCTATATATTATACTAACAAAAACATGACATCCACTGAAAGAAATTACACCTCAACTGAGAGGGAATTCCTAACTGTAGTTTATGCAAATAATAAATTCAAACACTACATAATAGGTTACAAGGTATTTGTCTATACAGACCATTCAGTGATTAGATATCTTACCAACAAACCAATTGTGGGAGGTAGGATTATTAGATGGCTATTGCTCTTACAAGAATCTGATGTTACTATTATAGATAAACTAGGGAAGTCTAATGTGGTGGCTGATTTCTTATCTAGAATGAACACTACAGGTGAAGAAAAACCAATGGAATATGACTTTCCATATAAACAACTATTTTTTATTACATCAAAATCTCCTTGGTTTGCTGATATAGCCAATTACCTCACCATAGGGAAGTTTCCTCTGCAATTTTCACAAAAAGAAAATAAACATTTAATCAAAGAAAGTTCTTTTAAATGGATTAATGGAATGTTATTTAAACTTGGACCTGACCATATGTTTCATAGGTGTGTGATAAATGGTGAAGCTTATGATATCATCAAAGCTTGTCATGATGAACTAGGAGGAGGTCATTACTCAGGTAAAAAAACCATACATAAAATCTTGGGAGCAGTATACTATTGGCCTCATCTTCATCAGCAAGTAAAAAGATATGTCAGACATTGTGATGCTTGTCAAAGAATTGGACAACCTACTCTTTCAATAGAGATGCCTCTGCACGCCCATACTCAATTGGTTTTAGAACCATTTGAGAAATGGGGAATTGATTTTATAGGTCATGTAGATCCTCCTTCTTGAGGAAAAGAATATCTTCTAGTATGTATGGACTACATGACCAAGTGGGTAGAAGTGGAAGCAATTAACTCATGCTAGAGAAGAGATGGTAGTTGATTTCTTATATTTAAAAATCATGCAAAGATTTGGTACTCCAAGGGAGATAGTCTCAGATCAAGGACCACAGTTTATGTCAAACATGATAAATCACTTCATGCAAGTATATCAAACTCAACACAAAAAACATCTCCATACCATCCTTAGGCTAATGGGCAAGTTGAAGTCACTAACAGAGAACTAGAAACCATTTTAACCAAGGTTGTTAATTCTAACAAAAAGGATTAGATAGATAAGGTACCATAAGCTTTTTGGGCCTATAATACTACTTGGAAAAAAATAACTAAATTTTCACCTTATGAATTAGTTTATGGTAAGAAGCCTTTATTCTCTATTGAATTTGAATTACAAACTTTAAAAATAACTATAGAAGTAGGAATTGAATTAGAAGAAATATATAAAGAAAGACTCCTACAACTTAATCAACTTGATGAGATAAGGATGGAAGCACTACAAAGAATTGAATTGGTAAAACATCAAATAAAATTTTGGCATGATTCACAGATCAAGCAATGAAAGTTTCAAAAAGGAGATTGGGCACTGTTGTTTGATTTCAAATTTCAACAGTTTAAAGGAAAACTACAAACGACGTGGTTGGGACCTTATCAGATTGAAGAAGTCTTTGAAAATGGTTCTGTTAAGCTAATACCTATTGATGATAGTAGAAGAGCTATGTTAGTTAATGGATACAGATTGAAGCTCTATCAGAAACCTCTTAATAAAGAAGAATTTATTCAAAAGGTAAAGGATCAAGTAGATGTTCTGGAGAGCTCTGCTTCTTCTAGAGAATATGCTCCTTGATAATCTTGTAGTATCACAAAAATAATAATAATAATAATAATAATAATAATAATAATAATAATAATAAAAATAAAAATATCAATAGTGAAAATCCTTTTAGGGACACTATTGACAATGCATGCCCAGAAAACCAGCTGGTTGGCTGGCTATGCATTGTAAAAAGGGTTTTGGCTAGAAAACTAGCAATGGCTAGCCAAAGAGAAAAAATAAAACTTATAAGAAAAAAAATAGAGAATCTCATCATGTCACTATGATTGGTCATCTCCATGCAATAAACTAATCCATGCAAACTTATTTGTGCAAAACATATGGTGAGCAAAGTATACATCTAAGTTCAAAGTAAGATATATATTTTATTTGTCTATGATTAGTTAACTAATTATATTTGATTTAATTAAGACTTAGTCTACAGAGATGACCCAAATTTGAATCTTCCAAAATGAAATGACATGACACATGCCATAATGAAAAAAACATGCAATTGAGGTGTAAAAGGTGTATGGATAAGTGTGCAACTTTGATATAATCAATTGAATCGCTATCACTATCAAATTAACACACCATCATTTCACCCAAATTGTGTTAATGAGACAAAATGGCTGGCACACTCTGTAGAAATGTGCGGTGCCTAACTATATTAAGTCATCATATCAAACTACAAACTCATGCAATTGTAGCATTTGATATGAACTATTTCATTTCTACAGACTTCAACAGAAGCTTGTCTATAGATCCTCCATGATTGTTGCCTACCAATCTTCAGTGACTATTGCCTACCAATTTCAACAAAAGACTGGCCTACACCTCAATCAGAGTTAAAGGAATAGAGTTGACTGTAAATCTACATAGAAATGGGATAGAAGATGAGATCAGAGCTAAAGAATGTGGTAAAGTTTCATAAAGACAAAGCTTCTATGGCAGTATTTAGAGCCAATGGTTGGCTACCTTTCATTGAAAATTTCTAGGGTTTCGACAAAATAATGGTAAGTGAATTCATCACTAATCTCACCCCTAAAATTTTAATTGTGAAAGGCATTGTTATTCTTGTTACAACTCAAGTTATAAGCCAACTTATATAATTTATAGAAGAGGGAATGAGAGCTACAGACAAAATTTCATTTAATGATTTAATTAGTCAGTTTAATGGTAATGATCAGATTGAGACTTCATGTCTAGTAGATTCTAAGGGCAAATCAAAAGGAATTAGTAGAAATTCACTTCCTGAACCCTATAAATCTGTAGCCAAATGGGTACTCAAGTATATTATTTGTGAGGGTCAACACAATCTTTTAGGGGGAGATGCCATGAAAATGTTAATACACCTTAAGCATGGGACACAAAACCCTCAATACAAAATTAACCTCCCATCCTTCTTATATGGTGCTCTCCAAGTTATGTCTACAACCCCTAATGCTGCTCTTAGGCATCATGGCCTTATTCATCTCATTATCCAACATCACTTCTTTCAACAATGACAAGAGGTCTAGGAGGAATTTTAGAACAGTATAGCATAACAAATTCTAAATTTGCTTGCATAAGAAACTCCAAATTTACCATAAGATCACTCATCTCCACCTGCTGCATCAGCTGAGAAAACAATGCCAAGGAAGAAATCATAGACTGTAGTCTCAACATAAATTCCTTCTTCTTCAAGAAGAATCATAAGGTCTCAAATTCCTAAAGCTTCAAGGTCTCCAAAAGAACCTCATGAATCTGTAGTGCAATCAATTCCCTTGTTAGGAAGAATAAAATTAAGATGAAAGGTTACTATGGAACCTGAGAAGACTGAGGGTTTGATGGTTGAGAAGGAAAGCCAACTGAGTGTAGCTCAGAGAGTGACTAAAAGAAGGAGAAGGCTCATTCTAATAGATGAAGATGAACAAGAGGCTGTATACATTCTGAAAAGTCTTAAAATAGTATCTCATTCCCCCATGCATCAAAATATCCCTACACCTATATATATTGAAGAAATTCCTTCCAAAAGGAACTCTCCAATCATAATGGAGGAGCCAATTCTTGAGGAAGAGCCACACACAGTAGCGAAATCAAGTATGGTAGAATAACCACCTATTCCAGTTGAAACTATAATGGATAAAGGAAAAATAGTATGTATCAATGAGAAAGGTGAATCATCTAATCTAAAGGATCCTATTATTAAATTTGCAACTTTCTCAAGCTCAAGCTCTTAAACAACAACAAACAACTAACATTGCTACCTTAATTAGTCAATTATAGAACAAGGATCATCTCAACTCATTTTTGGTGCAAAAATTAGATACATCTACTGATCATGTAGCATAAGTCTATAGATTAGAGGAAATAATAAAGGAATATGAAAGTGAACAAATAGATCTTTGGATATGTGTAGAAAATCTGAATAAGGAAAATAAGAGATTGTAGAGTTTGGTAAACTCTTCTGAAGCACTTGATGTTGCAACTTCTCCTCCTAAGGTATTTGTTGACCATAGTTGTTAAATAAGTGATCTAGGTATTCCTCCCTTGAAAATACTACATCAAATTGAAGAAGAATATTCTGTGCTTAAATAGAAAAACAAAGATGCAACTTCTTCAAACAAACTCTTGTAAAATGAAAAGAAAGAATTAGAAGCTAAAGTCCAAGATTTAGAAGAAAATTTGCAGGATGTATGCAAATTAAAGGAATCTCTTTTAGCATGTAGGAATCCTTCTCCTACATACAATTTGTTTTTATTTGAATAATTTTATAGATGGCAGCTTTTGTGGATCTCTTGTCATCTTCCTTACAAACTTTTACAGCCAACAACATTTTTGAAAATTTTCTATAGTGCTGAAACTAATCAACAAAATTTGCTTTATGAATTTTATTTACATGATTTGATTCTAGGAGACCATGAGCACAATAAATTTTTGATAAACATTCATGTAGGAGAATTTCAACTGAGGACATTACATTCTACATTCAAAAATAAAATAGCATGGAAAAGCAGATTTGAGAACTATATAAATCATGCTAAGACTATATGATTACGTTGTCAGACCAGCCTTTCCTATTCCCAGATTGATTAAACATAATTTTAACTATGCTTTGTTAGATGATGAGATTAAAATGCATTATTTACAGGCTTTATATCATTGTGATGTTTCTTTTAATTTGTTTTCAAGATAGAGTTTTGATTTAGTGGTGGCTACGAGTGTAAACAGATGGGACCAACTTTCAGTGCCTCTTAAAAGATGAGAGGTCATGTCTGTTAAGCAAAAAATATACTGAGGGGGGGTGAATCAGTATATTATATATCTTATAAATCTTTCCTTTAACCAAATTCCACTTATTCAATCATTCAAGATATGTAATAAAACTCAAACAATAAACATCACACAAGATAGAGAGACACACCAGATATAATGTGGAAACCCAATGTGGGAAAAACCACGGAGAATCAATCTCAAATATATTCATGAGAACAAAACCACAAGAGCACCATACCCCTTTGCCAAGTATAAACCTTAGATACAATTCATGAGCACCAACCCACAGGAGCTTCAAACCCTTTTGCTGAGCACCAACCCAACACCTATTCGTGAGCACCAACCCACAAGAGCACCAACCGCTTTGCTGAGCACCAAACTGACACCTATTCATGAACACCAACCCACAAGAGCACCAACCCCTTTGCTGAGCACCAATCTAGCAACAATTCGTGAGCACCAACCCACAGGAGCACCAACCCCTTTGTGTATACCACACACCTATCTCTCAATGTTGCTATCTCAACAAATGATAGATCAATACAACATCTCCTTCCTCTCTCTCACCTTTGCTATTCTAAGCTAGATATAATAAATACAAATCATATTCATCTCTCACAATTTCTCTTCTAAGCTAGATATTACAATATCAAATCAACCTCTCACACACATATTACAAATGGCTTCTCAAGCCTTTATTTATAGCTTTCCAAATGACCTTTGGCCTTCCCCCTTTGTGACCTTTCAATCCTCATGGAAAATGGTGCCAATCTTAGATGACCTTCATATCCAAGCATTTGAAAAGTCATGTGGTGACCCTTCATGACCAAAAACGTCCTTCCCACGTTTGTCCTTATCTTTGGTGACTTTTCGTATTCTTTAAAGTGTCCCTTCATGAGAAATTCGCCCTTACTCTTTTGTCTTCACTTGGTGACTCTTGGTATTCCCCAAGATGACTCTTCATGGGAAAATACGTCCCATCCTTCTTTTGTCTTTACCCCGTGGCTCTTCAACTTCTCCATGGGCCCTTCTTTTGTCTCATATGCAACCAAAAATATATTCGTTAATATTAAATAAATATTAACTCATATTAGCCAAGATATATTTATTACCAACAACATTACATGCAATGGGGCCTTTATCACCAATAATACTAAACCTTTGACATCAATGACAATATTTCTAACAATCTCCTCCTTTGTCATTGATGGCAACCTCAATCTTGAAACTACCACATCCTATCACCTGCACATACCGTCATCTAAAAACATACAGTAACTCCCCCTTACTGTAGCAACCTGTACTTGTTCCCTGTACCTATTTTCTACACCTATACCTGTACCTATTATTCTCCCCCTTTGACATCAATGACAAAGGGCCTACCTAGAGCTAACACTTAGCTCCCCCTCACTTGATGCTGAACATCAATGGTAGGAAGTAATAGAAATTACTCCTAACTCCTCTCACTGATCTTTGAATGTATCCTTTGATTATGCCTTTGAGAAGATATCTGACAAAACATATACATTATTACCTATCCTTTGAGCATCTGCAATCAACTCATTTGAATCTTTTCTTCTAATCTCACAAATTTTAGCATGAAACCTTAATGTGTATCCGTGATCACATATTTGACTAACACTTAATAGATTATGCTTAAGACCTTTTACATACAAAACATTCTTAGTCTTAGTTATACCATAATCCAAACTCAAAGTACCTTTTCTGGCTATCCTAGCAGTGGTTTTATCTCCTATCATATGCCTCAAACATCCGCTATCAATTAACCATGGCTGATCTTTACCTCCCACATGCAGAGTTGTCTGTACCATCATAGAATCTTCATGTTGTTTCTTCTGCCATGAACATGTCTGAACCTTCTTCTTGATGAATGGATCTTTGACACTCTGATTCTTCTTCTTGATGAATAGAGCTTTGAAACTTTGATCCTTCTTGACTGACTTGAACACGCTTTTGCAATACTGAGCTATGTGTCCAAAGTTGTTGCACTTGTAGCATACTATGGTCTCTTCATCAAAGCTTGATAGAGGAGAAAGAGTTGTGGCTTCTGATTGAATCTACTTGACTTTCCTTCCCCTTATTTCTTAATTTGTTATCTCTTTTTCTACATTCTAATTTCTTGTGACCATATCCATTACAATAAAAACAATAGCCATAAAAATAAGACATGTCTGTATATCTCTGACCTGATTGCCTTTTGTAGTTTTGTTCTCTCTAGCCTTCTCTGTTTGGAATGTCCTCTGTATTCTTCTCTTCTCCCCTTTTTGTTTTCTCTTGTGTAAGAGCTTCAAAATAGCTATTTTTAATTTCAAAATTGATCCCAGTCTTATCTGAATATGCTTTTTGACTTTCCAATAACTTATTCAGCATGTTAGTGCTATCCTCAAATTTTGAATCACTAACTACTTTATCATTGACTGCTTTCTGAATATCTTCTTTTAAAGAGGTAATTTCAATAATATACCTTTCACAATATTTTCTTGCTATTTCCAACTGTGCTTTGAGATCTTCTTCATTCTTCTTGGCTTCTTCAAAGTGTGCTTGTAGATCTTCAATCATTTCCTTTGACTCTTGTTCATTTTTCTCGATCTGGCGCTTTAATCTTCGATTCTTCTTCTGAACAGCTTCTAACTCTTCTAAGGCACAATTTAGTTCTCCTTCCATATCTACTTTAGCTTCCTCCTCTTCTTCTTTTTGATTATCATGTATGGCCATGAATATAATCTCTTCTTCTTCTGAATCGCTGACTCCACTATCTTCAACTGAGCTAGGATCCTTAGAATACAGGCTCTTCTTCTCGAATCCCTTCTTGGATTTGCCTTTGAAATTATTCTTGTATGTAGGCTTTTCTTCTTCATCATCTTTAACTTTATCTGGGCATATAGCTAAAAAATGTCCAATCTTTCCATAATTAAAACATTTAAAAGGTAATTTTTCTTGATATTTACCTATTCCTATTTTTGGCTTGCAAATGAAAAGTGCTTCGTTGTCATCTTCATCATCACTGGAACTATCACTTGATTCTTGAATCTTAGCTTTCTCCTTCTTTGATGTCTTGAAATCCACTTCTCTCTTTGAGGGTTTATCTTGTTCTGTCCACATCTCATATGCCGTGAGAATACCATGAAGCTCATCCATCTTTAGCTTGGCTAAATTCTTCATCTCCTCGATTACCGAAACCTTTGCATCATATCTCATTGGTAGAGATCTCAAAACCTTTTGCACCACCGTTGACTCTTCCAATGTTTCTCCAAGATCTTGAATCTGATTTACTATCTGATCAACTCGCAAAAGATAACTTGCTATATCTTCTTCTTCTTCCATCTTCAAACTTTCAAACTGCCTTCTAAAAGTCTGCAACTTAGCTTGCTGAACCTTTCCATCACCTTTGTAAATATTCTCAAGTTTTACCCAAGTTTCATGAGCAGATTTACATTGCATAACTTTAATAAATTTAGATTCACATAAACCACATAAAATAGCATTTAAAGATTTAACATTACATTCACTTGCCTTCTTTTCTGCTGGAGTAATTGTAGATGTCTGTGGCTCTTCATATTCCTCCACCACTACTTTCCATATGTCAAATCCAAGGGCCATCAAATAAACCTTCATTCTCATGCTCCAAAAATCATAATTCATCCCATCAAACAAAGGTGCCTTATTTGTAGAAAATCCTTCCTGTGACCCAGCCATCGTGCTTTCCTGATCTACCTTCAAGCTGTAAAACTTTTCAAAAATGAACTTGCTCTGATACCAATTGTTAAGCACATAATATACTGAGAGGGGGGGTGAATCAGTATATTATATATCTTATAAATCTTTCCTTTAACTAAATTCCACTTAATCAATTATTCAAGATATGCAATAAAACTCAAACAATAATCATCACACAAGATAGAGAGAGACACCAGATATAACGTGGAAACTCAATGTGAAAAAAACCACAGAGAATTAATCTCAAATATATTCGTGAGAACAAACCCACAGGAACACCATACCCCTTTGCCAAGTACAAACCTCAGCTATAATTCATGAGCACCAACCCGCAGGAGCTTCAAACCCCTTTGCCGAGCACCAACCCAGCACCTATTTGTGAGCACCAACCCATAGGAGCACCAACCCCTTTGCCGAGCGCCAACCCAACACCTATTCATGAGCACCAACCCATAGGAGCACCAACCCCTTTGCCGAGCACCAACCTAGCAACAATTCACGAGCACCAACCCACAGGAGCACCAACCCCTTTGTGTATACCACACACCTATCTCTCAATGTTTCCATCTCAACAAATGATAGATCAATACAACATCTCCTTCCTCTCTCTCACCTTTGCTCTTCTAAGCTAGATATAACAAATACAAATTGTATTCATCTCTCACAATTTCTCTTCTAAGCTAGATATTATAATATCAAATCAACCTCTCACACACATATTACAAATGGCTTCTCAAGCCTTTATTTATAGCTTTCCAAATGACCTTTGGCCTTCCCCCTTTGTGTCCTTTCAATCCTCATGGAAAATGGCACCAATCTTGGATGACCCTTCATATCCAAGCATTTGAAAAGTCATGTGGTGACCCTTCATGACCAAAAATGTCCTTCCCACTTTTGTCCTTATCTTTGGTGACTTTTCATATTCCTTAAAGTGTCCCTTCATGAGAAATTCGCCCTTACTCTTTTGTCTTCACTTGGTGACTCTTGGTATTCCCCAAGATGACTCTTCATGGAAAAATACGTCCCATCCTTCTTTTGTCTTTACCCCGTGGCTCTTCAACTTCTCCATGGGCCCTTCTTTTGTCTCATATGCAACCAAAAATATATTCGTTAATATTAAATAAATATTAACTCATATTAGCCAAGATATATTTATTACCAACAACATTACATGCAATGGGGACTTTATCACCAATAATACTAAACCTTTGACATCAATGACAATATTTCCAACAATGTCCCCAAATAAATTAAGATGGAGTATGAGGAGAGCGTCCTCAATTTTGGAAATCTTAATAGTGGTAATAAATTCTGAGGGAGAGGAGAAATGGATTGACCTGAGATATAGACCCCCTTTGCTGATTATACCTATTCCAGGATGATAGAGTTGGGCTCCATAATCAGAGGAGTAATTCAATATATGGAAACAAATGATTCAAGTACATCAAGGATTTACAAGTAATTTAGAAAAGCATATAATAAATGAATTTGATGAATATGATTTGAGTCAGAGTGTGGAAAGCAGAAGCCAGAGCTATGAATGCCAATAAATAATTGTAATGGGACTTGCAAAAGGTAAGGATTAGAGGAGATGATGAGCTTAGAATATGGCTCATTATTGACATGTTATTTCCCTCAATTCATCTCTCAAAAGATATTATCTTATGCAAATCTTAGAATGTTAGATAGCTATTATATGGAAAATAGATATTTGTCTTGTTTATATTGAACTAAAGACTAAACCTTTACTTTGTCATTAATGTCTAATACATAACATGTTTTAGTGATTTTTGTTGTGAATAATGCTCAGGGAAAAGACACAAGAGAAGTATAGTGAATGTGCAATTTTGATCTCCATCCAACAAAACTACGGTCTCCGCAAGCTTGCTTCTGCAGAATCTATAGACTTGTTTCTATAGACTATACAGGCTTGTTTCTATAGACTGTACTTACTAATTTTTATAGACTCTGCATGCTTGTTTCTATGGACTCCATAGGCTTGTTTCTATGGACTATGTAGGTTCATTCCTCCCAACTCTATAGGGTCAATTCTGAGAATTCTATAAGGATGAAGCTACACATAGGGAAGTTGGCAGCCATATAGGATAAGAAAAAATAATTATAGCTAGAATCAAATAAGGAAAATAACTATCTACTATTTTGTAGGATTTGCTTTTGATAAAGTTGTATATATATTTGGATCTTAGGACTATTATAGGATAGGATATCTATTTTATCAGAATAATTAGATCTATTAGAAATCTAATCTCCTATTTTTGGTTGAATGGATCGACCAAGGAATACTATTCTTTTGCATCCTATTTGGAGTTGATTATATTAGTATAAAATGTAAATTTTTTATATATAATTATAGGTAGATATCAGATGATATAGAGTAGATAATAGAGGAAAATTTGTATGAGCATATTATAGGTTTTATCCAGATTGTAATTATTTTAGTTTTATGAATTAATACTCCAGTTTCTAGCATTGATTAATCTTTGTTCTTGAGTTTGAGAGGAGCAAGGGCCCACTCTCCTTAGAACCAGGAACTGTGTATGGTATTTATGTTATGTTTTACTAATTTGTTATAATTAATTAGAATCTTGTTAATATTTACATTTATTCATAAAAATATCAAAATAAATTCACAGTTTAAAAAGCATTTTCTTATTCCAAAGTCATTTCCTTTCTAAGCAATGTGTGTTTTCTTTTACAACAAATGTGTGAAACAAATTTCCTTTTGTTAAGTGAAGAGTGTGATTTTACTTTCCACGTAAGCATAAATAGGAGTGTGATTTTTACTTTCAACAAAAGAGTGGATTATTTTTATTTCTTCCTTTTCAACAAAAGAGTGAATCATTTAGTTTAGGACACATTTCTTTCTTTGGTCAAAGTTAGAATAGGACAATCAAACACCCTCATAAGCAACCTTCTACATCTACCATCCCATACCTTACTACAAATAACTTTGGACACCAGCCCTAGTTGATAAGACATCAATTAAATATTGATTAAATGAGAAGTTAAATGACACTCATCACCTCCTCTAAATTTTGGAAATGTTGGGACATTTCCAGGCCTATGGGTGTGCCTATAAGTGGAAATGAACCTCTAGGTTGAAAGGGCTAGCTCCTTGTATTAACTTTTTATGCAATAAAATTGCTGAACCAACTTGTATGAATGAAAAGAGTTAGAAGTTTTCATAAATGAAAATCCTAGTCTAAACTGGTGATACACCAAGAATTAGTATCCATGTGTATGCCCTATACTTATGCAAAATATAATAGAATATAATATATACCTCAAGCTCTAGAATATTCTAACATAAGTATTTCAATGTAGAGACAAATTAGAATGAGTTTAAACAAGGTGAATGATTGAAACAAAAACTTGCATATTCTAGAAAAGGGTTACACATGCAAGGTCTCATATAAATAAAATGCACTTTGTATGCCCTATTGGATTTAATATTTACTCAAAATCATGAAGGACAAAGGATGGAAGGATAAAACATCACTTGTTGTCACTATGTATCTCTTGCATACCCAAGCAAATATCCAAAACTTAAAAAGGGGACAAACTAATGTTTCTTTGCTTAAAGGCAAGAAAATGACAAAACAAAATAGCAGGGCTTCACTGTACTATCTCTAGATGATTTAACAATATCCCAAGGGTCTTATTTATAGCAAAGAGAGAGAGAGAGAGAGGAGGGAGGCCTTTGGTGCCAAAAGAAGGAAATCAATTTTGTTGTAGGTCACCATCCTTGGCTACAACTAAACCTACCAAATATTCTTATTTTGGCATTCTATTTGATCTATGTCACTCTCTCGAATACCCTTTGCTTGCCCCCCAAAGATGATTCTTAAAGGCTGCCAACAAAAACAAGATACTTAGGGAAGGCACCAAAAATGGTCATTATCTATGGAACCACTTGTTATAAATCTCTTTCAGTGCCCAACCACTCCTCCTTGGCTTGTTGATTTACACAATGGCATGAAAAATTTGCTTTCATTCAATTTGGCTTTGTCTTTCCCTTTTGATTGGTCCTCAAGAAATGACTCAGATCATGGTTTTGAGTCATTGATCTATTTGGCATGGATACCTATGGATCATCCTCCATCTATCTCTGACAAGTCATGTGGCAGCTTTTGATTTGCATGATCATTCATCGTGAACCATGTCATTGGGCCAAGCTTGTTAGCTAAGCAACCTTAAAATTTTGACTTGCACTTGTAGATCCATTTGGGCTCTAGGATTGCTTTAACTTACTCTTTTAAGTTTTTTTATTGCTTCTACTTATAAAAGTTAATAAGCAAAGCTTTTTTAAAAACCTTATTTTACTTTGCTTAAGACCCTTTCAGGTTTTTTGAGTCCTTCTACTCCTTGCTTTCTCCTTCAGGTTCTTTAAGGTTCCTTATAAAAATTTTATAAGTAAAGCCTTTGACAAATCCCAATTTTCACTGCAGAGTCATTCAAGTTTTCTGAATGGATTTAATTCTTGTTTGAAGACTTTGGATATGAATTTGATGTCTTGTAGCATGTCACCAAGTTGCACCCCAATGGCTAGTTGGTCATCCTAAATTTGACATCCTACAACATGTCACATCTTTGAACCCCAATGGCTAGTTGTCTACATCAAAATTGATGTTCTACGGCATGTCATGGGAATCCATTTGGGCTCGGCTTATTGTTTCGAGTCTTTGGTCATGGTAATCTTCTCAAAGTAATTCTTTTAAGAATTTTGCTTTCAACTTTCTCAAAAGACAAGGACATGGTTCAAAAATCTTGAAGGAATTCCTTCAAGATTTTTGCTTCAGGAAAAATACATGGGGAAATAGTTAGGTTACTTCACAAACTTTTCCTAAAGGACACTCAAGTAGGGGCACAAGGTTCCTTCAAAAAATTCTAAAGGGCATTTCCAAAGGAAATTGATCCAGGTGGATCTCTTCATTTAAAAAAAGTCTCCATATTCTAATCAAAATGATTGCACAACATAGATCTCATTAAGAGCTTTCTGGCACTTTTCGCGCTTTGTAAAATGGACACTATATGCAAAAGTTATAGGCCGCTGAAGTTTTGGTCTGATAGGTAAAAATGTGGTGTCACAAGATGACATGGCACAATGTGGACATCCCAGGTGGCCCAACTAGGAGGTGACACGTGGCAGTCAATGGGAGTCCAATTTTTTTGAGTTTGGTTGATTTTTGTCTTTGACAACATGTACAAATTATGTAATTGTATTTAAATCCTTATTATGCCTTGTATTTCTCACATGTGGGACTAATGTCTAAGCCACGTAATACCATGTGGAAGACCGAAGACCAAACTATCAACCAAATCTATCACGCCAACCACCTTGGCATGCAAAGACCACATCCTACCCAAGGAAATCTCCAACGATAGCCTAAGTTAGGCATAATGCTAAGCCTTGCGCCTAATTCTCCCCCAAAAGGGGCGTTGGCAATGTAAAAGGTGGATGCCTATCTTTAAAAAGACTTGAAACCCATTCCAATTTCCCAATGTGGGACAAAAGGATAAGCAAAGCACCTAAATAGAAGGGATAAGTCTTAAACCTCAGACCTCTCGTGTAAAATTGATAAGCTTTGACCACTTGAACCATGGGTTTTCTAGTAATTTGAAAGGAGCGAACTTCTATTTGAAGGCAAGCTTCTCGCCGACTATGTATTTGAAAAATATAGACCAGTTTGTTATATTTGGAAATTTTGGAGCCCTTAGATGCTGAACTAGAGCTTGGAGTAAACTAAAAACTTGTTTAGATTTATAATATGCTCTGTGAATTATATTCATTTGCCCATTTTGGAGAATTGGTGATGCCATTTTGATCTATAGAAGTTGCCAATTTTGATTTGGAGAAGCCTCTGCATGTGATTCAGGAAGGTGAAAGACGTGTTGAGTCAGCCAAGGTCTTTCGAAGGTCTGAAACACTATTTTTTTAGAGAGTATATCTATTTTATTTATTTTAAGTATTATTTTATCTTGCAAAATTTAGCAACATTAATGGATCGGTTCGATAAGAACTCGTGGACATAGGAATTTCGAACCCCGTAAACAATTTCTGTATTTTGATCTTAGAATTCATTTTTGCATTTCAATTTTAATTAATTTGTAGATTATAATTTAGATTTTAATCATAATGAAAAAATTATTCATTTGATCATTTATGGGAAATTGGATAAAATCAGGAATTTGGTAAAATCTGACAGTTTTAATGGATAATGGATGCGAACTTTCATTTCACCTTTATTTCAATTTTGAAAATTGATTTGAATCAGATTGTCATCAATTTTTAATCATTCCAACAAAATAAGTTGAGAATTTCCACTTCCAATTTAGTTTAATTTTTGGAATTGAGAACTTAAGAGATCTTGGTAAACATTTTTTAAAAGTAGTGAAGTTCCTATTGGTGTTTACGGATTATAAATGGCCCTTCAAAATTTTTCTAAAGGGTAGGGCATGGACAAAGTGCCCTTCAAGAAAAATCCTAAAGGGTAACCTTGGAGAAAATGGTCAAAAGTGACCCTTCAAGAAAAATCCTAAAGGGCACTTATACAAAATGTCCCTTCAGATAAAATTTGAAGGGGCATTCAGGAAAGGCCAAGGCAAAAGTGCTCTTTGAAAAAAATCTAAAGGGTCACTTGGATGAAAGTGCCCTTCAAAAAAAATTTGAAGGCTCACTTGGAGGAAGAAACAAAGCAAAGTGCCCTTCAAAATTTTTCTGAAGGTCACTTAGAGAAAAAGTGCCCTTCAGAAAAAATTCTGAACAAACACTTGGGGGGAAAATAAGGTAAGGAAAAGTTCCATCAAATTTTTTTGAAGTGCACTTCAGGAAAAACTTAAGGCAAAGAAAAACTCGAGAAAGACAAATACAAATGACATCCTTCAAACCTAAGTATAAAGGAAAAGTCCAAGGAAAACAAGTCTAAAGGGCAAATATAAACGAGCCCGAAGGGAAGAAAGAAGGGGAAGGAAAAAAGAAAGGGAAAGTCAAGCCCAAAGGGAAAGAAATGACCTGAGGGGAAAAGAACAAAGGAAAAATAGAAAAAACAAAGGGGATGAGGCAAAACATGGGAATCCCAACATGAAGATGCCAAACCAACCAAGGACAAAACTGAGAAAAAGGGGGGACAAAAATTGGTCAATATTAACCTTATAATGAAACATTGATGTGAGAAGATGCAAATTGGAGAAGTTTATATTTAGTTAGTCCCTTGTTCTCATGTGTAACATGCAACTAGTTGGTATTCATAAAATAATTTGGTGTATCACCTCCTTTAGTGTAGTTTGATTTCAGTTTTCTCTCTCCATTTCCCCTCACAAGCATAGGTATAGTAGTGGTCTATAAGTGGTACATAAAGATATCTAGCCCTATCTAGAGATTCACCTCATTCTTAGGCTCACCCATAGCCTAGAGGTGTTTCAATTGTGCTACTTGGATGAAGAGAGCTAAGACATCTCCTCAAAGAGTGTAAATCCAAGTGACAATAATTTTTGGCATGCCCAGTGGGACTCTTAGTCCAAGAAGCTGAAAGATTTTTGGTGTTATCTTTCAACACATCAGCCTTTGGAGGCATCTATCTGAACATCAATGATGAATCCAAAGTTACATCAACTAGTCAAGCAGCTTAGGTGTTCCTTTTGAATATTTTTGATAATCATTCCTTGTGTTCTTTATTCCTAATGAATTTCCATAGCTGACTATGGTGTTGAGTATTATTTTACACAAGTTGGTGAGGTTTATCTAGTTTATGACATTCCATATCATCCTAATCATGATCCTTACCAATTAAAATATGATTCTTACCAAATCTAATATTACCATTTAATGTTGGTCATGAGTTGTATTAGTCTTATAACTAGCCTTCTCAATATCTTACTCCTCCTAGTCAACCTAGTCACTTCTCAAGTCAATCCATTTCCACTTTTGAGCAAACTCTTTTGGGATATGAGTAGTATATGTTAAGTATTAACACATTTAGGAACATGTTCATGATATTCCTAGTCATCTTATTGATAATGTGAGAGATGCATTAGAGTTGGTTAAAAGAGAGTAGACACCTATTGAGAGAGCCAATTGGCAAAGGCTCACAAGTGAGATACTAGATGTGAGTGGCCTAGTTTCATCCTTGGAAGATAGGCTCAAAATTCATGAGGAGTAGCCTCAATAAATATATCAGCCCTCATATCCACTTCCCAAAAATTATTATCAGTCCCACATGATTCCTACTCATAAACCCAATCAAGCTTATCAAAGCCATTCTTTTCCCAATTAGTTGGAAGAGAGAGTTGGAAAGACAAGCCTTATTTTTGAATCAAACCTTGATAAGTAGATTGATTTAGCCAATAAGAAAATGCATCAGTATATATCATTAGAAAAGGAAGTGGAATTTAATCCCTCATTTCCCTCTCCAATTATATCCCCATCTCAAGAAGTGACCTCTAGATATGAAATCCCAAGATGGAGACAAGGTGGAGAATCCAAGCCAAAGGAGATTCCAAGTTTCTTGAACACTTCTTCCACTCCTAAAATTGAATAATCACCTCAAGAAGAGACTCCTAATCCTAACATCCTAATTTTTAATAAGATAGTGGAATCATGGGGAAAGAAAGAGGATAAAAGCGTAGACAAAGAGTGTGAGGTTGAGAAAGAATTTAATCGTATGCAAGTCCCTCCCACCCTTCCTCAAGAGACCTCTTGTTCTCCATGTCAGCCATAGTTTAATCCTCATCTCATGAAGATTCCTATCAAATTTAGGAAATAATTTTCTAAGAGAACCTAGCCAGGAAAATTGAAGAGTTAGAGTCAAGGATGAAATTACTATGTCAAGGTGTGATGGAAGGTTTAGAGCCCAAAGAAGATCCTATGCCTAAACACACCCCATATAACCTTTCTTAAGAGAGTGATCAATATAAATTAGATGTAAATGAAGTGATTATAAAATGGAAGGAATAAATCAAGCTATTTTATCCCAAAGTTTGCCTCCTCTTCCTCAAGATCTTCCAAAAGAATCCCCTGCATTTCATTCTCAACCTGATTTTGAGTTCTATGTTCCACCTCCACCAACTAGTTCATATTGTCCTCACCCTATCACTCTTTGCCTTGATGGAACTATGGTGTGGGAACCTAAAGAAGAGAATTTGGTTGATAATAATTCAAAACTCTTGTTTGAAGAAAACATACCTCCTTGTTAGCCTCATTGGGATAAGTCATCTAATTACAAGATGCCTAGTCTTGGCATCACCAAAAAGGAGAAGGAGATTGAGGATTTTTTAGTCCTTGAGAAGCAAAGTTAGGTTACAATGGTTGAATTACAACTTGAGAGTCCTCAAGATGTTATAAATTTTGAATAAGAGGAAATAATTATAGGGACTCCTTTTGGTGATCACAAGTGTAATTCTGCCTTCTTGTATGAAAAGAAACATATTGAAGAATCTTTTATAGCTGTCTATGAGGAATGTGAAAAATGCTTGCAGATGGAAGTACTTGAAGAATACTCTATATCTGATCAAAATTTTTAGGAAAATCATCTCAAGCACGAAGATGAATGTGATATTAAGGAGGGAGAACAATTTCAAGTCATCCCCAAAGAGGTTGTAGTCCTAGAAAAATATCTTGAGAATAAGGTGGAAGTTATTATTCTTGAATATGACCTAATAGCTTAGCCTAATTTTAAATCACCCTCAAATACATTGGAACTTGAAGAACATGAGCTTGATGACATCATACATCAAGAAGAGTAGATTTAAGAGGTAATGGTTCTAGATGATAAAGAGGATAAAGATGATTGACAACTACAAATGAAGTTTTTTAAGAGCTTGAAGAGCTTTGCCCAATTGAGGGTCAAGGACATGACAAGGTGAAGAAAGAGTCTTCCATGGAGGACAATGACCAAGATTAGGTAGAATATGCAAAACTCCATGATGATCTATAAGAACTTATAGATGAGAAGAAACCCAATCTTATTAAGAAACTATAGAAATCAAGAGGGTATGCTTTGTTGAACCACCATCAGGGGTTGTAATTGAGGATCCATATGAGAAAGTTCAGGCTATTTGGATGCAAGAAGAGTTCATTTCCATATCCAGTCTATTTGGAACTGCTTGGTTCTCATTGAACATCATGTCAATGAAATTGGAAAACATCATGAAAAAGTTGGAGGCATCAATTTCAAAGATAAAAAGATGATATGTCTCATTCATTCCTTCATATCATGAAGCAATAAGGGTTTCAAATTTACCCTTTGATCCAAAATGGAGTTTTCATCTCATGTTAATTAGTATTTGAGTTAGTTTGTTTAGTTTGGTGTGTGTGTTTCATAAGTGCTCATGAAGCACATGTGTGTGTCTTTTATTTTATGTGGTTGAGGTAGTCATTGGTCTTTTCTTGATCAAATCTTGTTGTCAAGTGTTAGGTCTTCTTCTTGTGTTTTAGAGTTCAGATGACTCTTTAATCCTAATGGACTGATAAGACTATTGGTTTAGTTATCAAAGCAGGCATGCTACCCCTATGAGTCCCTAATTTGTTAAACAAATTTGACCCTATAGGTCAAATTAGGACCCCTATAGGTAAAAAATTGACTTTTTAGATGTTTTAGGGGTCTAATATTTTATCATGGGGTATATTATAGGTCTTTTGATGTAATTTGATGCTATATTAGCCTTAGTCTTAATCATATTAATCTTTGTCTTTTAAAGTCATTTTGGGGTTATAAATGCAAGTGGCATGGTTTTCAAGGTGTCCAAGTGTCCTTAGTTACTTGAAAACATCCAATAATTTATATTCCCTATCAGGAATGTCAAACCCATTTTAATCTTGTAGGTTGTCTAATTGAAGATCAAGAAACCAACTGAAAATAAGGGGTTTGGCACTTGTATGGCCCATGAGGGAAGTTGACACATGGGAGAAGGTTATGGAATGTATATTAATATTCATTAGACTCAATTAGACATTTAAAATTCTCTAAAAGTGCCAATTTTGAGCTAAAACCATTTTACTCCTTCTTTGCATTTCTAGACACATAGAAGTGATTAATAGGTTTGTTCTTGGTATAGAAAATTGAAGATATTTTAGGTAAAATGAATTTTGGAGGTGGTATTACACTTATATATCTCCATTTAAATAAAAATATTTCTAATATTGGTCAACCATGATTTATGAACCACCCTTTACAAGCTGACTATGTTTTTCTGCTCACTATTTCTTACACCCTATAGGTTTTGATCCAATTTGAATAAGTCAATATAAACCTATTGGTGATGTTGAATATATAGGATTTTGTCTCTCTTATCAGATTAACTCCATGATTTTTTTAGGTTTCATAATGTTTTTGTGAGCAAATCATCTCAAGTTGGTAGATTAGTCTCATTTAGGATGATAGGCAGCTTTCTACCATTTTTAGGATATTCATGATTTGATGGAAACTTCACTAAGTTTTGATAGGTTAATCATAATTTTTATAATGATTTATTGACCCTAATTCACATTGTATTCTCATTCTCTAAGAAATGTTCCATGGGTATAATTGATGCACTATGCATATGCAGGCAACTCCTTGAATATACAAGTATCTCATAAGGATGCCATGATAAAAGGGGAGCTATGATAGGTATTTCAAATATTTTGGAGTCGGAAGAATTCCATTTGTCACTTTTTTAATTTTTAGAGTGAATCCCAGGCATATATCTCTTATACACTACCCATACTACTACTCACTACCTAAACTCAAAGTCTCCTACCATTAATATGCACCTACAAGTGACCTCATGGAGAATATAATATTGTGAGGAGTGTCTGAGATAATAAATGTTTTTATGGTAGGAATATTTTATTTTAAACCTTTTTAAAAGGACCAAACTTGATTAAATATCATAAACCTTGTATAGTACCCAATTTTTCTTCACTACCTATGTGTGAAAATACTCACCTACAGGTGACATTACATAGCTTTGAAAGTTCTTGTATGGGAAATTAGAGACATGGTAAAAACTTATTTTGGGTTATAGCATGTGATTTGACCATTGAATAATTTTTTTATGTGTCTAATGGAAAAATGGAAGTATGGATCACCCTCAAACACAAAATGACTGAGTACAAGGGCATTTTCCCTAAAGAGTGAAAATAGAGGCTTGGCAAGTTTTGCCAAAGTAATACAATAGGTTTATAAGAGATATTGATGCATCCTATTGTGTTTGTATTATATTAATTACATAGGAAAAGGAATATTCAAGGGATTTTGGGTTGGTTATTAGTTTAAATTAGTTTTTTTGAGGCCCAAAGTTGTGTTTTCATGCACTAAACTCAGGCAGTGATCACCCACATGCTTAAGCTATAAGAGATCCTTTCACCCAATTTTACAATAACAAGGTAGATTCCCATGTTTAAAAGACCTTATGGAGTGAAAGGGATACCAATGGGCATGTATGCCATTAGGAGAAGTTGGTTCGTGATGTTTCAAGGTCTAGTGATCACCTACAGGTGTCCCAACATGCACATGTTCACCTACAACTAGTTATGAACCTCTATACCATCCACATTAGAGTTATTCATGGAGATAAAAATATTGGTTTTTTAAATATGATTAAAAATAAATAAAAATGATCTTAAGGTGTTTATAATGAATTTTTATCATAGGTTTTGGGGATAAAAGCCACCTATAGGGTCCCCTACAGTCACCTGTAGGTGACTGTAGGTAGATAATTAATTGAGACTATGTGTTTAAGGGATGGTTTAGGATAATATAAAGGAAAATAAATGAGTCAAATAATTTTTAAATTTTCAAGGAATATTAAATAAATTTTTTATACATTGTCTCAATTCTAAATAAGAAAACATCACCTACAGGTATGGTGCTAAAGACCAGAACATAGTCAAGGAATAACACTTAGTTTGACCAAGCAGAGAGTATGAAGAATGTGTGGAAGTTTTGAGGGATTATTGAAGGTTATTAAAAATTAATAATAATCATAATAGACTCATAAAACCCTCATTGTGGATATAGAGAAGGTTTAAGGTTCTAATGATGCATCATATAGTTCACATAGTAGAAGCTTGCACATAGTGTCTTTCCCCATAGTCTGTTTTAGTTTTTAATGATTTTGGAGGATATAATTTATGAAAAAAGGTTGAAATTTTGTGTATAATGTATATAAAACTAGGATAAACACCTTAAATATTTGTTTTTCTTGAGAAAATAGGGGAAGTACCCTCTATTTTTTCTCAGATAGAGGGCACTCCCTTGTGAACAAAACTGGCAAGTTTAGGAGAATAAGATAAAAGAGTAGACTAAAAGCTATATGGAACTTTAAATAATGTGTAGTGAGTTGAAAAACACATATAAAATCATGAGGAATAAATAACATAAGGGATAATCTCAGAAAAGTGTCCTAAAACTCAAATGTCATAGTCAAGCCTAAAGGGTAGGGTTTTGTGCTAGTATCCAAATGGGGAGTCATTTTCACTTCCACATTGATATGAGAATTATAAAATATTGAATAATGTTTATGGGGTAACTAAAGAGGTACTAAATCTAGTGTAATTAAATTAATCCTAATTGGATGGCCTAGAGCACAAGGGTTACAACAGATATATTAGGCAAGGTTCAAGCCTAGTGCCCAAATGAGAAGTCATCTTCAATTATAAGATTAAGAGGGAATTATAATTGATTATAGAATTATTTTAGAGTATTTTTATGTGACAAAACTCTTGGTATGTATATAAAGCATAAGGAGATCCACTTTCTTTGAACCAACTCAGACCTACCGGTAATGGAGAAGCAGGCTAAATAGGAGAAGTTTAGATGCTCACATATTCTTGGAGGTTGTGCATGGGGATATAAGGAGTTATGGGAAGTTGATGAAGGTATTGAAATATTTTATAGTGTAATTTTTTATCAACTTAAATGTCATAGCTTTATGAACAAATCTTAAGAGCAAAAATAGGCCTAAACCCTTGCTAAACCCTTGGAAGGACCCGATGAAGGAAATGAAGATGGAAATCTACTCTAATGGAATAGTTTGCCCAGAATGATGATTGAATTTTATAGGTGTCTCTCTCAAAATACTACCAGTGCTTTTGAACTATACATAATCTATATGTATAGGATATAAAACTAATTTTCTTGACTATTTTGTGTATTGTGCAGGTTCTAAGAGGTTTCAAGAGATGAAATTAATTTTGGAATAAATATAGAGAATTTTAATAACTCAATATGGTAATTTAATTCCATGAAAAAACTCCTAAGTTTTCCAAAAAGAGCTCTCATCTTAGCCAGTCAAAACTGACATAGTGAGCAAGATGGTGAGAAGTGTGAAAGCTTTAAGTGGATGTATTTTTAAGGTATAAATGATTCCTCTAAGGAAATGGAGGGTTTATAAAAGTGTCATCCACTCCCTTTTACAAATTTTCATGGAAAATTTATGCCTTTTTGGAGGTCAAGTGTGTAGGGTGTATGAAAGATGAGTTATTTTGACTGCAAATGGTGATATCTCATTTTGGGAAGATTTCATATGACTAGGACTACAAAAAATGAATGGAGAGGCATGTATGAAAGTATTAACTCTCATTTAAATAATCAAACCTATCCCTAGTTAGTTTTAGGATGTTCAAATAGGGCTAAATCATGAAGGTAGTTTTTTGAGCTAGTAAAGGGAATTTCATGCCACTTTTCATGAGTTTTATGACTTGGGAAGCCACTTATATCTTATGAACTTGCATGGTCCATTTAAAACCATATTATAATGCATAATTAAATCATTATATCATTGTGATAAGTGTTTTTGTAACCTTTGGATTTCTTTCTTCTCCTCTCTCTCTCAAGTTCTATAAGAACTAACCATTTTGGCCTTTGTAAACTATGCTCCACCTGAGTATGGTGAAGCCCTGATAATTTACATACCATGGATCAATAAATAATACTTATTTTTACCTCTTACATGACTATTCATGGTGTGGTTTACTTGGATGATTGATATTTCTTAGTGATGACCTTTGTTTCCTTAGCATGTTGTCTCATTCTCTCACCTATTTTCCATTGGGAAGCTTCTTCTTGCAGGTCATGTGAAGTGTTGTAGGAAGTGTCAAGGTTGAGTGAGTTATCCTATTTAATAGTGTAATTATATACCTATTTTCTAGTCTTCCTAACCTAAAAATTCACCATAACCTCATAATTAAATATTGATGTGAGAATATGTAGATTGGAGAAGTGTGTGTTTTGTTAGTTCCTTGTTCTCATGTGTAACATGCAACTAGTTGGTAGTCATCAAATAATTTTGTGTATCACCTCCTTTAGTATAGTTTGATTTTATTTTTCTCTCTCCCTTTTCCCTCACAAGCATAGGTGTAGTAGTGGTCTATAAGTGGTACATAAAGGGAGTTATCCCTATCTAGAGATTCACCTCATCTTAGGCTCACCCACAACCTAGAGGTGTTTTAGTTGTGCCACTTGGATGAGGAGAGATGAGACATATCCTCAAAGGGTGAAAATACAAGTGATAATAGATACTTCATAATAATTTCCATGTGATATGGATCATACTTTATTCAACCATCAGGATACTATTGCCTATTTACAATAACAAGTTGATAAAGATCCATCACAATCATAAATTGGGGGTATTTTATGAAACACATTACCAAGTTAATTTAAAATGTGACAATTTCCCCTTGTGAACTAAAAAAGGTAATGCCCTTTATTAAATGGATAACACTTACCCCAAACCTAATAGATTTATTATAATTCATAGCAACAAATTCCTAGGAATTAATATCAAACATCTAAGAATCAATAATAAAATCCTTTGAACCAACAATGTCAAATCTACTCGCATCAAAAGATAAATCAAAATCAAAATTCTACATTAAGGGTTGATATCCATAATAGGACCACATATGGGGGGTATATTCTTTCCCAATAGAATTATATTCCACCTACAATTGTACCAAACATGCAAGAGTGGAATTTGATGAAATAAATGGTCACAAGCTTGATATGGGCAATCGAGTCAAGAAATGCAAGTTTGATGAGATATTTCCTTATCTATTTGACATATTTAGGTACCCTTTCCACCTCAATTTACAACAATAAATTTTTATAAATGCAAAGGTAAGGGTGACCCTTGAGAACACATTCAATCCTTATTTATGTTGTGCCAAGAAGTAGCCTACTACAATGTTTATTTAATCTACTTATTTCCACATAGTTTCATTGGATAAGATTTAGATTGGTTCCTCAAATTTCCTATGGGATCAGTCATAGATTGGAATGATCTATTAGAAAAATTTATCAACCATTTCTCTTATAACATTAAACATGAGTTGATAATGGTTGACTTATGCAAAGTAAGACAAAGAGATAGAGAAAGCTTTACAACATACCTACAATGGTGGAGAGCACTAGATGGTCATTTTCAACACAATTTACTAGACAGGTAGTTAGCTAATATATTTTCACAAAAGCTATACCCCAAATTAGTTCATAATATGAGACTTTATTGTGATAACACATTCAAATAACTTATTAAGAAGGGTGTGCAGATTGAGAAGGCACTTATTACCAAAGGATTTTTGAAAATATACTCTCAGGTTCAAACATATAATCAAACTCAACCACCTGTTCAAGCTACTACTATAGAAGAACCTAAGGTTTTTAATAAAAACAAGAACATGGTGGGTAATGGAGTAATAAAATCATGGCACATGTAAAGAGTGTAGGATCCACTGACTTCAAATATACAACCCAATCCATAAACCACTTTACAAATAACACCTCCACATAGAGGGTTCAATAAATATAAACCATTTAAAAAACTAGGAGAACTTGTTGAGGTAGTACTCTAGAAGCTAGTGGAAGCTCATTCGATCGTATGGCCTATACCAAAACCATTTCTTGAAGATCAACCCAAACTCGACTAGGACTGAGAAGATGAGTTCTACAAATTCCAACATGTCATTGGCCATGATGTTTATCACTGTATATAATTAAGGCATCTCATTCAGGACTTGATTGAGACTGGAGAAATTGAAGTGAAACAAACAATGCATAACACTAATCAGGACATGGTAATTTACAAACACCCATTCCCTAAATATAATCAACAATAACAAAAGAATAATTAAAATGAAGGACAAGCCAAACATCAGCAAAGATAAGGTCATAAACTGAATCAACATAACCATAATCAGGATCATAATACCCAAGCTAATAACTTAGGCTAAAACACTATGCTGTATGATTATAAAAATATTAATGGGTGTATTTATGGTAATCATGTCAAATCATTGGTCCCTCTATTTTAAGGTTGACACCCTCTTCTTGAAGTAATGCCATACCAATTTCAAGAAATTTTATTATGCCTCTATTTTTGTAACTTGCTATTTATGGACCACTATGCCATTATTCTAATTGCAATGACTCCTTACAGACTTGAAATTATACAATCATAACTAGATGCTCATGAGTTACCCTTCAAGGCCCTTCACCTTTTTCCACTGGTGAGCCAAATTTAAACCCTATTCTTTTTAATTATTATAATTATAATGACTCCTTACTAACTAAATATTACATAGGTGCAACTAGATGCTCACGAGTCACCCTTCAAGTCCCTTTTCCTTCCTATAACATTGAGCCAAATTTGAGCCCTGTGCCTCCAAATCCTAAAATAAAAATTGTATAAACCAAGGCCAAACCTTCTTATCCTATCATTAATAAGCCATATAGTATTTGAGACTAACTAAGCAAAACTTATGTGCAAATTTCTATCCTAGATCTCTTGCATATGTCATAAGTTCACATGACCATACTAAATGACTTCCTTCAGCAGTCCACTAGTCTAGAAGACATTAACCCTACCCAATTTCAAACACTTATGGGGCATCTATCTTTGAGCCAATGACTTATCTTTGATCATCAAGATATGTCTTCCCCTTGTCTTAGCCATAATAACCCCCTATATATTGAGGTCATTATCGCTCACCATAAGATCAAGCATGTTCTTATAGATAATGGTTCAAGGCTGAATATAGTGTCACTAAAGTTGATAGAATTGTTGGGATATACTACCAAGGACATGAAACCTAAATAAATCATGATCAAAGTGTATGACAATGCCAAAAGATAGTGTTCAAAGATTTTTTACTTGCCAACCATTGTTAGGCTTGTAACCCATGATACCATGTGCCATGTTATGGATATTGAATTACCTTATAATGTACTTTTTATTTGTCCTTATATCAATTAAGTATGATCAATCCCTTCTACCTTACATCAGTGCCTCAATTTCCCCAGTTTAGGGATTGAGGTCATTATTTTTGCCTATTTGTAACCATACCAATATTGTAAACATTTAGAGGCTGAATACCATAATTATAAATATTGACAAGGTTATGAATTTGTAGCCAAGAAGAAAAAAGTAATAGTTTTTTAAACACCTAAATCCAATTATATCGACCCTAGTGTTCTTAATTCCACTTTGGTTGATATATTTCCTACAACTTTTACAAACCAAATCACTATTGAGGATGCTGACATTTTCACATACCATTTGAAACATGCCTTTCATATTAGAAAGTTTACCAAATCTCCTAATTCCTATGGTAGACCCAAACCTTCCCAAAGCTCTTACATCCCAACATGATTTGGTAGAAGAAACACACATAGAAGTATCTAATGGTATTTTTACTAGTAACTTCACCAAATCAAGATTAGGAAGCCTTTATTGAAAGAGATTGGTTATATAATGATATCCTCACCAACTATGTTTAAAATCCTAAGCAACCTATCCCTAATCAAATTATTGATAGTTTGGATTATGCAAGTAAAGGCCGAGGGACACATGAATAAGGTATTCTAGAACATCTATCTACTGGAAAACCTACTATGAACCAAGGTCTCAAATTTATATTGCTTGGAGGTGACCTCATGTATTTTTACAATGATTCCTCTTCATTGACTAATGAAAAAATTATTGATAGTGACATAATGCCCCATTATAGCACCTACAATGAGCTAGCCAACATTTACTTATTTTATTCTAATTTCATTACAACTATCACATCCCATTATCCACTTACCCTTTGCCATCCTAACCTTATAGATTGGGACCAACAAAATTCTATTATACCCCTCGATGAGTTTTAGAATAAGGAATTTATTTTTGAGTACATGGGCCTTAGAGATGGATTTCCATTTGGTGATCACAAACAAGGATTTGACTTCTCATTAGACCCTATTGTCTACAATAAAGAATATGTAAACTTTCTTGGTCATACAAAAGAAAAAGCGTCAAGATCTTTGGGTAAAAAAATCTTTGAGGCACTCATTGATCAAGAAAAAAGTAAAGATAAAGACAGACCCTTGTGTGAAAAACTTGTTTTAGGCACTCTTGGATGGGGAAGTTTTGTCATCTCTATAGGAAGTGTAGTGTCCACCAAGTACAAGCTCTAGAACCAGTGCCAACATCACCTCTACATAACATAAAGCCTTTGATCATATTGATCTAGACTTTCTAGAGAAATTTATCAATTGGCCATTACCATAACTGAAAGACTCAAATTCCTCTCATTATGATGAGATTTGGGATTGATAACCAACAACTGAAGAGGAGGATCAAACATAGCTTACCATTTTAAAGGATGATTCCACACTCTTTGTAGATAATACAACTAAAGTAAACCTAAGAACCTATGAATATCCCAAGATTTTTTATCGAGGAGAATCCCTCATTGATGAAGAGTGTGACTATATTGTCACTATTTTGAGGGATTTTATTGGTATGTTCATATGGGCTTACTTAGACATGTCAGGCCTAGACCCTACCTTGGTCATGCATTGAATTGTAGTACATCTAGATGCTAAGCCAATCAAGTAAAAATTAACAAAAATGTACCCACAAACTAATATATTAGTAAAGAATTGGATATAAAAATTATTGGAAGCTAGATTCATCAAAAAACTATACTATTCTTAATGGATATCAAATATAGTGCCAATTATTAAAAATCAAGAGGGCATACACATTTGTACCAATTTTGGAGATATTAACAAAGCATGTCCTAAAGATGATTTACCCCTACCAAAAATTGACATGATTTTTGAATCCATTTTAGGCTACAAGATGTTGTCCTTCATGGATGGCTTCTTTGGGTACAACCAAATCAAGATAACCCCAAAGACCACCACAAGACTATGTTCACAACACTATGGGGAATATTCTATTAACAAGTCATGCCTTTTGGCTTGAAGAATGCTAGTGCCACATATTAACATGTTATTATTGTCATATTCCATGACATGATGCATGATATAGTTGAGGATTATGTTGATGAAATCCTATCAAAATCAAGAACCCATGTTGGACATCCTGATATTCTGTAAAGACTCTTTGAAAGACTTTGTGAATACAAGGTTCATCTCAATCCTAAGAAGTACATCTTTGGCATTAATCTAGGAAAATTACTCAGATTTATTATATCATAGAGATGGATTGAAGTGGATCTTGATAAGGTTGAGTCCATCATGGATATGCCTCCACCTTCCAATGTGAAACAAATCTATAGCCTATAGGGAAAAATTCAATCTATTCATAGGTTCATCTCACAATTGGCAAACAAGTTTCATTCTTTTACACACCTCTTAAAGAAAGGTGTTACATTTCAATGGAATATTGGATGTCAAGAAGCATTTGTGAAACTCAAAACATACTTGTCTAACCTTCCAATATTAAGACTGCCAACACCTATCTAACCACTACATCTTTATATCTTGGTGATAGTATGTGCACTGGGGGCACTCTTGGCCCAACATGATGACAAAGGAAAGCAACATGTAGTCTATTATTTGAGTGGGAAACTCATAACATACAAGCATAATTATACACTTATGAAAAAAGTTTATTTGGCAATGGTGTTCACTTTTCAAAACTTGTGCCACTATATGTTGAATAATAAAACTATTATCATTGCTAAAGTGGAACCTCTCAAGCACCTATTGTCCAAAGCAAATATTATAGGCCACATGACTAAATGGGTCATAATCTTGAGTGAATTTAATATTGAGTACTATAATTATAAATCTATTAAGGGTCAATTCATTATAGACCAACTTGTTGAAACTCTTATTATAGATACTCAACCACTCACATTTGATTTTCTAGATGATTATATCACGATGATAGAGGAAGTGGCTCATGAACCTGAACATTATAAATTATAATTTTATGGCTCCTTCACTTCACATGTATATGGGGCTAGAATTTTAATAGTTACACCACAAGGGGACCTCATTCCCATGACATTTCATATTAGCTTCAACTGCACCAATACTATGGCTGAGTATGAAGCTCTTATTATAGGATTTCATCTTATAATACAATGGGATATCTAGTAATTAATGGTTTATAGGGACTCCCAGTTAATCATTAACTAGACTAAAAACCAATATCAGACTAGAGATGAAAAACTTATACCTTACAAGCACATTATAGACAATCTCAAGTCATATTTCAAGTCATTACAATTTGAATAGGTATCACGAGCCAATAATAGATCAATAAATGCAATGGAAATAATTGGGTCCATGGTATAAGTTATCATTGATGTCAAAGAGTAGCAATTCCTCATCGACAACTTTCTACAACCTATTCATGTATTACTATATTTAGAAAGGATTTGTACTATTGTTGGTCCCAATATTTAACCATAACCTCCTTGGTACCATAACATTTATATTTATTTTCATGACCAAGTTTTTCCTCCTGACCTTTCACAAAATCTCCAAAAAATATTCCTTCATTGCATAACTTGTTATACCCTCCTTGGAGTCATGTTTTATTGTAGGGGTTATGATGGAATGCTTATTCATTATTTATCTTTAGGATAATCAACGTTAGCACTTAAATAGGTCCATGAAATAATGTGTGGGGCCTACACTAGCAGTGTAGTCTTAGCTAAGAAATTCCTCATAACAAGATACTAGTAGCTTGAGATGGAGATAGATACTTGAAATTACGTCATGAAGTGTGTTACCTACCAATAATATGGAGATTTGATACACACACCTTCATTGCTATTACAATCAATTTATACACCATGGTCATTTTCTCCATGGGGTCTCGATCTCATTTAGAAAATAAACCCAACATCTTTTGATGGACACAAACATATTCTTACTACTACATAGTAGTTTACTAAGTGGATTGAGGCCATTCCTATCACTTACGTAACTAAGAAGTAGATTGCCAAGTTTTTCTATTACCATATCATCTGTCATTATGGTATCCCATCCCAAATTATATCTAATAATGGTGGTTCATTTATGAATAGGGATGTTAAATTCCTCTGTACCCTATTTAGAATCAAACATAAAAATTCTTCACCATATAACCCACAAGATAATGGTCAATCTGAAGCATCAAAAAAACCATTATCACAATCTTTATGATGATTATCAATGATGTTGGCCATAATTTACACTTACAATTTTTTTTGACTCTCTGAGCCTATCACACAAGTCATTGCACCCCTACAAGAGCCACTCCATATTCCATAGTGTTTGACATAGAAACCATTATCCTAGTTGAGGTTGAGATACCTTCATTATGGGTATATTTGGAGAACATTATTGATGAAGAATATTATAGAATTTATAGGTTTCAATATCTATAACTTCTTGATGGCATGCATTCAAGTGCCCTAGATAATTTGAAAGCATATCATAATAGGTTGCATTGTAGCTATAAATTCTCCCTCAAGATTTTTAAGTTGGTGACTTGATCTTAAAAGAGAATCAAAAGAACACCAATTTTGAACACAAAAATAAGGTTAATTTTCAACCCAATTGGTTGGGATCATACATGGTTACAATAAACTATGGATCAGGGGCATAAAGATTGGCCACTCCAACAGGCAAAGAGCTCCCAAAACCAATAAATATTGTACATCTCAAGCATGTCTATGCTTGACAACCTTTTTTGAACCATTTTATAAAAGAGACCTTACTTTGGGGCAACTTGTGCCAAAGTCACTTATTATTCCATTATACTTATAACTTGTACCATTTTATTCTAGATCATTGTAACCCTAGACCATTGTAACCTTGGATTATTGTAACTTGGATCATTTCTATTCCACTATACCTAGATAAATTCTAATTTCACATGGACTATTTTAACCTAGACCATTATACCCAATACCAATTATGAACCTGATTATGATTCACTAAATTTTGCACACATTTAGAGAATGTTCTATTAGGTAGTTTAGCTTGATCATTATCCACAACTTATTTTGTAGACAAGTGTATCAAGATATGTCAACACATAGTTTTTGCCTACTAGATGGTTCCTTTGGACTTATTTAACACTATGTACTATTATATTATTATTTTTATACTACTTGGTGTCTACCATTATCTTAACATGATCATTGCCTATAATATCTAGTTTATCTGTCATGCACCATTGGAGTTGGTTTAGTTGTCATTTGAAATCTTACCTATGGAAGTGCATTTCTTTGGTTAAGTGGTTCCCTATATATTTATTTATATTACATTTCCATTATTTATCCCAAAAACACAAAAAAATTAGAAGTTGATAAAACAAAATATCAAAAACATTACTAAGTTATGATCTTGAGCACTTTCACTATTTTATGAGCAACCTAAGCCATGATCTTACCGTATTATGAGTTACCATTATGTGAATTTTTCATTTGAATAAGATCTATTACTACACCCTTGGTCTAAGCCACACTCTCTCTATTTTTTGAGTTGGACCATTTAGTCTCTAATAATTATTAATCGAGTAGAGACACTTAGAAAATTCTAAAAGCATTGGTAAAAGATCTAGAAAACCCTAAAAATCACAAAATCATGAAAATTGGCTTAGAATTTCCAAGTGAGATATAAAGTCATCAAAATTTTCTAGGAAGGGCCATATTTTTTATTTTAATTTATTTTTAGACCACCTTTGTCTTTTTCCTCCCATTTTTGGGAGAACTACATCGCTATGAGGTTTGCACAAACTATGTAAGAAGCATTTATATACATGGGGTATCTTGGGTTAGCTTGGCCATACCTTCTCTTCTTTTTCAACCACTTCTTTGCCTTAAATATCTTAGGACTCCTACACTATTTCACAAGTGACCACTTGTCCTTTAGCTTCCTCATCCTTATTAGCCTTAGCCATATGCTCTCATCATTTTATGGGTTACCATTGTGTGCATTATTTATTTGAAGTAGATGCATTACTAAACCCTTAGATTTTCATATGCTCTCATAATTTTGTGAAACCATTCAAACATTCTTCTGCACCACAATCATGTTTCCTTATCATCAATTTTATCCTATCCCATATCATGGGAGAACTACATTGGGCTTGAAGTTCATGCTGGATCTTGTGTCCATAGAACTATGTAGGTAGTGTGCACTTGCCTCGTGCATCTAGAGTCACCTCAGCTACCCCTTCCTTTTCTTCTATTCCCCCCATTTTATCTGTTTATTTCATTATCTCATATATCCTAGGGGTAATCTTTATCATCTTATTTGTGTCATTATTTCCCCATAGCTTGGGGGAAACTTTCATATCTATTATTTGTATGTTATTATATTGTGTTGTTACCACCTAGCTTAGTGGTCACCTTGTCACAGAGCATAATGCCTCTATTACACATTACATGAATAATTTGTTATCTATTTGTATTAACATTGTGATTAACCATTGTTTGTGTTTATTTATTTTTATGTGCTTAGAATAGTTTGCTTACTGCACTTTTCTTTGCTTTGGATTGTTTAGTTATTTTTAATTATGTTTTTCACTTTTAATTTATTGGTGTTTTGTTGTTTATTTATTTATTATTAATTTGATTATTGGTGTTTTTTCATTCATTCGTTTACTTTTATTAAACTTTTATTGTGACCTTTATTGGTGTTTTGTTGTTTTTTATTGGTGTTTTTCTTCTTATATTACTATTTTGTGTTTTTGTATGTTTTATTTATTTATTTGTGTATTATGTTGTTTTTTCTATTTTTAGTGTTGTGCTTGAATACATTTCCTAAACTTTTTGAGTCTGGCCTTCCCTTGGGCTTGAATTGTTTACATTTGTATTTAAATTTTTTATTACTTTTTAAGTACACCTTGTTAATACATGGGTCTTGATTATTCATATCTTGAGTCCAAGTTGTTTAACAATTTATCCTTGTTTTGTTTTATTGTTTATTTGTGTTTTAGTACATTCTTGTTCCCACTTAAGTCTGGATAATTTATATCTTGATTTTAAGATTTGTTACACTTTTGTATTTAACACTTCTTTTTATATTTTTCTTCATTTTTTCTTTGTTTAAATGTAAATGGTTTAAACTTTGTTTTTGGTAGTTTTTAATCATTATCTTTAGTTGTAAATATTTACATTTGAACCAGTCAATTCACAAATGAAATACAATGCTATTATAAGTTATTCATACTTATGATGCATACTTTAATTTTGCTAAAGTAAACACCAAGTGATCCAAAGTCTAAAAGTTAATGCAACATTGAAGAACATATCTAAAAGTATTATCCTACATATCTTCTACCTAATTGAGATATCTTAAGCTAAACATTGGAAATAAACAAGACTCTCTATGTAGGATGTGCATCTCCTGGCACACACATTGAGTCATATTGACTATTTCTATGATTAGTTTTGGATGTGCATCTCCTAAATTATCCTTTAGCATCTAGTTATACATCAAATAAAGTATAAAATACATCGATATCCATATGCTAACTTGGGAAGTACATCTCCTAACACTAGAATATACCATTAGATCACAAAAAATGGAAAATCATTGTAAACTTCATGAGACACAAAGAATACTAAGAGTCCATGTATAAGTAGAAATGAGCAAAAAAATGAATGTCATATATATATCTCAAAATAATGTTTTATATATAAAGAGAATATATATACATCTCATAATACAAATGGAGCTACAAAATCAGATTTGATCATGGCTATCCCTTAGGGGACTTTGTTGAAAGCTCTGACCCATGCTTGATGCTGGTGATGGTGGTGGACATGGTGGTGGCAGCCCCATGACTACTCATTATGATGATGGTTGTGCCATTGACCACTCTAACTCCATAGAATGTCTAGACCTAGAGGTCTTACTAGTCCACTTGGATCTTGAATAATCTCTATAAGATGGAACTCTCCTATTTATGGATAATACAACCTCATATAACTTGTATCAGTACATGATCTCATCCTTAGTGCATAGGACATTATCTTTCACACATAAGGCATCATCTTTGGCCATAATCACATTGGCCAAGGCCTTTAATGAGAAACTATCTATCATGGATCATCGAGCCTCATCTTGATCCTCTATGAGCCTCTCTACCTGAAATATCAATCACTCCCCATCCACCCAAACTCTATCCTACTTGCCAATCACTATCTGTAACCTTGCATCATAAGTAGCCAACTGAGCCTATACCCCTACCAGCTAAGCCACCTATCTACTAAGTGTAGCAATATCTATATCCTTAGATGTAATAAGCCCCTATAGTTTGGTCATATCCCTTATTTAATAGCTAATTATGTACATAAACTAGATATGTCACTCTTTACGCCTGTAATCTCTGATAATCACGTAGTGATCTATCTCTAAAACCTATCAATTAATTCTCGGTCCTCTACAAACCTACCTATGATAGAGGTCCTTGAATCCCTTAAACCTGACCCTATCCCTATTTCAAAGGTCCCTACCTACCCTGTGCCTACCCTATGGTGCTCATCACCACCTGGTGCCTTCCCCATATCTATATTGTGCCTATCTAAATATACTATCTTTATATCCCATGGAATATCTTAATGTACCTAAGTAATAATGACCTATAATGGAATGGATTGTGGTATGGCTGATTGAACTAGCACCTTAACCTATCTCTATACTAGGACCTGACCCCTGTCCTTCCTTTATCTCACTCATAACTGATGTAAAACTAGATAATGAGGCTAGAGTCTAGTTAAGTGAATGGGTTGGGAACTAACCCACCATACTATATAATTATCTATCATTCCAAGATCTACCACCCCACTTGCATAATCCCATAAAATTTGTTGAACCCTAACATAGTCCATCATTGCCTAATATTGGGGCACTAGAAGCAATAATTCCCTAATCTCTCTAGTCACATGAGAAAAATAGTGGGGACCCTCTAGGATATCTTGCTAAAAGCCAAACTATCACTGGACTCAATCTAGTCTATACCAATCTACCACAAAGTCATCACAACTTATGATTTATCATGGAGTAATCATGAATCTAATCATGAAAAGGTCCTTAATCTAGAACCACTATGTCACTGAATATGATCACTAGATAAAACCACTATTGACCATATCATCTATAAATCATATGTAAAAAGGTAAGTCTATAAGATGGTCACATAAACTTGGACCTATTAGATACCTCTTGAAAGCTAATAGATCCTTTGGTCCTCACTGATATCTAGGTCCCACTCACTGCTCAATGGCTATATGCTCCTAGACCCAAACCTATAGAACTATGTTGTGGCTAATACTCTATCATCTTCAATAGGATATCACATGCAAGTTTATATATTGCTAGGCCAAAATTATGGTCCCCTATGTAAATAATGTCAAGTGATCATATATCTCATGTACCAACCTAATCAGGCCAAAAAAGAACTATTCACTCTTATCAGGTAGTAGAAGGCCACTGATAAGAGACATCAAAATGACCACCTCTAGGGGAAATATCCCTTATGCCAGTACCAATGCTATATCCCTTGCCATTGATGATCCTAATCTGACATATAGAGGCAAATACAGGTATTCAAATACATATATATTTATGGTCCCCTTAGAAGCCTCCAAATCAATCACAGTAATCAAGTCCTCCAAAACTATTAGTCATCTTGTTGATATCCAAGTGATCATGTGACCCTACATCGACACTTGTAGTATCCTATGAACATACTCTAAAGTGACTATATCCTCTTTTGTTAGAAAATAAAATGTATAAATCTCAGAGTGCCACCTTTCTATAAGGGCTGACATATAGGACTGATCTACATGAATCACTAGTAGTCATGCCAAGTGATATAACTCCACTACCTCTAGGATACCCAAAAGATCATTAGTCTAAATGACCTATCAACATAAGACTAAATATCATCACTCCCATACCACAATCACCCCAACTCGCTTTTATAAGTTAACACACAAAGAACCCTGTCAATCATTTTTCCTTTAATTATTCAAATTTGCCTAAATTATTTTAATTTTGAGCCTAAACTAATCCTCTATTGGCCTTATTTTCTCTTATTTAACTTCAGTTTGGTCCTCCTATCACCCTTACCATTTTCTCGATGATCTCACCATTTAATAAGGCTTTCTCATTGATCTGTAGATTGACCTCACCATTTTCCTTCACGAGTTCATGAATTCACCATTTTTTAGGGCATTATCACCATTTTGGTAGGGTAATATCACCTTTATTTACATTCCTACTATTTAACTAGTGATTTCTACTATAATATACAAGATCATCGATTAAGTGGTGATATCATTGTTTTATCTTGTGACCCTGCCAAAGAGTTGACTATATCACCATTCTCTATGGTGATCTTAGCATTGTCGAGGGTGACCTTATCATTTGAAAATTTATACAAATTATGTGATCACCAAATTTTCTACTTCTACCTGGCATTAATTGCCATAAATTAAAAAATTAAATACTAAAAAAAGGTACCTACCAATGCTCCACTCCCTAGTGGTCATTGGTACTCTTAGACGTACTCGCCAAAGTGTTAGGGGTATAAGATGTTTGTCATTATACTCATCTCTCTCACACATAAATATTAGAGATAAAATTTGCAACAATGAAGGGTAAAAATGAATAATTTTTACCCCCATGAGTAAACATATAGTTAAATTTTCCAAATTTTCACCCCCTGGGCCTATAGTTAATTTATCTTATTTAGGTGCTCATTTTTGCCCCATTTATCCATTTTTTGAACCATTTTATTTTGATTTCTTCATTTTTTATCCTCATATGCTAAATTACATGATTATTCTTCTTTTGATCAAGGGTCAACCTATCAAAAATAAAATTTTCTATCCTCCCCTCGAGGGGGCATCATAGGCTACCCAAACATTGTTTGGGGCATTTTTGTAACCCCATTTCTTTTTTACTCATGCAAAATTTAGTGGAAAATGGAAATGAATTTATTTATTTTGATGATAATCATTTTAAGTGACCTTTTTATTCTTTTAAAATAAATGGTTTTGACCAAATATCTCGTCACACCTTATCAAATAGGGTCAAAATGTAGACATGTAATTCTTATCACTGTTATGCTAAAATTGCAAATCTGAATGACATTTTTTAATAATGCACAATCTAGATAAAAATCACTAAAACATTCTAAAACATCTACACTCATCACATATATGTGTTAATTATCATTCATTGATCCTTGATTGGGGTAGTGCATTTTACAGAATCATTATTTTTTCTTAATTCACCTTGAGTCAAATTGTGACCAAGTAAAATGACATCTTGGACCACTAAAATCTTCTAATTTAGCCAGACACGTCATGTGCATGTGTTAATTTTCATATATAATAATCTAATTGGGGTATTACCCTATACGCAATTGACATCTTCTGATTCAACTCTAGTCAAATTACGACTAAGTAAAATGACATTTTTGACTATTTTGATTAAATGTGCAACAAATTTCCAAAGAATTATAGAAAACTAATTAAAATCATTTAAGAAAATCAAAACCAAATTAAGAGATTAAGTGGGAAATCCATGAAAGTTTTTGAATATCTATTTTTTGGAAATTCATCATTCAAATTGGCATCACCCATGACATCATCATAAAGGTGTCATCCACAAAGCATTAATGGAGCTAAAATATCTAGATTTAGGCTACCCATGCCTTATTAATGCTCCATTATACCAAATATTGATGACCATATTTATTTATTTTCCCTCAAAAATTAAATCAATCCATGGCCACACATGTTGATCTCAAGATGGACGGTCATGGTTGATTCTGAATATTTCAAAAATGTTATAAATAAGTGAGCCATGGGCATAACTTTTAAACTTGAATTGTGCAATGTTATCATGAAAAAATAGCTGAAAACAAGCTTAACTCATTCCCATAAATAGACCATATCTAGGAACTAAATCCATTGGTGAACTAATAAATGATGGAGGTACACACTGCACCACATTGATGAAGACTTGGAGCACCAATTCTAGGCATAAACATGTTTATTGACCATTTTTCAATGAGAGACACTACTTGGAAGGTGTTGCTTGTCTTAATTTTGTAATTATTTTCTTGATTTCATTAACACCACCTCTCGAAGGAGTAGGATTATCATGTTGTGTATTCTATGCTTATTTTGGGTTTTCTCTACTAACGTATGGACTACCTTGTTTCATAATCCTATTCTACAGCCATAACTTTTACATCCGAACTTTATTTTTAATCTCATTAAATGAATTGGGAATATAATTTGATGAATAAAATTTTATCTGAATAAAGCATGGTACAAAAAACTTCATCTTTAATTTATAAAATTGAGTGGGAAAATCACAATTGTTCAATGTAGAATTTTAGATGTGTCCAAGTAGGGTCCAATTTCCCTTGGGCCATAAAGTTTGCATCTGAACTCTGATTTGGCTCTTGTTCAATGTGTTGGAAAGATAAGTTGATGAAGAATATTTTTACTCAAGTATACATGGTGAAAATTTATCAATTTAAACTTCTAAAATCAAGGGAATAATCACAATTATAAAAATAAGGTAAAGTTTATAGTTTTCAAGTTGTACAAAACTATCAAGTCACTATTGCAATTTGTGAAAATTGGCCATTGCACTTTTGAAAGTTTTGAAAACACACCAACACAATTTTTCAATTTGTGTAAATTGGTCATTGCATTTTTCAAGTTGTGAAAAAATACTTGCAAGTTGTGCAAATTGGTCATTGTACTTTTGCAAGTTGTGCAAATTGCTCAACACATTTTATCAACTTTTAGGTTGTACATTTTCAATAACATGCTTTTGTAAGCTCCTAAATATGTAGAAAAAGTGGTTATGCAATGTAACCACCCATTATAACCTATAAATAGGAGTTTAGGGATCATTTTTAAAGTTGGCCTCAACTGTGCTTAGATTGGATTATTGCTGGTTGCCTTTTTGATAGTATGAGAACTTTTGACAATATGGAAGGAAGGATTTTGTATGTACAACCATATGAAGGATCAATACATAAATGATTTATAGGAATTTGTGCCTATAATTTTTTTGGATGAATGATATGCATGAGTATGTCAATTCATTTTGATTCTCATTCTTTCATTTTTCTAAAATGCAAATTTTAGATAGTCAATGAATGCATAATTTTTAGTATAGAAAGTTCTATTAAATATATATTAAGAATTCTTACTATTGTGAAGCCTTTGTGGGATTAAGAATAAGATTTTATGCTTATTTTTGTTTGAAAATACAAGGTTGTTGAATATCCTGCTTTGTAAAGATATCCAATCTCTTTGGTGTATATACCCTATTATTATGTCTAGAATATGTCTTTCCCATCCCATTTCATGTTACAATCTTAAATATTGGGCTAATCTAGTGAGCCTCTATGTTTAACTACCTATGGTTATCTTTCATATTTTCTTGGGTCATCATAACAAATTCTATGTTTAATTGGATAGAATAATCTTGTTCTTCCTTTCTCATTTCCTTTTATATTTTGCCCTTCTTCCTATCATTACCTTCATTTCCTTTATATCTCCTTTTTGCACTTTTTGGTTAACAGTACAAAACCCCCACATAATATATTTTTGTTATAAATATATGTGAATAGATCTTTCCTTGCTTTTCATTTTAAATTTTCTATAAAGGTAGATCCACCTGATAATAGGAGAGGAATGTTTTCCCCACATTGTTGATTGATGTGAGGAATCTGTCTTCACACCATTGATTGAAAGTCCACTTTTATCTCCCTAACAAATTTTTATTCAATAATTTTTGGTGACTCTGCTAGTGTATGAGGTGATTTATTCACATGATTTTTAGATATTTCAAATAACCTTCCATGGGATGGAGGTTGGTGACTCTGTTTAGATGTAATACCTAGTAGGTGCATATTTTTGATTAAATAAATGACATTAGTTCACCTAACCCCAATGTTCCTCATGTCCCATGGGGAAAACATTTTGGGCCATTGGCTTTGGCCCAATACAATGAGTTACCATCAGGCTCAAAGAAGATATTGATGAAGTTTTCCAGAGAAAATGGTCAAGATGTAGATAAACATATCCTAGCCTTCATAGTGTCCTATAACATCTTAGGAGTTATGCTTGAAGATGCTGATATGAGACTTTTTGTTGAAACTTTCACTAGAATTGATGCAGATTGGTTTTAACACCTAGAAGATGGATGCACTATGAATTAGGACTCCTTAAAAAAAAGATTATGAATATATTCAAATTAGTTGTGGACGTATGTGCATTATTGTTAGATTTATTCTAAACTAAAAATCAAAATGATGAGAAAATGAGAGAGTTCATAACATGATTCAACAAATTATTGAGACTTATTCCTTAGACAGATCAACCAAGTCCCAAAAACCAATTATATATCTTCAATGGTTCTCTTCACTCAAAGATAATATTCATCTTGATAAGGGATAACATAAATGACCTAGAAGCTACACAACAAAAAGCTATCATTATTGAAGATGACTTGATATCATCCAAGATGTTGAAGAAAGAATTTCCAAAACATGCTAAAACTATTTTAAATAGTGGAGTAGTGACACCTGATATAATCAAATGTCCTCAACATTCAAAAAATAAATTTTGAAGGAAATGTTTTGATTACACATGTAAGAACTCTAACCATAATAAAATAAAGTGGTTCCTATCACATTATTATTTCAATTTCAAAATTATGGAGTAGGTGAATAGTTGGAAGAACTAATGATTGATCAGAGAAAAAATGAAGAATTTGGCTTCCCCCTTGGCAAAGAAGAGAAATATTTACTTGTTTCTCAAGATTGCTCGAAATTCATAGTCTTGGGAGAAAATGAGCTATTTGAGGAAAAATTGATTGAACCACAAACATAAAGGAGCAATAATACAAAGTGTGATGTTTCACTTTCTGAAGGAGAAGATAGTGTGGAGACAAGTTTTTGTAAAGTAGAAGATCTTTCATATATCGAAGTGGAAGATTCAATGATGAAAAGTGAAGATTCTCCTAGACCTTAATTTTCATGTCCCATTGTAAAATTTTTATTTGAATAATTTAAATCCAAAGTAGTCAAAGCCTACACAACTTGAAAATCATAACTATACCAATCATGAAATCAAAGAAGATGTGAAGGCAGAACAAAATAAATAGTGCCCAATTTTCATTTCAAGTGAAATGGAAACTATCAAGGTAGAAGAAGTTGATGGTGATTTCTTCAATGATTAATTCATCTCTTTTTTAGGAAGTAAGTTGGAAAAGAATATCTACATTCAATTCATTGTAAAATATATTCCTATTGTTTTTCTAGCTTAGAAAGAAACATGTAACACCCTTATATTTGATTCAAATCATGTATTTGGCACAAATACATCAGAAGTCATTCAAGAATACATTGAATATGTTTAGTACTGCTCAAGAATGCTCATAGAATATTGGAAAGATCACAATAATTTCATTCCAAAACCTAAAAACACGATTGAACTATCTATTAATGACTATTTGAGTATGCACGGTGATCATAATTTCATCTTCTTCCCACATGTTTAGTCATTGATGTTGAATATGTTTGAGCCTCATAAGTCAAACCCATTATTCTGAAATGGCAAGTACTTCTCCTAGCTAGTGAATGGTTTTGTATAGTCTTTTAATTTTCCTTTGCTCTCTGTAAATAGTTTTGATTTCCCTATTTCGGCTTGTTTCCTTTTCCTATCTCTATCTTGGTGTGAATGTTTTATTTTTCAATAAATGCAATGGGTTGTTTATTGTTCCTTCCTCTCCATGCTTTGGTATTTTTTCCTACACATTCTTGTAGCTATATTCCTTGCCTTTAAATTATTAGTGGATAATCACATTATTTTCAAGGATGTCAAAGAAACCTTTACTTCAAAGTGGATGAAGGGATCACATTTCAATGAGATATATGATCATTGTTTGATGATTCAATATTTGCATCCATATTTATTTGAATAGTTAATTTGAATACAAATGAGTTGAACCTCTCTGACCCTATGTTAGTTATATAGTGAAAATCTTCTTCAGCTTTTGGAATCACATGCAAAATAGAACCTTTGGAACATTTTAGTTAAGTGAATTTTTAGGATAAACATTTGATAGTGTATTCAAAAGATAGTTTTTATAGTATTGAAAATGGTAATATGATTTTTTATTTCTCAAGTAACAAAATAAATAGGTTTTTCATGGATCGCTTCAAATGAACATGTGATAAACACGCATAATTTTGATGAGTAGGGGATCTAGCCTAACAACACATGTTTATTTCTCATGTAATTGAGATAGGTGAATTGACTATCAGTTGGTCATATTGGGACATGAAAATGTGAGCTACACAAATTTTTTTAGGAATTTATGGTAATAAAACACCATTCATCTGAGATTTTAGATTTCCTACATTCCCTTGGGAAATATGGTCACATAGTCAAAGCTAATTATTGTCATGAAATTTTAAATTTTGAGACAACACCCCCAATTACACTCTTACAAGAAATTTGAGGTGTTTTAATGAAAAGAACAATACAAAAATTTTAAATCATTATAGACACTGACTTCATATCCTAATAGATAAGGTTTGCATTGCATATTAAGATTTGAATTATCCTTTGAGATTCCAAATGATGAGCCATTGAGTAGTTTCAAGAATAACATTATGGAATAATATGCATTTAAAGATAATATTTTGGTCAGCACTAATTTAGGAGCTTTGAGTCACAAAGTTGAGGGTGTTGAGGACATCTCAAAAATTTCTCTTTTGGCAGAATAAGTATAGGTCATGAAAATTATTCTTACACATGGGATCAGGGGATATATTGATGGTAAATAATAATAGAGGCTTTGATATCACTATTGAATTTTTCTTATTTTGCATTTAGATTAAAAGGAATTCCATGAGGAATCATATAAAGTATGTTGTACATTTGTTATACTAATTTTTTAACCATGGTCAAAAGGTTAAAATATTAAGTCTTTTGACCATAAATGGTAAGTAAAAATCAAAATGAGTCAATTTTTGGTCAAAGTCAAAGCTCTTATTTATAAAAAAATTATCTTTATAAATTCAATATTTATCTGAAATGAAAAAATATTGAAAAATCCTTAAGTCCTTATATTTTACTTGGCAAATTCAAAAGTGCAAAAAAACCTACTAGATCCTACAACCAGTGTAAGTATACCCAATGAATCCTAGTTATTCTATCAATAGACCTATTAGACCCTAATAGGCGTGAAAACACAACCCTTGAATCCCATGAGTCTTGCCAACATAACCCTCAAAACTTGATAGATGTGTTGATAACACCCCCAGAGCTTGATACCTAAGCAAACACTACTCGCAAAACCTGTAACCAATGTTAACAATTTACCAAGAGTCTGATACCCCTATAAGAAACCCTCTCAAAATCTAATAGCCCCATTTGTAAATTTAAATTAATGAAATTTTTGATTGAACACTCTCATAATTTCATCTTCATCAGGGGAAATGCAGTGCAAGTTCTTCATCCAAACATGAAGATTTCATCAAATGTCAACTCAAGCATCTTATTCTCCACACAAATAGTTGGATCACATCAGATGTAAAATTTAGGAATCTTGATATAAGAAGGCATAGATACACACTTTGGGCTCAAATATATTTTAGTTTTATGGTAAATAATAAATGTAGTGCATAAAATAGATTATGGTTAGAACATTCATGATAGTGGACTACCTAAGGTAGTTACCTGCCTAACTTTAATGTGGTGACTTGATCTAGTCATGACAATGGCTAAGTAATATGATGTAAATAAGAGAGAATTCAAAAATTCATTTGACCTTATCAACACTAGAGTGAGAATTTAAGGCAAAATCAAACTTCTTAAAAAGGTCCTGATAGTTATCCCAATGTAGAGACCAAATTGAGAGATGAATTTTGACTATAAACACTTAGTATAAGAAATTAATCTCAACATAATAAAATAAAGAGGGATAATTTCATATCTACTAGTAGAGGGGTTAAAATTTGACACCCTTTCAAGCAAAGGGGTTTAAATCTGACACCTCGATAATATTTTTTTTCAAAACAAGGTCCAATCTCCCTCAGGCCATAACATTTGCACCCAAACTCCATTTTCACTCTCGTTTGATGCATAAAAATTATAATTTTATGAATACATTTTTTCATTAAGGACACATGATGACATAACTTGATATCAAAATTATAAATTCAAGGTGGAGAATCACAGTTATCTAAGCAGGGCAAAATTTCAAACTGTCAAACTTAAAATGCCTTACCTCTTAAAGTTCCTCAATAGGTTCTAAAAGAATCAAGGAGAAAATCAAAAGTTTCTGTTAGGTTGTGGAGCTAAAAGCTTCACTGATGTAGACATGGAGGAGGTTGCAGGAGTGTTGCAGAGTGTCACAGAGACTGGCGTTGGTCTGGCCAACCGACGTCGGTAGGATTAGACAAGGAAGCAACCAACGTCGGTCATGGATCGGCCGGTGTCGGTGACCCCCAGGCAGACAGGGACCGATGTCGGTCGCCTGTGTGGTTCAACTATGAGTTTATTATGGGCAGTTAGCTAACGAACCAAGTGTTTGCATGATGAGAGCTAATTATAGACTGAGAGCTGCGGATCTAATTATTGTAATTAGATGTCTAATTATTGTTTGGATGAGATCTATATAATAGACTCATGGTTGTATTGGAAAAGTGTTCTAGTTTGAGTTGAGCAAAGTTTGCTTCTTCTGTGTGTGAGGTGAGCAAGGGTGTTCCTCCTAGTTCCACAACAGTACCAAGGTGGGTGCTGGTTTTGGAGAGTCAGCAGGATTCTTCAGGTGTGTAGGATCTTGGTCACAGGTGAGCATGGCCTTTATAGGAGATCTGCATGGTAAGTAAGATCATTGATCTGCAGGTGTATGTGTATTCAAGGTTCATAGGTGTGTAGAACCAGGTTGATTTTTAGGTGTGCAAGATCAGATAGGACAACAACACAACAGGGAGCAGAATCAGGCAAGATCTACTTAGAGTACAGGTGTGTACTTAGATAGAGCCAAGAGGAAGGCAAGGGAGTTCCTTCCATAAGTATGGTCTGTTGAATTGCAGGTTGTTACAGGTTCATGGGAGATCTACTTGAAGTAATTTGAGTACTTGTGGAGTGTGTGGAGCACTTGTGGTGTGCGTGGAGCACGGGTATAAGGTGAACACCAACTCAGTGTTTGAGTTGTGTGTTGGGACCTAAGAGAGAGCTTTGAAGAGAGAATTACTGTTCACTTGAGGTGTGGGAAGCCTCTGAAGAGGTGGTGAAGAAGAAGTGGCATCTTCTTTATTGTATTCTTTTCTTCAAGAGTTTTAATACAAGTTGCGTATTGTCTCTCATATCATGTGTTATTTCTGAATTCTAGTTACTTGTGTATTCTGGTTAATTTCCGCATATTAAGTTGCTTGGTTTAGTAATCAATTGTGTGCTTCTGGTTATTTATCCCAACAAGTGGTATCAGAGCTAAGGTTGTAGGAAGCATTTTTGTGTTTGGTTACAGGTCACTCTCAGGGGTTTCTGATTGAGTGGGAGTAGAGTAATGGCAGATCAAAGTAAGCTAAGAATGGAGGAGTTGAAAAGCATAGGTGGTCACCAACGGTCCTATGGAAAGAAAGAGCAGGTAAAAGAATATTGTTGGTTGGTAGCAGATCAGCATGAAGGAACTGAAGAAGCAGATGTTGCAGGTTATGTGGCACATGATGCTCTGGGAGGTTTCTTGGATAAAGTTGAATCTTGGTTAAAAGATTTGGTTGCCTCTTTCCATGCAGCCCCAGGTAGAGGAGCTGGTGAGCCTTGCCAAAGAATTGGCAAAGGGGAAGTGAAGCTGAAATTGTAGGCAGCCAACACACAGGTGTTGATGAAGGTCATGCAGGTCCCAGGTTTGGAGATATGGCTAATTTATTCAGAAAGATTGGGTGATGAGAGATGCACAAGAACTCTCACAGCGGATGCACTTGAATTAGCTGGTGGTAAGAAAAGAGGTACTCTTTATCTACTTGTTTATATTACTGATTCTTCTTCTATTTCAGAGACGTGGCTTCGTAGGCTTGGTCACATGAGCAAGAAGGAGATGCATGTTCTTAAGTGGAAGATAGATATATTTGATAGGCTTAAGAACTGGAAAGCCTTGGTGTACTTGGAGGAGATGGCGGACAAAGACCAGTGGATGGTGCTGGATACTTCTGAGTAGGACAGTTTGGACATGGGGATTGATTCAAAGGAGCTCACGGGTAAAAAGTCATCACTCACAGGAAACATAGGTATCGGCATCGGTCAGGAGGAACCGGCGTCGAACAGACAGGTGCCGATGTTGGTCATGTGCAGACCAAAGCCAGTGATGTCGGGCAGGGTAAGACTGACATCGATCAGGAGGACCGATGTCGGCAGTATGTAAGACCAATGTCGGTTAGGAGGACCGATGTCAACATAAGGGACACCGATGTCGGTAGATTTGGTAGTCAGGGATAGACGCATGGTAACTGATGTCAGTCAGATGCAGACTGTGGAGTGACCGAGGTCGGTCATTGTAACGGATTTTGGGTGGACAGCACGCTGTCAAGGAGTCTCAAACACCCATATGGAGGACTGAAGACGTAAGTAAGCCTTAAATTCATTGTTCCTCTTCTTTATACTCGTTGTTGATTGTAGAGTAGGAAGGATCCAAGAAACAGGTGTGAGCTTGGCATGGATGAGGATGTGATTCCTTAGAGGAGAACCAAACAGGTGTTTTTGGTAGGATTGCCAGTGGGAAGAAAGCACAGAGACGAATGGGTTCCTTAGTTGAAGAATAGAGAGAATGGATACGTGAGATGGAAGACCAGGCATATGGTCTTGAGGAGCTGCAGGACAGTGGTACAGGGTTTGATAGGTGGAGGATGAAACATGGCTTCAGTCAATGTCAGGGTAACTACTGTAGTTTGTTTTACCAAGGGGATGATGAGTCGTGACATCATTCTGTTACTGTATGTGGATGGTATGCTAGCTAGCAGGTTTGTACATATAGGGTTTTCCTGAGCTAAGGGTAAGATTAGTTCAGTGTCATGTCATGAGGAGTTTGGAGCAGCGGAATTCTTTGACATGGGAGACATGGAGATCACTGGTAGATTTTGTCTCCAGTGGGAGCTGATGTGAATCAGGTGTTGGCAAGGTTCAGGATGCAGAGTCAGAGCACACTAAGGGCTGGACAGGTACAGTGTCTAAAATCACATGAGGTCTGGTATAGACCTGAGTATTCCCATGCAGTGGGAGCTGTCAGAGAGTTAGGAGCCAATTCGGGGAAGTGTGTTCTCAGGGATTTGAGAGGGACCAGCAATAGGTATACATGCAGGGTCAAGACTTCACTACATGGGTTTGTAGGTTTGGATGTGGCAGGGTACTCGCATGACAGGAGGTACATCACAGGTTGTGTGGTGGGTTGTCTTCAGGATTGAGCTTGAAGAGGGATACAAACCAGGAAACAAATTAGATAGAGTATAGGTATAGGTACAGTGCAGCTGCTTATCTCCAAGTGGGAGATTGTTAGGTTGTGGAGCTAAAAACTTCACTGATGCAGACATGGAGGAGGTTGCAGGAGTGTTGCAGAGTGTCACAGAGACTAGCGTTGGTCTGGCCAACTGACGTCGGCAGGATTAGACAAGGAAGCAACTGACGTCAGTCATGGATCAGCCGACGCCGGCGACCCCCAGGCAGACAGGGATCGACGTCAGTCGCCTGTGTGGTTTGACTGCAAGTTTATTACGGGCAATTAGCTAACGAACCAAGTGTTTGCATGATGAGAGCTAATTATAGATTGAGAGCTATGGATCTAATTATTGTAATTAGATGTCTAATTATTGTTTGGATGAGATCTATATAATAGACTCATGGTTGTATTGGAAAAGTGTTCTAGTTTGAGTTGAGCAAAGTTTGCTTCTTCTGTGTGTGAGGTGAGCAAGGGTGTTCCTCCTAGTTCCACAGCAGTACCAAGGTGGGTGCTGGTTTTGGAGAGTCAGCAGGATTCTTTAGGTGTGTACGATCTTGGTCACAGGTGAGCATGGCCTTTATAGGAGATCTACATGGTAAGTAAGATCGTTGATCTGCAGGTGTATGTGTATGCAAGGTCAAGGTTCATAGGTGTGCAGAACTAGGTTGATTTGAAGGTGTGCAAGATCAGATAGGATAGCAACACAACATGGAGCAGAATCAGGCAGGATCTACTTATAGTACAGGTGTGTACTCAGATAGAGCCAAGAGGAAGGCAAGGGAGTTCCTTCCATAAGTATGGTCTGTTGAATTGCAGGTTGTTATAGGTTCATGGGAGATCTACTTGAAGTACTTTGAGTACTTGTGGAGTGCGTGGAGCACTTGTGGTGTGCGTGGAACACGGGTATAAGGTGAACACCAACTCAGTGTTTGAGTTGTGTGTTGGGACCTAAGAGAGAGCTTTGAAGAGAGAATTACTGTTCACTTGAGGTGTGGGAAGCCTCTGAAGAGGTGGTGAAGAAGAAGTGGCATCTTCTTTATTGTATTCTTTTCTTCAAGAGTTTAAATACAAGTTGTGTATTGTCTCTCATATCATGTGTTATTTCTGAATTCTAGTTACTTGTGTATTCTAGTTAATTTCCGCATATTAAGTTGCTTGGTTTAGTAATCAATTGTGTGCTTCCGGTTATTTATCCCAACAGTTTCCTAAGTATTTTATTTTTTATAATTTTAAATCTATGTAATCATAGGGTTCATAGTATGACACCCCTGCAAATAGAGGGGTTGAAATCTAACTTGCCTGCAAGCAAAAATTATCAAAAAAATGTTTAATCTCCCTCAGGCCATAAATTTTGCACCCAAACTCCATTTTAAATATAGTTAAATACATTTGAAATATAATTTGATGAATAAAATTTTACCTTAAGAACACATGGTGAAAAAAAGTGATCTTGAATTTCTAAAATCAAAGGGGAGAATCACAACTATTTAAGCAAGGCAGAATTCCAGATGTGTCTAAGTAAGGTCCAATCTCCCTTGGGCCATAAATTTCACATTTAAACTCTGATTTGGATCTCGTTAGATGTGTTGGAAATATAATTTGATGAATAAATTTTTTCCTCAAGGATACATGATGAAAATATTTCATTTTTAACTTATAAAATTAAGGGGAGAATCATATTTATAGAAATAAGGTGAAGTTTACAGTTTTCAAGTTGTGCAAAACTCATTTTTACAAGTTGTGAAAATTGGGTATTGTAATTTTTAAACTTATGAAAAAATACCAATGTAAACTTTAAAGTCATGTAAATTGGTCATTTCACTTTTTTAAGTTTTACAAAAACTCTTATAAGTCATGCGAATTGGTCTTTGCACTTTTGCAAGTTGTGTAAATTACTCAACATATTTTTGCAAGTTTTAAGTTGTGTATTTTCAATAACATCCTTTTTTAAGATCTTAAAATGTATAAAATATTTTACGTAACATAAACACCTATTTTAACCTATAAATATAAGTTAAGGGTTCATTTATAAAGTTAGTTTCAGCTGGGTTAAGATTGACTTTTTGTCGGTTGGATTTTTTACAATATGAGACTTTTTTGCAATATGGAAGGAAGGAGTTTGTATGTACAAACCTATGAAGGATCAATATATAAATGATTTACAGGACTTTGTGCCACAAGTTTTTTTGGATGAATGATATGCATGAGTATGTCAATCCATTTTGATTCTCATTCTTTCATTTTGCTAAAATGGTATTGTTAGATAGTCAATAAAAGGAAAAATTTTAGTGCTAAAACGAACTATAAAAGAGCCTTACATACATTCATCAGGGTATTTTTTTTTTAATATCAATTTATGTAGATAGGAATGAAGGGGTAAAAAATGGTTATCTTACTTGCCAGCCTAAACATGTATATAACTCAATGGAAACACAAAATTACATTTATACCTCAAACACATCCTTTTTTATTGATGCATAAAAATAATTAAAAATATTTCATTTCCTAAGAAATATTTCCTAGTAAACTATAAAAAATACATTACAATTGAGTCTCATTGATTAGCTATAGTAGGACTATAAAATGAACATCAAACATGTAAGCTCTAAACCTATAATTTTATGTTTATCTCTTAGAAATAATTATATTAAGATATATATATCTTGGAGTTAGAACAAACTAAAGCTTCCTTTAACTTATCCCTTTATATCTACTTGACACCACCTTAAAATTTTAGTGTCCCTTCCTATTTATAATTTTTTTTAAAATGTAACATAATAAATAACCAGCTTTTCTAGAATGGGTGGCCAATGTTTAGAGTGGGAGGCCCACCCATTCCAAACATTATCAGTAAACATTTTTTTTAAATATTATTATTCTCTATTATTTTAATTTATTGTTTCTTAAAACTAAATCAATCCCAAATCCCATGTCATAGTGGAAATGTGTGTCATTCTATTGTATGGATGCAAGCTTAAAACATTTTTTGTTATGGGAAGAATCAAGTCAAAAAGGTCAAGGATGGAAAGTAGTTGATTTGATTGGTGAAATTGCAACTGATTTGAATCTCCTCAAGAAAGGTCAAATTATGATAAGTAAACCTGAGAAATAAAATTTTATGTGTTACATATGGGAGTAATGTAAACTTGTCTAGTAAGTCATCATTTTATTTTTAGATGGGCTTAATTTAATTATTGGAGGGGTGATCCCATATTAAAATTAATTATTTATAAGATGAGACGTATTTTAAGTAAAATTAAAAAAATATTAACACATTCAAGTATTTATTTCTACATCACTTGCAAATGCTAAATATTTTGAAGAATGGATTGGGTCTACTAGTCCTGGGTTTTTTAATTTTCCACCTAGAGTCCATAAATTCCATTATAGATTCACATTCAAGGTGTTGATATAGGAAAATTCTAATCTAAAATGTAGGAAATGATCAATACAACATACACATCAATATTTTAACATGAAACAGGAAGATGTAAAGGGAGGAAAAAATAAATCTAGTGTATGTGCTAACATATATTCATGCATGACTTACTAATCTTGATTACTTAATAAAATTTAGATGGTGGATAAAGTTATCAATTCCATAATTATTGTATTAAATAATATTTAATACATTTCATTTTAAAATTTAAAGATATTACTTTCAACCATTATCCATGTATTATATAATGGAACCAGGTATCTACATGATGGTCTTAGTTTAGTGGAATATAAGCTTGTACCTTAATTGTTTAGTGTATGGGTAGTTTAGATGTGTGGATTCTATAGAATGGGAGGCTGCCAATTTTTTTTTAAAATATAAAGGATTCTATCATAGAGTCAAGTCAGAAAGGTTTATTTTTTAAATGGGCATCTCCCTATTAGTCATTTTTATCTCATAACACATTTTAGTAGAGTGGGCAATTGACCTTTGTACACAAAAACAATTTGGTAATATATAGGATGGAAAGTATTTGATTGGATAGGTGAAATTACAATTGATTTGAATATCCTTGAGAATGGTCAAAATGTGATAATCACCCTAAGAAATGGATACTATGTCTTACAGATGGAAGCAATGTAAACTTGTCTAGTAAATCAATGTTTTCATTATGAATGAGCTTCATGTGATTGTTATAGAGATGTTGGATGAATTACTTGTTAAGAATAAAAATTAGGGAGTTTTGGTAAATAGTCATGGGAAAAAGTCCCTATCCTATTAGTAGACAAAACTACCTTTATTGAAATCAAACATATAAAAGGAAAAGTAAATTATTTACAATAAAAATGTTATTTTGGGGGGGAGGGTCATACTTTTAACTGAAAGTATGGGAAGGTGAGAAGAAAGAAATATGAAGGAAAAGTGATAAGGAAAAGAGAAAGGAAATAAGTAGTGTAGAGGGAATAGGATGATCTTAGATGATTAAACATAGAAAATGACCATAAATTCCCTAAGAGTGAAGCTTTCAGAGAAGGAAACCTTTATCATTAACTGACATAGGAAAAACATATCTTTGACATATGAATAAATTAAATAAACCAAAGAAATTGAATAACTTAAAATACATGCAACAACTCTTTATTTTCTTATGAAAACAACTATCAAATTTATTTTCAATCTAACCTTTAACACAAAATTAAATGGACTTATAAACTAAAGTTTTACATGCATGACTATATAACAATAGTATAGTATTTTAGAAAATTGAAATAAGAAGGATCAAAATAGAATAACATACACATGCATATCATTAATTGAAGTAAACTTGAGGCAAAAAGTCCTACAAATCATGTTTGTATTGATTATTCAAGAGGCTGTACATGCAACTTCTTATCTTCTTATCTTGCCAAAATCTATTTCCCTTGTCACAAATTCCTTTAAAATGACCCAATAACTATTTTTATAACTTCTCAAGGTAGTTATAAAAGTTAGTTAGGATTTTATAATAAAGTAGGACCTAGAAAGTGACTTATGAAAGAAAATCATTTATTACATCACCACTTTTATTGATAAAATAAAACACTCTATAAAATTAAATTAACTTTGTAAAATAAAGTGAATATATAAAATAAATAAAATTTATTAAATAACCCATGGTTGAAAAAAGTGGGACCCTTAAAAATTATGATTTTATTTGCATGATCCATTTACTAGAGGAACAAAAGTGGGCTCTAGGATTCACTGATTAATTGGTGCTCTATCCAATTTGATTTGACCAACTTAAAGTTTTTTCACCTATCCTAGCTATATGGGAATAAATGTGCATTGCTAGGCTTGATCATATCTTTATGTGTTCATTTCTTGAGTCTCAATTTTTTTTGAAACAATAAATTTCCTTATTGATGTCTTACACTTCTTGGAATTCTTGGGTTACAAAACAAAATTCACAGACCAACTACACTTCAAAAATGAGGTTAGGAATGGAATGATATTTAGTCGGCTTCTTTTTTTATTTATTCAAACATGATTTGCATTTTATTGAGCTTATTACTAGAGGAACCATTAAAACCTAAAGATGTATAAGATTCATTCTTGACTAACTTCGATAGTTTTTATTTGAGATGCATTATGGAATTGAATTAGTTTTTATCATGAAAGAAATTGCAAGAGATTTCTTCAATGAAATCTTAGATGTTGGATTAAAATAATTGCCTCTCTCCTTGATGCTATACTATTTAAATTTTACATTTTTGATCATCTATATTTGAAATTTGATAGCATTGGACCACTTGACATGAATATCATGATGTTGATTCTTGAGAATTCCATAAACAACAAGTTAAGAGAAACTTGATTGGATCATGCCATAAAAATTGAGGAAGATTGATTCAATGAATGACATTTCCTGAGTGAACTTTGATTCAAATCCTATCAACACATTTATTACTATTTTAATATTATAAAATATCCTCATGATGTCATCAATCATATTAAATCCATGAACCACCATATTTTCTAACCATGTCTTCATCACTTTTCCCATGTTACTAATTTTTCTCGACACTAGAATCATGGTTGTATCTTTCAACGTGATAGATATAGGTACTAGGATTGAAGAAGATCCTATTGTATTGAAAATATGTTGAGAATATGAAACCAATTGTTTATTTTCCTCTTTATATTTTGTTTATTGAGATTTATACTTGTCTATGTATTAAACAATCACATTCAATGATTCTATGCATTTGCTTTGTCTCCCTCCATTTTATGTCTTTCCAACATCACTGTATAAACTTTATAGTCTTCATTTGAGTGTATTATTTATTTTTATTGGAAATAAGTGTCATAATATTTGTAAATATTATTCCTTGTTCATTCGTGGTGGCTATAGAAATCAATTTCAGCTTCTTCATAAGAGGAGGAGGATTCACATGGATTGGATCGCTTAGAATTCAATAATGATTAGTTTGATAACTCTTATTATTTTATTTATGACTTAATAAAACCATGATGATGTGTCAATGTCATGAGGATAATTATAAATTACTTAATGAATTTTAATTTGGGTTTGAACTGGAAGAGGTGATTGAATTGTAACTGGTACATATTGAGCATGTTCCACTTTTTATGAGATTCTAGGAAAATATGAGGAGATGACAATTGGGGATTGATTGTAATCAGAGGACATGTATTGAAAAATAGTATTGGTAATTAATTTTTGAGATTTAGGACTATCAAGAACAAATAGAGAAAAACTAGATTGTGAGATTTATGGAATGCTCACTCTTTCTCATTTGTCAGCCAAGTTTATCTAAATATTGGTACAATATTGAGTAGCTTCTGGAGTGATTTCCTTGATCATAATATTTTTATTATAAATTGAATATATGGTGTTTAATTTTTTTGAATGTCATTTCACATAATATGTTTATGGCCTTGAAGGATAAGGTACTTTCTCTTTTTGAATAGTCTTGGATGATCCATGACTTTGAGGTTGATTGGTTTCTACTGCAGAGAATTCATGTATCTTTTTTGGTATCCAGGAGAGACTAAACTCTTTTATCTTTTGATTTATGTCTTAAATTGACATTAATTCCATTTTAGATGAATCAATGATAGGAATAAGCTCTGAGGAAATATCATTGTAGAAGGATAAATCAAGTTATGATTGTCATCTGTGACGCTTCTAGGCACACTTTTTAGATTAAAAGAAATTATTTGATTTAGATTCATTCTAGAATAATATATAAGACACACCTCACTATAATCATTATAATATGTCCAATAGTCTTTAAATTTTGGTTGATGCTTGTGCTTTTCTCCCAGAATGACTTTAAAGAATCCACTGATGTCAAATTCCCATCTTCTAATGAATGGGTGAAGGGTCACCATGGCTATTTTAGTGTCCATTAATTCAGCTTTGAGAGATGATAGACATTTATATTTACCAATTTAAATTAAGAAATGAACACTAGTCTTATGCTTTTATCCCAATAAATGGTAAACTGATGCCAAAAAATGACATAGCTCTATTAGAGCCCATTTTTCACTTACATACTTTATAAATATATATGGAATGTCATTGAATCCATAAAAGTTGATGCAGGAGAAGGTATTGATTTGGATAAACCAACTACCCCATTTTGAGATTGAATATATTGATTGCACTGAGAATATCTTATTGGAATAATTTATGAGCATCCTGAACATGCAAAAGAAGAACATATCATTGATTCACTTAAAATGTTTTTCACTGGCTTTAATATCAGTCTGGGGATATAAGTGATATACTATCTTTAGTAATATATCCATAACTTAGTTTATCTCTAGGCCCATGAATATTTTTATTCTAGTTATGTTGTATACCAGGTACGAGGTCATGTAGAAATGACCTATCATTCTCAATTCATGAGTTGTTTGTGTATAAAATTGCTTCTGATTGTTGACCAATCAATGGATTATTTTTATTGAAGGATAACACATATGAACACATACATCCATGAATATAATTAAAGTTATAATGGAATTCCAAGCACTTTAATAAGGAGAGTGATGATGTCAATGACTGCTTGGAAAAAGTCACTTCTTGGAAATTTTTTAAGAAATATCTTGACATTGGCTCTTTTGATGACCATCCAATATTGATTCATAAATTTGAAGAATTTGAGTGGATCCTCATCACATATATTATGATAATAATATTTTCTAATATTAATGTGCTCTTCATAATTCAAGATTCTAAAAGTGTCTTCAATGTATTTAGGACTGATCAAGAAAACTGGCTCATTGTTAGAATTGAACACTCTTTGAGTTTTAGGATTTTAATGTTTCACACACATAATCATAATTTATGGGCCCATTTTTTAATAAGAAAGACCATGAATTGAGGTAATATTCAATTAAAAATTCACCTCGTGAATATGATTTTCCCTCGAATCTAATTCTTTGTACAACTAATGCATATTGATGTGTCTGAGGTTTATGTCCATGATGTGCTTATAGTATGACTCCAACATATAAACCAGTGTGACCCCTTGAAATTCATATTTTGAGCTCATTCCTATTGATGTAAACATTACAAAAGAGTAAAAAAAAGTGAAACAAATAGAAAATACAAGCTTCTCAAAGAAGGATGAGTTGACAAAGAGGGAAAATGAGGTGTCGGGTCAAAGTCTTTGGGTCACCTTTTACAAAGATAATTTTGTGTTATCAAGTAATTTTATGAAAAATAGCTGAAAAAGTAGGCCAAATTTTAAAACTACCTTTAGATGAATTTTTGAGGCTTTTTAGAAATAAAATTTAAAAATTAGGAAAAGGAGAATATATGGCACTTTTGGGTTCAAAGTTGATTTATTGAAATCTACTTCACCTTTCTTGAAATCTACTTCGCCTTTCTTGAAATCATGTCTTTATAAATGTTAATCTTTTGTATTTCTTAAAAATATTCTCATGAGAGCTTGAATGCATATGAATAAGGAAGGATGATGGATTTATAAATATTTTTTTGCATCTCAAGACTGTAAAAAGTAAAACAAAATATAGAAATCCACCACATGCATATTTCTTGTCTATTTTTATTTAAATCATCTTTGCACAACAAAATAACACATGTTATTCTTTAAAAAATATATTTTGAATGATCTATTATTATATGAAGCTTTTTACAAGCAAAAAGGTTGCTTAAAGACTACCATGTTATATATTTAAGTAAAACTAGGCTTACACAGCTGATACCACGTGTTTGAACTTCAAAACCACCTTGGTGATAAGCAAAATCATGAGTTTGGTAGTTGAACCTCTGTGAATAGATAAATACCATGAATTTAATACATAAAACCACCATTAATCTTAAAACAAAGCTTGAAACAACCTTCAAAAGGCCAGTACCATGAAATGGTTCATAAACCATTGTTTTACAACAATACCATGAATTGAATGCCAAAACCAACTGTCATTCTTGAATACCATGCATGAGTTTCAAGGTCAAAACCACCTTTCATTTGCATGTAATTTTTGAAACTATTTAAAATGTGTTTTATGGTTGTTTACTCACTTAGCATGGTGTTGGAATTGGATTTACAACTATAGAAAACACTGACATGCAAATTTTTAAAGAATTAATAATGTTCATTTGAATTTTCTAAAAACAGTATGATACATGGTAGTTTTCAGCTTGTAGAAAACATGAATGCATGAAATATTTTATTATTTGAGAGCTTTAGGGTGATGTTATACTCATAAATGAGCTTTCTAAGATTTAAAGACTAGCCAAATTATTTTCTAAGACCACTTTCTATGTTGTTACAAAACTATTATTTTCTGCACCTTTTTTGGAGTTATTTCTAATGGGACGCCATAGTGGAGGATTTACAAATATTAGAAAACATGTTTGTATGCATAATTTTGTGTTTTGGAGGCTTCATGAGTGGTTATACACTCATAAATGAGATATTGAAGCCTTAGTATCAGCCAAAAGCATTTGAAAATCTACCTTCTTGTTTGCCTTTAAAATTGGCCACTTTCTACCTGCAAATCTTGAAAACCACCTTCTAAAATATAGAAAACCACTTTATGTTTTATTGAAACCTCTTGGAATGTTCTAAAGCTATTATATAATTCTTGAGGACCTTGAATGAATAATATTTTTTCAATAAAATAATGTATAGCTTTCAAAATCAATTAAAACTCATTCACAATTCTTGAAATGAGATGCCATACAGGGGAAATTACAGCTCTTGGAAAACATGTATGCATGCATTATTATTTTTTTTAGAAGTTTTTGAAATGATTTTATGGTCTTAAATGAGGTATTATAACTATTTACAAATTATCCATGTATTTCTTCACTTCTTCATGGCTTTTCAGAGGGGTTCATGATTTATTCACTTTTTCATGGTTTCTTAAACTTTTTCAAAAATAATGGCCATTTCATGATTTTGTGTTGCTTTTATTATTATTTTTAAAACTTTTTATTATTTTATTTCCAAAAATAATAACTATCTCTCCACAAAATATGTGACCTGAGATGATGGAGGAATGAATGAAGAGAATCAGGGAAAGGAAGACAAGTTTCACTTTCCCAACTTCTATTTGTTTTAGAAAACTTGTTCAAATTCCTTGTGTGTAGGCATGTGTAAGACATTACCACTTCTTATATTTTTAAAAATTTATTCAAAAATATTTCACCTTTATAAATTTGTATGTATTTATACATATTTTTATGCAAAATAATTTATTTTTCATTTTTTATAATAATCTTTTTAAATAATTATTAAAGGGAAAATTAATTAAAACTCTTTTATTCATTTATTGATTTAATTTTTTATAAAATGAATAAACAAAAGGTTTTAATAACCTCCATGAAACCAAGTGGACAAGGGGGAATGAGAGGCATGGAATAGGAACATAACGCAGGGTGTCGAGTGTCACATCAACAAGAATATTAATTTCATTAGTGAAATAATTATCATAGTGGGAATTTGAGTTGTAATAATGTGATCATTAGATGTATAATTGGATGGGTGACATTGGTTGAGCACTAAGTTGCATTGATGTCAATGTTTATGTACATGTTATCACAATTATTTTTGCAAACTACTCTTATCATGAAATAAAACATTAGCCTTAAGTGATAAATTATGTTGATGAGGTATATAAAGTGTGTTTAAAATTATTGGAATCAAAATATCATTATAGTTTTTCTAATGGATCCAATTAGGGATATGGACTACTCAGGACATAGCTCTAACGCTAGATTCTTTGGTTTCATAGATTAGGTGCCCCTTTTTATCCTGATCCAACTAACTGATAGTAAGTTCACCAATATCAATCATATGAGTTATGAACATGCATTTTCATTGTGGATCACTTGACTTTTCCATTGGGTTAAAGAATCATATGGCTCGTTAGAATAATTTTGACAGAGTAAGACTTTAGAACTTTGAGACGGGAGAGAGAAAAGACAAAATAGGGAATGAGGGAAAGGAAAGGGAAAAAAAAATAAGGAAAGGGAAAAATGAATAGGAAAATTAATAAATAAAATCCTATATTCATCTATGTACATGGTTGGGGACCACCAACAAACTACATTCATTTGAAGTAATGCTTCATGGATTGCCCACTATAAGGCAATAGGAGATGTGTACATCTTGATATGTGAGATATAAAGTATTATCTCCATAAAAATGTCTTATTTTGAATAGACCCATTAAAAAAAGAGTCAAATTTACTATGACTCCCTTTTAGTTCTCTTCACTTATCCTATAGGAATACTAGAACCCCATCTTGTAAATATCTTTTTTTTGCATTTTTTTGAAGATAAATTTAACCTGAGCTTGATGTTATTTTATTTTTTTCACAACCTATGTTCTATTTTCTTAAAGCTTGTTCATATATATAATTATCTTATCTAGTGAACTTTCAAAATTTTGATTCTCAATGGCTCTTGCTAACTGTAATATAGCCAATTCAAGTATTATGGGAATCACTACATAAATACCATATAAGAATTGAAATGGAGACATACCAATGGCCTTCTTAGGTGTAATACAGTCTGCCCATAATGCATTGTAATTTTTTTTATTCCAGTTCTTCTAATTTTCATCTATCAACTTATGAATGATGGTAATGAGATTATTAGTAATAGATTATGCTTGGCCATTTACTTACGAGTAATAATCAAAAGAATGGGATAAGAAAATACCATAACCATAAATAATTATATATAAGATAAATTATATGCATTATCAATTAGAATTTTGTTTTGAAACACCATATTTTACCAATATGTTTTCCTTGATAAAATTACATACAACTTACAATTTTTTTTATTTGACTGGGATAGCCTTTACTACTTGGTAGAATAGTTTGTAGAAGTGAGAAAATGACTGTGATCAACACTTAAATGAGGGTTCACTATTTCTAAAAAATCTAACGCCCACTATTGGAAGGGTTCCTCTATCACCATGGGATTGAGGGGAAAAGCTGCAAGTTTTGGTCATCTAACAAGTTGATGACAAGATTCACACTTCCTTACCCATTCATAAGAATATTTTAAAATCATATGCCAATAATAATGGGATGTCAATATTTTATATGATGTCACTAGAGTAGAAAAATGTACACCATAGGCTTGATCATGAAAAACTTATATAATTTTTTTATTGTTCTTTATCAACACATTGGAGAAGAAAGCCATCAATAGTTTTATTGAACAATGTGTCATCCCAAATCAAATATTGTCTTGCTTTCAATTTTATCATTCTTCATTGTTTAACACATAGATGAAGTGGGAATTCTCCACATGTCATAAATAAATCAATTTTTAAAAACCATTCATCTATAGAATCCATAAATAGAACCAATGATGATTCTTCTTTATTCTGATCATTTATTTTGGTGTATTTTCTTAGTGTATCATAAGCTAACACAAACCTTTTCTTGGAACTAACTTGGTGGGATTTACCACTAGATCATACTCTTGTACTTTTTTTAATCTAATTTCCTCATTTTTAACCTATTCTAACACTAAGACTTAATTACCATATCTAACACCATCATAATAGAGTGTGAATGAAATATATAATACTTGAATTGTTTGATAACTTTCATAATGGTGTATGCATGTTTTTATTATGGAGAATATTTCACCTCATATTAATTATGACCATAGCTCATGAAGGTGATTGGTGACTCAATCCCTTCATTTTTATTTTCAATTAAAATGGCTGAACTAGTATGGTTTAAATAACAATATTAGATGATGAATTACTTATTGAGATCTATGTAAACCAAGGTAAGTGTGTGTGCAATGGAATATTTAATATTTTAAAATGATTATTTAACCTCATTTTTTCATTTGAAATAGGGTTTTATTGTCATCATTTCACCAATGTATTTGGTAAGTTCTACAAAATCAGGAACAAATATTCTTATAAAGTTCACTTTCCAAAAAAATGAGTATACACCTAGCTTGTTGGTCGGCAAAGACAATTTTTGGATTGCTTCAAATCTTTCTAGGTTAATTTTTATTCCTTATTACAAGACAATGTGCCCAAGGAGTTTCCCTTTAGTCAACCCAAAAATGGATTTCTTAGGGTTGAGAGAAATGTCATGAAGATGACATTTTATAAACACTTTCTCGAGATGTTTATAGTGATCTTCTCTTTTATTCAAAAACACTTTAAATCATCTATATATACCATAATTATCATACTCTTTAGATCTTTGACATCAAGGTCCATGTATATTTTTAATGTAACACCTAAACTGATCAAACCAAATTCCATTCTTTGATATATGTAAATGTACCCCAAGGAGTCATGAATGTAATCTTGTGTTTATCTTATCTATTATTCTATCTAATTGTATCATGAGAAGCCAACTAACATAAAGAGAATTTATAAATCTATAACTGCTTGAAGAACTTGATCCATGATGGACAGGGGAAATTTGTATTTGAAATATGCGTAGTTCAAATTCTAGAAATCTATAAGACCCTGATTTCTCCTTTCTTCTTATGAACTGGTACAATATTAGAAACCCATGTTGAATTATGAATATGAAAGATAATTTGAGCATTCAAAATTTTCTACGTTCCTTCAAAAATTATCCATACTATTTTTGAATTGTATTCTCTTTGATTTTGATTAAAAGATTTAGCATCATGATTAAGAGTAATTATGTGTTGTATTTCCTTTGGTTGGAAATAGTTGAGGTCTGCATACAAATACACAAGAATATCAATATATTTTAAAAGTAAAGTGATAATTGTTTTCTCTCTTCAGGGGAGCAACACTATCCAATGTTAATTAATTTGGGTTGTTCTTTAGAACTAGTGTTCACCTCTTCATAAGCTATTGAATTGAGAGAATCTTTTTGTATTTTATTTTTGGTAAAAAGTTCATGTTTGTCAAAGAGTTCCTCTAGGGAAATTAAATCCCTATAAATCTTGTTTCCTTTGATTTTAATAACTCCTTTATTTTGTTCCTTAGCAATTCCTTTATTTACATTTTATGTTGGATATTTTCTATATGATGATTCATTGCCCTCAAAATATATGTTTCTAAAAATATCGACTTTTCAAGAAAAATGATAAGTTATTGGTCATTATTGAAAAATTCCTAATTTTTTAGTTGTCTGGTACATTGGGCCTATATACAAATTCATTCATGTAATTTTATTTTCCAATATCTACATGGGTGATTAATAAAGAAACAGACACTACGAGGGCATCTACTTTGGCATTAATTTTTATTATGATAGTTGTTATAGAAAAGGATTGAAAATATTCTATATTTTCCCAAACTTTTGTTAAGGTGTGGAGCTAAAAGCTTCACCAAAGGAGCATTTTGCAAAGTTGTAGGTTTACACAGTCACCGGCGTCGGTCAGGAGCGACCGACGTCGGTCAGGAGTAGACCAGGAGATGCCGACATCGGCAAGGATCGGCTGACGTCGGTCACAGGCAAATAGGCAAGAACCGACGTCAGTTACCTGTGCATCCAGAAAGCTATTTCTGTGGATAGAACCGAGTGTTTGCATGTTAGGATTAAGTGATAGTCTTAAGTCCACATCTCTATTATTAGTAAGACTATTTAGAGCCCTTGATTAGGAGGTGCATCTGATGGCTGTAGTTGTATGCTCATGTTTCCTAATTATTATATAATAGGATAGATCTTCATAGCTTATCGTAGAATGTTGAAAGAACAGTACATAATTGTATATGTGAATCAATCTAGGTTGTTGGAGTTGATTGTAATTGAGAGAGAGAGATCTTGAGGGAAAGAGATCTAGAGAGAGATCTGTAAATCTGAGAGAGGTGTGGAAGAAAAGAAGTTTCTTCAATTGTATTCCTTCTGTAAAGAGTTTAATACAAGTTTTCAAGGTGGTTTCTTGTATCTCTTGTTCTTTGCTATTTTCTGATTCTAGTTACTTATCTATCTGGTTTAATTCCATATTTATTGCTTTCATATTGTAATCAACATTGTTGGTTAATCCCCAACAAGTGGTATCAGAGCTCAGGTTGACTAACAGGTGTTTCAGATCTGGTTAGTGTGTATTGATTATAGGGTACTCACAGGGGTTTCTGCAGGGATTTCTGTTTGAGTGGGAGAAGCAATGGCAAAAGAAAGTAAACTGAGAATGGAGAAGTTCAATGGAAAAAATTATCAAAATTGGAGAATGCAGATAGAGGATTATCTGTATCAGAAAGATCTATACTTACCGTTAGGTGGGATTGCAAAGAAGCCCACAGACATGGATGATGAAGAATGGGAAGTTCTTGATAGAAAGGCTCTAGGGTCTATAAGACTGAGTCTGGCATCTACTGTGATATCTAATTTATCACAGGCAAAGTCTACGATAGAGTTAATGACTACTTTAGCAAATTTATATGAAAAACCCTCAGCTTCTAATAAGGTATATCTTATGAAGCAGTTATTTAATTTACGTATGCAGGAAGCTGGATCTGTATCTAATCATCTAAATGATTTCCATGGAATTGTAAATCAATTAAGTTCAGTCAAAATAGTATTTGATGATGAAATTAAAGATCTTTTAATATTATGTTCTTTGCTTGAAAGTTGGCATAGCTTAGTAATGGCAGTTAGTAATACTGCATCTGCTTCAAATATTTTAAAAGTAGAGGATGTTGTTAGTGTGATCTTGAATGAAGAAATTCGCAGGAAAGCACAGAAGAAACATCAGAGAATGCTTTAAGTTTTGAGAGCAGGGGAAGGCAGAAAGAGAAGAGCAAGAAAGGGAGATCAAGGTCTAAGTCAAAGGTGAGAGGTAGATCCAAATCCAGAAATGACAGGAAGCCATAATGCTAGATTTGTGGAAAGATAGGGCACATAAGCAGAGATTGCTGGTCAAAGCCTAAGGAGGACAATCAGCACGAAGGAAAAGAAGAAGCAAAGGTTGCAGGAATTGCATAAGATGCTTTAATATTCTCTTTGCATAATAATATAGAATCTTGGGTTTTAGATTCTGGTGCATCTTTTCATGCTACCCCTAATAGAGAATATTTTAGTGACTATGTCCATGGAGATTTTGGAATAGTGTATTTAGGGGATGATGAGCCTTGTAAAATTGTTGGCAAAGGAAAAGTGTAGCTAAAAATGTAGAATGGCAACACATGGGTGTTGAGAGATGTTATGCATGTTCCCAGCTTGAAGAGAAATTTGATTTCTGCAAGAAAGTTAGAGGTTGAGGGTTGTACAGTAACTCTCACAGCTGAATCTTGGAAGGTGACCAAGGGTGCACTTGTAATGGCCAGAGGTAAGAGAGTAGGTACTCTCTATTTATGTAATTGTGTTACTAACAATTCTCCTTCTGTATTATCTACTTCAGATGTGGATGCGAAATTGTGGCACTCTAGGCTCAGCCACATGAGTGAGAAGGGAATGTCAATTCTTAAGTCAAGAGGTAAGCTTTCAGATTTGAAAAGCATAGATCTAGATTTTTGTGAGCACTATGTTTTTGGAAAATAGAAGAGAGTGAGTTTTCTCAAGACTGGGTCAACAAAAAAGAAGCATAAGTTGCAGCTTGTTCACACAGACGTGTGGGGACCAGCTCAAGTTGCTTCTATTGGAGGATCACAGTACTATGTTTCATTCATAGATGATGCTACAAGAAAGGTATGGGTCTATTGTATTAAGAAGAAATCTGATGTATTTGAGACTTTTAAGATTTGGAAAGCTATGGTTGAGAATGAAACAGGCAGAAGATTGAAGTGCCTGAGATCTGACAATGGTGGTGAGTTTTGCAGCTATAAGTTCAATTGGTATTGTCATATGCATGGGATCTATAGGCAAAGGATGGTTCCAAGGACACCTCAGCAAAATGGAGTTGCTGAAAGGATGCACATAACAATAATGGAGCGTATAAGGTGTATGAGATTGCATGCTGGTTTGCCCTTAGAGTTTTGGGCAGAAGCTGTTGATACTACAGTGTACCTGATTAACAGAGGACCCTCTACAGTGCTGGATGGTGGAATTCTAGAAGAGGCATGGATAGGTAAAAAGGTAGATCTCTCATTTCTCAAAGTTTTTGGTTGTGAAGCCTTTGTGCATGTTGATAAGGAAAATAGAAAGAAGCTAGATGCTAAGTCTATGAGGTGCACATTTATTGGCTATGGCTCTGATGATTTTGGATTCAGGTTTTGGAATCTAAGAATTAACAAGATAATTAGGAGCTGTGATGTTGTTTTCAATGAAAAAGTGATGTATAGTGATCAGCTCAAGAAGCTGAATCAATCTGGGCAGAGCAATGGAGAATTGGATGAGGTGATGGTCCAAAATGAGCTCACGAGAAAATTTAATCACAGACAGGAAAACACAGAGACCGACGTCGGCCAAGCAGGAACCAATGTCAGCTAGGAAGGAACCAACTTCGGTCAGGAAGAACCGACGTCGGCCAGTTACAGGCCTAGAAGTGACCGAGGTCGGTCACTATCAGAGAATTTGGGCAGACAGCATGTTGTGAATGAGTCTCAGATGCCCATCAGGAGGTCAGAAAGGGTAAGTAAAGCTCCAATTCGATATTCCCCTTCATTATTCTATTTATTGCTAACTGATGGTGGAGAACCAGAGAGTTTTTAAGAAGCAATACAGGTAGAATCCAAGAATTAATGGGAGCGTGGCATGGTTGAGGAAATGGAGTCCTTGAAAGAGAACCAAACATGGGATTTGGTCGAGTTGCTAGCAAGTAAGAAGACACTAAAGAACAGATGGATCTACAGATTGAAGGAAGGTGAGAATAGACAGATGAGATATAAGGCCAGGTTGGTAGTGAAAGGATTTACACAAAAACTAGGTATTGATTTTGGTGAGATTTTTTTTCCTATTGTTAAAATGAATTCTATACAGATTGTACTGTCTTTAGTTGCTATTGAGGATTTGCATCTTGAGCAACTTGATGTTAAGACAACATTCTTTCATGGAGATTTGGATGAAGAAATATATATGGATCAGCCGAAAGGATTTGAGGTCAAAGGTACAGAGAAGTTAGTGTGTAGATTGAAGAAAAGCTTGTATGGCCTCAAGCAAGCTCCTAGACAGTGGTATTTGAGATTTGATAGGTTTATGACTAAGCATGGCTACAGTAGGTGTCAATCTGACCATTGTGTGTATTTTAAGAGATTGGATAGTGGTAGATATATTATTTTGTTGTTGTATGTAGATGATATGCTGGTTGCAGGATCACACATGTAGGATATCTCTGAGCTTAAGGTGAAATTAGCTCACATGTTTGCCATGAAAGATTTGGGAGCAGCAAAGAAAATCCTTGGCATGAGCATTAAGAGAGACAGGAAAAATCATAGGTTGATTTTGTCTCAAGAGGATTATGTGAACAAGGTGTTGAAATGGTTCAATATGTAGGATGCAAAACTGGTAAGCACACCTTTGGCTGGACATTTTAAGTTGAGTAAAGAACAATGTCCTAATTCACATGATGAGGTAGAGTATATGAGTAGAGTTCCATATTCTTCCGTAATAGGGATTTTAATGTATGTAATGGTGTGTACTAGACCGGATATTGCCCAAGCAGTGGGAGTTGTAAGTAAGTATATGGCCAATCCAGGAAAGGAACACTGGAAAGCAGTTCAGTGGATCCTTAGATATCTGAGAAGAACCAACAGTAGGCATTTGTGCTATGGAGGTTTAGATACTTCTCTACATGGTTATGTAGATTCAGATATGGCAGGTGATTTGGATGGCAGGAGAAGCACCACAGGATATGTTTTCACTATTGGTGGAACGGTGGTTAGCTAGATATCAAAGTTATAGAAGGTTGTTGCCTTGTCAACTACAGAAGCAGAGTATATTGTAGTCACAGAGGCTAGCAAAGAGATGATATGGATGATACGGTTCATGGAAGAGCTTGGAAAGGATCAAGAGAGTTTTAGATTATACAGTGATAGTCAGAGTGCAATTCATTTGGCTAAGAATTTAGCCTTTCATTCAAGAACAAAGCATATATAGCTTAGGTACCACTTCATAAGACAGGTATTGGAGGATGGTGAGTTGAAGCTGGAGAAGATCCATACAGATAAGAACCTTGCGGATATGTTAACCAAGCCGGTAACAAAGGAGAAGTTGAATCTTCATTCAACTTCTGTTGGTATTCATGATTGAGTTAAAGATGGAGGAGCTAGAAGATGTTGTTGTACAGGTACTGGTGCAGTTGTTTATCTCCAAGTGGGAGATTGTTAAGGTGTGGAGCTAAAAGCTTCACTAAAGGATCATTTTGCAAAGTTGTAGGTTTACACAGTCATCGACGTCGGTCAGGAGCGACCGATGTCGGTCAGGAGTAGACCAGGAGATGCCGACGTCGGTAGGGATCGGCCGACGTCGGTCACAGGCAAACAAGAAGGAACCGACATCGGTTACCTATGCATCTAGAAAGCTATTTTCGTAGACAGAACCGAGTGTTTGCATGTTAGGATTAAGTGATAGTCTTAAGTCCGCATCTGTATTATTAGTAAGACTGTTTAGAGCCCTTGATTAGGAGGTGCATCTGATGGCTATAGTTGTATGCTCATGTTTCCTAATTATTATATAATAGGATAGATCTTCATAGCTTATCATAGAGTGTTGAAAGAACAATATAGAATTGTATATGTGAATCAATCTAGGTTGTTGGAGTTGATTGTAATTGAGAGAGAGAGCTCTTGAGGGAAAGAGATCTAGAGAGAGATCTGTACATCTGAGAGAGGTGTGAAAGAAAAGAAGTTTCTTCAATTGTATTCCTTCTATAAAGAGTTTAATACAAGTTTTTAGGGTGGTTTCTTGTATCTCTTGTTCTTTACTATTTTCTGATTCTAGTTACTTATCTATCTGGTTTAATTATGCATTTATTGATTTCATATTGTAATCAACATTGTTGGTTGATCCCCAACAACTTTATTTTTTTAGTGCTTGAGGCAATCATTTTTCACCTGATGTTTACCTTTTATCTATTTGAAAATTATTTTTGCATCTCCTATAATTTTTATATTCATGATTCCCATTTGTTAGGTTGTGGAGCTAAAAGCTTCACTGATGCAGACATGGAGAAGGCCATTTGAGGGGTTGATGAAGGTTGCTGAGTGTCATAGCAACCGGTGTCGGTCTGATCAGCCGACGTCGGCAGGATAGTGAAGAGAATCAACCGACGTCGGTCAGGGATCGGCTGACGTCAGTCACCTCTAGGCAGATAGGGACCGACGTCGGTCGCCTGTGTGGTTCGACTGCGAGTTTATTACGGGTAGTTAGCTAATGAACCAAGTGTTTGCATGATGAGAGCTATTCTTAGACTAAGAGCTGTGGATCTAATTATTGTAATTAGATGTCTAATTATTGTTTGGATGAGATCTATATAATAGACTCATGGTTGTATTGAAAAAGTGTTCTAGTTTGAGTTGAGCAAAGTTTGCTTCTTATGTGTGTGAGGTGAGCAAGGGTGTTCCTCCTAGTTCCACATTACCAAGTGTGGGTGCTAGTTTTGGAGAGTCAGCAAGATTCTTCAGGTGTGTAGGATCTTGGTCACAGGTGAGCATGGCCTTTATAGGAGATCTGCATGGTAAGTAAGATCATTAATCTGCAGGTGTATGTGTGTGCAAGGTTGAGGTTCACAAGGGTGCAGAACTAGGTTGATTTGCAGGTGTGCAAGATCAGATAAGACAATAACACAACAGGGAACAGAATCAAGCAGGATCTACTTGGAGTACAGGTGTGTACTCGGATAGAGCAAAGAGGAAGGCAAGGGAGTTCCTTCCATAAGTATGGTCTATTGAATTGTAGGTTATTGCAGGTTCATGGGAGATCTACTTGAAGTACCTTGAGTACTTTTGGAGTGCGTGGAGCACTTGTGGTGTGCGTGGAGCACGGGTATAAGGTGAACACCAACTCAGAGTTTGAGTTGGGTGTTGGGACCTAAGAGAGAGCTTTGAGGAGAGAATTACTGTTCACTTGAGGTGTGGGAAGCCTCTGAAGAGGTGGTGGAGAAGAAGTGGCATCTTCTTTATTGTATTCTTTTCTTCAAGAGTTTTAATACAAGTTGTGTATTGTCTCTCATATCATGTGTTATTCTGAATTATAGTTACTTGTGATTCTGGTTATTTCCGCATATTAAGTTGCTTGATTTGGTAATCATATTTTGCTCTTTTGGTGGAGCAAGATCTTGACAAGTGGTATCAGAGCCAGGTTGGGATACTAACAGATTGGTTTAGATCTGGGTAGTGCGTTTTGATTACAGGTCACTCTCAGGGATTTCTGATTGAGTGGGAGTAGAGCAATGGAAGATGAAAGTAAGCTAAGAATGGAGGAGTTGAAAAGCACAGATGGTCTCTTAAGGTCCTATGGAAAGAAAGAGTAGGTAAAAGAACATTGTTGGTCTGTGGAAGATCAGCATGAAGAAATTGAAGAAGCAGATGTTGCAGGTGTTGTTGCACAGGATGCTCTGGGAGGTTTCTTGGATAAAGTTGAATCTTGGATAATAGATTCGGTTGCCTCTTTCCATGCAACCCTAGGTAGAGGAGCTGGTGAGCCTTGCCACAGTATTAGCAAAGGCGAAATACAGTTGAAATTGTAGGTGGCCAACACACAGGTGTTGATGATGGTCATGCAGGTCCCAGGTTTGGAGATATGGCTAATTTCTTCAAAAAGATTGGGTGATGAGAGATGCATAAGAACTCTCACAGCAGATGCACTTGAATTAGCTGGTGGTAAGAAAACAGGTACTCTTTATCTACTTGTTTATATTACTGATTCTTCTTTTGTTGCAGAGACCTGGCTTCGTAGGCTTGGTCACATGAGCAGGAAGGAGATGCATGTTCTTAAGTGGAAGATAGATATATTTGATAGGCTTAAGAACTGGAAAGCCTTGTGTACTTGGAGGAGCTGGCGGACAAAAACCAGTGGATGGTGCTGGATACTTTTGAGCAAAGTAGTTTGGACATGGGTTTTGATTCAAAGGAGCTCGCGGGTAAAAAGTCATCACTCATAAGCAAACACAGGTACCAACGTCGGTCATGAGGAACCGGCATCGAACAGACAGGTGCCGATGTTGGTCATGTGCAGACCGAAGCTGGTGATGTCAGGTAGGGTAAGACCGACGTCGGTTAGGGGAACTGACGTTGGCAGTAGGTAAGATCGACGTCGGTCAGGAGGATTGACATCGGCAATAGGGACACCGATGTCAGCAGGGTCGGTAGTCAGGGATAGACGCATGAAACCAACGTTGGTCGGATGCAGACTGTGGAGTGACCGAGGTTGGTCACTGTAACAAATTTTGGGTGGACAACATGCTGTCAAGGAGTCTCAAACACCCATACGGAGGACTGAAGACGTAAGTAGGCCCTCAAATTCGTTGTTCCTCTTCTTTATACTCGTTGTTGGTTGTAGAGCAGGAAGGATCCAGGATACAAGTGGGAGCATGGCAGGGATATGATGCAGAACCAAATGGGAGTTTTGGTAGGGTTTCCAGCCGGTGTGAAAGCATAGAGATGAATGGATTCCTTAGTTGAAGAATAGAGTGAATGGACACATGAGACAGAAGACCAGGTATATGGTCTTGAGGAGCTACAGGACAGTGGTACAGGTTTTGACAGGTGGAGGACAAAGCATGGCTTCAGTCAATGTCAGGGTAACTACTGTGGTTTGTCTTACTAGGTGGATGATGATTGCAACATCATTCTGTTGCTGTATGTGGATGGTATGTTTTGCTAGCAGGATTGTACATACAGGGTTTTTCTGAGCTAAGGGTAAGGTTAGTTCAGTGGCATGTCATGAGGAGTTTGGAGCAGCATAATTCTTTGACATGGGAGACATGGAGATCACAGGTTGATTTTGTCTCCAGTGGGAGCTGATGTGAATTAGGTGTTGGTGAGGTTTAGGATGCAGAGCCAGAGCACACTAAGGGATGGACAGGTACAGTGTCTAAAATCACATGAGGTCTGGTATAAACCTGAGTATTCCCATGCAATGGGAGCTATCAGAGAGTTAAGAGCCAATTCAGGGAAGTGGGTTCTCAGGTATTTGAGAGGGACTAGCAGCAGGTATACATGTAGGGTTAGGACTTCACTACATGTGTTTGTAGGTTCGGATGTGGTAGGATACTCAAATGATAGGAGGTACACCACGGGATGTGTGGTGGGTTGTCTTCAAGATTGATTTTGAAGATGGATACAAACTAGGAAATAGATTAGACAGAGTACAGGTATAGGTACAGTGTAGCTGTTTATCTCCAAGTGGGAGATTGTTAGGTTGTGGAGCTAAAAGCTTCACTGATGCAGACATGGAGAAGGCCATTGGAGGGGTTGCTGAAGGTTGCTAAGTGTCATAGCAACCGGCGTCGGTCTGATCAACCGACGTCGGTAGGATAGTGAAGAGAATCAACCGACATCGGTCAGGGATCAGCCGACGTCGGTCACCTCCAGGCAGACAGGGACCGACATCGGTCGCCTGTGTGGTTTGACTGCGAGTTTATTACGGGCAGTTAGCTAACGAACCAAGTGTTTGCATGATGAGAGCTATTCTTAGACTGAGAGCTGCAGATCTAATTATTGTAATTAGATGTCTAATTATTGTTTGGATGAGATCTATATAATAGACTCATGGTTGTATTGGAAAAGTGTTCTAGTTTGAGTTGAGCAAAGTTTGCTTCTTCTGTGTGTGAGGTGAGCAAGGGTGTTCCTCCTAGTTCCACATTACCAAGTGTGGGTGCTGGTTTTGGAGAGTCAGCAGGATTCTTCAGGTGTGTAGGATCTTGGTCACAGGTGAGCATGGCCTTTATAGGAGATCTGCATGGTAAGTAAGATCATTGATCTGTAGGTGTATGTGTGTGCAAGGTCGAGGTTCACAGGGGTGCAGAACCAGGTTGATTTGCAGGTGTGCAAGATTAGATAGGACAGCAACACAATAGGGAGCAAAATCAGGCAGGATCTACTTGGATTACAGGTGTGTACTCGGATAGAGCAAAGAGGAAGGCAAGGGAGTTCCTTCCATAAGTATGGTCTATTGAATTGCAGGTTGTTGCAGGTTCATGGGAGATCTACTTGAAGTACCTTGAGTACTTGTGGAGTGCGTGGAGCACTTGTGGTATGCGTGGAGCACGGGTATAAGGTGAACACCAACTCAGAGTTTGAGTTGGGTGTTGGGACCTAAGAGAGAGCTTTGAGGAGAGAATTACTATTCACTTGAGGTGTGGGAAGCCTCTGAAGAGGTGGTGGAGAAGAAGTGGCATCTTCTTTATTGTATTATTTTCTTCAAGAGTTTTAATACAAGTTGTGTATTGTCTCTCATATCATGTGTTATTCTGAATTCTAGTTACTTGTGATTCTGGTTATTTCCGCATATTAAGTTGCTTGATTTGGTAATCATATTGTGCTCTTTTGGTGGAGCAAGATCCTGACACCATTTCCTTGACAACCTGTAAACCATGTAGCAAAGCTTCATAATTGATAGTGTTATTGGTGCATTCAAACTGAAACTTATATGAGAAATGAAAAATTTCCTTGTTTAGAGATATAATAATGACTCTTAATCCTGCACTAGCTGAAGAAAAATTGCCATCAAATTTGAGTGTTCATATATCATTAGGATCACTTCCATCACTTTGGGCATTTTCAAATCCTCCTTTATCATGAGTATATAATTCCCTATTTATGCATATTCATACAAAATGTCTACTCTAGGGTCATCTAATTTTTAAATAGTATATTTAGTCTTCAAGTCAGGTTCCAGACATTACTTGACTCTTTTGATAGGGATCATAGCATGAGAAAGGTTTAGCTAAATTTCAACACCTATTTCTTTATAAAAAATTCTTCCCAACAAGATGCCATATGTGGCTGGAATGTTTGCTCCCAAGATAGCCATCTTGATCTTTTTTTTCAATAAAAGAGGCTAGGGAAACCTAAACATATTTGATTTGATGAACTAGAGGTACATGCTTCATTTTCATGGAGTAACAACTGTAGACATCCAATTTATATCACTTCCATGTAAAAATTATTGGTCAAAATGACTTCCTACAAAAATGCACAAAGTGGGCCAAATACCATTAAAATGATCTAATTCATTTGCACACGTTATATGTCACTTTTAAAAAACATTGGTGCATCTTTGATTAGGGTAATACATTGTAACCAAATTTCAACTTTGTCTAAATAAACATGAGTCAAAGTGTTATTTTACAAGCAATGTTTTGGGGTAATTAACTGGAACAAATATATGAATTTTGATATTACATAAAAACCTAGAAGTTGATTAGGATTAATTAGCCTAAAAAATCAAATCAAGTGGCTAAATGAAAAATCTATAGAAATTAGCTAAATATTCAAAGTATTCAACAAATATATAAATCATGACATCATATGGAAAGTTGGTAAGCACTAGGCATTGACCACAACAAATATCAGAATTAATGTAAGCCATTCCTCATAAATGAAACCTCATCCCAAAATATTTATGACATTGGACCTCCAAAATTGAATTGAATTGTGGCCACTCATATTAACTTAATATAATGACCATAATCAATTTGACAAATTTATAAATAGAAGGGCCACCATAGACCTTTCATGAATATTTTTGTGTAAAGGAACTCTATATAAATCATTTGAAAGATTCACTCCTTTTCTACTAATTGGTCAACAAATCATTTAGATAGTGATATGAGAAATGTTTATGGATTTCATACCACAACATCAATGAGGAATTTGAGCTCTACATCTGGACATAATCACGTATGTGTGTTGGCTAGGTAATGGCATCCATGAGGAAGGTAATAGATTTTGATTTCTTTCTATATGTTTAACTTGGTTAGACCTTGCCCAATCTAAAGAATCATGCTTGAGAAATTTTTTGTTAATTTGTTTTATTTTTAATATTAATAAATAAACAAACCTCCCTTGTAATCAAGGTTTACAATTGGCATACACGGTGGGACAATGCACCCCACAAAACCTCTTCAAGATATTCTTAATCATCTAATTATGAAATTAGATTAATTTTTTGACCTAGATTTAATTATTTTTCTCATCTTTTCCATTTCATATCCTATGCAAATTCGTGAGGTTGCTCTTGTGAATGGCAAGGTTGATTTGAGGATCGATATTTTTACCTTTCCTACTCATTGTGTTTTCTATGTTTGTAAGAAATTATAAAAAAGACTTATAAATTGGTGATATCAACCCTACTAAATGACAATTTCACATTATTGTATCCATATCTTATTTCTTGAAAATGGTGAGATTGAACTATGTCTCAATAGGTTTGCTTTTACAAACAATGAGATCAACTTGCACATCAACAATTTCATGCCTTTAGATTTCAACATCTTTTTATGTTTAAAAAAAAGTGAGAATGTCCTACACATCAAAAATAATAACCTACTAATTGGTGAGTTCACATATGGTAATGATGTTTTTTTCATATAGTTATTTTATTGAAAAGGGAGAAATTATCTTGTTAAATGATGAGATCATCTTGATAATTGATGAAGTCATCATACTGTATTTTAGTTACCTAAAGAATGATGAGATTGCTCTTTAGAGAAAAAATATCACCCTATAGGGATTTATTGAGAGATTAAATTATATAAATTTAAATTCCTTTACTTACCTATAATGACCTTTAAAACTTCTAATCTATTTCTTTTAGGCTTTGTGATCTTAAGGAGTTGTTTCATGTGATTGATAAAGAAAAATTTCACTCATGTTTCCATTTGGTGTTTAAGCAAAGAACATACACATCATTTAGTTCTCTAAAACTCTTATGGTTTTTGTTATTTTCTTAAGTATCACCACATTGCTTGCTTGTTTGTGTAAATATTATGTCTACACTCTCCCCTTGCCCCCTTTAAGGATCATAGGTGACCAAAAAAAATGTAGGTTATTTGCTTGCTTATTATCCCAGAGAACATTTGGTGTATGTTCTTCTCTTTCCCATTCATGGGATCTTAAGAATAAAAAATAAATGCTTATTCCCCTTTTGATTTTGGCTATGTGGGTTGGAGTTCATCGACTTCTTGTTAGTCCATTGGGCATAATGACTGTGGGTTGATATCCCATCATTCAGACCAGCCTTGTACATCTAATACATGATATAATTTTTTGGCAAGTGTCATTAGGGGCTAGTAGAATTCCCCATAAAGGGTTTCATGAAATAAATGGGTAAACTCCAAATTCTAGGCCATTAGACATCACCATCAAAGAATCTACGGGGTATTCTATAGGGGATGTATCTCCTATAAAAACTTAGTCTTTTTAATATCTTCTTCAATAGATTTGAGCACTTTGGGGACCATCTAGTAAGCCAAGTAAAAATTTAAGTAATCCAAAAATATAGTAACACTTCATTGAAATATAATGGATTAAGTGGTCATGAAGGGGATAAAGCCTCCCACGAGTAGCTTGATTTATGACTGCTTCATAGGATCCACTTTTACCATGAAACATTCACTGATGTAGGGGTACAAAGGTAAAAACCCTTAAATATTGCCTTAAAATTTTAGAGAATGGTGGGATTAAAATACCACCATACTTGTATTTAATTATTTAATGATCCCTTAAAATTTTAAATCCTCTCCAGGCCAAGCATATTAAAGGTTCATCAGATGTGATACAAAATTACATTAGTTATTATAATAACCTTGTGTGCTCATGCATATATATTTAAATGTTATATTGAAATATCATTATGTATTCAAAGCTGAGTCAAAATAAACCTCAATTCCAAGTCATGTCTTCACATACTTATGCACTAAGGTGTTATGTTGTCCACATTTGAAGTCACTACTCACACATACCAAAGCATTAAGATCTCCAATTAAAACTAAGTTCTATCCATTTGGCATTGTTATGCTGCCCATTTCTATTTAGGTTCCAAGGTTTACTTGTTTGAATCAAGTTTCAAGTCTAACATGAATCCAATTTCCAATTCAGATTATGGATCAAAGTCAAAAATTTCAAATTTCACTCAAATTCTAAAGGACCCCTTTGAATTGATCAAGAAAGATTATTTAATGCATTCACATTGAGTCAAATTCAAGTGTTAATTTGGACATGTATATATACACTCTTATTTGAGTCTCTTATGGCCCTAATTTATAGGAATAATTTTTTTATGATCCACCTGGGTATCTTATAAATTCTAAAAAATAGTGAAGACATGAAGGAACACCCAACTATGTTTGTGGATGTCCCAACCATTACTAGGTCTATTCAAAACTAATATAAAAATGAATTCTCATAGGATAAATATATTTTAAGGTCATTAGAATATGGAGTTAAGCTTATGTTTAATTTTATCATGGAACAATTATGTAACCTTATTCAGATAGAGGAGATACCTCAAAAGATAACTACTAGAACAAATAAGCCTCTTATGCAAAATTCAAAATCAATTATTACATCATCTAGCAAATAAAAAGGTTAACTAATGACCCATGGCCAAATCATTACTTCTTTGATATAAAAAATTAGTCAATGTTATGTAGACTAACTTGTATCTAATTTGATGACTTCTCTAGCTATAACTTCATTCAATAATTCTTCATTTTCAAACCAAAACTAGTCACTAAAACAACCACAAGAGCCTTTAACCAATCCTACATATAATGTGGATCCATCAACTACTTTTGAGAAGGAACTCCTAAATGATTTATTCATAAAAAGTTTCAACTAATACTCAACATACTCTCTTAAATCACCAAGAAGACATTTCTAATGCACAACAAGTACCCAACAATCTGCAATAACAAGTTGTCAACATTCCATGATAACATGTGGTGAGTAATTCATAATACACATTACCTAGTTCGTAACAACTAAACTCTTATAATTTGCAACAAAAAAGGCTTATTATGCACCAACAATATATTACATCTAATACTCAATAAAAAATTCCTCATAATCAACAACACATCCCATTCCTTTCACAACAAGTACTTTTTCTTTAGTAGTATATTCCTCCAAACCAATAGTGCCTTGCCCATTTCCTTCCAAATTAAAGCCAATAAAAAGTCCCTTATTAACTTTATAATTCTAGTTATAGGGTTAATATCCCTAATAGAACCACATAAAATGGGTCCATACCTAATTATTATAATCTCAACCAATCCAATTAATTCTTGAATGCTCATTAAATCACATACCTTCCATCCCAAAGTGCACCCAATCTCCAAGATTAGAATGAAATGAAAGAAGTGATTTCAAGACTTCAAGTAGGTAATCAATGTAATAAATATAAATTTGATGACATGTACCCTTACCCTTTTAACATTAGTTTCCTTCAAATATATTTCCCAACCCACTTTGAGATACTTAAGTTTGACAAGTGTAAATGGAAATGTGATCCAAGGGAGCATTTACAAGCATTCTTTATCGCTTGGCATGAGGTAACTTTCATTAGTATGTTCTTTCTTCACTTATTCCTATGCAGTTTATGTGGATAAGACTTGGAGTGGTTCCCCCACTTGCCAAAATTATTGATCACTAATTTTGATGACCTCTCAAAAAAATTATCTAAATTTTTACAAAGATGGAGGGATCTAGCTAGTTATTTCATGCATAATTTTTTGGATAAGCAACTGGTTAATATTTTTACATAGAATCATGCTGAAGTAGCCTATAATCTTTTTTTTTTTTTTGAAAACACATTTGAAGAGATCATATACAAGGGGGTATAGATTTAAAATGCACTTATTGATAAAGGTGTAATCAAGGTATACTCTTAGAGTCAAGTGCAACCTCAACCTCAAATGCAAACTCCAAACTCAAGTAAGCTCTTATAAAAAATGCAACGCCTTTAATAAAAATAAGAATATGATTGGTAATGAATTCATATAAATGAGGCATGTACAAATGGTGCAACCATTACTCACCCAAGATACTCCATTTAATAAACCCTTCACATTTCAAAGAGGACCCCCATGCAAAAAACAATATCAAAATAGAGTCTTCAGTGATCTGGGTGAGCTCATTGAGGTAGTATTTCAAAAGTTAGTTTCAACAAATATGTTTGTTTGGCCAATCCAAAATCCATTTCCAAAAAGCTAACCAAATCATGCATGATTAGATAAAATGAGTATTGTGGTTACCATCATGTCAAAGGCCATGAAATCTATAGATGTGTGAAACTAAGGAATTTCATCTAGGATTTACTTGAGAATGGATAAATCAAGTTAGATAAGATTGCTTCAAATACCAATTATAATATGTGTATCTATAAATATCCCTTCCCAAAACACAATAATCAATATTAGATGAATCATCATCACCAAGTTAAAGGTCAGAAGCAAAACCAAATTAATCATAATAAAGATCATGATTTCCATACCAACCAGATTGGTAATCATAATGTCCCATATGATTATGGTAATATTATTGGTCATGTTACCAATAATTACATTGATACCATTAAGGTCACTCTTTGTCTACCGTCAAACACTTATCAGAGTGATAACCCTTCTATTTAAGGACTTTTGCCTTAACCTTCAACTAATTCCCCCTAAGTTAGAATTGCATAGTTGTGCCTTGACCCCCATGGATTACTATTTTTGGTCCTTTGTCCATTTCATCCCCTTTAGGTAAATCCCTCCCAAATCTAAATTGTGTAATCACAATTAGACATTTATGAGTTACTCTCCAATTCCCTTTACCTTCCTCTAATACCAATACCATTCAAAACTCTATTCCTTGTAAATCCAAACCATCTCACCCTTTCATTGAGAAATAATATGATATTAGTGAATAGTTAAGAAAAAAACTTGCACATATTTACATCATGGATCTCTTTCATACATCAAAATTTCATAGAATAATATTAAATGACCTTATCCAACATTATAAAGTACCAAATGACATTGATCCTACCCAATTCCAAGCACTTATGGGGAATTTATCCCCAGGGTAATAGCTAACATTTGATTAAAGTGATATGTCAGCCCTTGGTCCTTTGCATAATTATCCACATACAATGAAACCATCATTTTATACCATAAAATCAAGTGGGTTCTCAAAGATAATAGTTTAGGATTGAATATTGCTTCGTTGAAGATGATCCAACACTTGGGATATATAGTAGTAGATATGAAGCCAACCACTATCAAGATCAAAGCCTATGACAATGTATAAAGAGTCATCAAGTACCATTTATCTACCTATGATTATTGGGATTATCATTCATGATACCCTTTTCTATGTAATTGATATTGAATGAAATTATAGTTTACTTCTTTGTCACCCTTGGATCCATGAGTGTCATGACCACACCTACCCAATGCATTTATTTTTTATCGATTATTAATATTGTTATGAGTTGTGGACATTGTATTTTGGATATTATGATTCATTTCAAAATATTTATTTTGGTTTTAAACTGATCTTTATACATAATTATATTATGTACTTACATAATTTTGATGATGATCAAATACTATTGATGCCTTTATGGATTTGGTTACAGGTTTATTACAAATAAGCATAGGTTGGTTGTAAAAACTTGTACAAAATGACAAAGGTGGTGTATGTAGTGAATGTTGGATCCTGATGCAATGGTGTCACCATCAAATTTGAGTCTTTTTATTATTAATCTTGATCTACGTTATTTCACTTTATTTATCAATCTTGTGTCGATTGAATTCCTCTTCTATTTCATTTTATTTATGTCATTTTTAGCAACCAAATGACATTGGGATGAGAACGTGTTTATTTTAACATAAATGTGTATAATTCTAGGAAGTCCAGATGTAGATAACATCTAAATGCAAATTAAAGGCTGTTAAAGGTCATAAGACCTTTGATAAGGTTTACGATTCTTTACTCATTACTAGTTTAGGTCTAAGTGGTAGTGGAAAGTGTTTACTAGAAAGGCTAACATCATAATCTTATAATTCCATGTTCATATGAGGCAAATGAATAAATTTAAAGTGCTTGAAAAAACTAAACTTATTGTATAATTTGTAATAGTCCATGAAAATACTAGCATGATATGAATAATAATCCAAGAAACGGCTATGGTTTGGAAGTCTAAGGTGATGACATTAGTTGAATCAACCATAAGTCGAAGAGACTTAGATTAATGGCATGTTATTTTTACCATGGTTGAGTAACCTAAACATGAAGGGATTTTATGGTTGAATTTGAGGCATACTCAATTAGGGATAATCATTTTAATTGATTCACTCAAGTGATTGGTGGATAGTATACATGGAATTTTTTAGGGGTCACATACAGGAAGCTAAAGGTTTTGAATTCAACTTCATGACTATAGAATATAAGCATGAGATTTTTTAAGTGAAGGTTCCATCTAGTAGAATAAGAAGTTCAACTATATGTAACTTTGACAACATAAAAATATAGTATAAATAAAAGAAAAGAAATGACAAAAAAGGAGGATGATTGGGGTGGACAAGAGGAAAAGAAGAAGTAATAGGATTTGTGGATGTGCCTTTCTAGTAACATATTGCATCTTAAAACCAGGTAAGTGCATTATAAATATTTATTTTATGAAGTAATGTGTTTATTGGGTGCTTAATTATTTTAAATAAATTGTTGGTTTAAGGTCCAGAAGCATACGAGCTCCTAAATAGACCTAAATCTATTTAATATTTTGAAAAAATTATAGAGGAAACCTTGAAGGATGAGACCATGAGAATACATTTCCCATGGATAGTGCATGGGTCAACTCAAATGTCTAAAAGACTCATTGGTTACTCTACTAGTTTGGTTTTGTGTTTTGAGTCTTTTGGTGTTTTGCATTTTGAACCTTGGTCCCTTATGGATGTTTATTTTGACTAATTTATGCCTTAATTATGTGTGTTGAGTTAAGCTTGACTATAATGGAATTATTGGTTCATGTATTGTGTTTGGATTAAACACTTGATTTTTATGAAACCCTTGTTCAAACTATGACATTATTGCATCATGATTGTTAGATTTTTGGGGTGTTACAAGCTTTGTCTTTGGGTACCTACTTCCACCACTAATTGAGGGTTAGGGTAGGTAGGGATACCTAATGATGGTTGGGATTATATTGCACAAAATGATTGATTACATGCTTGACCTATCTCATTTGACCTAGACAATGACAAAAGAGATTAGTTGTTCATACTGCTTGTAGCACATTCTTGTATCTTGATGTGGATTATGTTTGACAAGATTGTATATGACTATGTTAATGGTGTTTTTGGTATTCAACTATAGAATTTCTCCATTATGATAATCTAGTGATTTTTAATATTAAACAGAGTTTGTATTTTAATGATTATTCACTTTTTATCATATACATTCATTGATGTAATAATGAAGAAATGTTTTAGAGAAATGAAGGATTTATGATTATTATGTTTCAAATATGGCCTAGAAATTTTTATTGAATAAGATTCAGACCTGAGTGGATGTTTGTTGGTTGATATATATATTATTTTATTTACCTTGCTTTGGTCCATGGAAAGCTGTAAATGTTTATAAAGTTTACTTTTATATGTATCAGTATACATTGGACTTAAATGGAAAAGAGAAGAGTCAATTATAAAGACTTCTCAAAATTTAATTGTTAGGATCATAATTATGGGTTCGCAATTTCATTTTAAAATAGTGATTTTTATTCATTACTTAGATTATTATTTTATATTTGATTTTCATTTGAAAATGATTATTTTTATTAATTATTATGATTTAGATAGAATTATGTTTATGAATAGTGGGACGTTCATAGTTTCACATAATAATATCGGAAAGTGTTTGGTCTTAAACAAATTATATTTGTGGCTTGGGTGTGATTTATTTTTGGATTCATAGTGAAAATGAAGCTTTTGGGATTAATCATAATTTACTACATAATTTGCAAGATGGATATGCATTCTTTTTCTTACATCATTCGAATTAGTCTGTGTCCTATAGGTTTTCAAAAGAATGATTGTAAAGACTGTTGTAGGTGTTGATTGTTGTTTATGATATGGACATTTGTTTAAGTATTACCCTAGTAGCTTGTTAATAGATTTATATGCACTTTGATAGGGTATTGAGTGTCTCTTTGATTTGATGCATAACATTGAATAATAATAAAACATTGTTTCTCATAAAGGAAAAGTGAATACATAGGTTGTATGTTTATTGTAATGTTATTAAAACTAGTTGGCTATGTATTGAAAAATTATGTATTATGAGTCGATAGGGTAATTCATTTATGAATTTGTTAATATGTGGGAAATATTGTTAATGTTAAAAATGAATCCTTTACCATTATTTCATTAACATTAGGTAAATGTTGATGAGGATTTGATATTGATTATCATCGTTAAATAAGTTTGAATAGTAATCCTTAAAATATTATAGATCGTAACATGATTTTACTTGATGTTTGTTTCAAAGGCAATTCATAGAATGGTTACTAAGTTTCTAGTTTTAATATGTGAATGTAAATTATAAAATTATTGAAGTAAATTACATTTATCACTTGAAATTTATCTTTTGAAATGCACATACATATGGATGAAGTGATTATACTTGATGCAGTCAGCTATTTATATATTATCATATATATGTGATTTACTTGTTTGTAAATATGAATAATAATTTATCAATATTGGTTTCTTAGAAATTTTGTGAAGTAATAATTTGAGAACTTAATTAGTGACAAGGACCTGATGTTATCATTTTTTATTGCTTTAGAAATCTATGAAATCATAGGGGAACCACTGAGTCGATTAACAATAATGAGTAAATTATAACGACTTGGGTTCCTTAAGATTATTATTGAAACATAAATTTGATTTCATATGAGTTGAGATTTATGTTTTAATTATACATTGGATATGTTAGGGAACATTAATTTAATTCCTTGAAGCATTGATTTGAATATTGATGGTTCTCATGCATTGATTGGTTCTTAAAAGTTAATTTATAAGTTTGGTGTTTTTATGCTACAATACAAATTTACTTGGTAAATATAGAGATCATGTAAGCTTTTGATTAACATAATGTCTAGCTTTCTCTCATCTCTCTCTTGGTATATTATTAAGGAAGCTGAGTAGAAATGATTAAATATTTGAATTTACATTTCGGTCAAGTGAATATTTATGGTAAGGTTAGATAGTACATTGAAGATAATGAATAGGAAAATTTGTGTTAATCTGTAGATAATTATCAGTTCTAATAAATTAGGCTATGTTTCCTTATGATATTTAATCTCACCACTAATTTATATGTTGATGTAATAAAGATCTAAATCATAAGTCATGGTTGCTATTAATATTGGTGCAAGGGTATGCTTGAATATTGGTAAATATTATCTTTACTAAGTTTCTATTTCATTTTAATAGAGAAGAGTTGATGTATGATCATCAGTAACTACACTAGAGGTTTGAAGGAAATTCAATGGGGACATGATAACTTAATGAATGATTTTTTTGGGTTGCACTTAGTTTTTGTATGTAATTATTTGATGTAGTTACTTTTATGAGTTGTTTTATATTTTTGAATGAATATTTAAGTCTTGGGGATTCATAAGTGGTCATCTAACCTAATAAGATCTCATGGATGGTATTTTATATGTATAAGTGTTTACACATATGGAATATAACCCAAATGAGTATCGGGCTTATGGATGTTTTAAGTGTGCTTGTGTAAATAAATTTATTTAGTTTAGAATGTTATGTGTTAAAAGGAGATAGTCCATTTTTTTATTTATGGATCTATGATGTAATGATCATTTATTGATTTTATTGAGTGCCTGACTATGTTAAAACTAGTGAGAGAGGTGGTTCAATTATGGTTATGGCCACAAATGACACCAATGACCTCATGTAAGTTTAACATGTGTTCAAAATTTAAAAATATTAACATGGAATTTAAAATTTGTGAATGATTGTACTCATGTGATTCATGGTTAAGTTAATTTTGTTAATGTTTAAATGTATTTCAAGGTATCATTCATTGAATTATGTTAGAATAATTAATTAATCCTATCCTATTGTAATAAATGTCTCAAGGTATTACACCTTGGTTGACCTAGGTTAGTTATATGGGGTATTTCCTAGATGTGTGATTAGTTAGTGTGAGTCATAATCTCTTATAGATTAGGAGATATAATCTCACTTAGTGTTGTATAAATAAACACATCTTGTAGGCTTTTGTTAATTCAATTCCATTTTGGATTACATTTGGTAAGTAGGATATTCCTAAGGAGTCTTTTTGAAGCATTGGAGATTTAGTGGAGATTGAGAGAAAGATTTGTGTAATCCTTGGATGCATCACACTGCTCCAATTTTAACTATCCCAAGCTGAAACATTGCTAAAATTTTGGCATTTTTATAGAAGCAAAATAGTTTTCTTGTAGGCAATTTTTTTTTGTTTTGTAAAATTTGAGCCACATTTATATTACAATTTGGGCTACAATTTCAGATCTGGAATACATATTTGATATTGATCAATTTTTAAAAAAATATTGACACTATTAATATATTTTGGAAGTCATATCTAGATCATTTTTTTGTTGTATGACTTTCATTTGGCTTTAGTAAATTAAGTCATTGAAAATCTTCATTGTGGCATTGAAAATTTTTAGTCATTTCACATGATATGGCATCATAGATTTTTTCTTTTTTATTTATGTTAAGTATTTTCACATCATATCTATGTCACCCAACCTCAAATCTGCCTGGGTTCATTGCATCAATATCATAAGGTCCTTCTATACAATCATAAGGACACTTAGGCCTTCACAGAGGTTAAAGTGAATGAGAGATAACAATGTCCATTTGTTGCTATATGGTTTTCATTACAACAAGACATCTTACAGCTGGAATGAAAATGGATATGATTTGAGTAGTCAATGGTATTCCAACAACTTGAAAAATGTCACACCCAACCAATTAAACCAATCAAATCAAAATCTTTTCTTTAGTTAAATTCTATTGTATAACAATCTTCTGTGTCACTCAACTTACAACCAATAGTTTTGCTAAATGATGCCCAAGGAAAAATATGATCACAAGTGGCTTGATGCCTTGTTGATGGAGGTGAGGTTTTGATAGAGTTTTTTATTTGTAACATTAATCTACATATGATTGCATTACAATAGACCAGATCTAGAGATTTAGACGAGAGATATAAGTTCCTTGGTGTGGAAGGCATTGAAGCAAGAAGATTTACGTTGGAAAAATAGACAAAGGTGTTTTCATTTATTTTGCTTGTTGTTGCTTTCATTTTACTTGCTTAGTGAAAAGGTGAAAAAAAAACAATTTCCATTTCTTTCGTCTCTTTACATAGTTGGAAAATCATAATTTTCTTTTATAAAGCTGTAATTTTTGCTTAAAGAGTAAGTCAAACTCATCTGCATGCATCTTGAGGTAACCAAGAAGATTATTTTTCACTTTCATTGAATTTTTAAGTCCATGGAAAAATTATGGTTCCAATGAGTGGTTGTACAAATATCTTATTTTTTGATTTGGTCTCAAAAAAAAATTTAGTGTTTTTAATTGATTTGACACATTTTTATGAAAAATCAAAACACTTATAACTTTTGATTCGTAACTCAAATTTGAGTTCTACTTTTTTCAAAAGTGCATATTTTTTATTCTCTATTTATTGGTGTCTTAAAATTGTAAAAATTCAATGGAAAAATTGTAACCTTTTTTGCTCCTAGGATGCATTTTTGGTTGAAACCAACATCCAATTTTTCAGTACATTTTTTGGATGCATTTTTGGTAGAGTCTGACGTCCATTATGTGATTGTGTGTGATTTTTCATCTTTTTGTATGCATTTTTTCATTTTATTTAAATTTTGAAAACACAGAATTTATTTCCACACTTGACAACACACTTGTACTTTGTTTATGCAACTTGAAAAAGTTTTGGTTCTGAAACATGTTTTGTGCTCCTTGACACACAATTGCTTCACAATGATAATTATGTAGCATGGAAAGCAAAAGTAAAAACACATCTAGAGTTTGAAGACATTTTTTCAGTAGTAGAAGGCACATGGATCTAACATACAATAAATGTTGATCAACAACAAAAATATGATAAGGCTAATAAAAAGGCTAAGTTAATAATCATGTTTGGAGTTTTGGATGAGGTACAACCTCATATCCATAGTACTACAACTAAAAAATATGCTTGGGATAAGATTAAAAATATATATGAAGCTAAGAATAAAAATCAAATCTTACATCTTTAGAGCCAATTACACACTCTTAAGCTCAAATCAGATGAAAAAGTAGAAGCATTCCTTAGAAGAGTTACAACTTTGTGAGTTTTGCTTCAATCTTTGGGTGAACCGGTGATAGATGACTCTTTGATCCCTATAGTCTTTAGAGCACTACCCCACACATATAGGATCTTTGTGACCACATTAAATGTCATAGAACAAAAACCAACCTTTGAGGTGTTGGTAAATTTATTGTAACAAGAGGAAGTTATTCATAATTCAGAGGAAGTAGATGATGAACATGTACTCGCATTAAATAAAAAGGGGAAGAAACCCATGAAGGATCCAAAGCAATCTCCAAAGCAATATAAACAAAAAACTAACAAGGGAACAATTCACATTTTATTAAAGCATGCCAAAATTGTGGAAAATAGGGACATGACTTGAAACATTGTTGATACAACACATTTCAACAGGGCTCAACAAGCAAGAAGCCCTCTTTCAATAAGTCACTGCAAACATAAAAGAAATAACCAAAACAAAAAAATAGGTGGAAACAAAAAAATTCCAAGCCTAAACAACATGGTAATGTTGTTGAAGACAATGATTTGTCAAATGAGGATTATGGTTTAGGTACTCAATCATATGAGTCTACCAATCGTCCAAGTGCATTTTGGTATGTTGATTCAGGAACAACTAGACACATGATATGGAGAAAATAATGGCTTTCTACTTTGACAAAAATAGAATCAAAGGAAAATGTTTCACTTGGAGATGATACCTCATATATAGTACAAGGTAGTGGTGACATTAAAATTCAACCTGGAAATAGGAATTGCAACATTCAAATTTTCTTTATGTTCTATGACTTAAAAAAAATCTATTATTTGTTAATCAATTACTTGACCATAACCTCATGGTTGAATTTGATCACCAAATGGTCAGAATTTTTGCCACATCAAAGACAAATTTAGGCATTTCAAAGTGATTTCCAAAGCTTCTAACATTGACAAAAAATTTTAGCTTGATTTTGTTCAAAATGATCATCAAGCACTTATGGTCAAAGATACAAAACTAGGTAATTTGTGGCACAAAAGATATGGTCACTTAAGTTATGGTTATTTGATTCAATTGAACAAACAAGATATGGTTTTTGGTCTTCCCAAACTCAAGAAATCTTTTGATATATGTACCAATTTCTTAGTAAGAAAACAACAAAGATATCCCTTTGGAAACATTGAGTATTAGTCACTTGGTAAGTTGGACTTGGTGTACACCGATATTTGTAGACATTTTACTCCCAGTCTCAGAGGGTACAAATACTTTCATCCTTTTATTATTATTATTCATAAAAAAATGTGGTTATATTTATTGAAGACCAAGGATCAAACTTTTCAAGTCTTTAGAAAATTCGAGGCCATAGTTGAAAATGAAAATGGAAGGAAAATCAAGACCCTCTAATTAGATCTTGGGGGGAATACAATAATAAATAATTCTCAACCTATCTCAGTGCAAATGGAATCAATTGATAAATGATAGCTCATATTCACCTTAGTAGAATAGAGTTGTATAATGGTGTAATAGATTCATTGTGGAAATGTTTTGTATCATGGTTAAGGATGTAAAATTTCCTAATACATATTGGGTAGAAGCTTGTCACACTACAATCTACTTGTTGAACAGGTCACCTACCAAAGCTCTTGATGGAATCACACCACATGAAGCTTAGATAGGGAATAAACCAAAGGTAACTCACCTTTGAGTTTTTGTTTGTAAGGGATATATGCATATTCTTAAGAAGAAAACAAATAAGTTGGATAAGAAAATAAAGGAATGTATTTTTGTGGGATATAGTGCATAATCAAAAGCATACAAGATCCTTGATCTTGAACCAAAGAAGGTACTAATCAGTAGAGATGTAGTGTTTGATGAAAAGAGTGGAATCAATCCACCTTCTACATAGATAAATGATATAGGGAAAAGTCCTATAATATTTTTAGATAGTGATGGTGAAAGTGAAAAGGAAGATGGTCAAATAGGACCTCTAGTACCATCACCTACAGTTCAGCATATGTCCAAGTGGTATACAAATACTATATGAGATGCTAACTTAAATAGAGTAACATATATATCTACTTCAAGACTGAGGACTCAAAGTATGGCTTGAGAAGAGGTCAATATGGACCTTATGAGTATTGTGCAAGAAACATTTGAACCCTCTATAGTAATAGAATCCCTATAGTCTAGACCTTGGAAAGATGCCATGGATTTTGAATATTAGTCACTAATGAAGAATAACACTTGGAGCCTATTGATCTTCTACTAGGGAAGAATCCTATTGGATGTAAAAGGCTCTTTAAGACCAAGTATAAAGTAGATGGTAGTATTGATAAGTACAAGGCAAGGCTTTTTGCAAAAGGGTATGCTTAGAAAGAAGGCATTGACTATGAGGAGACTTTTGCTCCCATAGCTAAGATAAAGACTATCAGAATGGTTTTTACTATGGCTATATAGTTTGGATGGAAAGTACAACAAATGGATGTAAAAAGTGCCTTTCTTAATGGAGATTTGAAAGAGGAAGTCTACATGACTCAACTTGAAATATTTGTGGTAATTAATGAGGAATATAAAGTGTGTAGGCTTATCAAATCTCTCTATGGGATAAAATAGGCTCCCCAAGCCTGGTACATCAATATTAAAGAGCATCTCATATGACATGGATTTAATAGGATTCTATATGATCCTAACCTCTACTTCAAATATCATGGGGGGAGGTTGTTATAGTGATTGTTTATGTTGACAATCTAATCATCACTAGTAGCATAGTGAAGATGATTGATGAAACTAAGAATGATCTCAATTAGTTGTTTGACATGATAGATCTCAGGATACTACACTATTATCTTGGTTGGAGGTATGGTAGAAGGAAAATTACATTTTTGTTTCATAGATGAAGTATACCAATACATTGCTCAAGAAATTTAGGATGATGGACTGCAGGCCTATTGTAACACCTATGGATACAAAAATTTATTTATCTCATACAGATCCATCACTAGAAGTAAATTCAACTCTCTATTGACATTTGATTGGGACTCTCATTTACTTGACATATACTAGGCCAAATATTAGCTATGTTGTTAGCTATATTTCTTGGTTCATGCAGGAACCAAAGGTGGCACATTGGAAAGTGGCAAATTAGGTCTTAATATACACTAGAGGTATAATTGAGTATGGGCTAGAGTACAAGAAGAATGATAAGTTCTTCTTGACATGATACACGGATGCAGATCATATAGCTTCTATTGATGATAGGAAATCTACTTCTAGATTTTTGTTTTTTTCTAGGATTTGGTCTCATTTCATGGGAAATTAAGAAGCAAATTTGTGTTTCTAGATCTTCCACAGAGGTAGAATATCATGTTATAATAGGATTTGTCTATAAATTGATATGGATACATCACATTATTTTAAGACTTGGAGTTTCACAGACTCAACCTACATTTATGAACTGTGATAATCAAGGTGTTCTTCATCTTGTTCACAATTCAATGTTTCATGAGAGAACTAAACACATAGAGGTTCAAATTCATTTCATACATGGACATGCTCAACAATATAACATATAGCTCCAATATTTCCCCACTCAAGATTAGTGTGAAGATGTTTTTATGAAGTCACTTGCACGTGATAAGTTTGAGGCATTCATAAATTCTCTCTTCTTCTCTTTAAGCTATGATCAATTACGGGGAGAATGTTAGAATAATTAATTAATCCTAGCCTATTATAATAAATGTCTCAAGGTATTACACCTTGGTTTACCTAAGCTAGTTAGATGGGGTATTTCCTAAATGTGTGATTAGTTAGTGTGAGTCATAATCTCCTACATATTAGGAGATCTAATCTCACTTAATGCTGTATAAATAATCACCTCTTATAGTGATTTTGTTAATTCAGTTAATTCAATTCCATTCTGGATTACATTACTCATACTTTGTGTTATAGTGTTACTGGATACTTCCATTTATAACACGACTTACACTAAAATCTAATTTATCTTTGCATTGTGAAAGATATTTAAGCAAATTATTATTCATTAACTAACTTGTATGTTGGTTATGTGGGTATAACTTCCTTAAAAGTAGGTTTTTTAAAAACTTAAAATTTGGGGTTATGACAGTTGGCATCATAGCCTTTGTTAGGTCAATTTAAAATTATTTTTATGAATGATTTGATTTAAAATATATTTTTGATATACCAAGATGATTAGAACTATATCAAACCATAACCCTTAGAATAATGGAAGTGATTTAGTTTATAATCATAAACTAGGTCAACATAATCATGCTAGCATAGATGTGGAACATAGTGGTAGCCATTCTACAATTTGGGATAGCCCTGAACAACAAGTTCTTGAGGGAAAAAATATTGTATTGCATGACATCTTCATTACATTACATGTCATTCAAGGAAAAGTAGAAGGCTTTAATCAAATGTGGACCCATTTGAAAAATTTACAATACGGTGGATAGAATGAAGAGTTTTGTAATGAACATCCACTACAACAAGAGGTTTTGTAACCCATTGTAAAGGAATTGAAAAATATTCCTCTTCCCACATTCTCTAGTGAAGACATTGGAGATGTTGCTGAGGCATGGATGATTAATTTATAGAAGCATTTCACTTTGCACAATATGGGTTTTAACATTAAAGTATGAATCAAAACTTATCTATTGGTAGGTGATGTTGCTTTATGGTGTAATAATTTGTGTGCCATAAAAGGATATAATTTCATTTTTATTTCATGGGAAACTTTTGAAAAGTAGTCCAAAAAAAGGTATTTGAACATCTATAAAGAGTAGAAAATCATGAAATTTTAGCTATTAAAACAAGGAATTATGATAGTTTTAGAATATGAGAATAAGTTTATAAGACTCTTGTATCATGTAAATTACATATAGGATGAGGAAACTAAGTTAACCAAGATCAAACTGGTGTTGAATGAGATACTCTTGCATGATGTAAACATGACCAATCCAAAAACATTAGAAAAGGAGAAGTCTCACCAAAAGGCAAGACAAAAATTTTAGAACAACATGCAATAAGGAAAGTATAATTTATCAATACCTCAAGTTAATAATATAACTCAAAAAAATGACTTTAAGAAGACTCCTGAAAAAGGTTATAATTATAGAAATAAATTTTAAAATAAAAAGAGTTTTAAATCACACTCTTTTATGAAGAAAAGCAATGAAACAGAAATCAACAAAACTTTTGTGGATCAGTGACAGGATTAAATACCATTCCTCTTCCAACTAAGGTTGTTGTGACATTTTGGGAATACAAAGATAACCGTTATTACAAGGACTACCCTAATTTGAATAATAACCATAAGGTCTATGCAATTATAGATAATAGAAATGCAAAATTTTAGTCAACACATATTGAGATTAGAGGTATAATTTCAAGTTTTTAATTGTCTATTTTGATTGATTTAGGATAAACATATCATTTTATTTTTCCTATTAATACTTTGAAGTGTAAAATAAAACCAACTACACTTGAAAAGGATGGAAAGTAGAGTTTGGCACCAGAAAGAAAGTGATTGTTAGTGAATGCCTAGAGCAAGATAAACTTAATTTAAGAAATTTCAAGACTTGTGTGAACCTATTCCTTGCCTCCTTGAGATATTATGACATTATACTAGGCATGGATTGATTTAAAACACATAAATCTAAGCTATATCATTTCAACAAAAGAGTTCAATGTTTAAAAGTTGAAGGAAAATGGTATTTATTCAAGGAATCAATAAACCTTAAATTTAACAAATTATTTCATTTATACAAATTAAGAAGGATGTTAGACATGTCAACTGTATGCCATCTAATTAAATGAGATTTTTTAGTAAACCACCTATATACTCCAAAAATACCCAATTTTAGAGGAATTTTTATATTTTTTTTGTAAGAATTACCAAGGCTACCTTCTAAAAAGATATTTAACTTTTAAATAGATGTAACACATAGAATAACACCTACATCTAAAGCACCTTATTAGATTAACATAGTTTGTCTAAGGGAACTTAATGTTCAACTATAAGAATACTAGACAAGGTAATGTTATGTCCTAGTGTGTCATCTTGGGGAGCTCTAGTGGTGTTTGTAAAGAAGAATGATGGGATGCTTAGATTATGCATTGACTATATAATTCTCAATAAGGTTACAATCAAGAATACGTATCTCATTCCTCACATAAATGATATTTTTGATCAAATACAAGGAACAACTATATTTTCAAAGATAGATCTTCAATTGGGGTACCACCAACTCTATATCAAAGATGAATATGTCCATAAGACTACATTTAGAACTAGATATGGACAATGTGAACTTTATTTATGCCCTTTAAACTAAAAAATTCTTATGCAAAATTTGTTAAGTTAGTAAACAATGTATTCCAATAATTTATTGACAAGTTTGTGTTGGTATACTTAGATGACATTTTAGTCTATTCCAAGAGTGAACAAGAACATGAACAACACTTAAGGATGGTACTATAGTGTTTAAGGCATCATAAATTGTATGTTAAGTTGTCTAAGTGTTATTTATTTCAATATGAAATTCACTATTTAAGAAATGTAATTTATAAGGATGAACTTAAAATTTACATTGATAAGATTACAACCATTAATGAGTGGCCATATCTAAGGAATGTGCATGAAGTGAGAAGATTAACGGGGCTTGTTGGTTACTACCATAGGTTTGTGTAAGATTTTTATAGTATTGTTCACCCCATAAATTCCTTGAAAAGGAAGGGAAATAAATTTTATTAGTTCCCTAAATGTGAATCTGCCTTTCATGAATTTAAGTGTTTATTGACTTCAACTCTTATTAGACTATACTGGATCCAAATGGAAAGTTTTAAATTTGGGTTGATGCCTGCAAGTTAGGCATTGGTGATATTTTGACTCAAGATGGAAAAGTGGTTACCTACGAGTCTAGAAAATGGAAAACTCATGAGAATAATTTCCCAAATCATTGTTTACAATTAGCTATTGTTATTCATGCCTTAAAATAGTTGAAGTATTTCCTATTAAAAAAGCATTTCAAGATTAAATTTGACCATTGTAGCCTTACACACTTGTTTTTTCAAGATAAGTAGAATGCAAGGCAAAGAAGGTGTCTATAATTTATTAGTAATTTTTTATACTGATATTAATTATGTAAAAGGGAAAGAGAGTAGGGTGGCCTATGCTCTAAGTAGGTGAACCTACATTACAGCCATCATTGTTATCCAATTTGATTTTAAAAATTATATGCTTGAATGGTACAAATATGATTCTAAATGCCTTAAAATATGTGGTTAAAATAGACTCAAAAGGTTTTGATTCTATTTTTTTAGTTGATCTAGATGGTCTGTTGATACATAAAGGTAAAATTTTCATTCCAAACTCAGGGGATCTAAAGGAACATGTTTTGAATGAAGTGCATGCTATGCCTCATTATTCTCATCTAAGTGTCAATAAAATGACATAAGAGTTTAAAGAGTTGTAGTTTTGGCCTAGGTTAAAGAAGGATGTGACTATATTTGTAACTAAATGCTTACGATGCTAGCATGTGAAAGCTGAGCATGATCATCTTGGAGGATTGCTTTACCTTCATTCCATTCTAGAAATGAAATAGGCTATAATATCTATGTATTTCATCATGAGATTGCCTAAATATCATAATAAAAATGATTCAATCCTGGTGGTGATTGATAAACTCACTAAAGTGGCACACTTCATTGCAGGAAATATCATAGATGATGTTGCCATCCTTTCCAAGGGATTTGTAAAAGAAGTGGTTTGCCTTCATGAAGTGCCTGAAGTGATTATCTCATACAAAGATAAATTATTCACTTATAAATTTTGGAAAACCATGATGGTTTATTTTGTTACAAATCTAAATTTTAATTTAGCCTATCATCTAAAAATAGATGGGAAAATTGAAAGGTTAAACATAATTGTTGAGGACATGCTAAGAATATATGCCATGGATCAAAAATAGAAGTGGGAATATTTCTTGCACTTAGTAGAGTTTTACTATAATAACACCTATCATTCTGTGATCAGGATGACATCATTGAGGCCTTGTATGGATGAAAGTGCATAACTCCTTTGGGTTGAAACAACCTAGAAAACTATGTATTTTGATTCCCTAAAACTTTGCAAGAGTATGATGAGAAAATGGCTATTATATGACAAATATTAAAAGTTACTGAAGATCAATAGAAAAAATATGCATATATAAAAATATCACATAAAGAATCTAAAGTTTTGGATAAAGTATTTTTGAGGGTAATAACTCACAAAATTTTAATTACATTTGGCAAAGCTAGCACTGCACTATGTTATACATTTTGACATAGTGGAAAAGATCATCTTGGTGGCTTATCATTTTATTCTTCCTCATTCTCTATATAAATTCCATGATGTTTTTCATGTAGACTTATTGAAAACATATGTCTCATACCCCTCACATATGTTTAATTACAACAATATCTAGGTTGAGGACAAAGAGATAATTCATATTGAACCTATCAAAATTCTGGCTCAAGAAAACATTGAGCTAAGGAAAAGAAAACTACATCATTTTTTTGTCCAATGGGATCAAATGGAAGAAAGGAGTGATACCTATAAAGATGAAAATATTTTCAAGGTATCACTATCCTCATTTATTTTAAATATCAAAGGATGGTTCCATTATTAAGGGGTTGGATATCATGACCACACCTGCCTAATGCATTGATTTTGACTGATTATTAATACTATTATGAGTTGTGTACATTATATTATGGATATTATAATTCATTTTAGAAAATTTAATTTGGTTTTAAATTGATTTTTATACAATATTATATTACAAATAATTTTAATGATGATCAAATACTACTAATGCCTTTATGGATTTGGTTTTAGGTTTATTACAGATAAGTGTAGGTTGATTCTAGAAGCTTGTGTGCAATGACAAAGGTGGAGTATGAAATGAATGTTAAAGCATGATGCAGTAGTGTCACCATCTAATTTAAATATTTTTATTATTAATATTGAGATGTGTTAGTTCACTTTGTTTATCAGTCTTATTTCAATTAAATTTATTCTATGTTTCAGTTTATCATTTTTGAGTGACCAAATGCACATTGCGATGGGAACATGTTTATTATAACATCAATCTATAGAATTATAATAAGGCTAGATGTATATAGCATCCAAATGAAAATAAAATATTGTTTAAGGTCAAATGACCTTTAATGAGTTTTATGATTATTTACTCAAGACTAGTTCAAGTTTGAGTGGTAATGGCAAGTGTTTACCAAAAAGGCCAACATTGTAGTCTTATAAATCCATTTTAGATTGAGTAAATTGAATAAGTTTATAGTTATTAAATTAACTAGACTGATTATATAATTTTTAATAGTCCATGAAATTACTAGCATGAAATGAATACTAAACCAAGAAACGGATATGGTTTGGAAGTCTAAGGTGATGACATTAGTTGAATTCAACCATAAGTCAAAGAGACTTAGGTTGATGGCACGTTATTTTCACCATGGCCAAGTAACCCAACCATGAATTGATTTGGTGCTTGAATTTGAGGCATAATCAATCATGTTTAATCATTTTGATTGATTCACTTCAGGGCTTGGTAGATGGTTTGCACAGTGTTTTTTGGGGGATGCATGCAGAAAACCTAGGGTTTTGAACTTAACTTCATGAATGTAAAATCTAAGCATGATATTTTTGACATGGGAGTTCCATTAGGTGGAACAAGGAGTTCAAATAGGTGTAACTTTGACAATAAAAAAAATGCAGTATAAAGAAAAAAGTAAAGGAAGAAAAAAATGACCACTAAGGTCAAAAAGAGGAAAAGAAGAATCAATAGGATTTGGGGCTGCATATTTATAGTAACACATTATGTCTTAAACTAAGTGTGTGCATTATAAAGATTTGGTTTATGAGGCAATGTGTTTATTGGGTACTTGATTAATTTAAGTAAACTATTGGTTTAAGGTTTGGAGTCATGTGGGCTCCTGAATAGACCTAAATTTATTTTTTATTTTGTAAAAATTGGTCAAGGAAACCATAAAGGCTGAGACCATGAGAATACCTCACCCATGGATGGTGTATAGATAAAATCAAATGTTGAAAAGACTCGTTGGTTTTCTTGTTAGTTTGGTTTTGTTTTTTGGGCCTTTTAGATGTTTTTTGGTGTTTTGGGTTTTGAACCGTGGTCCCTTTGGATATTTATTTAATTGGTTTATGCCTCAGTTGTGTGTTTAGAGTTAAGCTTGGCTATAATAGAATTTTTGGTTCATGTTTTTGTTTAGATTAAACCCTTTATTATTATAAAACCCTTGTTTAAATTGTGACACCACTACATCATGCTTGTTGGATTCCCTAGGTGTTTTAATCATTGTCTTTGGGTACCTGCTTCCACCACTAGATAATGGTAGGGGTGGGTAGGGATACATGCCAATGGTTAGATTTATCCTACACATGGGGATGGGTTGCATGCTTGATCTCTCTTGTTGGAATTAGATAGTGGTAAAAGAGATTAGTTGTTTATAATACTTGTAACATATTCTTGTATCTCGATATGGATTTCATTTGGCAAAATTGTATACAATTTTGTTAATGATGTT